>CM037777.1:15352559-15402559 GCA_021229015.1 Solen grandis | reverse complement strand
CTTATAGGAATCAGGCATGTTGTCTTGTGTATCACGCCACATCCTGTTTTTACAACAAAAAAAAAAGATAAGATATTTAATTTTGTTGAGTTAGTTTAAACTAAATTATTTTACCTTGATCGGGAATTTCTTACAACATCTACAAACCCTCTTGAAGGTTCCTAGGTTGGACCAGTACTTTGCACCTGGGAAGGTCATGAAAAATCCTTTCTCCAACGGGTTCAAACCCATGTCCATTAGATCCTCAGTAGGGTATAATACCACGGGACCACAGTGCCCTTAGTTGAGTTAAGGCAACATAGCAGGGTATTAATCACCTTCAATAATATCGCTTCTTTATTTATTTTTTTTTTTTTTTTTGTGCTTTTATCGCAATACATATATTATTCCCTGGTGACGACATACCAAAGTCGTAAAAAATGGTACTGGTATAGCTAGCTCCCTTGCTTGGCTCTCAGCATATCAGGATAGTTCCAGGACTGGTTGGCTCAGTGTCAGTATAATGTGACTGGGTGTGGTATCATGCCAAATGTCAATGGCATGATACTAGTATGGCAGCACTATATCTGTCTCAAGTAGACATAGTCTCCAAATGACTGAAATACCATTGATGGGATGTTAAATCCAAAAGTAGTGTTCTTTTTCAGTCTTACATTAAGTGTTATCATTTACCTGAGACGTAAAACAGAAGACAAAAATAGATTAACTGAAATAAAACACAACATCAAAATAATGTGTATTTTTTATACCTGTCAAATCATTAGACTATGACAGGTGAAAGGTGAATTAGCCCAGAGGCCAAAGGTCATCACTCAGACCCTAATTGATTATAAGTACTTTTAGACAGCTTTATGATACTGCAGGAAGACTCCCGCCCACAGTGATGAGTGTTTGTCGGGAAATTTATTTCAATCAGCATTAGACCCATTAAGTAAGGTATTTAGCGCTGAGGTTCTTTGTGACTTCCTTTTGCAACCAGCGCAGACTAAGATCAGCCTGCACATCCATGCTGTCTGATCATGGTCAGCCCTGTTTGCTATTCAGTCAGTAAATTTTCAGCAATTTCCCGATAAACAGCTAATGGTACAGTCCAAAATGAAGAAAAGACAAGTCCAGTTATGAAATTCAGCTTGTTAAGGGTTAACTAATCCAACAGAAAAAGGACCATTTGCAACCTGCCTATCTGTACAATCTGATCAAAATAAACTAAAAGTCAAGGTTTTATATGGTTAGGTGAATAAGAAAGATGTCAAATGGTTTTTAGTATGGTTATAAGAGACAGAAAAAAATGAAACAAACAAAAGCTTCAACTGTAACAGTCTGTATGTTAATTACATCTTGGACAGTACCAAGGGTTGGTCCCTTTGGATAATTGGTTAGAGTATCTGCTTGGTCCCTGGCTGCTATATTGTGTTATATTGCAAAGAGGCAGCACTGTCTGTCACATAACAAAAGTCAATAAATGATTGAAATATTGTCAATGGAACATTAAATCCAAGCATGGAGTGGGGATTTTCAGGTTATCTTGGCGTGTTAAAAGGGATGAATGGTCAGAATGACCAATTCTTACAAAAATATTTTTGTTTAGAAATTATCTGAGATAGGGCCTTGTGTACCAATGAACCAATCAAGAGAAATAAGGGATCTAGTTTTGGTTATCACACTTGATCAAGGACTGTCCAGTAAGTGGACATGGGGCCTGGAGCCAGATGGTCATGATGTCCACTGATCAGTATGATTGTTTAAACCAGCGGAAAATCACCAACAGATTACCTCTTTTTCTCAGCTTGTCAAATGTCATCTCAAACTTCTGTTTACTTAATTTACCACTGATTGGAATGTGTGATTCTTCAGATAATGTCAAGTTCTGGGGTAAATTATTGATACACAGATACAGTATTGAATGTTTTTTATGACATTACATATTTTGAATAGATCTGTAAATTGTATAATGGATGTTTCAAGTCTTCAAATATTTGAAATCACCTGTCTCAAGTGGTTTGGATGTGTACGATATATTGTATTTTGAGTGGCCTTAATATTGACATGATTTAAAAAAAATGTGTTTTTATTAATCATATATGATAGAAGGATTACAAGCAGTGTTTCAGCATTGTAATATTGGATGGATTTGTGTGGAGAGGATATGTACCTAGGTAATTTTTGACTGGCAGAGATGTCAAATATTGCATTGATCAAAAACAGGGCGAAAGGTGAACTAGTGGAAGTTAACCGGAGTAAGACCAGAGCAGTCTTACATGTATCTAACCCTTTACCTCATATACACTCATTTTGATGCGTTGGCAAACAGAGAAACCCCTGATTAGACACAGCTCCCTTAGGATTCCTAGACAAAGGTTTGACTAAATGTTGGAGTCCTCCTACATGATTTGCATCAAGAAATAAGTCTTTTTAAAAAATTTGGAGCCCCGACTCCATCCAAATTTGGAGTTAGTGAGAACCCTTGGTATTTTTTCTTTGTAATGTTTGTTTTTATTTGTCATATAATTGCTAAATATTGAAATATATTTTAATGAAGTAACTCTGATTTTTATGGGAAAAAAAATGTTCAGTTCAGGGAGTGAGAATGCAAATGTGTAATTCAGGATGTAAAAGATTTACAAGTCAGCATTTTATATGTAATGTAATTTTGATAATTTTGATGTTGATTGCAGTAATTTAAAATAATGCAGAAATTGATGATTAAATGGTGATTGTTAATGATCAAATGGTCTGAATTTGTTGATGTTAATTGATTCAATTCTCCATCAGTATGGACGCATATTTTTAACTCTGAAGTTTGTATGAATAATTGTGTTAATTCTAATAAAATTCAGTGTAGTTGCAGTGGATATTTTCTTTTCAAAGTATGGTAAACTTTTAAGATTTTGCTGCAAGAAAATAACTTAATTTGTTCTTCCAGCAAGACTTTCAATTAAGACTTTGAAGAAGTTTGCGGTTAACTCAATTCTGGCCGGTAATGGTTCTCAGAAAATATTGAAATAGCGCAAGTTTACATCAGAGACTTAGCAGCTGCATCCCACGGGTGCGCTATCTGGTTCTCCGTTCAGGGAATGTGTATGACACTTGTTTCTGTACTAGTTCTTTGCTGATTTAACAATTAAATCATGGTGGTCCGTCTTGTGATTTACATATGTAATGCAGAAAAAATATGATCAGTGACTAATTAGGTTTTATGTACATGTTATTTTTCTTAATGACAATTTAGGTTATATACATATTTATTCATCGAACAGTATTTGACTAAACATAAAAAAATGCTTCCTATCAAATCGTGTTTATCAACCTGAGAGTGACATATAAGCTAATTAGGTTTTATGGTGTGTAGGTAGATATTTAGAGTTGGTAGTTTTTGGTCAAGATATGACTTTCCATCTGTTTTATTTTTTAAATATCATAAAATCATTTTTGGGTATTGAAGACATCATATCAAATATTGGTTTTCATAATTTTTTTTAATCATGATATAATCATTGACACTATTTTATCAAGCACTCTTACTGCCTGCTGGATATATCCAGATCATTCACTTATAACATTCCAGTCAGAGTTCCACCGTATTCATTAATTCCCAGTCTGGAATTAAACCACGTTAACCCCTATACTGTGTACAGAACCGCTTTGTAATTCACTTCTCAACCCAAGCAATTTTTATTTTCCGCTGATAGAGTATTTTATGCGCCAGACTATTTTATGAATTCTTCTCACAATATTAATTGTAAAAATGTCAGCATCCAGTTCAAGACCTTGTTGTTAATAAATATCTATAGTAGATGAAAAATGAATATTTAATGAATGCAGACATTTGATTCCAAAGCTGTGTCTCCAGAGAAAGGCAGTTGTGGTGCATTATGGGAAAAAAATCTAATCAACTCCGATAGATTGATTACTTTTCTACCCACGGTATATACTGCTGAATTACCAACCTATATCTGATGCTGCTGTTGATGTTGATGATGATGATGATGAATCTCTTTAGAAATTGTTTGAGATAAATAACAGCTGGGCAACCTAAAGAGATTAGGTTCAAATTCCACCAACAATACTTACTGCAAAATAAATTTATACTTTAAAACTTAGATAAGGTAGGAACAGAAATCACCATTTTAAGTCAATGATAAGCTACCACACTAGCTATCAATATTTGTTGTGAAGTGAAATATCTAGGTATATTTATCGTGAAAACAGTATAATGAAAAATTGTATTTACATATTACTTAGAACTTAAGTTAATTTTGTGGAACTGGAACCTAGTTTCATCTCCCAATGTTAATTAACCAAAATTAATGCTCATGTTCAGCTTTCAATGCTTGTGTTAAGCTTCCAATGCTCATGTTAAGCTTTCATTGGTAATGTTAAGCTTTCAATGCTTATGTTTAGCTTCCAATCTCATAGTTTCCAATGCTCATGCTAAGCTAATGCTCATGTTAAGCTTTCAATGCTCATGTTAAGCATACAATGCTCATGTTAAGCTTCCAATGCTCATGCTAAGCTAATGCTCATGTTAAGTTTCCAATGATAACATTTCAATGCTTATGTTAAGCTAATACTCATGTTAAGCTTCCAATGCTCATGTTAAGCATACAATGCTCATGTTAAGCATACAATGCTCATGTTAAGCTTCCAATTTCATCTTCCACTGTTAATGTTTCAGTTACCTAGCTATGTGATCAGTATTTTATGTTCCAACATAATTGGATAGTTTGTGTCATAACAGCTGATGTTTTTTAGTATTAAGCCAGTCTGAGTCCCTGCAGGTCAAACACACTGAACTAGTCTGGCACTAAAGCTCTTCATTGTCTGAGACTGGAGATTATAATATATTATTAAAGTAATATGCCTGAAGCGATAACAGCACATCCTGTTTTTGGACAATTTTGGCCAAAAGGGGATTTTAACCCTATACCTCAAATAGACTCATTTTGATGTACTGGCAAACAGAGCAGACCCAGATCAGAAAGCTCCTTTCAGGAGCTGTTTTGAAAGGAGCAGTCTGATCAGGATCTACTCGGTTTGCTCAGAAAATAGTAGCTGTGATTCTTCAGGGTCTTCAAAGCAAAGAAAACTCCTTTGTTTCTCATACCATTGTTAAATACTCTTTAAAATAATATTCATCAAGTCATATATTGGAACATGAATATTCGTGAGGTAAATGGGTTAAGAAAAGGGGTAGGAGTGGTTAACTTTAACCCTTTCCCTTATAAAGGAAACCATGAAAAGACCTATGCGAACAACATAAAACCAGATCAGGTTTTATGCTGTTCGCTGCTCCTCAGTGGTCTGGAAATGAGGATTTTATAATTAAATTTGGTAAGGTTTAACTGTGGTTTTCTGCAGATCAGGCTTTATGTGGTACCTATTGAGTGCGTCAAAATGAGTCTATATGAGGGAAAGGGTTAAAGACCATTTTCTGCAAGAGCGTGTCTATAATAATAAGTCATGGGGCACAGTGCAAAAGGGTTGTAACTTACATGTATCAAATAACAAGCTATGACCCTTTTGTGCTAAGCCCTTGAAATTTAGTATGCAAACTTTCTGTGAACATTCTGAGGAGAGATGATCTGAATTTGAGATGTTTTACACCTTAATATAAAGAATCTCTTCAAGAATATATTATATTCAGACACTGTAGAACATATTTCTATTCTCATCGGAGTTCCGTGTGAAAGGGGGGATTTTAATTGCTGTGGGTGGCAATTCTAAGTTAGTGGGGGTGGGATATCATTGAAGTACAGTAAATGAAAGATATGCAGCTTATGCACATGATGCCTCTTTTGTGTGTGCGGAAAAAAGGTGTCAACGTAGCTGCAATGTTTGATAGAAAACAATTACACTGAGAAGAGAATTATCATACAGAAGGTGTAGACTGACGCTGAAATTGACTTCAATAAATGCTGGATGTTAAATAGATGCAAGGCATTCCCTAGCCGCTTATTTGCTGCTTAAATGGAGAGAGCATCGCAATTGAATAATTTTCAACATGTGAATAAATTGCTCGTAAATATTCTAGGAAAGAAAATCATCCTCACAGAAATCTTTTATATACAAGGAAAAGTATTATTGATGTAGAACATTTTTGTGCTTGACACGTTATAAACAATTTGATGCCTTGTAATGTGAATAGTCAGTAGTAGTTTATTGCCATGTAGAAAATATTTACATAATGATGTATATAGATTTCCATGATTTTCTCATTTTGCTCTCGAATTCAGTTACATTTATGCATGCCTAATTATACTGTCATGGAAACCGAGATATTTTGAAGTCATTTAAAAACTCATTAGCAGAAAATCACCACAGCATATATATATTTACTAGCTGGGCTTGTAAATGGTTTTCTTTGTTTATAGAGGTATATAGATAATGAGGGAAGATGAGATGAATGTCAGACAGTTGGTTGAGGTGCTAGGCCTGCAACCTGGGGGTCCCAGGTTTGAGACTTTGTGTACCGCTTTCCTTTTGGCTTGTTGTCTCAGAAGTATTCAGATCTGGTTAAATTAGTGTGGGAAACTTGTGGCCAAATGTATGAGTTAGGAGTTATTTAACAGTCAGTTGAATATGTATCACTTTCATGAAAAAAGAATTTTTCTATCATTGAATCTCAACTGGATCTAAATTATGTACGGTGTGATATTCATGTTGTTTTTTTGCAGACAAATATGACTTAAATAAGATCAAGAAATGGGAAATATTGTCTTAACAGACAAGGTGTGTCCGTTATATTGTAGACTCATTTTACAGCCATAATGAATTAGTCCTGTTCATTTTCTGTCTCGGTGTTCTCAGTAAGAGTTGCTGAGAATTCAACTGTGCCTCCATCGGGGGTTGTAGGGAGTCATTAAGACTGTAAATTGTAGGGCGCATATCTGTCAGGTTGCATTGGAGTCCCCCACAGAGACTGCACAGGTCGAGTGTAAATGTACTGTCATCGAAGGAGAAGGCGTGAAACCTTTTAGAGCACCGTCATCATCATTCCGAACTCCCTGAGGGGAGTTTTAGAACATATTGATCCTTACGGTAACATGGGCATGCTATATGTATGTACTAGCAGTATAGACTCATCTCCATGTTGTTTTTTGTCTGACATTATGTTTTATCACTAAAGATGTGAATTTGGAGTTTCTTTCAAGGTCATCAAGGGGAGTCTATTGGTGATGAAAAAAACAATGTGGAAAATAGTGTGGAATATTGGTAAACAACAAATGTTGGCATGATCTTGTTGGATTCTATGTGATTGGATATTTATATGGATATTGAAGGACATTGGATTTCTGTTTCAGACCAGGATCTGGAGCATGATGAGCATTAATACTTAGGTGTTACTCCATGTGTCTCTCATGAAAGTTACTTTAGTTGCTTTATGAGAGATTCGTTACAGGCGTTTTCTTTATTCGAGGAGGATAAATCAATTATTGAACACAGTTAAACAACAAAAAATATAATGGATTTTTGGCACTTTAAGTAGGATAAGATTTGATGCCAGGAGTTGTTCAGAAAAAATCAGGTGTTTTTGTAGATCAGTAAGCTGTCTTTAAATTCTACATTGGTCTCTTATTTTCATTTTCAGTGTAAATACATATATGTCATATTATAACTTATTATGTCATAAAGTGTTCTTTACATGGTGGAAATAACACAGTGTCTGAGTTTCCTAGATTGATATTTAGTGTAATGTAGTATTATGTCAAGTTTATGGTAAATGGTATCAGTGCATTGAGGCAGGATGATTGATAAAACTGCAGTGACTTTTGTCTCTGGCAGTAGCTCTTCAGGAATTGGAGACAGAAAAAATCAGCCTAGAAATGTGACAGATAAGGTAGTGTGGCACAATTGAATGACAACGTAATTGAGATGCGTGGTCGGGCCTCGTCTCCTATGGCATAGACAATAACAAAGTTTTCTTGCATTTACAGTTGTTTTTGTTTTTCTGCAAATGAGAACATGTATATATGCAGTTTGGTGAGTGAAAGGAAAAGTTACGGAGGGACATTGATTTTCTCGCCTCTTGGGTGGAGAGCAGCTTCTGGAGAGATTATTAGTGCACTGATGTGATAGGGAGTTAGACAAGTAAGTATCATGGCTATGTAATTATTACGGACACTGTTTGCAGCAGTAATTTGATTGGATATGGCATGGAGATTTATCACACCAACTCAGGACAGAAGGATTTATTAGTTGTGAAATAATTTCCTCATGACATTTGGTGAAGTTTTTTTGTTTTTTTTTTGTTTATTTCTACGAAATTGTAGATGTGAAGTGATTAATAGCATTCAGGGACTTGGAAATATCTTGTATATGCTGTAATGGATCCATTGTTGGACACCCAGGAGCAACTTATTTTGTTACTATCTGACTCACCGATGTTCAGTCTGATCAGGCTACACACTGGTTGCTTTTCTTTACTGTTATTTCATACATTGATGCTTCATATGTTATGTCCTCAGATCTGTTTGACATCCCCTTCATCCCTTTTTTCTACCACTGTCTTTCTATCTAATTAAGAATCTGTATGATTTTATGCCCTGCCAACTGCATTTGGGTTGGAATTAAGATTTTCAGCCTGTGCATGTGTCCGATTAATTGTTCGTCTGTCTGTCACACCTCAGGTTTACCTTTGTATTTAAGCTTCTATTTTTTTTCTATATGAAGATGACACTTCACACCTTCTTAAAACTTGGTACTCATATACATCATAATATGAACTGTTTGATATTCATGCAATTTAATGGCTGTGAGTGTGACCTATATATTTCACGATTGAATGAACATGGTAAAATTGATTGTTCTGCCTCAGGTTTACCTTTGTTGTTATTGTATTGGGGTTTACCATCGCTGCGATAGTATTGAAATCATATTGCGACGTCCAGCTAATTACAGCAGGAGGAAGACCCCGAATACACAGAGGTACCCGGGTAGAACCACCGACCTACCGCAAGCCAGCTGGAAGGCTTCCTCACATGAAAAATCTGAAGTCCCTACCAGGATTCGAACCCACAGCGGTGAGGGGCTGAGAGATTTGTAGTCCACGACTGTAATCACTTGGCCACGGCGGCCCCCTTTGTTTTAAAAGTGATTTTTTTTTCTATGAAGATGATGTCACATCATGAAACTTGATACAAATGTACTTGATGACCAACATATACCAAAAGGGCATCAGTGTTGCAGAGTCTCTTTGATATACATAAAGATGATGATAGAAAGACCATAAATTTTGCACGTGCACAGACACACACATATGCTCACACACAAAGTCTTTGATTTTTTTTGATTTTTTTTTTTATAAGAATAATGATTAATGTTCGAAAATAATTCAAGGTGAAAGTTATTTGCTGTTTTATACTGAAATATTACTGACATGATAGGTCTTTACAGAGCAGATGCATTATAAATCAGTTTTATGGCATGGTATTTTATTGGACTTTATAACCACAATTGATAACTTATTTGAGGGCTTGCTGGAAAACCAAAGTAACTGCTGCTTTATTTATACATATATATAGTTACAATAGCTTTGTGCCTGGTTCTTGCGTTGCATATCCCCTTATCATAAAATCTAGCGAAAGTACTTTGACCATCCAGTTCTTATATTGCATCTTATTGACATCTGTGTGAGAAAGGTCAGTTAACCCTTTCCCTCATATAGTTTTAAGGCCAAAGCCTGATCTGCAGAAAACCACAGTTAAACCTTACCAAATTTAATTATAAAGTCCTCATTTCCAGACCACTGAGGAGCAGCAAACAGCATAAAACCTGATCAGCCTGCGAGTTACTCGCAGGCTGATCTGGTTTTATGTTGTTCGCATAGGTCTTTTCATGGTTTCCTCTATGAGCGAAAGGGTTAACCCATTACTTCATGAAAATTCATGTATAAATTTATGATTTCATGAATATTAAGTAACTGAACTTTGAATGGTATATGAAACAGTGGATTTTTCTTTGTTTTGCAAACTGTAGAATCTGAGCTTCAATATTGTTTAAGCAAACAATGGAGACCCTGATAGACTGTTCCTATCTGAGCTGTCTGATCTGGGTCTGATGACAGTTGTTTGCCAATGCACTAAAATGAGATTTAATTATGAAGTAAAGGGTTATTTATTGTCATGGACCTGTGATGCACTTGTTACTTTGTATACTCCAAGTATTCTGTGACTGTAAGATATCCATGACAGTTGTGTTTTCATCTGTTGCTGATGCTAGTACGATATTAAAGTCTGGTTCTCTGTTTATTTCAGACTTCCCTCCTACAATAAGCAGCAGGGCAGCAGGTGCCCCACGATAGCTCACCCCTCCTCTAAGGACACAGGTCAAGGTCGCAGTAGCAAATCGCAAGGTCAAGGGTCAAAGGTCAGACAGCAGAATCAGCAGAATAACAACCATCAACAAGTCAATACGGGTGAGTACAGGAACATCAGTGTTGTTAAAGTGCTTGGAGAACATTCCGTACTTTAGCTCTGCAATGAACAGGACTTATATGAAGGTCATTAGGACAAATTTGATATTGACTTGAAATCTAAAAAAGCTTCAATTTATGCTCCTATCAGTGTTTTGCTCCAGGGTGAGGGCACTGGGAATACTCAGAGCTTTTGACAGAAGACCATTCCCAACAGGTGGGTATTTAACAACCAGAATGGTATCAGATCCTGGGAATAATTTGGCAAGCATATAATGTGAGGATCTAAACAAATTTTCAATATCCTAGGGTGTGGATTCAGACTTTGGGAAAAAAAAGGAAAATGTCCTGTAGGTCAACACGCCACTCCATTAGCCCCTGGGCGAAACATTGGGATAATTCAAACCCTGGCTTCCCTTATTATTTAGGGATTATTTAAAATTCATTACTAGGTCAACATGATCACATGATATCCCTGAGCAGCTGTTGGATAATCTGGTAATACAATTTTAATATGTTGGTAAACATAGGAAAGGTCATTGTTTTATGTTGAAAGTAATAATTGCAGTATGGTAAATTCTAGAATAAATTGAACTGAAACTGCTGTTGTGTAGGCAGACACAGACCTGAATTTATTAGACCCTACTTCATAGAAGTGGGGGTTACATGTCCTGTCGCATCACATTTCATCACCTTATGTCCCATCCAGTCCTGCCCTTCATTTACACAACATGAAGACGAGAGATGCCGGGTATTAATCACCCTAAGTGATGGGTCAAGTTTTAGCTTTCATCAATATTACTCCAAATAGACAAGAGTGTGTTAGGAGAATTTGTTTGTTACATCATGATAGACAGGGTTAGGGAGGCAGATTGCTCCCTGGAAGCCAGTAAGTCAGAGTAATGGAGGTCCCCCAACTTGAGTGTCATCTGACCTGTCTGGACGCTGGCGTCTAGCCCTCGGTCGTATGAAACAGGGCTAGCGTGATCCTATTAACAAGAGTTCATCTCCTTGTTTGAATAATGTCTGTCTGTTTCCATTTGCGTACCACATATTTTGTGTCTTGTAATCTCCTGAGCTTTCAGCATTCTGGTAATAAGTATTTTATACATAGCATTTCTTCACATGCTCCAAAGGGAGTTAACTCTGTTATAACTGTTTGTTATTCCTTGCTGGAAACATTAGTTACCTCCCTTTATTTTTCAATTTTTTCTTAAAAATACATTTAGCTGCTTGTGTGTAAATGAAAATTATTATTATGCTTAGAATTACATTTTATCTGAATTTTTATCAAGCAACTTTTTTGCTGTACATTTTCACTGTTGAGTGATGCAGCCAACATACCAGCACTGTCACATACATTTACAGTTTCTAGAGAAGAGGTTAAACTCACATTTATCATTGATACCCTCTTTAGTATGACAAGAGTTTTATTACCAGCCCTTCTGTTGTTTTATTACACCTTTTAAGGATTCTGATGGATTTTCTGACTTGCTGCTGTTTTGAACTTGGAGAGATATTCAGAGTCTATGAGCGTAAAACTGTGCCAGTCTGCTTTATTTTCTATGCAGCATCAGTTTGGTGATAGAGATTAAGAACAGCACCACCGTGGCCTGTTTCAGGCAATTATGCACTCCCTTGGCATGCATTTCCTGTATCTATCAAGATTTAATGATTATTAATTTATCTTGGTGTGGAATGAGCTTCTGGGAGACTCTGACTCACAAACCTTGCATCTGAATGACACAGATGCATCATAATTATGTAGCAATCAACAGGAAATCAATATTTGTAAGACTGGTCCTGTTAATTGTACCTGTTTGAGATTGAAGGGTCTGGAACTAGTCTTAATATTCAATTGATTGCTGCTGTTAGAACTTATCTTCAGTTTTCTGAAGAAGCTAATAATTAATTTAACACAATTGTACTTAATTACATTGATCTGGAGATTTGTATGTACATGTATATGAGCTTAAAGCTGAGGCTCATAATTATTGCTCCTATGGCTCAATGTGCTGAATGTCTGGTTTATTAATGAAGTGTATAACTCTGGCATATACATGCATGCATATATATGGATCCCCACACTTAGTATCTAAATAAATGCATGGAGTGACCTAAAGTGAGAGACTCTCCAGAACTGAAACCTGTTGATAAGGCTGCCATAAAGTAGTTTCCAACTTATCAAAAAGAGTTTCCATCCATGTTAAATTGTTTACCCCAATAAAAAAAAAAGAAGTTAAAAGTTTTTTTTTTTTAATTTCTTGATCATTAATGAGAGTATGCTTTTCTGATACTAAATCTGTCTTGAATACATTCTTTAAGTTGAAATACGAAAAAATATGAAATTTAAAATTCCTTTTAATGTATGATTAAAATTGGTTTTGACACACCTGTATATGTTACATGTATGGTCATTTACAATATCTCTGAGAGAAATGCACTTAAGATTTCATTAAATGCCTACAATTCTTATAATGCTGTGTCCGTCTTTCCAGGGTCGGAAGTGAGCACCCAAGGGGATCCTGCTCTAGCAGCACAGCGTGCTACCTCTCCAGCAGGATCTGGCATCCCCACCCCCGGGGGACGAGGTCTCCCTCCCCGCAGTTTGTCTGCCACACCCGACAAAGCACAGAGCAAAACCATCCAGTCTTCCAATAGCTCTTCAACGTCTGCACTCCCACAGAAATCCAGCATCCCTGGTAGCAAACAGAATTCTATGTTAGACAAGTTTAAACTTTTTAACTCTAAAGAGAAAACAAAAGGTAAAAGTGGGTCAAGGCCATCGAAAACCGGAAGCACCGGAAGTACGAGTACCAGTACCTTGAGTACAAGTTCCCGTAGTGATACCTCATCTTCAATTAGTGCACGAAGTTCAAGTTCAGCAGACGCAGGGCCAAGCAGTAGTGCAACAAGTACAAATGATCCTGATAGCCCCAAGCTATCCAAGCCCCGCCCTATAGTGGGTGGGGTCATATCAGCCAAAAGAGAAAACATTGGAGGATTAACCATAGGTCAGCAACAGTCTCGCCAAACTTCCCCCTCCCCCTACAGTAGCTCCCTCCCAGCAACCCCTACCTCGTCCCTCCCTATCTCCCATAGCAAGAAATCTGGTGGGAAAAAGAGTGGAGATGCCCAGTCGCGCATGCAACAGTCAGGGTCACAGACCTTCACTAAGGGAGCCAAGGGGGGAACTCTGATTCCAAAGTCAGGGAACGGAAGTAAGGCTCAGAAATCATCGTCAACCCTCTCTCTAACATCACCATCGCCTGCATCACAGATTCCATCATTGGCAGGCCAAAGTTCATCTGGAAGCTCAATCCCTGCACCTAACAGTTCCATTCCAAAACCATCACAGTCATCATCCAAGAGATCCAGCAAGGAAGAGAAGATGAAAGGGGGAACCAGCTCATCCAAAGATCAGCCCAGTGCTGGTTCCAGTCTCGGGTCATCCTCTCAGTCTACCAGTTTACCAAAGAAGTCCAAGTCACATTCTTCATCTCAAGCTCAGCTACATCAGCAACAACAACAACAACAACAGCAGCAGCTACAACAACAACCTCAAACGCCAACCAAATCGAGTAATTCCCAGCATGCTACTCAGGGTCAGCAATCCCATGTTGCACCACCATCCTCCTCAGCTCCGCCAGTTCCACCTCATCGCAATGGCAGCCAGCTAACAAATGGCAACAGCCTCCCCCGACAACACGGGCAAAAGTCTCAGACCCCCACCCACAGCAGGCTGTCTCCTCATGATGCTCAGAATGCACAGAAAACACGATATACAGAGATCGAATATACTGATGGTCGAATAGAAAGAATAGGTGAAGGTCACTTTGCCAAGCCAACCAACCAAGCCATTGTTAGTTCATCAAACAAAGACTTTACTCATTCATACCTTATCACATCCCAGTCGGTGAATGTGGTGAAGCCAACGTGTAGCACGCCTCACTCGCTGAAATCCGATGGCAATACTCAAACCACATTATCAATCGTTCACAATCGGTCATTGCAGCCTCCACCATTACCGAAGACGGAGCCACCTCCTTCAACAAGGACGACGGTCAACAACAGTAACACTGCTCCGCAGTCATCCCAGGCTCAAACCAATGCCAAAGCCAACAATGCAACCTCACAAAATGCTGGCCAAGGTCAGCCCCAGTCTCCAGTCAAGAAAGAAATGCTCTCGCCTAAACCTCAGGAGTCTCCTGAGGCCCACAGTACGACCAGCAGTTCCTCAAGTGATAGTGTCATATTGAACACAAGTGCTGCCAACTCCCCCAGACTCGGGGTCAAGGTGCTTGGCTCTCAGACTAACAGACCCGCCAATAACGTTGCCATAGTTCAGCCTCATCATGGTGAGAAGAAGGAGACAACGTTTGACACCGAAGTCAGGACGGATGTGATAAACAAAGGTGAGAAAGATAGTGATAAAAAAGACCCCAAGACACAGAAGGAGACTACATTCTCAGAGAAAAAGACTACATTTATCGCAGACTCTGGTGAAACGTTGGACATTCAGCCTATGAAACCCATCAATAGGTCCATGCACTATGCTCAAGGGTTCATGCAAGGATATGCATCGCCCAACAAGCCAATGCCTATCTCGGTGTCACAGAACCAGTGCTATGCCATGACTGGAGTGAGCCCAAATAGAATGGGCATGAACCGGTCACTTCTGGAGGCCAACAAGTTCTACACCGGACCTATTAAACGAGCTACCTCGACAGGATCAGGCAATGTTTCCTACGATGACTACAGTTCCGATTACGACACGTACGATTACATTTCTGGGTACATGTCGGATGGGGACATCCTGAAGGGGAACAAAATGGACGACATGAGTTCTGGGTACATGAGTGAGGGTGGAGCCTCTCTGTATGCCCGGAGATTGCAGCAGCGGTTCCGGGAAGGGATGCAGGCTGTGAAGGAGTGTATGCAGAAAAGCAACAATCCTGGCGATGAGGATAGGTAAGTGATTATCATTTTTTCATATTCATATTAACTGATGCTGTATTTGTCGAGTTTTGTTGTGACTCCTCCATAAAACTAAACAACATACTTGGTCCAGTAGTAACATACCCGATTATCGATAGTTCACACCTCCTATTGGGGAAAGGATTTTTCATGACCTTCTCAGCCTCAAAGTACTGGTCCAACCCAGGAACATACGAGAGAGATGAACTTGGTTGTAAAATATGTAAGTTTAGACTAACATATTCCAGAAAAAAAGTATTTTTTATACTAGGCTTAGAAACCCTCAGCTGATAATATGATCAGTAATTTCTATCTGGAGCATAAATTCATCAGAAATCTCTATCATTCTTTATCATTCTTTACATTAACCTTAACAACTATTTAGCTGAACAGTGTAGATTCATCATTACATGCTACATTATACTGCACAAATCACTATAAAGTAATTCTTATCATGTACCCTTATCATATAATTACATCATGGTCCATTATACAAGACCACCAGAAGCTTTGTTATAATGAAGCTACACTGTAAATGGACCTGCATGGTAATAGCAAATCATATATTTAATATTTCAAATGAGTCTCCCAACCAAAGCTAAGGTTTTAGAAGGATTATTTCTCTGAAGAAATATGTTTCATCTTTTTTTTTTTTTTAAATTATGTCTTCAAGAGCCTCCATCTTAAATGTAAGTAACAAGAACACCTGTGAACCTGCAAAGTTATGAAAGATAAGGAATGTATTAGCAGAGATATCAGAGAGAAATGAGTCACTATACACCAGCTAATTTTCAAATCGGACCGAAAAGTACTTAACTGATATGCCCAATATTAGATAGAGAGTCAGATAGACAATTCCCATGTGACTTTTGAAAGTTTCTAAGGTACTGCTGGATATCGAGACCTGTAACACATCTTGTTGTAGAAACCTCTTGAAGATAATTCGCTCTGATACGTCTCTTGTTATTGATTCAACGTTTTTTCACCAGCCGATTGATGATGATAAATCTAGCGAAGGTATACTTAAATTTTCTCTTTAAAGAGGTTGATAAAAGATTGTGTTAAAACCCAGATGATGTTATTTTAAAGCAAGGCTGCTGTAAACAGCAGATAAGTCAGTAGGTAGACTGGCAGCATATTATACCAGTAAGATTTTCGAGACTGGTCCTAGATTTAAACACACATTTTCCTCAAGTCTAGGGATTTGAGACTGTTTTTCTTGCAATGCATATCTCTAGCTATTCACAAATAAAGATACATCTGTTCTTCTTTAGACTCTGGCCAAAATTGGATTTTGTTCTCAAAATTGATAAATCAATTATGAAGTCTAGACTTTATTTTATGGTAGTTGTTGATGAGTTTTGTAGCGGAGACAATGGAGATTTATTTTTACTTTTGTTTAAAAATTCTTATAGAGAGATTTAGAGATTTTTTTTGATTGGTCATTATTTTTAATTTTCAAAATATCACTTGAGTAGTGGTATAATGAAGCTGAAGTTTCTAGCTAAAGTATATTGAATATATCAGTGAAAGTATTTAATGTCAACTAAACAGAAAAAGGAAATCCTGTGGATTTTATCCATTAGGGGTTAAACATGGTTTAAGAAGTATGTTGACGTCTGTGACTCAAGTCTAACCCTCTTTTTTACATTACCTCATTTTGAGAGCAGACCCAAATCAGACAGGCTGCTTTAACCCTTTTCCTCATATAGACTCATTTTGACGCACTCAGTAGGTACCACATAAATCCTGATCTGCAGAAAACCACAGTTAAACCTTACCAAATTTAATTACAAAATCCTCATTTCCAGACCACTGAGGAGCAGCGAACAGCATAAAACCTGATCAGCCTGCGAATTACTCGCAGGCTGATCTGGTTTTATGTTGTTCGCATAGGTCTTTTCATGGTTTCCTCTATGAGGGAAAGGGATAAACATCAATGGTTAAGATCCCTGTCTGATCAGGGTCTCATCTGTTTGCTTATACGATATTGTATCTCAGTGTCTACTCGATGTCCGTGGCAAAGAAAAACTTATTACTCCATATACCATTCAAAGTAAAGTCAATTAGCATTCATCACGTCATAATTTGTACATGAATAAAGGGTTAACATTCTCATCAGTTTCCTCAGAAGTGGCTTGTTGGTGGGTCTAGCGAGTGGGAAGAAATTTGATCAATTTAAGCTCTGTGCTTTTGATAGGTTTTTGTTTCTCGGAAAATATTTTGCAGTATTGGAGTTTATAAATCAGATATTTTCTTCGCTCAGACTTTTAATGAGAGATTGCTTGTTGTTGATTTACTTATGAGATCACATGCAGTATTATTGAAACAGTTTTTTGTGTGATGGAATATCCCTGAAGTATCATCCAAACGCATTACGTTTTTAATTGCAATTAGCCTGTTTTCTTCAGCTGTTTTTGTGTAACAAGAGTGGGATATCATCCATCAAGATGATTTTTGAAGAATAGAACTATTCGAAATTGAATAGAAAAAATCTGTATAAATAGGAACACTACAGAAATATGATGTTCTTATCATCACACAGTTTTTGGAAAGATTGCAAATATGGGCAAAAGTTTTGTTATTTTAGTATTATATACATGAATTGATTTTAAGAGTCAAAGAAAAGTAATAATTTATCACCAGAATTTTGCGAAAATTATTACATGGCTACATAGAAATAGAATTATACCTACGGTAATCATGTTTTTTTTTCAGTCTAGAACTTTTTCTCCATCTTTCCCTTAAAATACAGATTTTTGAGATGGTTAATGATCATGGTTTTTATTATAAAACCTTACCTATAGATAAGAAAACAAACTTCTTACCTGAAGCTATGTTTTGTGCTGCACTACAAATGAAGAGCTTGACCCTAAACTATGTTTTGTGCTGCACTACAAATGAGGTGATTAACCCTTGCCACCTGAAACTATGTTTTGTGCTGCTCTTCAAATGAAGAGCTTGACCCCTCACACCTAAAGCTAGGTTTTGTGCTGCTCTACAGATGAAGAGCTTGACCCCTCACACCTGAAGCTATGTTTTGTGCTGCACTACAATTAAAGAGCTTGACCCCTCACACCTGAAGCAATGTTTTTGCTGCACTACAAATGAACCTTCCCCCATGTCTCCTGAAATGTTGCTCCTTGTAGATAGGAGAGCTTTTATACCCTCCACCCTGACTCCAGAAGTGTATGCTGGGGGTAAGACTGGGAATTCCTGCTGGCCAGCTGATTGCTGTGTGGTCCATATATACAGCAAGGCAAGGCCTCACGCTCAACCCATGTGTACATTCTGTGTCAAATACTCGTTCTTGTGCATAGACTTTTATTGTTTCATCCAGGATATCTATTGGGAGAAAAAGGGTCTTGTTTGCAGTGGATTTACAGTGAACTTCTGTTGACAAGGTGACTTCACTTGCACAGGAAACTTTATCTGTCAGTTACTTGGAAGGTACATTATTGGATTGTGCTGTTTTCCAAGGTCTGGTAAGCAGATGTTTTACACTGTTTATGTTTCTGTTGGTAGCGGTGTATACTGTTTGTTTAAAGTCATGTTTTTATTGAATCAGAAAAAATTCATTTGAGATGTCAGAATGCAGAATGCAAATTTTCCATAAAGAAGAATTTTGAATCATGATTCCTGACAATTTTTTTGGGGAAAAAATGGGATAATAGTAAATATGTCTTCCATACAAAGTCACAGCATGGGCTGTTCCTGTCTTTGCCAAAATTATTGTTTATTTATCAGTCATGACAGATTGATATTTATATAGATAGAAAAAATAACACAAACAATGTTTGATTGATCAAAGAAGAACTGACAGGGTTTCAAAAGATTTTTAGGAAGACTTTTGTTTATGAGTTAATGGTTTCACAATTATTGTTTATTTTTGCATCACCTTATAGATACATGTTAGGTATGGATTTCATAAGCTGGAAGGTGTCATCTGATGAGGGTCTCCTCTGTTTGCTCACACAATATTATAACTCGGATCATACACAAAGAAAAATCTATTATTTCATAAATCATTCAGAGTTCAATAAATTAATATTCATCATGTCATAAATTTGAACATGAATATTCATGAGGTAAAGGGTTAATTGAATTAATTATAAATGCATTTCAGGTACATGAATTTATTGCTATTAAAATGCAGTTCCAAAAACTTGAACTTGCTTAATGGTTGTCATATTTCCCCGTGCCAGAATATACTCCTATTGTTAACCTCCTCTAGACCCTTGAGGTTGCTTTTTCTGCCAATAATCAGTTCTTGATTTCCCATTAATTGTTATGTGTATGTTCCTGAGACAGGTAGGTGAGATGCTAGTTCACCTTGCCAGTGCCTGATATGCATACAGGGGGCTTTCATTGTTATTCTACTAAACTATTACTATTACAAATCTACTCTCTCTAGTGCACCTGGTTGCATCTCTGTAATCACATTGTATCCAAACCTTCCCAGCACAGAACTGTTATATAGTGACATACATTCTGAGAATCTTTTCCCAAGGGTTGCAAGCTCTGTTACTGTCATATCAACTGACTCAGGTGGCAGATCAAGATAACAACCTGTTCCTGTGTGTGCCTCAAGATTATTTCTCCCTCACATCTTCAGGTTGTGTCACTCTCAGCAGAGGTTAATATTAATAGGCTGCATTTTTTAAGCAGGAGATGAATAATTGAGTGTTCATAGTCTTGAATCCTGTCTGAAGGTGTGGGCTACAGGATGTTAACAAGGTGCTGGTTATGTGACTGATTACAGTGGTAAATCACGTTGGGTTTTGTTAGAATTGAAAATATAATATATAAGCAAATCCACTGGGGAAAGCTAAGAATTGAAAATATAATATATTGGCAAATCCACTGGGGAAAGTTAAATTGTAAATATTTCTCAAAGCTATACATTTGAAAATAATCGGTGTTAACCAGAAACTGCAGCTTTGATTCAATGGGGGACTTTCCTGGAAGCAGAGGACTTGATCTGGTCTCAATCAATTGGACTCGAATTATTTACATGGAGTTCATATTAAAGGTTCTACATAAAGCACGTTTTAAATGTTTCTTTTAGGGAAGGTCTGTATGTTGTTGTTGTTGTGCTTGAGTTTTCTGTCACTGCTGCAGAATTTCAGTCAGTGGCCAGCTTATAACATGTGGATTAAGACTGAGAGTGCATAGAGAAAACCACTGATCTACTGCAAGCCAGTAGGAAGAAAAGTCCGAGTGACTCTACTGGGACTTGAACCCACAGTGGTGAGGGGTAAAGTGATGGTACACCAGCGATGATTACCACTCAGCTACAAGTGCCTCTTATTCTGTACCTAACTTTGATTTATATGTTCCATACCACTGAGTCCAGTTGTCCTTAAGCCTTATTGTTGCAGTGAAACTTTCCTAGTATCTGCAGTGAAAATCTAAGCTCCACCTTTACCTATTGTTATTATTTACTTTACTATTTACCCATACTGATTATATACCTGTCTGGCAAGGTTTTAATCAATGATATTCCAGCATTGCTATTGTTTAATCTATAATGTTTAATTTGAATAAAAGTATTAGCTTAGTCCTACCTCAATCAATATTAAGTTAGAACAGACATAAGGACATAAACAATTCAGATGGTTGACTAATGGTTTGATGTTTATGACTGTGGTACATTCATTGCAGAAAAATATCTTTACGTAATAACATTTTTTGTGATAAAAAAAATATATGATTTAACCCTTTCCCTCATAAAGGAAACCATGAAAAGACCTATGCGAACAACATAAAACCAGATCAGCCTGCGAGTTATTTTGCAGGCTGATCTGGTTTTATGCTGTTCGCTGCTCCTCAGTGGTCTGGAAATGAGGACTTTATAATTAAATTTGGTAAGGTTTAACTGTGGTTTTCTGCAGATCAGGCTTTATGTGGTACCTATTGAGTGCATCAAAATGAGTCTATATGAGGGAAAGGGTTAAAAATGGCTTTCTTTTATTTAACTGCATAAATTCATCGAATGTCAAATATACTACTTTGTTTTGTTCTTATATTTACAAAAGTTAAAATATTTGATATATAAATTAAGGGCAACAGTAGCAGAAAAAAAGAAAGCAGGTTTGTAGTGGTTTATGTGATGATAAATACTGCACAGGAGATGCAGTTGATACTTGAAGTGTCGAAGTTTCACAAGATGTAATGTCTATTACCCAGGGAGAAATATGACTTGCTGAAGCCAATGTTTTTTGGTGATTGATGCTTTCCTCTAGCTTCAGATGTTTTCTGCACGATTTTAAATGTGCTGGAACATTATCCCCTTGACATTTCCATTATTAGATTTGTTATTTAATTGCAAGAATGTTTTATGTAGAACTCGTAAGATCTGTAACTCATCTGTACAGCAGTCCTGTTTTCAGCTCACCTGAGCACAATGTGCTCATGGTGAACTATTGTGATTGCCTTTTGTCCAGCATCCGTCGTGCGTGCATGCGTCTGGCATCAACAATTTCCTTTAAACAACATCTCCTCTTAAACCGCTGAATGGATTTTGAATAAACTTCACAGAAATCATTCTTATGATGTCCTCTATCAAAGTTGTTCAAATTATTTTGATTGGTTGAAAAGGTAGGTCACAGGAGCTAAAAATAGATTTTAAAAATGCAAACTTGAAAGTCTTCTTCTGGAAAACTGCAAGGCCCTAGAGCTTAGATATTTAGTGTGTAGCATTGTCTAGTGAACATCTACCAAATTTGTTCAAATCATGACTTTGGAGTTAAAATTGGCCCCGCCCTAGGGGTCACTTGATTTTACATAGGCTTACATAGGAAAAAAATAGAAAAATCTTCTTCTCAGAACCGCAAGGCCTGGAGTTTATATATTTGGTTTGTAGCATTGTCTAGTGGATCTCTACCAAGCATGTTCAAATCATGGCCCTGGGGTCAAAATTGGCCCTGCCCCAGGGATCACTTGATTTAACATAGACTTGTATAGAGAAAAAAAAACAACTAGAAAATCTTCTCCTTAGAAACCTTAAGGCCTGGAGTTAAGATATTTTTGTGTAACATGGCCTTATGAGTATCTACCAGCTTTGTTTAATTCATGGCCCTGGGGTCAAAATTGGCCCCGCCCCAGGGGTCACTTGATTTTACATAGGCTTAAATAGGAAAATCTAGAAAAATCTTTTTCTCAGAAACTACAAGGCCTGGAGTTTAGATATTTGGTGTATAACATTGCCTTATTGACATCTACTAAATTTGTTCAAATCATGGCCTTGGGGTCAAAACTGGACCCGTCCAAGGGATCACTTGATTTTACATAGACTTATATAGGAAAAACTAGACAGATCTTATTGTCAGAAACCACAAGGCCTGGAGTTTAGATATTTGGTGTGCTACATGGCCTTACAGACATCTACCAAGTTTGTTTAAATCATGGCTCTTGGGTCAAAATTGACCCTGCCCCAGGGGTCACTTGATTTTACATAGACTTGAATAGGGGAGTCTTTCAAAGATCTCTTGTCAGAAACCACATGATCGTGAGTTTAGATATTGGGTATGTAACATGGCCTTGTGGACCAGAACCAAGTTTTCAAATCATGGCTCTTGGTAGAAGTAATGTTACTACCTTGTGTCTCGCTAGCGCTCGACACGGTAGTAAATCCGTCCCTATATACTCTATGGAGCAGAGCGGTCGTGATTCACAACCGCTGATTTTTCAAGAAGATGAAGCAAAAATATGCAACTAAAAACACATTGGGCTATCTATTGACAATTAATCTCCTACCACAAAGCGAGAAAAGTATCTTCAATGTCATTTTCGAAGTTTGTAAGCACTTTTTCTGAAACCGACGTGTGTTATTGTGTTCTAATCTGATATTCCGGTATCATTCAACTCGGAAACGAAATCCGATGCTTTTGAAAAATGTTTGTGTATTGAAGGGTTGCAAAGGGTTTTCTTTTGAAAATACGACCAAAATCGGTAACACTTTCATAAGATACACCGATTTATAGTTGCAAAATCCGCTGTCAAGCCGTATTTACGAAAATCAATTTTGCTCCAATAAATTATGAACATGGAATCGTAACGTCGGTGGCCCGAAGGATTCGCCACAAGACGTTTCGACATCGTAACTAGGCTCTTGGGTCAAAATTGGTCCCACCCTAGGGGTCAATGATTTTATGGCTATAACAATCAAAATTTGGACCACAGGTACAGTTTTTGTGTGGAATAACGATTATCTTGCTGTACTTCTGCATGGATTTTGTCTTCAGTATGACTGTGTTATAAAAGACAATGAACGCAATATTTCTCAGTGAGCAATTCAGGGCCATCATGGCCCTCTTGTTTTATAACCACTGCATGGTAGAACCATCATACTATCAGATTCTGTACCTTGTGCTGATGTCCTAGGGCTGTCAAATCATCAGGTAATGACTTGATTTTTTTTTTAACTTTCAGCATATTTTAGTTTCCTAGTTTCTTCTAAAGGAGAAACTAGGAATGAAGAATAAGAAGCACTCTTGTGATACATGTAACAAGTTTTTCTGTTTAAGCATAAAAAGGCACAAGAGATTTAGGTTTACATACGTAATATACATTACCATAAATCTGACTATACTTGTGTAAAGCCATTCAGTGTAGTGTAGAGAAGCATACTATTAAGCCTTATGGAGCCTTACCATGCCAAAGGTAATGGGACATAAGAACATTTCAACAGAGCATCCAGCTTTTCTAGAAGTGCATACTGCTATGTAATATAAATGCTATATATACTGGCCAAAGGCATTTTCTTTATGTTGTGTCTTTTTCTATATATATGTTTTCTGACTTCAGTAGGTGTTGTGAGAAAGAATAGGTGATGTTTTTCAAGAGAGCTGTACAAGGAAAGAGATGTAGCTTATAATGTTATAAAACTTTGGCTTATAATGAAGCATCAAGGTTTCCGGGGAGAAACAGGAATAGTTTGTGTTCAATGAAACTAAAAGGATGAAAGATTGCATAAACATGTATCAGATAAGGGAATTATATGACACCAATACTCTGTTCATTAAGTTCCATGAAAGTAAATGTTTCTGGCTTTTAAAATTTGTTCCATTTAAAATGATGGATATGAAACTCTACACCCTCCAGTAAACAGCTTTTCCACCCAAAAGTTAACATGAGACATATCAAAATCAAAAGCTTCTCGATCAATGAAATGAGGTAAAATGTCTGCCTTAAATTTGGCATTAGGGATTTACAGTTCTTGCAGTTGAATGGTTTTAATTGGTGTCTTTCATATTGTTAAAAAAATTTAAAGGTTTACAGTTGCATATTTTTGGCACATATTGGTGCTTTGCAGCTCTGTAGTGTTTTTGTCCAAGGTTTCAACTGTAAGGTTATTATACCCCCGAAACGAAGTTTGGGGGGGTATATAGGAGTCACCCGGTGGTCTGTCGGTCGGTTGGTCGGTCGGTCGGTCCAGCGGTCCGTTGCATTTTCCTTGTCCGGAGCATAACTTGAAAACCACAAGTTGGAATTCATTACAACTTCATGCAATGATCAAGCACATGGAGAGGAAGTGCAGTGCACAAGAACCATAACTCCATCTTGACTTATTACAGAGTTATTGCCCTATGTTACTTTTCCTTGTCCGGAGCATAACTTGAAACCTTGTCCGGAGTATAACTTGTAAAGTACTGATTGGATTTCAAAACAATTTCATACAATGGTCAAGCACAATGAGAGGAAGTGCAGTGCACAAGAACCATGACTCTATCTATAGGAATTACAGAGTTATTGCCCTTTGTTACTTTTCCTTGTCAAGAGTATAACTTGTAAACTACTGATTGGATTTCAAAACAATTTCATACAATGGTCAACCACAATATGAGGAAGTGCAGTGCACAAGAACCATAACTCTATCTAGAGTAATTACAGAGTTATCTCCCTTTGTTACTTTTCCTTGTCCATAGCATAACTTGAAAAGAACTGGTTGGATTTCAAAACAATTTCATACAATTGTCAACCACAATAAGAGGAAGTGCAGTGCACAAGAACCATAACTCTATCTATTGTAATTACAGAGTTATTGCCCTTTGTTACTCCGGACAAGGAAAATGCAACGGACCGCTCGACCGACCGACCGACCAACCGATCACGTGTTAATGCTGTATACCAAATATCAAGAGACTGTGATAAGTAGTTGCTGAGAAAACTGTTACGAAAATGTCCTACCATTGACCATTATGTCGAAAATTTAACTAAGTCGGGAAACAGGAAGTAGATGAGCGACAAACCTGAAATCAATTCCACTGATATGGGACCACATTTTTAGGCTGTGTACCAAATATCAAGAGACTGTGATAAGTAGTTGCTGAGAAAACTGTAACGAAAATTTCCTACCATTGACCATTATGTTGAAAATATAACTAAGTCGGTAAACAGGAAGTGGATGAGTGACAGACCTGAAATCGAATCCCACAATATGGGACCACGTGTTAATGCTGTATACCAAATATAAAGAGACTGTGACATTCACCATTCTATAACCTGGGTTTGCACCTGTGTAACCCGGCCAAAAATCTGGAAAAAAAACTAATGTAAAAATGTCTTTTTCATACTCTTCTTCTTAATCCTAATAACTTCATCATTTCTAAAGCAGTATTTCGGGGGGTATTAATCACATTTAGTGATAGTTCTAGTTTTTGTTAGTTCTGTTTTTCAATTTCATTTTAAAGTATGGCATTCATTAATAAACAGGCTGCAGTTTGTTTGTGGTAGGTCGATGGAAACACTTGGGTGCCTCTGTGCACTCTGGGTCCTCCTCCGTCCATAAATGAACTGGACATCACTATATAGGACTGAAATATTGTCACAACACCTATAATAAACAGGTTATTCTCAGTTTGCTTTCAATGAATTCTCTAATTTACATATATGACTTGCTCAGATTTTCTTAAAATGACTCTTTCTCTACATACCTGTCAATCCACACAAGGATTCTAAAGCATTTGTCCTCCGTCTGGATGTATCTTGATGGGACAACCTGTCTCTCCGACACTCTAAGTATGATGCAGTAATTTCCCTTGAATCATACAACATCCATTAAATTACTGCGTCATCAGGACTTTGCTAAATCAATAGTTCCGTAAGGGTGCCTCTCTTCTAGCTGCGGTGACCTTTACTTGTCATAGATACGGCACACTGACTGCAGTCACTTTGGCCTCTTCTTAGCGTTGTGAAAAAGTCCAATGCAGTAGTCATAAAATATATTTGGGTTTTGCTTGCAACCTTTTGATCCTGAGTCAATACTGTACCCCTGAAGCAATAGTTTTAGAAGCTAGTAGAAAATGATGATTAAACAAGAAACAGGAAGCTAACATGTCTGATGCTTGCAAACATATCAAAGTTTGTGCCCCAAGCCAGTCTGTTTTCGACAACAAAGGCCATGAAACCGTCACTCAGGCAGTGCAGTTTGCCCCATAAACAACAAAATCTGAACTTGTTTTCAAGATGTTCTGCATTCTGTGGCATTGTTTAGAGCAATAAAAGAAGATAATTATCGGTGGGGGGTTCACTGGTGCTGGTGTTGGGGATTGGAAAAGTTCCGGATCAGATCAGATCATGGCTATTGTGTGATATTAAATCTGTAGAGATTTTATTTCAAACATTTCACTACTTCAGACCTTGTAATACTTAAACAAGTTGTCGAGGAAGATAACCTTTTACTTAGTAAAATCTTTGAGGAAAGTTAACCACCTGACTATATAAAACCAGATAACTCAACTTGCGAAAAATTACTGCTTTTATGATGAGAAATGTTCATCATAAAAACAAAACTTGAATTATTAAAACTGCCTTCAGTCTGATCTGAATACCCAGTGATCTCATCTGACATGTTGTATTTATAAGTTGTAAAGGGTTCAAAAGCCTTATATTTTGCTGAACTTTTTAAAAATTATTCCATTGAAGACTTCACATTTACATTTTGTAGGACTTTTCATTAATGTATCAATCAAATCTTTCATATGGTAAGATGGTGTTCACCCAGTCTCCAAGACAGGAGATCTTGCATGCACAGATCTCTGCCACAATGATTTCAAAAATAGCTGAGTTACAGGTAATCATAGGTAACCAATGGCATAAAGTTTGGTACACACCATGGTCACATGGTAACCTCAGTGTGGCAGTGACTGATGCGGAGCCAATCTGTTGCACTGGAGTTTGGTATTCACCCTTTTGGCCTGGTGTCAGGACAATATGTCTGAATGTGGTATCATGGCAAATGTCTACAGTTGCCTGAAACTGCAGTGTGGTCTAAAGCAGACATATATATATTAGTCTCCAAATGACTGAAAATCTGTGGGACATAAAACCCAATAAGATGCATTCAAAATTATTTCATTCTTCTTCATTGTAAACTTTTAAATCTTAAAAAAAAAGATGTATACAAAATTTAAATTTACTGCTGTTTCAGTGTTTTCACAGGAACCCATATTAGTTTCATTCTATGCTTTATGTTCCTTACATATATACTGGTATTTAGAATTATTCATAAATTGAAATCTTGTATCTTTTACGATTGGAAAATCAGCAAAATAATTGTAGAGCTCCAGGAATAGTCTTGCCAGGTGACATTTTGCGCAACCTGGATGAAGTTTCATTAAAATAAACCACTATTATGGGGCATAACATGGAATAAACTGTCTGCAGACTTGTGAAGATTGGTGTGAAAGTTTTGCGTCTGCTGGAGGCTGCTTCAGGGGGTTGTCTGCTTGTGGAAGAGGGGTCATAAACAGTGATGCAGTCACAAACAGAATATCCCCGCCTCTTCTTTGATGTATATACATGTAGTAGAGGCATCATTGGAAACAGTCCCGTGACTCCAGCTGGTCACATGATCATAGAAAGATGAAAATAGCAGAATTCTTGATCAGGCTTAAAATGAATTTTTTAAGACTACCTATCTATATTATCAGCAAATAGTTTGTTGTCACTGTTACAGTTCTCGCATCTCTTCTGCCATCTTGATTAAATTTTGGCACTGGATCTGTGAACATGTCATGCAGAATAAGTAAATTTAAAATGAGTTATGCCCCTTGACTTTTTAAAAAAATGAATTATTTCATTTTATACCTTATAAGTTTAATTATTGACAATTGAGAAGTAATTCTAGAATTCTTGTCCTTTATTTTCTTATATTTCCTTTTTTTTCCAATGGTTTGGAGAGAAATGCATGTAGGGGAAGGTTGCATTTCATTTTGGGGATCCAAAGGTCAAGGTCATTTTTCCAGATTACATGCCTGCCATTGAAGTTCTTTAACCATAACCATGTGTCATTTGCCACAGCTCATAAAGCTTGCTACACTGGTATGTCACAGTGGTTACATTGACTTCTCACATTGTTACAGAACCCACTTGACCTCAAGGGAGCAACATAGGGCCAGGATGGTTCTTTCATTGGAATATAAAAATGCATTCCCTTGATTAGCATTGTACCCCTGCCTGGCAGGCATGTGCAGTTAATTTCTAAAGTATTAAAGACACTTGTCATATTTGACAAAATGAGATGACAGTCAAAATGACACAGCCATGTTTGTGTTTAAGCTCTTGGATGATGTACTGAACGTCATGCAGCTTTGCGCAAGGTCACATGATGCTGTAACAATTGCAAGTAATCCCCCATCAATAATGATTGATTATTCACGGCCCTTCTTCCATATCAGCTTACTCATGCTTGTATACATGACACAGTGATTCATAACTTCTACTCTTCTCTTTTTCAGATGTTTACCCCAGCATTCAATTGTATTCCAATAAAATACTTGATAGACAATTGGATAGCATGTACAATATATCTAATACCAAGGGTATTTGTAATTGCTGGCAAAGCACTAATAATTTTGATTGGCATGTGATTGTTTCATTAGAAAGAAAATTGTAGTTTTTGATCTCCAATAATTTCTACACTAATTGAACCTCCCTGGTCAGTTTTTGGCGAGTCAGGCCTTTGAAATATATTTATTAATAAGACCTTTCCCTCTGTAGAATATTTGTCGCTTACAAACTTTGTTTTATTAATTTATAAACTGATTTTCCCTCTGTTTGGATATTTTAAGCGGATTTCATTGGTTATCCACCTCTATAAATGGAAACTTTTTGCGATTATTGATTTTGGATCCAGTCAGCCAGCCTTCTCTCCCTTGAACACACAATGAGTCATCCCGCTCACTAGCTATCTGTCCCCTATACATCAAAATGGATCTGGCTACAGCTGATTGACATGGAATTAAAATATTTTCTAGGAAGAAAAAAAAAACACAGTCTTTGTGAGAGGGCAATCTTTAAATTTTCCCGAATTTAGGATTCATTGATAATGGGGAGGATACAGGGACCAGTGTCTACTCTGCGATTACCAGTATTGATAAACTACAAATCACATGAGAGCAAGCAAGATGCTTTTGTTGAAAGTGCTGTTGTGTCTATTGGATGGGTACTTTGAATGTTTGCTATGCATTTGGGTTTGAAGTTTATTAAGAGTGTCATTAAAATGCTGTGAATACATTTCATCGTGGGCTAATCGAAGACGATGCTGTTAAGCAGTGCACCATACCTAGTTAAATATTGAACAGTCAATTTTGAAGAAAGTTGAAACGCAAGTGTGACACTGCTGTGTGCAGTCAAACAGTTCTAAGGAATAGTGCAAGGATTAAGGATAAAGACTTCCGTGTTTGGACTCTTGGACTTGTACAGCTGCATGTAAGGTATAGATATGACTAGGCCAGTAACTCTCGCTGTTTAACTACTGATTGATTGTGTTTTTGCTGTAATAGAAGTTTAGAGAGTCTGCATTCTTCGTGTGAAAGTACTCGCTGCCTGCTGTATGAAATTGATGTGTTCCAGCAAAGATGTTAAATTGTCTGGAATCGGATATGTACATTTTCCCCCTGATTACTATCGGATGGTTGTATTTGATGTTTTTTATTTGAAGGAAGAAGAAAATGCTGTGATTGATTTCCATTGTTTGCTCAGTTATGGAGGGATATCGTTTACTTGTAGACTTTATTCTTATGATGCCTTGATATTAAACTACGACTAACAGTGTGTTTCTATAGTGTGAAGATTCAGCACACTTGAAAGAGAATCTCTAAAAGTAGCTCTTTGATTATACCTGATATTAAAATATTGGATATTATCAATTTATAAAAATCGTTGAATACAAATGAATGTGATTCTGTCAAAATCTGAATGAAAATGAATGTCTTTGGACACGAAACATGGAATCCTGATTGTTGAAACTTTCAAAACTGAAATCATTTGCTGAAGTATTATTTATACTCCGAGTAGTCTTATCTTTGCCTTACATTGGAAATTTACTCGAGTAGTCTTAGCTTTGCCTTACATTGGAAATTTACTCGAGTAGTCTGGTCCGTTATTTCTCTGATTAGCCCAATTGTCGCTTTGCATTGAATGGCTCATACTTAACAATTTTGAGGCACATGCCTTTCAGTTCAAGCATAAATACATCTTTTCCATGGTATGCTTGTTTTATAGGTGTAATTTAACAACCAAACACTGGTTAGAAGCCATATAGGCACTTAACAAGTGAAAACAACAAAGACTCTTGAAGGGTATCATGTAGCCAAAGGGGCTTATCAGTTACAATCCACTCTATCCTTGCTGATAAGTCTGCAGATAAAGCATTGGAGTGTGAGACAGGTCCTGGTGTTTTGGGCAGCTTCAGCATAGTGTCAGAAAAACAAGGAACCTGCCGGACAGGCCGCCCTCGGTGCCAATTATTATGTGTCTGGTCTAGCAGTTGACAACTTGACGCTTGCTTCACCTCACGTCAAACAATCAACTGCTAATGGAAGCAGTTGCATGGAAATCAAATTGTACTTTTCCAGAGGATTTGAGGTTGCTGTGTTAAAAGATAGATTGATTACACAATTATATTGTGAAGCTGATGAACAGATTTTAGGTGATATCAACAATCAACAGCATGCGGGAAATCTCAAAATAGTGGTTTTATATATTAGTTGCAGCAGATTTTGTATCACAGTATGCATGTAAAACTGTTGTGAAAGATAACAATTTCTTTGGGAAAAAACAATAAAGAAAATTTGTTCAATTCATGAAGAAATACCTTCAGTTGATTTAGTGGATATACAAGGGACTATATGAATACCTAAATACTGAAATGTTGGTGGGATTGTATTATATTGCATTTGTTGAGGAATAACAACACAACTTTTAATGCACTTATGAAGCTTTTCCAGATATGGTTTTCTGGTTCCAATATTTGATATCTGTAATTTTCTGCAAGATGACATGAGTATAATATGGATGGATTTGAAATTGGATACAGCTGTTACTGATAGTGAAGCTTCCACAATAATACCCCTGTTTTCAGTAGAATTGATGATTTAACCTGAAGAGTTAATAGTGGGTGTTTCATTATGGAAATTACCAAACATATTTGGCAGAAATCTGCTGGAGGATTAGATACTGGTGAGATCTAGGGCAAGTTTTAGTGTCTACCTATAATGGAGAGAATCCCTAAAATCATAATTGATAATTCAGCACATATGCAAACCAAGTATTGTATGAAGAATTTCAGGAAACAAAACATGGCTATAGGCAATATTATTGAGCCAAATTTCATGTTATAGGGGCAGATGAAGGTAATGCTTTAAATGCCAAAACAATTAGAAAATATCTCAATATCTTGGAACAGGGTTGCAGATAACTGGGATGGGCTTTGGTCTCAAATTGGTGTTAAAATGGGTAATTACCATTGTGGATGGAAGCTACATCAGACAGGGGAATGTTAGATTTGGTCATAAAATTTGGCTCCGATAGTGCAGTTCTATAAATAGGATTATAATGTATCTTTGGCCTAAATGGTGAAAAGTTACTGCAGCTTTACAGGACAGAGATCAATACGTTTCTTCCCAGCAAATGAATATTTTGGTGAATGCCATATATATGTTTGTGTGGATCATAACAACATTCCTGGTATCATATTCTATCTTTGGATAACAATATTTGGGAGACAGATTGTCTAGGACACAGTCTTCTCAAACAGTGGTGCTCCCTGGGTTAGAGCAAGGAAGTGGTGATCAAGGAAATAGTCTTTAATTTAGTATGGCCAGATACAGATGATAAACAAAGGAGTATTTAATGGCCCTTAATTTAGCCAATTAAAGTAACCCAGAATTTTCTGATGTGATCTTCAAGGGAACTTAATCATCTATTTTTGTTGTGTTATATCAATTAAAACACAGACTGCTAAGCTATTGTCAGAAAGATAATTGAAACCTCAAGTGGTACCTGCCAATAAGAGGAGTTTTCGATTTGATTTGCATGCAAGGTTATACCTGGATCTTTACATGGGTTTTCAATACAATCTGCAATAAATCTGTGTAGTCTTAATTGCTTCAAGATATCAGCAATGAATTCTTCAACCAATAAAATGAGAACAAACGGAATGTTTCTCCGAAGTTTTGATTCTAAGCGTTATCAGGAACTGCAGTTACAGAAGCAGCAAATACTTCAAAAGCAGAAGGAACTGGAGAGGATGCAGGAAAGGAAAGAGAAAAAGAAAGGCAAAAAACGAGATAAACGAAGGGAAGGTATTGAAAGTGTCAGTCCAAGTTTGACAGATAGCTCAGGAGGTGGTGATATCATAACTGATATTCCTGAAGAAGATGAAAGTGAATTAAATGAAATTAATGGTATGGATAACCAAGATGATGAGATTATTACTATTGAAGATAAGGTTGAAGTTTGCAGAGTTGAAGTTAAAGAGAGTTCTGAGGTAGAAGTTATTCTTGATGGAACCAGCAATGTAACAGGTATTCATAATAACAATGAAGTTCCACTTGCTAGTAATCAAATAGTTGTTACAGCTGAACTTCATAATTTAGATGGATGTAAAAACCTGGAGGAACCTAAAGATATGCGTGAGAATGACAGTAAATCAAGTCCTGAAATTGAGAATGAAACACCTGTCATCAGTGAATATATTTCTAAAAGTAGTGACGAGAAAGACAGCAAAGCTACCTATGAAAATATCAACAGTATTAAACCTGAAAAGGAATATGCAATTATTGCAAAGCAAAATCATGAAGCTCTTTTAAGGGAATCACAAAATGTTGAGAAAGAAATACAGGCGGAAACTAGTAAGGTTACAGAAAGTGATGAAATAGAAACAGGTGCTAAAGAATCCATTTATAAAGATACTGATAAAGCAGTTATTGGTTTAGATGATTCTGAATTCAGTGGTCAGATTCATAAAACAAATACACAAGCTTATGCAGTGGTAGACCTTGACAAAGCTCTTGCCATGGTGAAGGAGATGACTGACAGTGATAAAACTCTCTCAGACACGGAATCCAATTCATGCATGTCAAAGTCAGCCATGTCAAGTACTGAAAAACTGAACAGTCTGGAGAATAAGGAGAATATATATATGAAGAGGTATGCAGCAGGGAGAATGTCCCGGTCTGCAGGCTACAGCGGGGACATTGATACCTCTACCTCATCCCTAGAACCGGATGTGGACCCCATTGTTGATCAGTATTTAGCCCATAAGTTTTCAGCTGACCGATCCAATGATCGACTGATCATCACAGATGAACAGCTGTCTTCCTTACATTATGTTGGTTCGTCTTCCTCAGGGTAGGTATCTCTGGAGGTCTCACATATATTTTTTATGTTTGTAAAGACAGTTCATGGTGCTGTGTGGTTCGAGCATCCATGAGGTACTGGGTTCAGTCCACGACCACAAAATACCAAATTTATTTAGAGTGGTACCAGTTTATCTTCCTTGTATGGCACACAGAATGTAAGAGAATGGCCTTCTATTATGATAATGTGATTGGGTGTGGTATCAAGCCATTTGATTTTTGTTAGATGTCTATTTCTGTGATATCACAGGGAGCCAAAACTGTAGGCTAACCCAAAAAGACTGAAATACTGTCAGTAGATCATTACATTTAAGGAAATAAACAATTAGTTTGTAAAGATATGTTGCCTTTATAGTCTTTGAATTTAGAAAATGCTGAATTTATATTTTAGTGTAAATAAAAGTAAGCAATCAGCAACACAGGGATAAGGTTAAGAGAAGCTGCAAGAAGTCAATATTGTTCATAACAGTAGGGTTCTAACTCAGTGAGAATACTTGATTATGACAGTCTACAGATTTATTAAGTTGATGCTGTAGAATAGGTTGTTTGTGTCAGAACAGCCACTTATTTATGCGGTAGTATACATTGCTAATAGTACAACCAGACTTAGTCCATCTTCCGGAATCCGGACGATTCCAAGCAAACCACTGTTTCACCCTGGAATGTGTACCTTAATGAGCTCATGGAAAACAGTCTCTCACTGTATCTGATGAACCAAATTAAGACAGTTGTAAACTGGGTTAGACAGTTGTATGAGATAGACCCATTCTTCACATATCACCAACATGAAAGGCTGGTGTTTTTCTTAGCAGACACAAGTGTCTCATTAACTTCAACTGATCCAGAGCAACCTGGTTCAGGAATCTCATTGTTAGGATTGCCACCTGGTGGCAAGTCCATTGTTTGTTGGACTGTATACAGGGTGTCTGTCTGTCTATGATAGAGGGAAATGTTACTTGGGGTGTACTCAAGGATATCAGTTGAAGGGGATTTTGGTGCAGAGATAATTAAACTCATTTAACTTTTTTCAGTCTATTTTTTTTTGAGGCAAGTGAAATAGTAAATCAGACTGCAAGCAGGTGTTAATTCCTCATCAAACAAATCACAGTCTAGTTAATCAGGTTTTATACTGGCTGATCATGTATATCATTATATCATTTCTCATAATGAAATAAACATGGTAAAATGACTAAACCTATGTCCATGTCAGTTTAATGAGCACCTATTCTGGATGTTTTGATGTACATATAATTAATTAATCATAAATCCTTTGGTCATAGTTTTGATGTAGGGAAAGGAAGCCACAGAGCTAAAAGTTATTAGGGATCAGAGAAGGAACCTGTCACATGTCAGCTTGCTTGGAAGCCATATCTTGAATATGGCAAATCAGGGATTTGTTTTCAATCTTGCTTCAAAGTTTTTCTAAGGGAGGTTTAATCTTCAGCCAAAAATGGATGACCCAGTGTTTTTCTGTAGAAGTCCATGTTATGACATGAGTGGTATTTATATGTAGCTAGTGTAAAATCAAGGTAGGCAGTGCTGCAATCAGGTTGCACAATGTAGGCAATTTTAAGATTTAAACAAAAAAACAAACGAAAGAAAACTCAACTTTTGGTAAATTGGGAAAAATAATTTTCATTGGAAATGTTTTATTTTTCATTAATTTGTCAGCAATTATATGATGTTTTCAGATAGAATGATTTGTTTGAAATAAAATCAATTGAAATTACAAGAAACATCTAGATATCCGGAATGTTCCAAGTCAGATATGAATTTGACCAACCCCCTAATAATACCCCAATGTAATTGCTTAGTTTGGAGCATTGTCTCTGTGGAAGAAACATTTCCATAAATTGGAAGAGAATCCTCGCCAGATATCATAAAGTATCTCTTATCATTTGAATAACACAAAGGTCATGAAACTTAATGTTCTTTGATAATTTCCATAAATGTTAGATTATAAACTGTTTTCACCCTCATGGAATACAATGCCGATTCTGGCACCATCCCGGAGACCTGGTCTAAAAAGGTTATTTTCTTCAATAGTGAGTTTCGTGAAGTATTTAGATTTGACCCAGATTAGTATGGGGAAGGAGGCAGGTTGCCATCGGCCATGGCGCCCAATGTGAGGGGGAGTCGTTGTAAACACTGTGCCGTGTGACTCACTAGATCAATAGCCATACCATACCGCTCCGTCCTGGCCACGGCAATGATATCGGAAATATCGGGTGATGAATTATAATTCCATGACAGATGCTGTAACTTTTTTTGTGTGCAGCCTTTTTGCTATTTATGGACTGCTGTAGTTTTTGTCTATGTTTTGTTTGGGATGTCATCTTCTATCTGATAAATGGGTTCCACTGAGTCACTAGGTGACCTTTTGTCTGCGATCTGTAACATCATGCTATGGAATGAATTTATTAAGAAAATATCATGAAAGATGGGAACATGGTGTAGATTTGTTACTATATATGCTCCATTATAATCGGACGCCAATACTTATGATGGCCTTGCAGTCAGTAACTTGTTAATGTTGTCATATAATTGTGATATGGTCCAACTAGATCTGGATCCTTGAATCAGTGTCACAATGGATCTTTTGTGAAAAAAAAAATGATGCATTCTTAATAGTGGTTAAATGGTGGTTTGTTTTCAATTTTTTTTTCTTTAAGGGAAAGAAAATCCATCATCATGGTCATTGATTAGGTACTGTACTGATCTGTTATTTTAACTTCAATCATATTGGTTTCTGCATATGACAAGCCCACATTTAAGAATGCACTTATTCTTCTCGTTTCCACTGCAGGGAATAATACTCATCAATCGTTTTTATTTATTGCACATGCATATTTTGCTTTCATCAGGTAAAAGTTTTGATCTTTGATGAAACAAAGAGAAGGCCTTTTGATCTTGCTTCATGACTGCATAATGATGTGAAAGCGAAATTTGATCATTGATTGTCTTTAAAATGAGGCAAACAGTAATAAATTCTAAGGATGGTTTATACATGTACAAACAAATTTGTTTTACCATATGATTTGCAAAATGCTTTAGGTCTTTCTGTTTTTAAAAGTGATGATGAGGGCAAGTAAACTAGGTGATCAAGGACAGCCAATTAACCCTTTCCCTCATATAGACTCATTTTGACGCACTCAATAGGTACCACATAAAGCCTGATCTGCAGAAAACCACTGTTAAACTTTACCAAATTTAATTACAAAATCCTCATTTCCAGACCACTGAGGAGCAGCGAACAGCATAAAACCTGATCAGCCTGCGAGTTACTCGCAGGCTGATCTGGTTTTATGCTGTTCGCATAGGTCTTTTCATGTTGTCCTCTATGAGGGAAAGGGTAAAGGGATACAATATATCCTGTTTTCCTGATGGTTTCCTTATTTTCACCGAATACTTGAGTTGAGGAAGTACTTCCTAACAGATAAGTTTGTGTGCTCATAGGGCTATTTAATCCTTCTTTTTTTTGATATGGTTGGTTTTGATGGAAGTATGATCCTTTTCTGACATTTTCCAGCTTAACATGTCAAGACAGCAATGGCCCTGATCCCTGAATAATTTGACTTTCTGGTGTAGATGATCACCTTAAATTCAAACTCTACAGTTGTAAGGGCTGGGGGTATTTATTTATAGACATTGCTTGGGGTTCAAGGGCATTGTCTTGGCACTCTTGTTTTTCCAAACTCCGTGCACCGGTTACGTCAAGCTACGCTACTTTAACCACTGCCACCTCACAAGTCACGTGATGATAGTTGAAACCATGTGACCAACATTTATAATTTTATAAATTAATGTTATACGATTTGATTTTTTACTTTTCTCGAAATCATGAATGTTCTTTTTGTGAAATATAATGAAACTGATATGATATATTCAAAACTAGTCATAAGTGATAAAAGTAAATCCGGCCTATATCAGCCGAAATCTACTTCTGGTGGCAGTGGTTATCGACAACTGTAAGGGGAGGTAACTACTGCAGCAGAGTTTGGTGTTTTTCACTTACCATCTGGCTTGTAGTAAGTCGATGGCTTGTGTACACTCCGGGTCTTCTTTATCTGCAGTTGGCTGGACATTGTAATATAACACAAACATTGCCATCAGTTTTGCACCCTTTACTTCATTTAGACTCATTTTGACACATTGCAAATGCAGCAGACCCAGATCAGACGGCCTTAAAGGGAGCTTTCTGACCAGGGTCTCCTGTTTGCTCATACAAAAATTGTAGCAGATTCAACACAGTCTGCATGGTAAGGAAAGTTTCATTGTTCCATATACTACTTCAGTCAAGTTCAGTCAATTAATATTCATCAAGTCATGAATTTGTGTATGAATATTCATGAGGTAATAAGTATATCTTACTCATTGGAAAAACATTGAAATCAGAATCAAAACACTGATGAACTGTACAAGATTGAAAGCATTTCTTACTTTAACACTCAACCTTTTATCTCAAAGTTATTTAGCATTACTGAAAAGTTTGATGAAGTTATATACTAGTTACATATAGTTTTCCTCTGGTAAGGATGAAATGTATCCAAAACCAATCAATCTTTGTAAGCAAGACTGGCATCTCTTAGATATTTAGCTAAAGATTTAGGAGCCCTCTCTTGAGGTTTCATGCACATCGACATCTTAATCAAAATAAAATAGCTCCAGTCTCCTGTTCACCACCATCTTATTTCAATCCACAGGTACCCACATAAGAACAGAAGCAATTTATATGCAGTTTACTCTTTCCAATAGTCTGTGATCCTTCAAAAGTGCAAAGATAAAAATTGAGTCACGGTTACTATATGTTCCTGACAGAATTATTTTGAGAAATCTTTATGTAAGCGAGTGAATATGACCGAGAAGCTGTTATATTCGGATTTTATGAGATTTTAGATTTTTTTTATATTTGCCTGAAAATTTGTGGCAGTTTTCCAATAGACATAATATTTGTGTGATGAAAAAAAAAGATGATGGGAGATTCGGTGTAAAAAAAATAATTGATGATCTAAGAACTGAAATCAGTACGTAGACATGCAAACTAGGTCATTTACGACTCAGCACTCAGCATGCTGATGAGAGTGAGATTGAAAGATTCTCAGTGGTGTAATGGACTTGGGCAATCAATGCAGGTTGATTGAACTCCATGTAGAATTTGTACTCTTCCAACTCTTATGGGAACATAAAGCCCTTTCCTTCATGCATTAGGAAACACAGCAGACCCTGATCAGACAGCTCCTTTCAGGATCATTATCAGGGTCTTCTCTGTTAGTTCATTCAGTGTACAGTACACTGTCAACATATCAAAGTAAAAATCCATGGTTTCATATACCATTCCATCGGGTCATAAATTTGTATATGAATATTCATGAAGCAATGGGTTAAACTGCCATACTTGGGCTTCCAAGTCTAGATACTAATTGGAACTGTCAAGTTTTTTGATCAGCTATCCGACAACTACACTAGAATAGTAGGTAGTCAAAGGTTGACCTGGTTTACTGAAAGATGCTGTTTGTTAGCAGTGGTCATAGCCACGAAGGGTAAAGGCAGGGCATAAAATTACATGGCTAAAAACAGGAAAGGTGCATTATATTGGACCACAGTAAATTTTTTGTATCCATGCAATTGATAAAGGCAACTTATCTAATTTTAAAACAAAGATCTTGGGTCCTTTAATGAACTACAGTTGATCCTGCATAAGGGACCACCTGTACTTAACGGTCAACCTGCATTTAACAGTCACTTTTGATATCACCAAACTAACATTTTGTTAAATGTTTAACTTTCATTTAGCAACCACCTCTGTTAAGCAACCATTTTGGCTGACCGCTTAAGACAGGTGTGACTGTATGTTACATTGAAATTTGCATTAGAATAGAGCTAAATTATTAGTTGGGTTGTGGAAAAGAGTATTCTTAGTCTGATCAGGTTTTATATGGTTAGTGTGCAGTTCAAAGGCATTGATAAGGCCTAAAGAATATATTCTGTGTTTTGGTCAACCCGACCCTACCTAGAGAGAACCCACTGACCCTAAAACTTGAGCGGCCAATTTGGGACTGCTGAATTGTCTGTCAAGAATTTATGATGACTGGACTTTAAAAAAAAAAGAAGTTAAAAAAAAATCAATCCCTACCCTAACTTTTTTGAGACCCTTGCCCTAAATGCCCAATTTCTTTTTTTTGGCCTAAGACTGAGAAGTTGCAGTCGTATTGCCTGTAGGGAAGAGATAGCATAGGAATAATTGGGAAGTACCTTGGTCACCAAGCCACTCATCACTTCTGGGTGGTCAGTGGAACCCTATTGTCTGTGTCTTAAAATAGCCGGTGCTGGCCAGACAGACCAGGACAGGAAGTTGGATTTGTTTTCATTAATGTTTTGTCATCTTCTCAGATACAGAAACTATTGACATATGTTTAGATGCAGCTGGCCTGGGCTCTGTTGTCTATTGTACAAAGTGGATACTGTCATGCCAATATTTTGGTGTGTTTTTCCTCTTGGCTATATGACGTGTATGATGTTCAAATGCGTCCTTTGTCATGTTTGTATACTTGATATTTAGAAATATCAGCAGCTGAATTAATTTTAGACAAAGAGAATGGAATAAATTTTGACAAAGAGAATGGTGCTTGCTTCTGGTTCATTTTGGGAAGTTTACGGAAAGCTTCAGGCCTTGAATATTTGACTTGTCAGACTAAATTGTAGTCAGTTAAATTGCTGTGGTTCTTTGTATACCACTAACATGGCCTTTTCTAGATGTAATGTACATGCTCCATGTTGAGAAGCTTGCATGAAGATTAGGTTTTGTCTGGTTCTTTGTTGACTTTTTGGTAGACTGTTAGACGTACAAGATTGAAAATCATTTGCAAGTTGATCTGGCATTTAACTGGTATGTGGTTACCTCAACAAATGTTGCCTCTCTATGGAGTGTCACCACTCTGTGGATTGATACCACTTGTAAGAGCCAGGGAGTCCTGATGGGCCGCCACAATGATTCCCCTATCACCTGAGCCCCGTCATGGCTATAGTGAAACTGAGAGGAAAAAATGAGAAGTCTTTGTGAGAAAAGGAACTCCTAGGGAACAAAGCCTTAGTACATTATCTTAAGCTTTACTCCAGGGACAGGCAGTTTAGAAAGAAGCTTTAAATTAAGACAATGGGGACTTGTCGTTTGGAAACATAGCAGCTGGAACAAAAAAAAGACTGTTCAATGATGTATGGTTTTCTAGAGCTACAAGAATTAAGGAAGGGTAACTAGAGCTAATTACGTAGAGGGAATTGACATGTTTTGGCCATCATGGAAACACTCTAAGTTAATTTGATTGACTTAGATGAACGTAATGCTGTAGCAAATGGTGGATTGTTGTGACTCAAGTGCTACACAAACAGACTTTTTGTCTTAACAGTTTCCAATTGTGTTGTACTCATAGTTTCTTATAGATGGATTTTACTGCCATTCTTCAAGGCATCTGTTATGTTTTAAAGGGTTATATAACATTGCAATTCACGGTACCTCACTCAGGATCTGACTGAGGATCAAATCAATATATATGTACTTGTATATGCTCTTTTCATTAATTGAAACAGCTTTGTCACCAATTAGAAAAATGCTGATGACATATGGCTTGACACTGACCTGATCTTTTAAGGGAGATGCTCTTTAAGATATAAACAAGAGCCGTGCTATGTAAATTTTTTTTAAGTAATATTGAACGCAAACAGATAAAGACAGGTCAATATTCAAGTTTCATAAAGAAGTCTGTATGGAAGTGCCAGAATCTTATCAGAATGTTTAACACTTGCTACTGAAGGAGAGGGATTGATTTCCAGTTTTGAATTTGTGAGGCATGGTGCTTTGTAGCTATGGTAACAGGAAAACCATTCATCATGGCCCCCTCTGGTTGACGTGTTACAGCATGTAATCGGTTAATGCATCGCCTCATCAGTTTTGATTGTCTATTAATTAGGTTACTTGTTACCACTGTCAGGCTATGAGGGGCCTGTGTCAGACCATGGTTTCACTTTCATGGCTAATGCCAGGCTATGATGAGCTGTGGGCTGTGACAGGACTGTATCAAGCTATGAGGGGCTGTGTCAGACCATGGTTTCACTTTCATGGCTAATGCCAGGCTATGATGGGCTGTGGCAGGACTGTGTCAAGCTATGAGGGACTGTGTCAGACCATGGTTTCACTTTCATGGCTAATGCCAGGCTATGATGGGGGCAGGACTGTGTCAAGCTATGATGGGGCTGTGTCAGACCAGGCTAGGCTGTGACAGGCTATGAGTGGGCTGTGTTAGACCATGGTTGAGCTGTGGCAGCTATGACAGAGCAGTGTCAGACCAAGGTTGGGTTGTGTCAGGCTATGGCAAGGCTGTTTAGACCACGGTTGACCTTTGACAGGACTGTGTCAGGCCATGGCTCAGGGCTGTGGCAGGGCTGTGTTAGGCTATGGTGGGGTTGTGTCACACCTACAGGACTGTGTCAGACCATGGCAAAGCTGTGCCAGACCATGCCAGAGCTGTGTTAGGCTATGGCGGGGCTTTGTTTTTTGACATGGTAGGTCAATTGAAATTAGTCCCTTACTAAAGTGGTAAAAGAATAAATAGTAGTAGGTTATTAAGTATGTTGCTTGTTGCAGCTGAAATGAACATGTTTATTTTCAATGTCTGTTATTCACACATATAATTAAACTCTTTGCTTCAAGTTTTTTTTCCCTCCAGAAATTCCATGTTTTACCCAGTGTAATAGAAGTATGCCTTGTGAACTTGTCAGAAAATACCACTGAAATTGTGTTTAACTTATTCAATTTGGCAGTCTCATGAAGTGCCAAGTATATTTATATTAGAAGCTTTTTTGTCAGTTTATGTAACACAAATAAAAGCCAGTTTTACACCATGACACATCATTATATCAGTTGGAAACCCTCCAGATTCTTCCTGTCATACAGTAATTGGGAGCTGTTAGCAAGTCCTGGACATTCCCAGCATCTCTGCTGTCAGTGTCAACTGAAACATGTTGAATGTTGTATCCTCTATTCCTCCTTACTTCCCTCATGTAGGCCAGTTGTCAAAATTCTTTTGGGGGAGGGGGTGGGTTCAGTGACATCACACACAGATCTCTTTCTCAGTCCTGTGTGAGATTTCAGATGGTTTATGGCTCCGTCGTAACAATTCTGCCTTAAAAGAGTATCAATATTTAATAAAATCTGACTCTTCTGCATATTTGCTGATTTTGCATGTCAGGCTACGGCTTTGGACGCAGGATGACTCATCGAGCTGTCTCAGTCTCCTCGGAAACGACTGTTCCTCGGTGTTGTTCATTATTGCGCAAGTCGTTCTAGACTGGTTCTGTGTAAATATTGATCCTGGAGAATGGTTGCCTCATTGAAATTTCCTACTGACAGTCTATTTTATGCATGATTTAAAATCTTCTAACGTAGCAAAAACATTAGACCTCAGAAAAATTGATGAATATGCAAAAAAAAATCTGAAATTGATCGAAGGAAGACTGAAGAGGTTAAGTTGTCAAGGGAGTACATATTGCATTTTTTTGGTTCCATTAGTCACTGCTTTCTATTTTAGGCTGAATGTTGCAAAGCCTATGCCCTGAAACATGCGAGAAACAAATTCTGTATTAATTAAGATGGAAGGGTATCTCTGTTTCTGAAATAATAACAGATGGCAAAAAAGAGAAATAAACTGGTTTCCTGTAATGCTTTTACAAGGATGCAATCAAAACCTGCATTGCAACATGAGTCGGGTTTCCTTTTATTATACCATGCAAGATTATTGATTGTTTTTTTTCTTGGAAAATTGAACCAGAGATATTGTACACAAAGTCAGAAAAATCCATTAGACATACAGTGTTTTTGAAGTAAAATCACATTTATATGATAATGATCGAATGTCAAATACTTACCTAAATAAATGAAGTATAAAGTATAACAATTATATTACAATGAAACTACAATGAAGAAAAAAAAAGTTTTTGAAAACAAAAAGAAACATGAGTTTGTGGGGGAAAAAATTGGTTCAATATTTTGCAGTATTTCCATATAAGCCATTAGAGTGAAAGAGGAAATAAATTCAGTGCAGGTTGGAAAATGGATATTGATCCAGCAGCTTGTGATATAGATCAGTTAGGAGAGGCCCATAATGACCCATGACATGTCGTTTGATTGGAACATTCTCTTTACAAACTCCACAGAATGGAGATACCTTTCAGGTTTCACAGATAACATGTGTAATTCACTTCATCAGTTTTTTCATATATGTGACTTTAGTCAGGTGGGAATGTGTGCGCCTATTGTTGAACATATGATTATTTGATGGTCATCAGAGGAAAGGTTTAAGACTTATTCGTACTTAACTGAGCAACATATGCCTTTTTCAACCTTTACCTATCAAACTCACCTAAGCAAGTTTAAACTCACTTTAATAGACAACCAAAGCAAGAGCTGTTTACTTTAAAATTCACCTGAGCAAGCAAGAGCTGTTTACTTTAAAATTCACCTGAGCAAAAGCTCCACTGAGCAAGAGCTGTTTACTTTTAAATTCAGTGGTTTACTTTTAAATTCACCTGAGCAAGAGCTGTTTACTTTTAAATTCACCTGAGCAAAAGCTGCACTGAGCAAGAGCTGTTTACTTTAAAATTCACCTGAGCAAAAGCTGCACTGAGCAAGAGCTGTTTACTTTAAAATTCACCTGAGCAAAAGCTGGACTGAGCAAGAGCTGTTTACTTTTAAATTCACCTGAGCAGAAGCTGTACTGATCAAGAGCTGTTTGCTTTTAAACTCACCTGAGCAAAAGCTGTACTGGGCAAGAGCTGTTTTCTTTTAAACTCACCTGAATAAGAGTTGCTTCCTTTCAAAATCACTTGAACAAGACATGCTCATATTAAGCTGTTGTAGGAGAATCCATAATTTGTTTATGGTCTAGAATATACAATTATTTGAGCATTCATTTTCCAACATTTAGGACACCCTCAAAGTTGACTGTGGGCTACATTAGGCCTACAGTTCAGGGGCTGTGGCCCTTGAAATATCTAAATATACAAATGTTACTAAGGTGAATATCATATGTCCATTGCCTCTTGTCAACTAAATTTGAGGAATTATATTTTTCACTGACCTTGGTCTCCTCTGTTCTGCAAGGTGTTAAAACATGAAGGGTTAAATACATGGTGGTATGGTTTCCTGCTTTAAGATTTTAAGTATTACTTAGAGTTAAGTAGGGTTACTGCCACTGGTGCCTAGTTCCCAGCAGGCCTGGTTCCCAGCAGGCCCAAGTCAATCTGGATTCCAGTGCACTATTGATTCCCAGCTTGAGACACACAGAACAGCTGTTCCAGCTGTCCATAGTTAGAGCTCTCAATGGCTGGTTCTCCTTCTCAAGTGATGGTAATAGGGGGTTCAAGGAGATGATTTTGACCACTCTCAAGGTCTTAAAGGTCTGCAGGCTGGTTATAAGATTTCTGGTGTCAGTCAGCATTGAGAATCTGTTCGTTCTTATGGCCATTGATGTATACAGAATGTCATGGGATTGACATAAGTTTTATATGTGTACAAGACTGACAAATTGAGGACTTCATATGCAAATGTGGTAATTAATTTATTATGTAATGTCTTTATTTAAAGTGGATTACATATTTTTCATAAATCAGTCTTCCACATGATCCACATAAAGGTTTAAAGGTTAAGAAATAATTAAGTTTCATAAGAAAGATTGGTTATGTTGTTTTTTAATCTTCATATTGAAATTTAAAACTGTCAAGTCTTGTTGGATTTTTTTATAGAAAGGAATTGATATTGGGAGACATGCAAGTTGAAAGATTTATTTTGTGACTATATAACAAAGCTTCATTTTTCTCATCTCTCTCTCAGGATTTTCAAGGTTTTAAGTGACAGAATCTTAATCCTGAAAAAAAGCAGAATGTTCTATTTTCATTTGATTTGAAAAAGAAAAAAAATGCAACCAACACTGATTTGTTTCATCAAGTCTGACATTTCCACTGCACAATTATGTCTGAATTGAGAGAGACCTGTTTTTGTCTCCAAAAAAACCTGCATGTGACATGTTAGTGAGAGGTTATGTCTCCTTCTGGCAGACATGTCACATTGCCATCCAGTTTGACCTTACAATCTGGACGTATTAGGGCTGATGGACAGCTGCTGAGGATTTTTCTCCTGGTTTTTTTGGAAGAATGATAGTCTGGCAGAATCATTTGTTATTTCGAATTGTACTGATAAAAATGAAAGCATGACTTTATGTATTAGCAACTGTGGTCATTTGTCCATTTGAAACTTAAGTTTTTTTAACAAAGAAAATTAAGTCAATATTATTATAGTGGAAGTATTGAGTCTGATATTACATCAGTAGTTGAACCTTGGGAAGCGGGCATGTGTGACTATTTGTCTTTCGAGGAAGTTAAGTGAAAAATGTGAACATTCCAGTAGCAATCTCAGAGGGTAAAGACATAGGGGACAACTCGTTGTTTCTGAATTTCAGCTGAGAAATTTCTTTTGATTGGATGTTTTTTTCTTACAATACTTGGTCAGTACCTGTAAGTTGATGTCTTGACATCTGATGTGTTTTGTCTTGTGTAGTCAGAGATGAAGCAGAACAAAATAAAATCAATTTGCTGAGAGAGAGAGAGAAGAGAGAGGTGATAAAATATGATAGTGGGACAGATAGATACAAATAATAGAGACAAAGGGTAGAAAAAGAACTGAGAAAGTGGAGTACAATCTAGATGAACCAAAACAAGCATTTGATGTTACAGAGGAGTATGCTGAATCTCTTATTTCTACTGCTGGAGATAGTCGAGATAACGATCAGGACATGGCAGGACTTGATGCTGAGTCAGATGACATCCCTCAACTGAGCCAGGTGCTAGTCACACTTAATTGATTCGATTAATTAGCACCTGTGCCATATTGATAAAACAGTAAAGTGATCTGCCTACAGCAGAAGGTTCAGGCTCAGTGGAAGCTGTGTTGGATATTATTTGTGTTAGTACTGAGGAATTAACAATGTTAATGACTGTTTTCTTTCAAAACATTACCTGACAGATGAATTGCCTGACATACTAGTAAGGATGTAGTATTTTGATATTTGATGTGTTTTTTTATACAGAATAATATGTTGTTAGCACAGTTGTTTGTTTATGATCAGTATTCTAATTGGCTATGTGTGACTCTGGTAGAATTTGACTTAGTCTGAACTCTGATGGAACAAATAATAAACCAAGATGATGATGATGATGATGATGATGATGATGATGAAAAAGATTGGATGATGATGATGATGATGATGATGTGATGATGATGATGATGAAAAAGAATTGATTGAGTAAGGTAAAAGTAGAAATAAAGTAGGAGTCATTTGAATTTTTTTTTTCATGAAATGATTGTCAAGTTTGTTTGATGCATCGAAATATGATTCTTAAGTTTGAATGGTGGTTTAGAGAAGTCTTGCTTTTATCTCCCTCATTTAATGATAAGTAATGCCTGTTTGGTTCAGTCATATGTGGAACTTCCGCAACAGAGGCAATCATCTGTGTGATATACATTACCTAAATGGTGAATTAATTTTGACAAACTTTTTTTTTTATCAAGTAGTTAAACGCAATTAATCAGTTACTTGAGTCCTATAGCACGGAATTGTGGTGAATCAGTTACAGCTAAAAATATATGAATATATATTTTCAATAAAATATTACCATACTATTTAGTATTCGTGCAGTATCCATGAAAATGACAGAGCAGTGTATTGATCTAGTCATTTATTTATGAAGCTTTATAACAACAAACATATGTGAAACCCACTCCTCCCCAAGGGACAGTGGTGATACATATTATCAGAGTCTGACTCTATCACATTAAGCTCAACCCCGTGCTCTCCTATCTCAATGAAGTCTTAACCAATTAACACTGGATGTCTCACATAGGACAGTTTTGTATGGAGCCGTTGATAGAAATCAGAGGTTGGAGTGAAAGGGAAAACTAAAACCGTTGCTCTAATCATGATGAGGGGCACTGTTAATGAATATGGACAAGTCCATATGGCGGGGCAGTGCCAGGAGGCCTTGAGCATTCTTTAAACCTTTGACCTTGTAGAGATGCTGCACAATGAGGTACATAGGCTATAAAAATGTCTTTTGCTTGTTGGTTAGAGTTTAAAATCCTACCTACAGTATTTCAGTCCCTTGAGACTTTGGTCTACATGAGATATTTAGTGCTGCCTCACATGATATAGGTCCAGTCACATTATCCTGACACTGAGCAAATACCTATATTTTCTAGGTACAGGGGAGTTTTTTTAAACAGTTTTGTTACATTGAAGCTGTGGATCAAAATCCTGGTGGCTGGTGGTAAAAGCATCTGCCCCAGAAAGAGGAGGGTGTCTGTTAGATCCCTGGCTGCCATACACCATACTGGTTGGTGCTCAGCATGTAAAGTAGTTCCAGGACTGGTTTGCCCGGTGTCAGAATAATGTGACTGGGTGTGATATCATGCCTCATGTCTGTGGCATGATACTGCTGTGTGGCAGCACTATATCTGTATCAAGTAGACATAGTCTGCAAATGACTGAAATAATGTTGGTGAGACGTCATTAAATAAATTTAAAAAAAAACAACCTGAGATACTCTTGCTGATCAGGTTTTGATTGATAGCAAAGGTCATACAAAGGTTATTTACAGAGGTCAGTCTTGATAACTGCTGAATCATGAAGTCCCCAGAGGGGAGTTGGATTTTCCTGTGAAGGTCAGAATTATCAAGGGTCATTAGTGTAAATTTGCTGTGACCTCATTAGTGGATGAAGCTGAATAGTACACCTGGACCACATGGATGAAGGTGTTCAGTATTTGTGGGCGTGTCTGTGGGTGTGGCATAGGCAGTCACAGTTGTATTGGTTTGGATAGATGGCAGATTGTTCTAACAGTGTTGACATGGATTAAATGACACCATTTGCTTTACCCTTTATTTCATATACCCTAGTAGAGTCTTTTTGATGTCTTGGCAAACAGAGCAGACCCAGATCAGACAACTCCTATAGGTGCTTTCTGATCAAGGTCTTCTCTGTTTGCTAATACAGTGTTGTAACTCTGATTCTACACAGTCTGCCTGGCAACGAAAAATCTTTTGTTTCATATATCATTTAATGTTAAGTAAATAAGAAATCATAGTGTCATAAATTTTGTACATGGATATTCCTGAAGGGGTTAATTTCGGCTTGTTTGGTGCATACTAGGAATAAACTGAATACATGTGAGAATTCAAGGACTCCAATATCAATGTACAACAGGTGTGACCAGGGTTGCGGCTGTTGTAAATATATGTTGTATCATCTAGTGGTAAAGACCGACTTTATATGTAGTATGTGGAAACATATTTGCTGGATCAGATATTTCTATTTCTGAAGTAAAAATTTGGATCATATGATTATTGCATTTACAGTTAAGATTCTAAGGAAATGACAGAGGAGACTCTTCTTCTATTGTTCAGGATACATTCAATGCAATGTCCAGTGCTATAAGGTCAGCATTGCTTAATTCAGCTTGTGGCTGTGATTGGATGATTTGTCAGTGAGAAAAATCAGTGGCCTAGAAACAGAGTCATTAAGCTTTCTTGATCAGTGAATGAAAGATTTCTGTTCAGGGTTTGGATGATAATGTTAAGAGATTAAGGTAACTTGCGGCTCTGATTATTTTTTTTTCTGTTGGTGATGTTACTTCATGTCTGATTTCCATTAGTAGCATATTAGAAAAGCAGAAGAATCTTATATTAGCTGCTGGAATGAGAGACTAAAGCAACAAGGAAGAAAACTCTGGTAGAGAGACACACTTGATAGAGTAATACAGTCAGGATGTCTGAGACAAGCTGCTCACTTGTTTGGTAACCTGGGTCTCTGTTTGATTGCTTGTGATAAACGTAATGGCTTTTTGAGGGTTGTTCCTTATGTTTT
>CM037777.1:15302459-15352459 GCA_021229015.1 Solen grandis | reverse complement strand
GATGGTTGTTAACAAAGAGATTATACAATAATTTCAGTTGTGTTTCTTCATCTCTTATTTGACGTGACTTTGTGTTGCCCTGGTAACTGGAAGAGGTACAGCAAAAGAAAGGTGTGTTTCAAGGTATTCCAAGAGCCACAGCTGACATGGAAAAGTGCACGTGGCTTGTGCGCCGACCATTTCGGAGATCTTGCAAAATTAGACGATTTTGCTGATCAAAATTTCATAAACAGTACGTTGTATGTGTGTGTTAATTTTTGCACACATATATGTATGCATGTATGTAAACTTTATGATATTATTCCTAAAATGTCTAAGCTATCTTAATATACACATCAATTACAGTTTATCGTTATATTCTCAAAACGACATGTCGAAAAAAGAAGAACACACGTTACAATAAGAAGTGTCCGTAAAACAACCGCTCGACTATTTTAGTGCTTATCGATAAAGTAAAATATTGCAGTAAAGTAGAAAAAAACTGTGTATTGTCAAAAAGGAAACAATGTAAATTAACATATATTCCAAGTTTAAAAGCAATATCTCAAAGGGTTCAGTGAAAAGTGAGCTAGTACGAAAAACTTAACCTAGATTCTAGGTCTGAAAAGGGGCATAATATGGTCAAAATACGTGATTGAGTTATCCACTCTTGCCTACAAGTGAATGTGATGATCATAAACAAGTATTCCAAGTTTCAAAGCAATACCTTAAAAAGTTCATTAAAAAGAGGTGGAAAAAACGTCCTTAATCTTCCAATAGTCGTGGTAATAATGATAGTTATGTAAAAGATGTAGGTTCGTAAGTTTTAGTTACAAAAATGTAAGGAGGCTATTCTATTTCTATAATAGTGTATTACTTTACAAACTGTTATCCGACAGAAGAGAAATCAAACACTAATTTCTTGCTTAGTTATGATTATATATATTTCTTGAGAATGAGCATTATAGCATTCGTCAGGGAACATGAGCTCGAGCCACACTCTCGGGCCAATCAATAGAAATAAGTGGAAATTACCGTACGGAGTAAGTGATGTGTTTGGGGTTTCCTTTTCTTCTTTACTCTTAGTATAATTGCCAAATATCCCAAAGGTGGTCATGACCTCCTAACCCCCCCCTGGATCCGCGCATAATATTTCTACAATTAATTTCTTCTTTTTTTTTCTGTATGCTGTAGATATATCACCCTGCATAGCTTGTTGGCTATCCATTTAATGAATATATCACTTTCAAGTTCATGTGTGTGCTCTCTTTGTTTTGAATGACCTATATTTACATGTAGGATGTTCGTTTTTTTACTTTAGACCTTAAAAACGCACGCTTTGGATAAGTGTGTGTTTTACTGCTACATGTATATGATTATATTCATGCATATTTCAACAATTTTAAATATTTTCATTCGTAAAGTTATGTATAGTTTACATTTGAATCCTTCATATTTCGTTTCGTAAAACAACAACAACAACAAAAACATATAATACAGACGTACTTTTCAAATTCCTTCAGTATATATCAAATAAATGTTTCAAAACTGAAGTATTTAGTTACAACAGAAACAACAACAACATAAATCTTATATATAGGTATTATATATGCACATCTCGCAACTGTTGATTATTACGTTAATGTATCTAGAACTAAAACTATTATTGAATGTGATTAATACCCCCAGATATTGCCTTCACACAGAAAAGAAACCATTATTGAATGCATCATAGGAAAAAAATTGTTTGTCTGTCTGTTTGTTTTGTTGGACTTAACGTCATACCGACAGTATTTCAATCATTTGGAGACGATGTCTACTTAAGACAGATATAGTGCTGCCACACTGCAGTATCACGCCGAAGACATGTGGCATGATACCAGACCCAGTTCACATTATCCTGACACCGGGTCAACCAGTCCTGTAACTAACCTTATATACTGAGCGCCAAGCAAGTGAACTATATCAGTACCATTTTTAACGACTTTCCAGAAATTTGTAATAGTGTAGTTTATCCACCAAGGTCGCTGTTTCATATCAGTCCTTTCGATAGTTTTCGAGTGAAGCTTCGGACAAAAATTAATTCTTAAATAAAGGTTGATGATGTCAAAACTAGGTAAAGTTGTGATTCATGGACTGGGCACTTCGACAGATTTAATAAGTCAAAGTGGTTGGTTCTACCAGGACGGGGATTTACCCCACGTGTAATGAGCTTGGCGTCGCTATGTAACAGAAATGATTTCCCATCGATATCAAATTACAACAACAGCAAAACGGTCGTAAGACATCATTTCATTATTGCAATACTTATCATGATCTTTGACCCAAATGTTCATATACCACTTCTCGTACTTCCGGCTAAACTGAGTTTGACCTTTTTGTTATTTCTGTAAGATGTGTCATCCGATAACTGAACATCCACCTAAAAATGAAATCATGATACATATATTTATTGTTTCCAGCCTCTCTCCTTCACGGTTTTAATGGTGTAGGTATATGGCTGGGTGGCAGACACATGGGTTTCACTCGAAACACGTGGAAGTGGGTTGACAAAAGTAAAATGAAGATCGACAGTTTCAAGTGGCTGGAAGGTAACGTAAATTATTCATTCCAATCATTGATTTAGAATTTTGAAGATTTGATTTTTATATTTACTAGATATCCGAAAAGAGATTGTTTTCAACCACCAAAAAAAAAGTCTCAATTTCTTACATGTACAATGCGGCATTTTTTTTATCAATTAATGCTCTTGATATTACAATGTTTTCCCATGTTTCGTGAGTATAAATTATCTATGTCTTTTAGTGTTGTGACATTCACAAATCTCGTCTTGTTTTGAGAGAACATCTTCAGAATAGCCGTGTCTAAACAGACAACGACAATCAAACGTTAATAACGTTTATTTAACCCATTGGATTGGTCCAAATCGGTAAAATAACATAACATGTTGCGACATTTTTTAACATATTATGAATTTATGAAAGGTGGGTAAGTTAATGCCAAGACCATGGCTACTATATTTACTTAAAATGGAAAACAACATCTATTTTTAAATAAGTTAAGACAAAACAAAGGTATCCGGTACGTTGCTTTGACCGAAAACCTGCCATATTTAAAATAAAATAACAACCATATAAGGTCATTGATTTTTTTTTTGAATGGGCAGCAACATACCGGGCACCTTTGAGACAAAGAGGGCCTATGAGAAATCCCACATATATTAGAATGAACCGCTTCAGAAGGATATGCATGTAAACTCAATAAGTAATAAAACCACGGAGATAAAACATTACATGAAATAGAGGAATACCAACAGTTACCGCCTTCGAACGGTCAATCGGCAAAAGGACCTACGGGGAGCGTATACAAGAGCGTATTTCAAGGAGCCCCAAACTCGCATTTCCTGAAAGAATTTCTCCTATACGAACAGTATTACATAAAAAAATATCCAATCAAAGTCAGACAACATTAGGCACCTGCATTGGGAGAAAAAAAAAATTCAATTAATCCAATAGCAAATATAACTGTATTAAATATCCATCAAAATACATAGGGATGGAGTCGTATAACTATCATACTGTATTTTTTGAGAGGAGCTATATATAAAAAATTAGGCAAGCTTTATTAAGGGTAATGAGCCATGTTACTATGAATAGATTAAATGCTTTATTTCAAAATTAACGAGTTCAGTATGGAAAGTTGGATGATACAAGGAGACATTGCCGAATATTTTGTCTATGGTGTGGCTCGACTACAGCTACTTTAGCAAGATATATTTACTGTGTTGTTTTTTTTTACTGTGGGATAGTTAATACTTCTTTATTTATTTTTTCTTTTTTGAAGAAACATCATTGATTCAGTACGTGTATATGATTATTGAGAATGTGTGACAGTTATATTAGATTACATTATGAGTAAGTTCGCTCTGCCTTATTATTAATCCACTTCAAGATTTAATGGAGTTATAAATCCCCCCATCCCCCTGCATTAAGGCTGTAACATATATCTTTAGACATAATTACGCCTTAACAAATACATGTAGACATCATTAATCAAGCTTGTAACAAATACACGCGGACATCTTTAAGTATGTACAAATATATGTTAACATCATCAAGCCTGTAGCAAATACGCACGGACATCTTTAAGTATGTACAAATACATGTAGACATCATCGAAACTGTTACGAATGCATGAGAACTTCATAAAGCCTAAAACAAACATACGTATACATGTATACATTATTAAGCCTGTAACAAAAATAAATAGACATCATCAAATACAATGTACATTGTATGTAACAAATACAGTTAGACATCATTACGTCTGTAACCAATACATATTGACATCATTGATGTAGACATCATAAAGTTTTTGTGTTTTTTTTTTACAAATACATGTAGACATAATTAAACCTGTAACAAACACAAGTAGACATCATTAAGCTTGTAACAAATATAGGTAGACAAAATTAAGCCTATAACAAACACAAGTAAACATCATTAAGCTTGTAACAAATATAGGTAGACAAAATTAAGCCTATAACAAACACAAGTAGACATCATTAAGCCTGTAACAAATATAGGTAGACAAAATTAAGCCTATAACAAACACAAGTAGACATTATTAAGCCTGTAACAAATATAGGTAGACAAAATTAAGCCTATAACAAACACAAGTAGACATTATTAAGCCTGTAACAAATATAGGTAGACAAAATTAAGCCTATAACAAACACAAGTAGACATTATTAACCCTGTAACAAATATAGGTAGACAAAATTAAGCCTATAACAAACACAAGTAGACATCATTAAGCCTGTAACAAACACAAGTAGACATTATTAACCCTGTAACAAATATAGGTAGACAAAATTAAGCCTATAACAAACACAAGTAGACATTATTAAGCCTGTAACAAATATAGGTAGACAAAATTAAGCCTATAACAAACACAAGTAACATCATTAAGCTTGTAACAAATATAGGTAGACAAAATTAAGCCTATAACAAACACAAGTAGACATCATTAAGCCTGTAACAAATACATTTAGACATCATTCAGTTTGTGGCAAATACAAAAGTTACCTAGTTCTGTGACATTGAAGCTTCTTATTCTTTTCGTAATAAAGGTAATCCAGACAACGGAGGGGGGACCATTTTGGAAGACAACGAGGATTGTTTGATGATGAGAGCTGACGGGAAAAACCGGGGCTTCCTGAACGACTTCAGCTGCAAGAAACACCTTCCATTTGTTTGCGAGACTTCCGGTATGTACGACAGAATTTGTTTCCACATTGCCATCTTTTAAAGCCAATTTTTGGTTTATCTGACTTACTTAGAATTTCTAATCTGATCAAAAAGTTATGTACTGTCAAATAAAGAATTTTTGAATATAATGTAATTGTTTGTTTGGATTAAATTTCCCGCCAACAGTATATTGTTCATTTAGGGACTTTCAGTAATATGAAAAATAAAATAAAATGAATAACAGCACAGTGGATATCAAAAAATAGCAAATATTATCAGATTTCGGCATGCATTAACCAAACCCTAATAAATAGCTGCCAAAAAAGTGTCTTATCAGTGCCTTTGACATCATCTCACTGCAATATTGTGGCATGATATCACACCCAGTCACATTTTCTTGACGCTGAACCATCAAGTTCTGGACCTACCTTTACGCACTGAGCGCCGTGCACAAGGGATATATGCCAGTGAAATTCTTAACGAATGTCATATGATCACAGAATTGAATTTAAATGCATATATACTAAAATGAATAAAATGAATGTACTAAACGTAAGCAATAATATCATATTACAACTTATTTTATGAATGTATACAATGTATGCAGAGTCAAATACACGTTTTACTCCTAAATGGTCAAACATTTCAGCAACATGCTCGCTCCAGTCAGATACAATGTAGATGGTGTCTAGGAGAGGCCCATAAATCTACTAGGACCAATTTTTACATTATCTCCCTTTATTTACTTTAACAATTGAATTTTTCAAAAACTATCCAAGGTATTGACTTGAAACTTCAAATATACATAGATCGTAACTAGCAGGTGTGCAGTAACCAAGACCCATAACTCCATGTTTTAGAATCATCTCCCTTTATCTAATTTCACATGAATTGTTGTCCAGAGAACAACTCATTCATTATATGAGATAAAGACTTAAAATTTGGCATATTTACTCTACTGAAGGAGTCAATTCAAATGAAACAATTATTTTACACCTGAAACCATTGGAAGGGGTCCAGAGGGGTTTGGCTAGGACGGAGGCATTGTGTTATACAAACACTATTGTTATTTATATAAAACGAAGATGATATTTGAAATACTTTTGAATGATATTGTTTATTCAGAGTAAGAATTCTTACATGCATATTTGAATATCTTTAAGATATCATCACTATAAAATTATTTGCTGAAAGTAGCGCACTATAAAGGAACCAACACCAAATGGACACAAAATACGGAGACAGGACATTACATGAAACAGAAAATTACCAGCGGTTACGGTCAGTCCGCATAGGGAATAACTGATGTGCTAAAACACAAGGCGTGATTTTCAAAAAATGGACTTTATGGTCCTCGTTTTTCTCCCTCATCCTAACCCCACACCATATCATCCTGTTACACATCATTCAGCTTTCTAGCCTTATGAATGGCTGGATGAGGTAGCTTAGTTTTAGTTGTTAAGTTGTATATGATTTATTTGGAGGATGTACAAGATCGTTATGTTTTATACGTGTATCAATACTGTTAGTGTTGTAAAAATTAAGTCTAATTCTAAATTAGTTTAAATAACTATAACTATATATATATATATATATATATATATGAAACCATCCTCTTTTATGGCAAACAAATACCGTATACAAAATGTTAAAGACCTAAAAAGACTTAGGAAACTCCTGTAAAGGCCAATGGAAAATATTTTTAAGGCACATAGCAGTTCTATGAAGTTTGCAAACTTTCAAAAGGGTATGGAAAAATCACAAAGGAAAATGTAATCATAATAAAATAATCATATATAATTATCATATGGAATTATAAAAAAATATGATTTATTTTAAACCAGTGTGGCAGAAAAGCAAGAACATGTACATAGTTCTTTTCACCTATGTACTTTCACATGTATTCAATAAAATGGGAGACGCAATGTATTTGACAAACGTGACCTTGGGAAAATTGGACAATATGCTACATGCTAATAAGATATTTAGACTAGTTGCCCATTTTTGTGTAATAGGTCTTCGAAAATGTATGGCCAATTACTAAATTCAAAACAGACATTGTATTCGTGTATCTGTACATGTATGTGACATTCCAGAGGGCTATAGCGAACTGACAACTACAGCGCAGTTTCCTTCGCTTGACGAAACAGCAACTGATGTAAACGTGAAGCCGGTTTTGGTGCCACTATCCGTTCTTCTGGTTGTAGCTTCTGCCTCCATCATCCTAGTAGTACTGGTACGGAGGTAAATAATTAAATCTATTTTACACACGTGAAAAACGTCAGGACATGCCTTTTCTCATCGGGTATCTGTATGTACACATGTGCAGTGCAGTTAATATAAAAAATATTTCTGATCTAATGATAAAAATAATTTTGAGGGTTTTATATGGAAGCTATCGTAATTCAACTCCAGCCTAATTCTTTTTTTAAAATTCTGTAAAACTTATATTTTATTGATATCAAATTTTGTCGACTATGTATTTAAGGGTATTTCATGTGTACATTTATTCGTGGTTTCATGTTTAAGGAACGCGAGGTCTACCGTATGAGGGATTTGCGTGGGGGTTAATATTTGTTGATTTTACCAGCCACGAAAACAAAGAAAATTAGTGCCTTACGAAAATTAATGATTTTGTGGTACTTTAGTTTTGAAATATCGGTCTTATTTAGTTTATCTTTTAAACACTAACTTCGGCTGGCTAAATAACATAGTAAAAGTTAAGAAAGTGGACTTATACAAAACAAATATATTTCTTTATTAGCGATCTACTCTTATTAAATCAACGACGTTAGATGAAATTAATTTAAACTTTCAGAAGGAAACGCACGCTCACCCAGACCTACGAAAACATGCAGAACGTGCACCAATCGTCCCCGGAACACGTGTATGATTCCCTAGCGAGGAGTGGCGGAGCTACAATGTCTTTCACAGAAAATACGCAAAAAGCAAATAACCTTGGTAAAGCCAATTCCCAGGAGTCAAAGCAGTTGCTTTCCAACATGAAAATGGCCAGACAAAGCAGCCAACACGTTTGGAAGAGCATGGTAACACAAAGGCGTCAAATCCAATAGACCAACTTGAGAATTCGGGATATTTTGCTGTGAAAGTGTCCGAGGGACGATGTACTAAACCTTCAAATCTCGCAAGATTGAGAGACCAGACGCGGGTTTCATCAAAGCCGGAGATAAGAAATGATGGCTCAGATCACCCAAGGCCTAGTTCGGGTTATACAGATATTGAAGCAGCTGTCGCCAAAGACACGGTTAAAGCAGTTGGCACCGACGAGTACATAACACCGATACATTCGGAGAACGTCATACAGATTGTTACTTGACGCCCGTCAGCTCAAATCCACCTGAGATGGAACAAGCAAGGACTATTCATCTACCATATATGATGAAATTCTTTAAGTGATTGTCATAGGAAAACATGATTCAAATTCCAGCGTCATTTGAAATAGGACCAGTAACATATCGTTGATTTCATGTATTAATTCATATACTCAGCCAAAAAAGAAAATACCCACTTCTCTTAATATCTCTTTTACTTAATATTAGATACACCTAATTAACAATGCGATGTAATCGTTGGAGTACCTGTTGACCTAAGTTAATCAGTAGTAAACTATGCTCTTCAGTTAAAGACCAAATTTAGTGGTTTTGCACGTGCGTCTTGTGCAGCACATGTCGATATCCGGTGGTAGTATCTGACTGCACCGATTGACCGGAAATAAATTATAATGAAATAAAATCACGCAAAATCAAGTCAAATAAATTTACCACGATTGGATAACGATCAACAAAACAAAGTTGTCGAGAGTAATTAAGTAAATGCTGTATAAACTAGTCTTATCGAAGCAAGCGTCAATTTTGAAATCGATCCCTGTCATATGGTTCAAATTGTTTCAATGAAAAAAAATATTGCAGAGATAAATTTTCACGTAATGTCAGAAAGGAATGCTCACTTACAAATAGTATATAACAAATATAATAGAACAAATAGTCAGAATTTATTCCAAGTATATAGATAGAATTTTTTGATTGGCTCATTTATATATTTTATTTTTGGCTGAGTACATTTTTATGACAGCATTAGTAATTGTAGCACATATTAAATCGTGACTCGGGAGATATTGCGATTCAATGGGCTCATATATTATACAAAATTTATTCGATGTATGTTTATAATCTTTATTTTTCACATGTATTAAAATAAAAGAAAACAGTAATAAAAAGTATGAAAAATTATTATAATAACAATAATGATAACAACAAACAACGGTAACATAATATCCTTACTGTTAAAAAAAAACAACCAAAAAAACCCATCAGAACTGCAATGTAGAACGATATATTACAACTCATTTTTTTCATACACGATTACACACTCGTTCTATGCCAGTATTGTTAACGTTATTATGATATGTGTACTTAGACATATATACTGGCACATGTATATCAGAAATGAGACCCTTTATTTTAGTGTTGGGAACCAGCCCGAAAACAATTGTCGATTAATCAGCCCGTCTTTTTGACTGATTCATGATTTATCCGTGATTTTAATACTAATACTTGTAAACTCTTGTCATATACAAACTGTACTACGAATTTAAAAGTTGTATAACGTATGATCAAAATAAAACTGTAAAATGTCAATGCTTTTGTTATTATAGTTTGTACTATATGATCATGTTCACAGTTAACATGTCTAAATATTACTGTAACAAAGTAGATCAAAACTTAAACGTAGTGACAGACGCGATGGAACTATACAATCAGAAATAAACTTACAGTTACGTTTTACCAACCAAAAGCCTCTACTCAATGCAAATTCATTGACGAGTAAGAAGTCATCGTCGACGATTAATGAGCGCGGTCTTCGTCAACGATTCGTCGACGAACTGATTAATTAATCCAACACTACTTTCTTTGGCCCTTTGTTAGTTGGGTTCCACATGAGACAATATTCTCATCTTTATACAAGTAAAATATCCTCCTTTAAAAAAACAACAACAAAAAACAATATTGCATTACAACATTAAAGTTACAAATAAATCGCTTTAAGGTACAACTAATTCGAACGTATCCTGTAACTAAACGCATATTTGTATTGTTTGTCTAAAGAGATATTTGCATTTCTATGTATACATAACATTACATTCAATAAAAGTAAAGAGATATTTGCATTTCTATGTATACATAACATTACATTCAATAAAAGTAAAGAGATATTTGCATTTCTATGTATACATTACATTCAAAAAAAGTAAAGAGATATTTGCATTTCTACATAACATAGCATTCAATAAAAGTAAAGAGATATTTGCATTTCTACATAACATAGCATTCAATAAAAGTAAAGAGATATTTGCATTTCTACATAACATAGCATTCAATAAAAGCATGAACATATTTATCTGTCTGGTATAATAATTATGTGATATCATGAAATGCAAACTCAGTATAGCGTTTTTTTAACAAATGCATGTATCTACACCAGTTTTCACACTGTCGACAACAGAACATTAATTTCTCCAGGGGTTCTGCAATACTTGGTACAATCCGATGATCTAAAATGACCAGTCAGTAACTGGAAGTATGTTTATTTCTCATTGAACAATGTGTGGAATTTCACACCAGCATGCAGATTAGGTGTTCTGGGAGTGCTCGTTGATTTAAGTAGTTCGGTGTGAAATGGTCTATACCCGAGCTACTCCGAATAGTATCTCTAGGTAAAAGGGAGCGCATCCTAATGAACCGGAAATGAAGACGAATCTGTGTTAAACCCAGGTTCAGGTTCATCGCTGTGCATCTATTAAGGTATCAAGAATCAAAGCGAACAATGCGCTGAGAGACTGTCGGTTGGATTTACATGATAAAATAGTTATAATTCCAGTGTTAACTTGATAGAGACAAAGTTCATTTGACACCAAAAACTCCACTGTTTTCATGCAACTTTAGTTACTAGTAGAAAGTCAGCTGAGCTCACTCTTTGTTTTATAAAAAAACCTGCCGGCAGCCTCTCTGTTCCTTGTGCGCTTGATTTTTTTTTCTTCATAATGATCAGGAGTGAGGTTCCATTCATTAATTCCATACCTACGGAGGTCATGACCTCCTTACATGATCATTGAATTGATACACCAATGAGCACGGGGTGATATTGTGCGGTGAAAGTGCTTGCTGTAATTATGTAAATTGACATCCTGCTTTTGTTTATCGGTACCGATAACACTATCGCCATTTTAACAACACAATAACATTGTCACGGATATTTTTCTCTCTTGGTAATTTAAGCGCAGAATGCTACAAGCACGCATATCCTTTGTTTTCCCACACTACTTGTGTAGCACTTCAATCTTTAAATGAGAGGTAATTAATGTCAATGACATTTCTCATACTGATGCAATCTTGAAGTTACGAATATTTTCCCGATTTTCATTTTAAAACCAAACATCATCATGATCTTTTCCAGGATTAAAATGTTAATTCGTGTGAAATATTAAATGGTTGTTGTCACGATTTACTGAATCACTTGTTGACGGTGCACGTCGAAGTACTTTAAATCAAGTCGTGTCGGGCTTTATTCGGAAATAATACATCGTCGAATACCCACGGTCGATCGATAGATCATTTATAGGCCGTGGGATGTTACGGCTAAAACTGGTCGTTTTGGATGTGTCAGATTGCGCCATTCCATTGGTCGCATCACCTTTATAAAACCAATCATATTGGCAGTTGTATACAGCTGCCGGTCGCAGTCATATATTTTATTGTTTGCATGACTTTCAAGCCTCCGCGCCGAAGAATGTTACATTTAAAAGTCGCGTTTTCATTGGTCGATAATTAATCAATAACTACTATATTAGGACGGTTTGCATGCCGAATTCCCCACGGCATGATGTCATGTAGTGAAACGGAATAAGTCTGCCGGGGGTATTCGACAATGGAAATAATGAAACAGTCAGATGTCTGTCATCGTTATACATGTATTTTCTCAGATGTGCAGAATTACACATTTGTTATACATTTACTAACTTATATCATGCAAAATGGAACGGTAACCAAAGAATTTACAATAACATGGCCAACATCTTTCTTTGAACACATCACTGCGAAAGTTTGTCTTTGTTTTGCTTTCATTCGTTGAGTAAAACATGTGCTTTGTACATTAATTCGTCAATTAAACCTGATGTATCGTCATAAAATAAATAAAGATTAAACCACTTGTTTGCCGGTATAATTTTTCTTTCTTTAAAATACACATACTTCGGTTTCTTGCTATTCAAAGGATATTTCAAACTTTGCCATCTATCTTATCCCAGTATCTAAGAACATAATTTTAAAACTTAAGCAACATAGTGTAGTATATAAATATGCTAAAATAAGAAAATTTTGGGAGATGTAGACACAGACTATCAGGAAGTGTGTTCATCTGGATTATTCAAAATGTTTATCGTATTTTGAGCAAGTGCTATTACATTATGTTTGCAAACTTGTTTGAAAAGGCAACTATGTTATCATATTCCCTGATGATCATTCATAAACATCTATGAGCAAAACGTCATTCTGTGAAAATGTAAATGAAGTTTGTTGTTTTATTTAGTACATGTATATTACATGTTGCTTATACAAAAAGGCGATTTTTGTCAGTGTTGAAAATCAACCATACCACATTAAGCAAAGGATAGATTTAAAAAGCAACCTTCTTCCTCTTCAAATTATCATTCTTCCTGTACACATTATCAATATTCCTGAAATGTGACCGAAAGAAAAGCAATGATTTGTAGTAATCCCCTTTTCATTTCGATTTCTCACATTGTGATTGCCTATAAAGGCGCAGGATAAGGCGACGCCAAGCAATGTCATTTGAAATGAGGCCGGATTGAGATATATTCTCACTTAATGCTATCAATTCATCTGATTGTTGTTTTTAAATTGAGAACACTTTTTATTACACGTCGTAAGTGACTTAACTGATGTGACGTCATTTCCTGCCACATACTAAACAGCTTCCCGTTGGCTGCGAGCTCTTGCAAACAATCATTGGCCTTTATCAACCGTATGGAAGAGTTGTAGACGCTGTGGGCAGTGAGATTCTTTGAGCCTTCGTCATTAGCCACAACTACGACTGTCACCCCTGAAAAATACATATTTTTCTTTTGTTAAATGAAATATATTATGACAATCCATCGTTAACTTGTGATTGTGGTCCATCAAGTGTTGGTTGTGGGAATTTTGTAGTAAATGCAAGCCTTAATAGACTTAGAGCTGGCGACGGGATTACCTTAATATACAAAAACTATTTCAAATACATGGATGACTAAAGAAAAAATCACAACATCTACATAAGACTTTAGTACGACAGAACATTCTATCAGGTCCGGTAAATGCCACTATTATTAAACCCATAACACAGTTGTTAACTCCCTTTCGAATGTACATTTGTACTTAATGTTCCTATTTTCATCAATTCAACTTATTCAGTCACATTATATTATAATAACTTTAAATTGTAATTTCTCCCCGAACTCCCCAATGTGCAATATGTACGTTTTTAGATGTATGTGACGTAGTCATTCACAACTATAGTTCCTACATTCTGAGGGTCCGTTTCTCTACTTTTAAAACCGAATAACTCAATTTTGTATGAATGACATAACGATTGAACAAAATTCTACAATACAGATGTGCTGAGATTCAGCAAAAGTAGTTGCAACTCAATTTTGAGTAAAAAAATAAAAATAAATATTTACTGGACACAATAATTGTATGTAGTATAAAAACACAGAAGAACTATTATCTCTAGGATGTTGCGTAACTCATTTTACCACGAGGAGGAGTATAGTTTCTTTCGAAATGCAAAGGTGCAAAGGTGGCTCATGCCTGGATTTGGATGGTGGATGTGCAGGTTTCGGTTATTTAGTGGTGTTTCAATGGTCCATATAGAAAGCTTGAATTACGATAAAAACCAATATAACCTCCTTAAAATCCCATCTACTATCTCAGATACATCAGAGATATCTCAAGGGGTTATTTGTTGCTCTACATGTGCATGTTACTTAATATACAGTAGGGAGCCACAGCATCTATAAATAGAAACTGTGCCGTTGCTCGGTAGTACAAATCAAAGCGCTGAGAAGCTAAGAGAACAACATTGTCTCATTTCTTTTGTTTATCACAGTAAATTTAATAAACGGAGGTCAAATGTTCGCACAATGCCAATAACCCCGCTTTAAGGTTGAGTTGACATGATCATTAGATGAACGCACCATTTGTTTCATCAGACTGATAACAATTAGCACATTGCCACTCTTACTCCTCCAATATTTCTATAGAATTCGATGAACAGTCGTTTATTATTTTAATGTAAGTTTAATATTTGGAAAAACTAAGTTACCCTGCATATTTGCAGCTTGTCAAACCCTCTTTCACTTGAGACACACACAACTTCAGTGCCTTAAGCGCTTTGATTAATATATGGTTGTCACTATGTCATCAACTCAAAGCACTGAGAGCACTGTCAGAAGCGAACGTTTTAAAATATTTGAATTATAAATTCAATCCCTTTATATTTTTTGTGGTATGCATATAAAAATTCAGGGAAGTTAAATTTTATTAAAACAGAAGGTTAGATAGATTATTTTATTTATTGGTCTCTATCAAATGAAACAAAAATGAATAAGGAATAGTGGTTCTTAGTATTGATCCTTTCAATACCTTTACTACTTCATGATATTGCTGCAGACAGAAATAATTTTAATAGAAAAGCAAGATAAAGTTATTGTTCTTTGTCACTTGTGTAAAGAATGATATCCATAGTTTTTAAGAAATGTTCTAGAGAAATATAATTTCACCATACAAGTAAGTTATAGAGATAAAGAAAGGTAGAGTTATTGTTTTTGGTAAGTAAAGTTTGACCATTGTATAAAGTATAAACTCAATCCCTAAAGTACTCTCTGAGATGTAACTAGAGACACTACAGTCATTTGAGACTCTAACAAGAAAAGATTAAAAACAAAATGTTTAAATTGACGGCTAACATTAAACATACTCTCATTTCTACTGTTTTGACCTTATAACCAAAGGTGTCTATGCGCAGGACCCTCATATTAGAAAAATCAAACCTCTCTATAAATAATTTATATATAGAGAGGTCGATGTTTTGACTGAATATCAGGGTCCTGTGGTCTATGATTTAAATCAAAAGGTTAACAAACGCAAAATAATGGAAGCATAAAAACTAGATTTAAAAAATTCTAAATATATAACACAAGAATATATCTTAAAAGAAAGGTCTCAGCTGGACTAGAACTCACGACCCCTTGCAAGAACAAAATTGAGCTAAATGAGCTAATTCCGCGGCCTTAAATTTGTGGTGCAAATAAGGTTATTTATAGGTAGTTTAATGTATGAAACTGCGGATGAACACTGAATTATGAACTTGCTTCTTTTACAGTTTTATTTGCACAGAAATTGTGATTATACCCAATGCTTTCAAAATCCTGCTATATATCTAACTTTTATCAAAACTGCAATGTTGACTTCTACAACCAATGGTACTTTTTATCAACGCGAATGTATGGATAAGTGGCGGTAATGTGATTGTAAGTAGAAAATCCACTGTCTGAAAAGTGGTCATTTATTTACATTTGTTCACTTCAACCCCTCACCTCCAATGGATTTGGTGAACTTTATTGTCGTAATGACAAGGTCCTTTTCCGAACCATTGATGTACGTCCTCTTGGTTTCAAGGTCAACAACAATCACGTACAGACGGACGTGTGGCATGCTCCTCATGTCGTCTGCAGTGAACACGGAGTAGTAAGGTTTGAATGCGACCTTGACCCCGTCCAGATGGCGTAACATGGCCTCCGTGAGATTAACTAGCATGCTGTTGGCACTCTCGCGTTGGAAAAAGATGACACAAACTTCATTCCGCAGGCCCATCATTTTCTTTGGGGTCCCCGGATTGGTCATCGGCTGGATAAGGTAAATAAAAGCATAAATGCGGACATTTTGATAGATGTGGCCGCTCATACAGTACATAAATCTAATAAGATTCGAAATACTAATGCAGAGTGAAAATCTAATACATGTAGCAAATAATCATACTGGAGAAAAATTATAGTTGCAGTTAAAAAAACAATCAAGTTTATCAAGTTTTAACAATCAACAAATAGGAACATATCTCAACATTCAAACATAAATCTGTGATTTTCTATAAACGCAGGACATTTCAATATCAAAGAAAAAAAACAGCAAGATATTACTGGAGGAGTTTTCTCCAAAATATTAAGAGGTAATTCCACAATAACCGAATAACTAAGCAATTCGTAATTACTGCTATTTTTCTTTCTGCGTGTAGTTTTGCCCGGTTCAAAATGGTTTTCAGTTCCGGTTTGTATTCTGTCAGACGGTTGACGAGTTCTGTAATCTTTGGTCGGAACCAGCTACAAACTTGCATGACCAGGATAAGAATCACGACCAGTCCAGCATTTTCTAAAAATAGAATTAACAATAAAAAGTTTAAACTACATTCCCAATTAAATAATATGATGTTATTTTTTGTGTTGGAAGAAAAGAAACACCTGGTAAAATGTAAATGGAAAGTAAAAATTCGGAAATAATTAGACATTCGGAAGTCGTCAAGTGCATGCTATAATTTTGTATCTATCGTAAGAATGCGTTGTTCTGTGACAGATGGTGCAATTTATATTTTCCTCCAATAAATGCATTATTAATGAGTACCAGTAAGTGTTACATGTCAAGCTGCTGTCTGCGTTCTGAATGCCTAGAAGTGGCTCATTATTTTTCATGAACATATACTGTTCAACTGTTTATTTTATGTTAAATATTTCGCTAACTGGCTAATCTCTCTCTCTCTCTCTCTCTCTCTCTCTCTCTCTCTGTTAATCCCACATACTGAAAAGAAAAATGTAATTATTATTGATAGGCTGAATATAAAGTTGTATTAACTTGTGGCTAAACCCCATTCCAACCTGATATATGAAATAAAATACATGTATGTTTATATTTATATGATTATCAGAAACACCGTTACAACGGAGTGTCAATATATTTATTATTATTATTATTTTACGTTTCCTTCCAATACTTTAAAGGAAATGTATGATCAAAATACAAATCCTGTATGGACTACCATAGTTTTAAAAGGAGCCTTTGAAACCATATTCCACTGGCACACAATGCCATGCTAAATGAGGCCTTTTTCGTGAATATCGCTTTAATAATTTAATCAATAATATTTTATCATATTAAGCAATATTTAAATTATAATCCATATTACCTATTCTTATCTACTTGGTCGCATACTTGTAAGACTAAACCGAGGAGTACACTGATATGTATATGGCTGATACAACCGGCACCAGAGCACTGAACCTGATACCCTTAATTTACACCACCACCACCAACAACAAATACACATAACATTTAACAGACAATATATTTATCCTTGTAAGTTTCACTTTTCGAAAAGTTACCGTTTCTATGAAATTCGTCAAGAATATTGAGATAAATTATAGAGTGCAATGTATATACAGGTTTTTGACAGTGTTTTATGCATGCGTGTTTTTTCACTGTGTAAATTTGGGGTTTCAGGTTCAGTACTCTGGTGCCAGTGTCTGATACGTACCATCCGATGAAACTCGATGTGACAGTTCATTATATTTAATCTCTAGTCTCGAAAACTCGAAACTTATGTTATCCAGCTTCTCAAAGAATGACGCTAGCTTCTTGTCCAGACTCCCGTATACATCCGACTGATCGTTGATCTCTCTTGCAATCATTTCACGTGCATAAACTTGTTCCTTAAATGCCATTTCCAGCATTTGAAGACGTTCGGTTAATTCCGTGATCAGAGGGCTCGTGTCGCACTCATGCGGCGTTTCTTCCGCTTCCTCGTCCTGTGGCACACCCGGTTGTGCGTTTGAGTGCGTGACGCCGGGCGCTAGTGGTTGCATCCCCATCATGGAACTGTCCAGACATAACAGCAAAGACAGGAACCACCTTAGGGTGCCTAAAGCTCCAATTACCGCAAAAATCAACCTGAAAGAGTCAAAGATAAAATCATTCAGTCCTATTAATTCACGTAAGTCGGATAAGGAATTATTTATTTTAAGTCGATTTGGAAACACGTTTTTGCCTCTCGAAAGTGCCTGTGTTGGACTAGTACTTTGCGCCTGGGGAGGTCATGAAATATCTTGCTGCGATAAATCAATAAAATTCAATCTATCTACAGTTTGTCACGAACGCCATACAGCTTTGCCACTGACCTCGCATTATGGACCCTCCTCCCGTTTGATTGACAGTTTCATGTGATCTCTGGGTACATTTATTTATTTACATTTACAAAACATGACGTAAAGCAGTCGCCGCCGCAACTAGCACCGCCCATGATCCGCGTTGGTCACATAGGCAACATACAATCTCATATTTTCTCCATATCAAGACCTCACGCTCCAGTTTATGTAATATATTTTTCAAATTTTATACGAAATACGAGAGTATCATTCGACGATTAAGTTGGACAAACTGTTTACTTACATTATTGAAAACCTAACTGCATGTTTCTTTCGCAACCAAGTATAATATCTATTAGAGACGCTATTTCTCAACATTCGCAAACTGTTCATTAAGCTATTTCTACCCAGTTTAGTCCCCATTTGTGTACCCGTAAGTTATGATAGCGTGTAGTCTGGTACCCGACCTGTGCTACTTTCGATTTGCGCTATCCCCCACGCAGAGGCGTGGCAACCAGTACCAAAAACAGCATGTAGCGCAGAGAGCGGCTCATTGATGAGATTATACCAAGTGAAGCTATTTACCCTATACGCATATCTTAATCTTAAATGAAGACTGCCATTACCGGTAATGAGTCATTGTACCTCCATCACTTTAACATTCCATGGCATTGACTGTGTTTGTCGTTATATGTATTTTACATGTATTAAGATATGTTTAGAACGACAAACTTCCGTTGTTCTATTTGAAAGTATGGATTAGTGTAAATGTTTGATTCGTTTAGTTTTGTCAGTCGCACTTTTTCTGTCATACTTCTTCCAACAGTCGACGAGTGTGTTCCAAGGAAAGTTCCTTGTTCTTTCAACTTGAGTTATGACCAAACAAGAAATAAACGCCATTTGATTGCTATAAATTGGCAGCAAATCAAAAACGTATGCCTGTGTTTTGCGATTTGATGCATTTATCATCCATATACAGTTTCATCAAGTTTCTCGTCTGCTGAACCGACTCCGAATCATTTGGCACCACTGCACGTTTGTGACTAATACGATTTTTCCCTCATTCCCAGACCCAACGCCATAGAAACAAACCCATTTTATTCCCCCATAAAACCTTGAAGGCACCAATTTCGATTTTTACATGTTTTTTATGCACTGAGGCAGCCTTTGATCCATGGTTTGTGACATGACAGTCCATGCATGGCGATTGGATCCAATATGAGACATTGCACCATGTATTGATTCCAGTAACTGCCGGAACAATTGACTTCTAATGCCGAACATAAATCTTTTAATACGTCCATTAAACTACTCACGACGGCCTTCTCCAACTACCTGGCCGTCAGGCATCTTTATCGAATTGCCACCTGTGGATTTTTTTAAAAAAATTTTTTGTGAAAAACTGTATTGTTCGTATTTTCAAATTGACAGGTATTGTAATTACTATAAAATATTAATAAAAATGTTCCACATGCATACATTCATTGATTATCATGAACATAAAGAGAAATTAAACTACTGGAATTATACTACCTGCTTTTATGCTTTTTAGTTTTACTCATAATGTTAAGCCATACAAAACTACAATAAAGTAATTGATCAAAATTAAAAAAAAAAAAAAAAAAAAAAATACAAGAGATAGAGAGACAAATCGACTCCTCAAAATATCCCAAAGCAAAAATAACCATTTTTTATAAACTAACATACATGGATAGTAATTGTTGAAATATTTAAATAATATTGGGAAAACCTATTCAACTTATTTCAGTTACTTCTACTGATGATCGATATGATTTAACCATTAAGTTTTATTTGCACCATGATATGCGTAATAAAATGCCCGTTTCTAAAAGGAAAATTCGGTTAGAAATGAGAGCATATGAGTATTGGCATCTTAATAAGCAAAATCAGTTTCTGTATTAGGTATACTGAAAATTACTTGTAAATACAAACATACATGCAGTAAGATGTGCATGCAGTGCCACCTACCCCATTATTTTATATATGGTTGGCAAGTTGTCCATTTGACCTGACTTGGTCGTACCATTGGCGACAAACGGACGCGACGCACCACTGGACGTGGGGCTGAGGTCCTTCACCAGATTCAAAATCCAGTTCTTCTTTCCGTGCTTCATGTTCTAAGCATCCACGTTAAGTAAACAGTCAGGTATCTACCGACAGACCACGCTTCACGAAACTGTCACAAAAACCCTGAATTGCTTCACAGCTCACCCATTTCATTCGTCAAGAGGCTTTGGTAACCCCGTTTATTCCTTAAGGCGTAATTTCCATAAAAATATCGCTACTGAGTGATTCACTTTTTGTGTTCAACATGTGAGTTCCCGCATTGATCTCTGCAGAAGACCAGTCTAAACATGGCCGCCTCCCGAACACACACACTATGTGACTGGTTATATCGATCAATGCCAGGTCCATGTGCATGACGTCCTTCAATTAACACAATGTCTCTCGGATAGACTTGAATTACAAAGGCTAATTAATATTTTCCTGGATCAATCAGTCAATGGGTCAATCAATTACGGGGATTGGACGGTTTTCATTGTTAATAGATCATACAAAGCTAGGTTCTGGGGGGAAAAAAGACGCACATGCATTTTCTACTAGAACGCAAATGCATTATTCACTATCCACTAAATATATGCTGAATTTTTCATGAAGAACAGTCTGGTCATTAAGATCAAGCGTCAAGGAGACCTCTAAATTTTCAGCTAACCTCAAAATCTTGCAAATACATTGTAATGCATGGGGAATAGCCCACAAATTGATATGTACATGTACTTTTGGTTACTTACTCGTATATTTGATATGACACATAATTCATATGTTTATAAAAACAAACAACTTAATGAAATCGAAATAAAATAAAAACATTTATCACATTTAAGCAACATTTATAATAAATATCAATGAAATTTACATTCTGTAGTTATTTTGTGATATAATATCAAAGTAAAATTCCAAATAACACAAAAATGCAATTAAAATGTTTTATATTTAACCCATATATTAATGTATTTATGTACTATTTTATTTTTATTATATTTTTTTTTTTATCTATTTTTTTTTTTTTTTTTTTTGCGGTTTGTGATACTTTTAGTGGCAAAAACATTGATATTCTTCCCAGGAAACGCATGTGTTCATCAATTTCGATTTTCCTTTCTCTATTCGACAATATCCGATCCTTACCTGAACTTTAAAAGGGTAAATCATACCCCTTTCGTTAATTGAATTCTTGGACACACTGAAATGAAAAAGAAGTTTCATAATCATTCATAAAAGTGATACAACATTATCATATATTTACAATCAAGTAATTCTATCATATCAATTTTTCTACAGTATAAAGATAAAGACCATGGCTTGAAAATCAATAACCTTCTTTAATTATTAACAACTTTGAGTGACATACATTATGCAATGAATAAACGTTTAATGCTAAGATTCAAGTTGCCGTTAAAAATAAGGTAAGGGAAAAATATGTGACGTACAGACAGGTGGAAAAGTGACCCCTTTGTGTCTCCTCTTCTTGCATTATTCACATAAGCATTTTGGCTAGATGTTAAATCATTACTTTTCGAGTGACACTTATTTTCCTCGATTTAGTGAATGGTATATTTTATCACAAATATTAAATCCCACGAAAAGCTATTCTTTTTGTAGGTACATAAATCCACGAGAAAAGATACCCACGACTTTTCTGAAGTATATAACGAAAATTAATGATTTCATAGCAAGTTAGAGCAGATTACTAGCAAGCAGAAAAAACACACATGTAAGTTAACTTTATTTACAAAAATATAAAATCACAATAGATGGAAATGGTTTGAACAATTCCGCCGAAAAACCTTCCTTACCATTTTTTCCTCTTTTGATTTTTCTGTCCTTGTAAGACGCTTACATCGTTCTAATAACCCGCGATAGTCTCGTTTACAAAGCCTCGCTCAAAGAAAATATAACATACAACAATAATATCTCAAAACATGAAAAAATATTCTCAATTAAATGGTTGACGATTTCCGCAACCTTGATTTAAGTAAAAATCCTTTCCTTTGACGTTCCTTCCCTTACACGCTAACATCGCTCTGATAGCCTGCGATAGCCTCGTTTACAAAATAAAAGAAATACAACAACCGATGGTACCGGTCCCCTGTTGCCGGGAGGTCGTGGGTTCGATCCACGGCCGCGACATACCAAAGTCATAAAAGGGTACTAGTATGGCTTCCTTGCTTGGCGCTCAGCATATATGGGTAGTTCTAGGTCTGGTTAACTCAGTGTAACTTTGTGTGGTAAAACGCCATATATCTTTGGCGTGAATTTGCACAGTGCAAATATCTAGCAGCATTATATCTGTCTCATGTAGACACAGTCTCATAATGACTGAAATACTGTCGGTGGGACGTTAGACCCAATAAACGAACAAACAACCCTTTGAGAATGACCAGGCATTCCGTGAGATAGAAGACATCCTGGAAAGAGAGGAAAAGGCCAAAGGCACCCTCCCAAGCCAAACAGATAAACTTTGTCAGAGTAGGTACGGCAGAGAAGAAATCCACAATACTGCAGCCAAACGTGACCAAACTGCTAAAAATTGGAAGCGCAGAGCAGACCTGGGCAAAAAGCTCATATTCCCAAAAGTGGTCCAAACAACACTGCGCGCTGACATAGTGCTTGTATGAAAATAACTATGTAATTGCTTTGTTTGTCTGCTGTACTGATTGAATTTAAACATAATTTAAAAGAATTTGTTAAATAAATAAAACTGAAAATAATTCCTTGCCTTAAAGAAATGATCATTTTGCAAGCTGGTTACATTTTCTTCTTTGGGTTTTCAATACTTTTTTGAAAGTTTGCAAAATTCAATGACCAGTTGTGTGCCTAGACAATATTTTCCACTGCTCTATCTCTGTTTGGTCTGTCTTAGGGTAGAGTGTAGAGTTCCTAGACCCCTCACTTTGGAGAATACTGCAAGACCTTAGTGTGATTGAAAGACTCTAACAGCTGCAGAAAGAAGCTCCGACTGGCAGTGGCTAAAAAGGGATACCAGTAGCTACTCCTGGATAGTGAACGATCAACACAACTGCCCACCACTCTGAGCGTGTACTGGGGTTAAACAGGCGAAACAAGCAATGACAATGGGCCTCCTGCTACCGACAGATGTGGAAAGCAGTGAACCTGTTTCAAAGCATGCACGTCCTTTATAGAGTAAATATCTATTTACACTGAAACTTAAGAATATGAAACATATACTGATAATTTGCATTAATATTTTGATTCCGTGCATTTACGGACAGTGACGGAGGAAACCGTACTTTCTTAATGCTAATATTGTCTCTTAGATAAAAATATAAAACGATTTTTGATAATTTCGTTTCAGTGCATTTCAGATATTATGTTGTCAATCAATTTTAATGATAGTGTGACTGTCTTTTCCTCATAACATTTTAAAGCTTCATTTTTAATAACTTATCCTTAGTCAAAGATTTACCAAAAACATAGCCGCAGCTAATAATAAAATATATAAAAGGGTGTCCCCTTCGATCACATCTTCCCGGTTTAGAATAAAGAATGATCAGTGATGCAAATTTTATTTATTAAGTGTTTAGGATTTTTCCTGCATTACCGGTACTTCCGTTGAGACACGTGTACGACTAGATATGCAATAGTAACACGAGAATTTCTATATCATGTAGTTCATTACCTGAATTTAGTGTTACTATAAATATCAGTCACATTTCAAACAGGTCGAGACAGGGTGTCGTGGTCATCTAAGAGGTAACACTGCAGGTGTAATGGTTTTAAAACCCGTGGGTATGATCTTTCTTGCCCTCCCTAGGTACAAAAGTACTTAATGGTCCAAAGAGGGATTAGTTATGATTTTGATACATGGATTTCTTAAGTTGTAAGAATTGGTCAACGTAGACTAAAGTTTTAAACTGAGTTCAATTAAGTAGACGTGAGCAGCAATATATTTAAATATATATGTATATAATATCAATTCAATCTAGATACATTCGGAATTGTGACAATGAAAAAAAAAGATTTTATAGTATCAAATCATTATTGTGACGATAGAAAAGGTATGCTGGTTCTATAAAGGGTCCTCCCTAACTTCTAAATTTGAATCCTGCCCCCAAGTTCTCGAAAATAAAAAATATACTAAAGGTTCTGGGACTCCATATCCGCTGAACCCATAGATACTGTTTGACAATGTTTATGAACATACTGAATCTTTAATAGCGTATACTGTCTGTTACACATTGTAGGTTGCAACAACTTTAAAATGTTCAGTGAATTAAGAACGCAAGATTAACTGAAAACGATGGTTTACACTGAGGAAATACTTCCCTTTCTAGAAACGCACCATATGTTCTTAAATGTAGTTCTTATGAAAAGTTGTAATGCTTATCACAAGTTAAAACAAATCACTTGACTAACAGACCAATTTGGCGGGAAAATATCGCACGCAACAGAAGATACATAATCTGTTAACAAAGGATATAAACGACCATCACACACACATAGGTGAGACATCTGTAAACAAGACAGCTGTCGCCATTACACCCAGTTACATAAATTTAAGTAAGTTGAAGGTCAGTGTTGATACTGCACAAAGCAATAATCTTTATTAACATCCAGGCGGAATCCTGCAATTGTGTTAGTGCTCAACCGGCCTCGTCTTATTTGCACAGCAGTTCACGGCGCTCAGTGTCTGGGCATAATAAGATTTGTCTCCTTTTCTGGCTTTAGGAAATCGTTTCTTTGTAATGCAATCTTGTTTAGATTACGAGTAATGAAGCTTTTGATACTTTCAAAATAAATATCAAATGTGTTATGTACAAATTTCTTTTGTCACCGAAACTAGGAAATTGTGTATGTTTGGACCCACGGATGTTCGCGTGATTGCAGCCACCTTTAAATGGCGCTAAAAAGTAGTCAAGGCAAAAACGCATATATAAATGAAAATTTGTTGGTATTTCTTTTTATTACTCTATATACGTTTTGAAACAAATGAACTGGAGGATATGGTAATTTTTTTATGATAGTATTAATAAAATTGGTTGAACTTCTCTAAAACAGTTTTCAACTCCATGGTATTGCTGCTATAGTAAACAGTGTGAAGGTCACTATGTCTAGTTCAGTCTTTCATAAGAAAACGGCAGACGGCATGTGTTAAATGTGGTGAGATTCGAAACCACATCAAGGTTTAATAGTGGGGTGACAATCAGTGACTTTTGGGAGTTGGGCTGGCCATAAAGGTAGAACAGGCAATGCTATATACCAAAATGTTCGCCAATGTCTGTACTATATGAAACTGCCGTCATAAATTGCCAACGCCTGGTGCGGACTCGGAATTCCAAGTTGGCGGCCAAGATGGCCGCCGTCAATCGCAAGTTCAGTTAAAATATTTGTTTGTTACAGACTTATTTACAGAGGTAGTTCAAACTATTTTCATGATTATTACTCCTTCCATAATGTACATCAAATTCATATACAACAATAGCAAATTCAATGTCAAGGTCATTTCTGGGTCGAAGTACAAAAAATACTCCAAATTTGATATCTCCTTCCCACTTTTTCTCATTTTATGCATTTTTTATACTCAAATGGATTACTTTCAGTGACAGAAATATTGTTATGTGTGTATTCTTTCATTTTAAACTGTTTTGTATGATATGTGTTTAGATTATGTACAAACTTTGGTAGTTTACACACATACACATTATCCCAAGATGGCCGCCATTCAATTGCTGTATCAATGATCACTGGATGTTTCATTGATAATACCATATATAAAGGTCAATCTTAAGTGTTTGAAAGAAATTACTTTATTTTAGCATGTATGCAAAACTTACAAATTTGATTGACCTTTCAAAGTCAAGTTCAAGGTCAAAACACATGAAATACCCAAATATTTGTTATTTTCTCTCTAATATCTCTTTTTATGAATTTATATGCTGAAATTGATCACATTTGTCACAGAAATATTGCTTTATGCATACCTTTTCAACTTTTATACAATGTTATTAAGATTGCATCTATATGTATGTTTTCATAAATAGATTCTGTCCATGATGGCGGCAATATTTTAATATAAGTTTCAATTGATCACTGAAATTTTTGTTGATAAATGTTACAGGTAAGGCTAAAATGATAAATAATAAAATGGAATTTATTGATTTTAGCCTGTATGTGTAATTACAGATTTCAATTGCCAATTAACAGTCATGTTCAAGGTCATCTCATGCATGGTCAAAATACATAAATGCCCCAAAATCTGATACTTCTGTTATTAACCTATTTTATACATTCAGCTGTTGTCCAGAATCGTCACCTCTTGATTATAATTGTAGAAACTTATAATATAAAAATGAAAAATGCATGTATTTAAACAATCTAAATACATTTTATGTGAAACAGAGAAATATACACATAGCAATGTTTCTATTTCTTAACTGCCTAACTGTGTAATTTTAAGTGTTTATAGTAAATAACAAATTTTGGTTTGACATTAAAATCACTTTGAAAATGACTTTTAAATGGTCAATCAAATCTTAATTTGAATGAAAATCAAATAAAACATTTACAATTGAAATGTTTGTCAATTATAAACAATTGAAACATTCATTTAATATATGGCGGGCATCATTAACAGTGCTTTTGTGTAATCCATTTCTATAATGCATTATCTAAATAATATTATCAAACAAAACATTTTAGAATGAAAGTCTAATGTATACATTCAGCCATATTCAATTTTATAAAGAAAAATATCTCTATATAAAAAGCATGAATGAAGAGAAAATAAAGTGGTCGGATATCCTTTTTTTTTCGGGGTAATTAAACTATGTATTTCAACAGTGAAATGACCTTGAATTTGATCTTTAAGAGGCTATAGTCAAAGCTCTGAATTTACAAACATAATCAAAAAATTAAAAAAAAAATTTTAAAAAAAAAATATAAATTGGCCTGTTATCATAAGCTACACAATATTCTTTCACTAAATAAATCAAATCAATATAAAAATACTTAAAATGAGAACAATTAGGGTAGACAAATCAAATTTTGGGGATAATTTGTTTTGACATTGGAATGACCTTGAACTTGACTTTGAAAGGTCAATCAAATTTGTAAGTTTTGCATACATGCATGATGCTAAAATAAAGTAATTTCTTTCAAACACTTAAGATTGACCTTTACATATGGTATTTATCAATGAAACATCCAATAAGCTAGTGCTTGGAAATGTAAGGTGGTAGAAATAGTCAAAAGGGTACTAGAGCGATAAGGAGGGTGCCATAAGCCAAATTAAAACAATAATTATTGATGTAACTTGATTTTATGGTTACCTTCAGCATTAGCCAGATTAAAATTTCAGATACAAAGAACAGATTATATAAGACAAGAGGGCCAAGGAACATCTGTACTAAAACATTTTGAAACCTGGCCAATAGTTTTGAAGGAAATGATTTTTAAAGTTTACATTTTTTTTTTCTTTCCGTTGCCATGGCAACCAGAGTTCTACATGGATCAAGTTTTAATTTAGCAAATTTTGTGAAGGTTCACCCCTGCCTAATTTGATCAAATTTTGTCCAGCGGTTTTAGAGATGTCGTTTAAAGTTTTCATTATATACATATAAGGCAAATTAGGCCCACCCCTGGCAGCCATGTTTTTTTTTTTCAACGGATCGGAATAATTTTACCAGTCTTGGTAGAGGTTAACCAAGGAACATCTTTACTAAAACATTTTGAAATATGACCAGTAGTTTTGAAGGGAATATTTGAAGTTTTCATATTCTTTTTTTCTTTCTGTTGCCATGGCAACCAGATTTCTTCATGGATCAAGTTTGTTTTAGCAAGGATCATCCCTGCAAAATTTGATCGAATTCTATCCTGCGTTGACGACGGATAAGAGGACGGACAAGATAAAAACTGGTCAACCATAGAGGCCTCATTTTTCAAGGGACCGACAATGACAATGCGATTACAGTACAGGAACAGTACTGGAACAAAAGGCACAACAAACAATTATTCCTTAACACTGGTTTCAAAATTATTTTGAAATGTTCTATATAGAGTACATAAGGAAACAAGTTGACCACCTTTGGGGCTCATTTTTTCAAGGGATTAACTCCATAGCAATTACGGTAGAAGACTGAGGTGATTATTCGTGCCAAATGAAAATGAATTCTGACCATTGGTTACATCGAATAATTTTTGTTTTTATTTTCATGACGTGCCAAACTTTTGGAGGGATCGATTTCCATTTTTAGCAGAGATGACTTTTAAGTAAATTGTTGACAACACACGACGACGGACGCAGGATGATCACAACAGTAAGAACAGCATAGGGCCATGGGCCTATTATAAGTGCAATAAGGAATTTAATTCTATGCATTGATATAAATTTTGTTTGTTGAAAAGATTATTTTATAACATTATGATTAGTTGTATTATGTTGAGTAACATCTTCAAGTTTTTGACTCAAAATGAATGGTGGGACGTTACAATATCAATCACCTGGTGTGCGTTCAGTATAGCAAACTGTACGCTTACAGTCAGCTTTGAAACTATCTCAGTGCCATAAACCACGATGTTCACGTATATCCATGTACAGCATAAGGAGCACGTGAACAGCATTGTGTATGGTCCTAAGACAACTCCATACTGAACGCACGCAAGTTTAATTTGTGTTGGAATTCAGGAAAAACACAACATGAGTGAAAAATAAATTACATTTATTCTGCTGATACGGTGCTAATCTGCATCAACTGCAGACCCAACTTTGCCAGCCTACGTCAGTATAGCATATACAGGGTGGCACCGAGGGGAAAATAAAATCTACAAACATAACCTTGTTGCACACCAGGCCCCACGAGATCTCATAAAATACTTAAAGACCTCAGACTCAAAACGCTTTTAACCCTTTCCCTCATATAGACTCATTTTGACGCACTCAATAGGTACCACATAAAGCTTGATCTGCAGGAAACCAGTTAAACCGTACCAAATTTAATTGTAAAGTCCTCACTACCAGACCACTGAGGAGCAGAGAACAGCATAAAACCTTATCAGCCTGCGAGATACTCGCAGGCTGATCTGGTTTTATGCTGTTCGCATAGGTCTTTTCATGGTATCCTCTATGAGGGAAAGGGTTAAACAACCATACTTGGAGCATGAAAATCATACTTAAGTTTGGTATTTATTTTTGAAAACATAGGACCAGAACATTCAGTGAGTACAGTCAAGACCCTGTGTTCAGGATCACCATTCTGCAACACATTCACCATGAGCAATTATTTTTCCACGAGAGCATTCTTTATACACTTTGACCTTTATCAACCTGAAGGGAATCACCATCAGTTTTGACATTACTGAGGGTACTAAGTGACAGTGTGAAACCTGACCAGCCAGTTAATTTGCCTTTTGTAAAGTACATACTACTCAATTTGAGTAAACATCAGACTGTAAACCGAAGTAAGAAATTGTCAGATTATTACAATTTATATAATTTAATACAAGTGCTCTCCCTTTTTTCTTGGATTAAATTCCACAAAAGACCTTGTCAATTTTTAGTACAATCCATAAAAAATGTGTTTAATAAGGATTTCAATAATATAAAGTGCATTTAAAAAAACACACAAAAAACCCCAACAAAAAACAGTTTGGTCCAGAGTAGACTCAAATTTAGTTTATTTCATATTTCCATTCCACAGCCTTATCTGATGAAACAAGGGCTTTTTTCCCTTCCTTTTTATCAAGAGTCATTCACAGAAATCTACCCCTCTGAAAAATTCTTTATATTCAATTATTCATGCAGCTTTCTCCAAAACTGCTATTAACCCCAGGGTTTTCAAAACTTGCAAAAAAAAAAAAAAAAAAAAGATGCCTTACTCCTAAGTTTTAAGGCCCATTTTCCATCATCAAAAAACAGACCTGAAAGAGCATAATAGGAGTAGAAACAGAAAACACTCAGTCTTGTTCAGCATCTTAGGCTTAAAACAAGCTAGCTTCCATAGTTAAAACACAATATATTCAAATAAATATGCGACTTCATAAATAAATACTTTTAAATAGGTTTTACTTCAAATATTTTGAAGTCTGGATTTAAACAAATGATAGAAAATAGCTTGTATTCCAGGACACTAGTAAAATGCTGAAGGATATTAAATACATCTGATTATGCTTAATACTAGGGATATATTTATGGATAAGTATACAACAATCAGTCATACCAATTACTTTAAATATTCTTAATCTAATACATGTATATCAGTATTTCTATTACAGGAAATGTCATTAAATAAATATACATGGTTCTTTATTATTAACAGTCCAGTTCTTTCAAACTTCCAAGTAAACTATTATATCAAGTGATATTATTTACTTCATTTAACAAAATGTGGACAAAAGCCAAATAATTTATTTAGCCATTTCATTGTCTCAATTGAACCCTCTGACAAGTTTAATATGACAAAATCACTCTGGGAAACATTAATGCACAAATTTTTGGGTAATTCAAAATCTAAAAAAGATTTTTTTTTTTCAGCCAGTATAAAACAATTGAACCATCTATGAAGTAAAAAAATTGAAAGACTCTCCAGATTGTTATTTCCAAAACTAAAACTGAACTTGAAAAAACTAGGCGAATCACTAAAACTGACAACTAACCCCGCATACTGCTTTGACACAGAAAAAGGGCTTTACATTCCATCAAAACCTTTGACATTTGTCTTGTTTGCTGATTGGTATTATGAAAGATTTTATCTCAAGTGTAAAGGCAATATCAACAAGTTCCCAAACGTGTAATGTGAGTGTAGGATGTGATGCGACACACGTGATTTCCTCGAATCCCACAACTTCACTATGTGAACCTTGGTTATAATGAATTTCAAGGAGGAATCCATTAGAATTATGATTACTTGAAGCAAAACTGTTAATTGATGATAATGATCTCAAAAATCTGTTTTAAAATTTCAGGTTAACAAATATCATTAAATATAATTCCATTTCAAAGGCTTCATCAATGAAGATTTTAAAGATAATTAAAATTTTGAGCCAAATTCATTCTTGACACCTCAAATAACATGCCAATGACTAATAAATAAACAATGGGATGGACAAATCAGGAATAGCATAACTGCAAAAAATCTTATTGCATATAAAAAAATCGGTATAATTGGTCTTTTTTTTGTCGGTAAAACCATTCTCACAATGTTTAGACATTCATTATACAAGAATGACAAACATAAAATATTTTTCCATGCAAACATGCGCATTTGAAAACAGATTATAAAATGGAAGATAACTAACCTTTACGTCCAATATTAAAACAACACATAAAATTTTGCTAAAAACTCTTAAAACTGTCCCTTCCTCCTATTAACATCTACAATAAAACAAACCTAAATTAAATTTATACAATAACAACTAGTGAAAGACATAAATACACATTGCATAACTATTTCATGCTTAGTAATCCACAAATATCAACACACAAGCACTCAGGCATGCTTAGAGAAATTTCCTAACTTTTAATTGTTTGAAATTTCCTGTTTTTAATTCCAAAATGAATCTAAATGTGTTAAAAAATTATCTCTCCAACATTTTACAATACGACACTTAAGCTTTCATTGTAATACAAATCTCAATACTGTCTTTTACACATGCATCACAACTAGGGAGTGATCAGTTGGGAACACATAACAAATCCTGAGATAATCAGCCCCGCCTTCAGAGGGACCACACTGGCTTGGGGCTGTACGATCCCCTCTAGTTACCATGACAACCACTATCCTTACTACTACCGTGTGACAAGAGATCGTTTCAAATGAATACGAAAGACCAGTTGATTACATAAGTACATATAAACAATATGAAAATACATTGCAATACAGAATAGCAACAACTGAACCTGTCTTTACAAGCTTCCAGGTCCTTTTTTCATACCTTACATATATTCCACATCATAAAGATTGCAACATGGACGTTTATAAAACAGTGAATCAAAAATTACTGGGACATCCAGAAAACTGGATATTGCCATTGCTAACAGTAATTGAGGATTTTTAATAATCTGATTACATGAACAAAAGAATAATATCTAGTTTTCATTTTTCTTCTAACTCGCACATTAAATTGTCCTTGCTACCTAAGAACACAACACACACGCACACAAAGAAAACCTGCACCCTTTGATAATATTGATACAATAAATATGCTGCCTGATTTGGTGTTGGGTCCAAGCATTAATCAACAATTTTGACTTTATAAGCCACTAAACATAAAATACATGGTCACGGTCATTCATTAAATAAGCAGTTATTTTCGTGCAACTATCTACAAATTGACCAATCTATATACAACTGATATTTCAACTCACATGTGAGGAAACCATGACCATATTAAAAAATACTATTGAAATACTTGCAATGTACATTTCATTCATGCCAAAGTCACCGTTTTTGCATCAGGTTCATGCCCAAATGAACTAGCTCAGTTTCACGTCTACAGCATACTTTAACAAGTCATCAGATTTATATTTTGAGCATAAGTATTATTGCACCTTTGCTTTGGAACATCTTATATTTTTATCATACTTTTAAAATTTATTAATTTGAAAAATTTAAACATATACAAAAATTTAATTATCATATCTACTCCATTTGAAGAAAATGAACTCATTTGGATTTAACAAAGCACAATTATTTTCATTTGTATAAACAAATGAAAAACTCTAACAAATCTCCATAATAGTTTTTTTCAGACTAGACATTCATAATGTATATGAAGACAATTAAAAGCACTTAAAAAAAATTAAAAGCTTTTAATACTTAACAAGGTCAGTTTTCAGCGCTTCATATTAGCTAAGAACTGCAGAGAGTTCCTTCTGAGACTGTTTAGTGTTTACCACTGTTAGTTTAGTGATGTTTGACATAGAACTACTGACAGGCACAAAGCCCCCCATGGTTTTCCCCAGCTGGGCCGTGGATGAAATGTTGGATGAGGTAATCAGCTGTGGAGGGACTATCTGGCTCCCGGGGTTGGGCGACACCACCGCCTTTGTGGCAATGGGGCGGATCAGGTTTGGTGAAGTACTAACCAAACCCTTCACAACTGTGGCGGGCTGCACAATGTGTACATTGGTACAAGTGTAGTTGGTCTGTGCCGAGTACACAGTAGGACTAGAGGTGACATTCAGAGGGCGAGATGCTGGGCTGGGGACGTGAACCACCTGTGGCATGTTGCCCCCGGTCCTTGTGACCAGGTGATAGGTCTGCTGCACTGGGATGCTCGTCCTCTGAGCACTGCCCACATTTACAATCGGCACATGAATAATGGCATTTGGTTGGTTCGGCAGCTGCACTGCTAATGTCTGCGCTGGCTGCTGCTGAAGTGTGCGCTGTGTTGGCTTTGTTTGTACTGGCTGCTTAGCTGGTGGACTGCTAAAGGTCTGAGTTTTCAGTACTGTTTTAGACGGAGTGGAAGTCCCTACAGATTCAGTTATAATAATCTCTATCTTTTTCGGCTGGTTGCTGACTCCTTCCACAATTTTGGCCTCGCCAAACTTGGTAGCATCACCACTTGGGGTCATGTTCACCTTGACAGTTGGGTTCACAAACTCTGGAGCTAAATGAAGTGCCCTTTGTGGTGAGGGTTTAGTATCAGTGGAATTTTTTCTCTTAAACCTAGTCACAACACCAGAAGGGCAAGGAGAAAGATTGTTTGTGGAGGTTGTGGGAGATGGGAAGTCTAGCCTAGTTCTTTTCTCTGGAGGGATCATGTCACCTGACGGAGCAGGTCTTTTATTTCCAACAACCTCCGACACATTAACTGTGATAACTGGAGTCTTCTCATTCTGTTCCTTCATCTGTATGGGTTCCACCACCATCTCCTCTGCCTCTTCCTCAATACTGGACTGGGTAGTGGCATCAAGGAGTTGCTCCTTGCTAACAGGAACTGGAACTTTGAGAGAGCGCAGCACTGCATCGATCTGCTCCGGACTTAAAGGCAATTGTTTGCTAGCACTGCCAGCTGCTGATGATTTGGTCTTAATGATGATAGCCTCCTTGCCAGCAGACCTTGTGGTCTTCCCTGAGGGGCCTGCTTGAGGTACACTGGTTGTGGATTGTTCCCCAGATTTTGACATTGACTTCCGACGTGAAAAACCCTTAGTGGGCATCTTGTTTGGGGCAGTCTTCTCAGCTTCTTCACGTGTTACCTTGACCATAGAGCCATCTGAATGCAACACGTTCACAACTGACTTTTGCTCTGTTTCTGCAACAAACACCAGGGCAACAATCATTACAAAGATAAAAGAGTATATGTGAGTTTCAAATTTCACCATAACAAGATGAACTTTTTTGAATTATGAATTTCTATGCTAAGATAAAGGGAAAAAATGACCCAAAAGAGCCAAGATGGCCCTATTCTGCTCCCCTGATTAACACTTCTCTTAAATCTTAAGTAGTTGTCGCCCCTGACCTACTGGTCTGATATCAGCAAGAATCAAGCATGCCTAAGAAATCAGGACCATAAACATTGTCAAAAAGAATGCACTAACCACTTTACATTACAGAAGCCTCTGAGGTTTATCTAGTCCATGATGACAGTGGAAGCTGCCTACCTGACTTGTCAGTGGATGGCTCACTTTTCATGCGGTTGGTTTCCACAGCAGCCACAGCACAGAGCTGCTCAAACGATGAGTGGCGGCCCATCTTGGTTCCCTGACTAGATACCCCTGAAGTACAGGAAACAGTGTCAGTTACTTGCTGTAAATGTTTCTTATTCAAAACAAATCAGAGCAACAACTAAAGGAGTTAATACCCCTGAATCCCAGTAATGTGAGTTCAGGATGCTACAAGAAAGGATGTTACAAGCAAAATTCTGTGAACCTATGGTATCAATAGATGTATAACACACCATGTTCTAATTTGCTAACTTTATAAATAGCATTGAGGGCTCGATGCTTTAATTTTACAGAAATTGAGGATCTTGAAATCAAAATTGCGAGGGCTCAGAAGTATTACAATTGCAAAAACTAACCTATGATATGATACACAAACAGAATACTTAACTCTCCTACATATCAATACCAATTCTGTTTCCCTGACACATTTAAAAATCATTTTGTAAATGTTATATATCATTCACCATTTTAAAAAAGGAAGCAGGGTTCGACATTAACCTACGACCGAACTACATTATCTAGTAGACAGTCGGTCCAAACTAGTAAAGCCCACAAGTAACTGGTCCGATTGGTCTAGTTAAAAATCCACCAATTACTCATTATTTGCCCCTTAGATTCGTGCATTTAATTAACAACATGTATTTCTGATGAAAAAAATCGATTTTAACATGTAATTTCATTTGCTTTAGTTATCCGAGTTTGGAAAACCCAAGTTTACTTTTAGCATTTCGTTAATAAATTAAGTACGGCTATTTGATTGGCTGTCGATGCATTGCAAACGGGCACTTGCTCTGTCGGCATGCTCTAAATGATTGAAAATGTGTTTGATCGTTGAAATAAAAGCAATGTTTGAATTTGTTGCCTGTGATTACTATCTTTCCTTTGTCTTATGAGTTTGAATGTTGTTATGGTAGATAAAATTTTAAAAAAAATATCTAAAAGGAGACAAATTCTGGTTTCCCAAAATGTTACACCGCACCATTTTCCGTATTTGTTTATTTGTATGGTTGACTAACCAGTTTTCGGGGTATAACAAGTTTTCGGGGTGTTTTACATTTACCCATTTGCGCGTGTGAATGTGATATTACGAGTTGTTTTCGCTGTCCCATATGATCAAAACAAATGTCAGCCATGCTCTAATATTCAAATTAAGACATCATGTGGCTTCTTGTGTGAATTCGGGACAATGTTTAAGATGCAGGTCCAATTCATTAAAATCTTGAACTTGTATTTGAATAGCTATTTTGTAAATCAAACTTGTCTGAATTATTCAAATTTACATATTTTAAAACGTTAAAATACTTCTTTTAACCACAAGTTAATACACCTTACAGGTTTAGTGTTTTGCGCAGAAAGCAAATTAAATGTTATCAATTACCCGGATAATAAGTCGCATGATGGCTTAATCTGAATAAAAAAATGGCGGACATTTGCTATGAATTTTAAGGTGTGTAAAGTATATGCTTTGTGATAAATATGTGTAAAAATGTTTTAGTTATCCACATGTGTCATCAATGGTAACTGTCATTAAGTTTAAAATGAAAAATGATTGCGAATGGGGTGGGTATAAGGTCAGCAGTTTTCCCGGATAAGTTGCAAATTTTTCCAACCGTGGATGCCAATCAGAAAAAAAAATCAGAACAGCATCTCAGACGAAATAAAGGCCCTATAAATATCAAATCATAGCAGCATTAATTCCCTGAAATGGAAATTTGATGTATATAAAACTAATTGACCTACATTGGAATGAACGCTGCTCTGTTTTGATCTAGATGATTTAAATATGGCAAATGTGTACAGAGAGTGACAAAATTTGTTGTTGCACCACTTTATTCTAATTAAATTAAAATTTTAATTATATTTGATATGCAAATATGGATCGATCTCGTTAGTACCCCGAAAACTTGTTAGACCATCATATATGTAACTATCGAGCAGACGTATGTTTCTCGTTTATATTAAGTATGGACCTATTTAAATTTGGGTTTCGACAAATAAAAGTAGCAAAATTTCAAATAAATGTAAGGGAAATGAGGAATCAAAAAGAGTATGAAAAACAAAAGCTCAAACCCCAATTTTGTGCAAAATGGAAAGATGATTTCCCGTGCTTGGGTCACGACGATTAAAACAGTGTGATGTGCTATACTGTATGCCTTGCAGGAAATTTGAGACTGTGGGTAGATTTATTCAGGGTACCATACAGACAACTTTAAAATTGATGACATAAAAAGTCACAATGAATCAACATTGCAGATAAGAAATAAACAATCACAATGTTAGCTCTTATAATAAATTAGTTGACCAGTCAGTGCAGAGACTGTTTTAATATGGACTGTTCAGATTAACAATGGACATTGTGCGTTCAACAATGTTGAAAATTAAGCAACATAAGATTTTTAAACAAAGGTTTTCCCGCTCATGGTGTTCTTTAATAAAAGTTGAAACAGTTTAATGAAAGAAAAAAGTACATATTTTATCTTTATTCAAAATATTATATGACTGTGTATCCCTAAAAATATACATGGTATACAACAGGAGCATAACTATTAAGTGATGTTAAATATATTGTACTACAGAGTTTATCTCAAAACAGTTTGGTCCAGTTCAAATTAGGTAAGGTCTAGTCAATTCTCTGTGCTACTTGACTACTGGTCCAGTGATTGAAAAAGTTAATTTTGAACCCTGGGAAGTCAGCAAACAATTTTCTTTTCTTTTTAAATAAAGTTTTGAGAGAGGTAGAGACATGTGATGCAGTTGACTTGACTACCTACCTTCATTATCAGAGGAGCTTCTTTTAGCACCTGGCAATATACTTTTGTATGAACCCATCATCTTTGCCACTGAAGTATATAAAGAAAAGGATTCAGTAAATTCCAACAACAAAAATCATCAGTATAAAAACTGATGAAAATGCAGAGTATCAGTACATGTCTGATTAACATCTCACAGTATTAAGCTTACTAAAGCAGGTATCTTGTGTAGATTTACCTGTCAAAGTAAGCATCCAGGTGAATTTTAAAGGAGCAGAAAAGCAACTTAGTATGTATGACAATCTTTTTTGAAGAGGCATTTCCTTTCATAAACACAATTAAATAGCAAAACTTTTCCCCCCCCCTGAAAATTGGGGAAAATTTTACCTATTTTCATTTGGGAATGGGTGCAATATTCAGACCCTATAAAAACAAGATAAAAACCCGAGCATCATTTATGCAAAATATATATATACCACTTTTAGTCAGCACCATTCTCACAAAACCGCTTTAGCCATGAGGATCTGTATGAAGCAGAGTTCTCACAAAGATTCTGAGAACTCTAGTCCTAGACAAAGATTTGCCAAAGATTAGGGTCTCCACAGGAAAACAGCAGTCCTTTCCTCAAGAAATTGTTTGTTGGTGCAACATTCTACAGTATTTCAGTCATTTGGAGACTTCTGTCTACTTGAAACAGATAAATAGCTGCCACACTGCAGTATCAAGTCAAAGACGTGGCATGATACTACACCCAGTCACATTACCCTGACACCAGGCCAACCAGTCCTTGAACTACCCTCATTTGCTGAGAAACAACAAATTAAGATATACAAATATATAACTGTATGTCCAAGCAGGTGATCAAACCCATGACCTTCCGCATCTGGAGTGAACGCTATAACTATACAGCCGCAAGGACCGCTTTTTTCTCTCTAGAAGTGGAGCCCTGGGACACCAAAATAGGAGTTTGAGAGAACCCTGTGAAGCCAATGCTAGAATTTACAGGGGAGGAAATGTGCAAGAACAAGAGAGCTTACCATTCTGGTTCTGTATACAGTCCAACATGGAATGTCTTGAACTGGGGCGATGACAGCCATCACTGCAGCATGCTGTGGGTGTAATCAACAATCCTGGCATAAGTCATCATGTACCTGACCTCAAAACTTCATATTCATCCAACATCCAACATTAATAACAAACTGGATGGCTGTAGTTTTTTTTTTTTTAATATATCTATTGTCAGTGTAAATACAGGAGGTAAGTTTTGCTTACACAATCTTAAATTGATACAACAGTACATCTATAGCTGTGTTATAGTAACAAAAACAGCAATAATAAGCATAGTAACAGTATAAAAAAAACACTTAAAACATGAAGCTGCAGTCATCCCTGAACTATTTTTTAATTTTTTAAAGACCTTCGTCCAGCTTAAAAAAGTGCTCGATTTCCATGGATAAACAAGTGAAAACTCACAATATGAAACCACATTTTTTTACAATGGAAAACAACAAATTTATGTATTTGTGTATTTATGGAAGATATAGGCCAATAGCCCAACAGTTTCATAAACCAAACCATGAAGTAAGCAATTACCTGGACCATGTATATGGGCAGAAAAAAACTTATCTTAACCAACCTATGTACAAACTTCAAAAACTAATGTTAGGATAATGTCTTCTAGATTCTTTAGAGTTACACACCATAGACAAGAACTAATGAAATATTAATTACCTAATGGGTTGTTACCTAAATGTAATTCCTTAGTTGTTTCTATGTTGGGTCCGACATATTTGAATGCTGGTTTTCTGCCTCGTATCTCTGTCACATGGACTTTGCAGATGAGATCTAAGCTGGTCAGAATATTAGCTATGTCATACAGCCGTCTGATCTTTGCTGAATTAACAAAAGAACAAGAGACAGTTAATCTTCTTTGATGAGTAATTACATATATGTAAATATAATAAATATGTTTAAATATGCACTGTGGTCCGGTGGTCCACCTGACAGTGGATTGGAAGGTTATATGTCCACGAAGGGGCAAGGATTTTTCATTACCTTCCCATGAACTAAGTACTGATCACCCAGGAACCAAGGGATTAGTTTAATTAGCAAAAACTTTGTTTCCCACTTGACATTAAATACATAAGTTTAAACTTAATATGCACCTTTTTATAAATGACACAATAATAACAGCAATAACCATTTAAATTTAAGAACTATGAAGAATATGTATCTCACAAAGTACAAGGACATTATATTTAATTAAAACAGATGTAAATCCTCGCAAGTCAACTTAAGATTTCCTTACTCTTAAATTTAGCATTTTCAGTTTTATCGATATTGGCATCCCCTATCAACAGTTTTGCAGAGAGGTCCAAGTTAACTGTCTTTGGCTGAAAAAGAGAGCAAATTCATTGTGACACGTTTATGTTTACAGTATTAAGCATGTTTTCATTGGCAAAGCCACCATGCAAACTTCCATCAAAATGACTTTAATGAAGCAGTTATTTATCAGAAATAAAGATAACCAAGTGTTAAGTTAAATTATTAAATATTTCTTAACTGATGGAATTACCAATTTGACACTATGAACCCTTATTTTCCTATCCAAGGAGTTTTCCTGGAATGGTGTATTTTTTATACACTTAATGTAAAAAAAAATAAAAAAATTAAAGATAATGAATTTAAGCTAAAATATATGAAAAGATAATCTAAACTACATGAATTTTCAGTTATGATGTAATCATGTATATTGTATTTAAAACTAAATAATTAATATTCTTTAATGCAAAAGTAAGAATTGTAACATCTTGATTATCTATCTGATTTCTATTGGGAACAAATACTGATCTCAGGTAGTCAGCCCCCTTCATATCTTTCTTTTAGTTTCAGAACAAGCTAGCGGAGCACCTGTTCAGTTACGAGCTGAAAACTGTGTATAGGTGTCACTACCTTAATTGCATGTTGCTAATGTTTTAACAACTCAACTATTACTGAATTATCTTTAACATGAGTATAGTAACAGCTTTAATGGTAGCAAGCAGATGTTCAAAACACTGATATTTATTAATGACAGACTGCCAACAGGTCTTTACAAGGGCATCATGTCAATAACTTCACTAAATTAAACTGGAAATAAATTGTTAACTGACCATAAACTGGCATTGCATGTACAATACATTGGCAGAATTGTCACTAAGTCATCCAATATCTAAACTACAACTCTTAATGGTAACTGGTAATGCAACAAAAAGAAAATTGGAGCTTAAATTTGCATGCAATCCTTACTTTGCCATCAAGTTGGCGCTGAAAAAGTTTTGAGAAAGGTTTGGATAGAGGGCTCTAAATAAAAGATGAGGAACAGCTAAAGAACTTGTGTGAACACAACCAATGTTTTGTAAACACAACATTCTAAAATACTCAAAATGACATATATCAAGTAGAATCTTATGACAATTTTCCTGAAGTGAGTAGACTCAGTAGTACATTTTTTATAAATACTGCTCCAAAAAGCTGGGAAAAATAATCTGACTATCTAGCCTGAGAAGAACTGGTTTTGTTCAGGTAAAGATTTTTAAGAATTTTCATAGAATGAAAGGTCATTTCACGTTTTACAGATTTCACAAGGCACGCATTAGTATCAGTGCCTCTTATTGAAGTTACTGACCTAAAGGCAAAATTCCAGGTGAAGTAATACAAGTGCATTATGTACACGGTCACAGGGGTGAAAAATTTATAAAATATCACTTGCCCTTGCTAGTCCTTCCAAAATTTGAGATTGTTTCTTAACCCTTTCCCTCATAGAGGACACCATGAAAAGACCTATGCGAACAGCATAAAACCAGATCAGCCTGCGAGTTACTCGCAGGCTGATCGGGTTTTATGCTGTTGCTGCTCCTCAGTGGTCTGGAAATGAGGATTTTATAATTAAATTTGGTGAGATTTAACTGTGGTTTTCTGCAGATCAGGCTTTATGTGGTCCCTATTGAGTGGGTCAAAATGAGTCTATATGAGAGAAAAGGTTAAAACAAAGAAAATTCATACTAAGAATAATTTTATTTTCCACTTCTACCCCCTTGACTGTTTTAATGTCTTTTATGGTTCTATCATAACTCAGTCTCATAAGTACAGAAAGAAAATATGATCTTAAATAATATACTTTGTTATACATGGTCATTGATATGCTTGTTTATAACTCATTATAATAAGGGGAGCTATTACTGTACATGATAAATAGCCCTGCTACTCCACATTGCTTAAACTATATGAAAATCTAAAATGCAACAAGACCAGACACAAACATTATTAGTTATAGTTTCTTGACAGGGTACATGACTATTTATTCCTGGCTGAGGGGTCATGCAACCCGAGCCGCTAGGCGAGGATGACATGATTTTTCTAAGCCGGGAATAAATAGTCATGTACCCTGTCTGGAAATTGCATAACAGATTTATTATACTGCAAAGTTCAGTCCTATTTCTACGTTAATAAATACTTACAACGCACCAATGTCGCAGTAGTTACCTCCCCTTACAGTTGTCGATAACCACTACCACCACAAGTAGATTTGGCTGATATAGGCAAAATTTATTTTTATCGCTTTTGACTTTAGTTTTGTATATATCATATCAGTTTCATTATTTTACACGAAAATAACATTCATGATTATGAGAAAAGTAAACAATAAAATCAAATAACATTAATTTATAAAAATATGAGTTGGTCACATGGTTTCAACTATCATCACTTGACTTGTGTGGTGGCAGAGGTTAAAGTAGCGTAGTGCGACGTAACCGGTGCACAGAGTTTGGTAACGCGTAATAAACATATATACCCAGTGTACATGATGTTATGTACACGGCTTATTGGCCAATCAGAAGAGGGAATTTTATGTAGCAGTATATTTTTTTTTTATTTAGGAAAAATTTTATTCTCTGAAATGGAGGAGTGCAGGATTCTTACACTGTATGCAATTCACTAACTCTTCATCAAAACAACAAAACATGGAACATCAATTTACCTTAGAAACCAGGAAGAGCATTAAAAACTTCTGACTCATAATCCCCAGAGACTTGTCCTTCCGCAATGCAGCTGTAAGTACAGTATAAAACAGATTGTTTGTCTGTTTGATGAGTTTAACGTCCCACCAGTAGTATTGCAGTCATTTGGACTACTTTAGACAGATACATTGCTGCCACACTGCAATATCACACCATAGACATGTGGCATGTTACCACACCCTGTCTTATTATCCTGACACCGGGCCAATCAGTCCTGAAACTACCATTACAGGCTGAGTCCCAAGTAAGGGAGCTATACCAGTACCATTTTTATAACCTTTTATGGTCTGTTGTGACCTGGATCAACCCTACAACATCCTGATTTTGAGACAGACCACTCTAAAAGATTTTGCGAAAGGAAAAAAATCTGTCAAATATTTGGGCTGACAAGTATGAAAATTTTATCAGACCGAAAGAAATCTGTCAGACCGAAAAACAAGTGAGAAATTAGGCAAAATATCTAGATTTTGTCTTTCTTTTGCTATATTTATTTTAATATATATAGTTTTATTCAATTAAACATTTTAAGTACAAGAATCTAGCAAGGTAAGTTCATAATAAGCAATAGCAAGAAAAGTTGTTTCCCCCTTATCTTTAAAAAATGTTTTTTTCCACAGTCCAGATGACTTTCCTTTTCAGCAAACTCAACTGTAAAAATGGTCATAACTTGTAAGTTACCACTGTTTTGCACTGAGCCCTCAATTTGTTTTTCAGTCTGACAGATTTCTTTCGGTCTAATAAAATTTTCATACTTGTCAGCCCAATTGTCTGACAGTTTTTTTTTGCCTTTTGCAAAGTCTGTCTTTAGAGGGTTTCGTTTAGCTGGATGTTGCATATAGAACTGCCTCCCTACAATATCATGTGCAAGACAAGTAGCATTATCCCCAATAAGTCACATCACACATCAGGGCCTTTTAACCCTTCTTTACAGTAGTCGGTTACGGGCTACTTCCCTAAGCCAAGTAACCACCTATTATCCCCAAAAATATCCTTTAAATTTCCCCTTCCTCAAATAAAAATTCCCATCAAATTGGGAGAGGATGACTCTGCTTTTGAAGAAACCTAGTTTGCTATATTTCTAAAGCTAATTTAGCCTTATCTACTTTGCTGTATTGATGCCTTGAAACATTGCGACTGGTTTCCAGTGTGCAGAAACCAATTTATGATAATAAACATGGTAAAAAAAATGTCCCCAAAATTGTGAAAATGCTCCCCACCCCCACCTGACAGGGCTAGGGTGCCTTCACTAAAACTGGAAAAAAACAACAACTGTGTGACATAGTAAGGAAACCTTACCTTGATTAAACAATGAACTTTCTCCAAATATGGAGAAGTCTGGTTCTGCCGGCTTGTTTTTTGGGTCACATCTCCCCAACTGTTCCTCAAGCTCCCGGTTGAACTCGTAGTCCTTCAACTTCTGGATCTGCTCCCCAAATCCCTCGCTATCTCCAAGAGCCTGTAACCAGCACACATCAAGGTGTCTGAACATATTTCACTATAAGATTTATTGAAACCCTTACAAGTTTGTTTGCTTTCAAGAGTTTAACATCCCACTTCTACAGACATGTTTCAGTCATTTTGGAGACTTCCTCACAGCAAAAAATCGCAACATATACCTCATCTAGTCACATGATCTTGACACTGGGCTAACCAGTTCTGAAACTTTCTGTATGTACTGAGCACCAAGCACATGGGAGATATACCAGTAACATTTTTTCTTAAACACCAGGAATCAAACTCACGATCTCCCAGTTACAAGGCAGATGCTCTTATAATATAAGCGTTATTAAGTATTGTTATAAGAAGTCAACAAGAAAACAGTGAAATTATCAGGAACTTGACCCTGACTCAATGTTATAAACTGATCGGAGAGTCAGTTGTGCTGTTTTTTTATTCAAGAAATGACATCATAAATAATGTCACACACACAAGGTAATCCCGCCAATTTTGACGTCTTTTGTGAATAACACAGCTAATTTCTGACCTTTGAAGCATGATATAAAAAGAAAAATTGTTTTGTTTTGGTGAAAGATTGATGTAAAATTTCATTTGTGAACGTAAAAAGATGCATTTATCACTTTTTATGTTTACTCAGATGCATTTATCACTTTTTATGTTTACTCAGTGAAATTATTAATCGATCTTACACCAAAACTAACAATTATCCTCTATATTACTAATCAGTATATTTTTCAGATACCGGGAGAACATACCTTCAGTTTTGCAAGAGTTGTATACAAGTTGCTCTTGCCATGCCAAGCATACTTATTCTTAGCAACCCTACTGACAATCTCCACACTCTCTAAAACGTTGACGATGTCATAGATTCTCCGTCTCTCAACCTCTGTAAACAAACAGAACACAGTTTAATATCAGAAAATGTATGTACACGAGTCATGGCTAGTTTTATAACAACATCGTTATATAGCAAAATGAAACCACATGAACAAACTCTCCTTTAAAGATGAGTATGGGTAAATTTCTAATTGAAATGTGAAATTAATTTATCCAATATGCAGAATCAGGGATCCAAAAATTTTGGAATCTCAACCGGTCGCGGCAAAATAACGGAAAAAAAACGAAAAAAAAAATAACATTGATATTTTCAATCAACATACCCTGAATCATTTGCAGTGTGAAAATAGATCTTTTATTATATTTCAGCATCCTGTTGGCATAATAAGGTATTTTTCTGCAATATTTACCTCTACGAAATCGAAAGTTTGTTTACCGGAAGTGCATGTATATGACGGTCTGTATATGACTCTAACGAATCAATAAATTGTTGGAAGCAGTCGTTTTGGTGTTGTTTATTATGTGCCTTTGTGTTTATATATTTTTTTATTTGTAATTTCTACTTTTTGATTGCATTTCATAATAGAAAATGCATCACGGGTTGCCCCATTCCCAGTGTTTTCGACCGGTTTGCCAGGCCGGATTTGTGTGCATATCGGGTTGCCAGTCCGACTTTGAAATGTACTTTTTACTGGGTCACCACTCCCGTTTTCTTTATCATCATGAGCCGGGTTGCCAAGCCGGTCATTTGATTTTTTAAACATCGCAAGTAAATTGCGATGAGCCATTTCAACGAAATGCAGCCTTGTCACTGATACCATCCCCTTATATACCAAATATAAAGTTGAGTAATAACACCAAACAGTTATCAGTTTTTTTTAATTCTTTTATTTTGTTCTTACAAATTACTAAGGAGATCAAACATTTTGATTAGCCTTTGATATTGTCATTAATTACCGCATTTAAAAGTCGACCGGTTACAGTTTGCAAACAAGCAATGGTCCATTATTACGGCATAGATAATTACACGGCACCGTCCAAATAACCGCTAAGTACAAACCGTCAATCAATTCATCTTAACTGCCCAATAATGACCTAGACGGGTGTCCCTGCCTGACCCCCACTGACACCTGCCCCGAGGGCACACCGGAAATTCAAGAAGTAGGTCAATTGGTGTGTAAGAGAGACTATTATGAACCGTTTGGACCGATTTTGAAAGTTTTAGACGAGGATTATGGATTTTTTTTCGACCGATTTTTTTGGTACTTTTTGAAATCTGAACCGGTCGATTGAGATCAAAATCGGTCAAAACCGGTAAAAAATCGGTTTTTAGGATCCTTGTGCAGAATCATTCTTTACCAAATGGAGACATCATTACATGTGACTTTCACCTGAAAACTTTTTTCTTGTGAAAAAGAAGCCAAAAAATAGGGCAGACAAATCTCACCTACAGACTGACCAATTGATAGCCTTGACTCCAATATAGCCTCTATAAAAGGCTATATACTTCATATATCTGGGGGTATAATAAAGCTGCCAACAATGACACAGTTGAGTAGGTGATGTATTTTTATACACATTCATACCCTCACAATGTTTTACAAACATAAAGCTACTGGAAAGCTGCTTTTAATCCTATGGATAAATCAAGACAATTGTCAGGGACATTCAGTATTTTTTTTAACTTGACAAACTTAAATGTACACTCTAGGTGTGTATGGCACAAATTCATGGCTTTAGAATGTATTTACATATATCTTTAAGGATCACAATAAATACTATGGGCACTTGTGATTGCCTTCACAACCAGTAAAGACCAAGATCTGCCTGCACATCTGTGCAGTCTGACTCTGATCATGGACTGCATTGTTTGCTTTTCAGTCAACACCCAACACAACTTAAGGTTCCAGTCCAGAATGAAGAAAGGACAAGTCCAATTAAGAAATCTAGCATGGTCAGGATAAATACTCTGGTATTAACTCAGAATTATTTGGTTTGAATTCACTTACGCAATTCTTTTGCCACCTCATCCAGGCAAATGTCGTATTTTTCATTAGCTTTAGGATATTCAGGATATTTCTGGAGAAACCTGAAAATATTTAAACACAATATTAAAATGTCACGAGTACATTTACTTTACATTGAATGAATGAATCTTTTATGTAAAGGGATAGTATAAAAGCAAAAAAAGACGATCATAAATTGAAATCAACACCTTCAGTACCTTCTGAGAGCTTGTCTGTATTCAAGCCCCAACCAGATATATACTTTTTCTAGAAATAAACTAATAATAGTATTAATAGTGAAATTAGTCAAAGCAAAAATTTGAACTCCTGCAATGAAAATAAAAAGTTCACAAAATCCAATAATGGTTTTGGTTCTATTTTTTTTTTTTTTTGCTGTTCATAATCACTTTTTCCAACAGGACAAATCAATGAACTTTAACAGTGAAAAGAAAAGTCATTTAAAGAGGCCAAGAAAAGTAAGAGGAGAGGGCATTACATATCTGACACTGCTTTTGTAGAATTGTAATTGTCACAGAAAAAAAAATCTGTATCTGAACTTACTTTTGACACAGTAATCCGAGAGACTTTTCTTTTCGAGATGATCCAAATTTACATTCAGTGTCCAACTCCTGAGATGATCTTAATTCAATTATTGTCTCAAACTGATAATCTTGTTGACTATTTGATGGACTTGTATCACTGGATGGATTCATATCTTCATCAGATGTGTCTCTTTTCTGCTCATCACGATTTCTCAGCTCTGGGCTCATGGCATTAAACAACACTTTCAAATTTGCTGTTGGTGTAAGAGGTTGTCCTTGAACTTCAACTTCATTTGTAGGTGTATTACATGCCCTGTTCTGATTTTCATCCGCTACCCCTTCTTTCAGATTTTCTTTATTTTGTGCACTCATAGCTTTTAGGTTCTTGTCTATTTGTTTAATATCCATTCGAATAGTATTTTTAGCAAAAGGAACTCTTTCCATGTTTATTTCCCCCTCACTATCAACTTCAACTTCATCAATGGTCGATTTTATGTGTTCAGGTAACAAATTGTCCACCTGGCTCATGTCTGAAATGAAAAACAGTTTTATTTGTCAATTTGAAATGAATGGATTTCTTATTCAAGACAGTGAGAAGTAAATGAAATAAAAATTACAATCCATAATTAAAAATATATTATATGTTCATATGTATGATCAAATTAGATTGTGACATAAAAATGTTTTGAATCTAATTTATAAAATGATAGAAGGGTTTATTCACAAAATGTAAAATGGTTTTATTAGTAAAATTTGGGGAAAATCATAACAAAATTATAATCCAATATGTAATGTAAACCTATTAAAATTGTTAGATTAACTTAACTAAGGAAAATAAAAATGGAAACATAGTGATCCAAAAAAAAATTTGGCTCTACAATCACGCCCATTTTTCCGCCAAAGCTAATCAAAACACTTACTGAAATACTTACTCAAAACTTTCATCTCCGCGTTACAAATACATTAGAAATAATTCAAAAATAAAAGGTAGTATAAGTCCATTCATCTAAAATAATTTAAAATGTTTATAAAATCCTATCCTTGTAATGTATTCGAAAACGCTTGTGCCGACGTTCTGTTTGTTTCTGTTAGTGTTTGTATCGCCGCGTTCAAAATTGGCGCGTGATGGTATGCTTCAATGGCCCGAGACTTGCATATGTAAAACATTGAGGCAAATTACAACTCCCGATTACGAAATCAAGATAGAAATGTAAACAAACTTAATCCATTTCCATTTAAAACACAAGTTTGATAAAAGTTATGTTTTAGAAGATACTGAAAATATACATATTGCTTATCTTAGTTTAATGCTTTATTTATGCTTAAGCCGGTAACGCGAACTCAAGGTCGTTCAAACGAGATGCGACATATTCGCGGAAAAAAAGGAACGAACATGTCTTACACAGGACTTATTATGTCGAAATATGGGTCATCTTCTATCTATTACATGGAAAAAAAAACAAGTCATTAGAGGAACTATTGAAAAATATATTACATCACTATATACTACTCAAATACCATCCAAAATCGACATTTTAGGCAGTTTTCTCTCTTGTAATATAGGTCACCCGCACCAACCATTGCAATAGTCTCAAAACAACCCAACATTTTATGTGAAAAACTGACGAATCCTATCGTTTGCATTTATTTGAAATAAACCGTGGTAATACAATAGCTTCGTTTACCTTTAATTCAGGTGTTAGGAAGGCAAACTGATAATATTACTAATATTATTGCGAATACATTTTGCATTCCTGGCTATGTATGAAATAGGTCAGCGATTTACGTCAACACTTAGAAATGAGTTAAATGCGACTTATACATGAATCATAAAGCTTACCTTGCATGTAAGATTAATCCTTCATTCACCTAGTTCGCTACTTGACCAAAAGTGAATCATATATCTTAAGAATTAAACTGTAATTGCCTTCATTTTTGTGGCTCGACGCTGATTATTTGGCGCGGTATGATGTAGTCTTCGTAGACAGGGTACCGCCTACATATGAGCGACCAATCATATTGTAGTCACGGTTCATTTTAATTGGAATTTACCAATCAGAAGACGGAATGTTAGTTGGCTAAGGGTCAAAAGGCTAAATTTACACTTCGGTGAATATGGACATGTCTGTACTACGCGTGTAGTGGAA
>CM037777.1:15252359-15302359 GCA_021229015.1 Solen grandis | reverse complement strand
ACGAAATGGCAGAAATCAGCTACCATAGTTTCTTGATAATAAGTCATGCATTCAATGGCTCCGTGTCCTCTTAATAAGGCCTGATGTGAATGCTCCTTGTCCTGTTAATTACGGCCAGCATTCAATGGCTCTGTGTCCTGTTCATAAGACTTGCATTCAGGCTACCTATCTTGTTAATAAGGCGTGCATCCCATGGTTTTGTATGTTATTAATAAGGTCAGCATTCCATGGCTACGTGTCCTATTGATAAGGCCAACATTCAATGGGTCCGTGTCCTATTGATAAGGCCAACATTCAATGGCTCCGTGTCCTATTGATAAGGCCAGCATTTAATGGCTCCGTGTCCTATTAATAAGGCCAACATTCAATGGCTCCGTGTCCTATTAATAAGGCCAACATTCAATGGCCCCGTGTCCTACTGATAAGGCCAGCATTCAATGGCTCCGTGTCCTATTGATAAGGCCAACATTCAATGGCTCCGTGTCCTATTGATAAGGCCAACATTCAATGGCTCCGTGTCCTATTAATAAGGCCAACATTCAATGGCTCCGTGTCCTATTAATAAGGCCAACATTCAATGGCTCCGTGTCCTATTAATAAGGCCAACATTCAATGGCTCCGTGTCCTATTAATAAGGCCAACATTCAATGGCTCCGTGTCCTATTAATAAGGCCAACATTCAATGGCTCCGTGTCCTATTAATAAGGCCAACATTCAATGGCTCCGTGTCCTATTAATAAGGCCAGCATTCAATGGCTCCGTGTCCTATTAATAAGGCCAGCATTCAATGGCTCCGTGTCTTGTTAATGAGGCCTGCATTCCATGGCTCCGTGTCCGTTTTTGTCATATTAAATCAGACGCGGAAAGTGTATCGTGTTTGCAGGAGATGCCCGTATTTAAAAGAAAATACGTGTCAAATTACAGTGAGGTATATATACCCTGCTAAACTGACACAACTTTTTCATTATTGTTAATGTTCATTTTCTTTTTTTCCATTTTTGCTGAATTTTGTTTCATATGAATTACATAATTTCGAGAGGGAAGGTCGCAAGTTAGATCATTGGCTAGTTATGCAACTGAAGTATTTATCTGAATTCAAACACGCGTTATTACAGGCTAAGTATATTCAATACATTTAACCACATACACACCAATGCAAGCTGGTCCTATATCAACACATAAAACTTTTCTGGTGTAGATTCCTTTAGGCACAGCAGGCACGTGCCCACACATATTTTCTTGAAGATGAAAAACAAATACAGATGTATTTTAAAATCGAAATAAAGGGAGAGAATGCAATGCAGCGAGTTGTAAGCTTTAACTGCGGATTTCTGATACTTCCACATTTCATAAAATTGTGTCGAATAATATCTGTGTGTACCGAAAACAGTATAAAATAAAACATAGTCTCTCGGCCACCCTTCCATACCTTATGTATGATGTGTAATAAAAAGTGTCAGTGCTGGATGCCAATCTTATGTTTCAAAGTGCGCGAATTTAATAATGTAAAACACACATCATGGCTGATAAAGACTCTCTATAGTTCGTGGAAATGGGTAGAAGACACACGAAACAGCGGCCCATGCTTGACGATTTTAACATCTATTTATGTATTATTGAAATAATGCAAATCTGACAAGCCATCAGTGGAATATTTCCGGGAGAGCTAATCGTTCTTGAAACAATTTAACTATACAATACAACGTGGAATACAAAGTGGAATTATATAGAAGTGCTTGGTAACAGCCGGAGATTTCTTCAATTATGTCCAGGTTTTAAATTAAGGCTTGTTGATTATTCTCTTCGTCTGATTTTTACACGTGTACCTATAATGTTGTTTTTTATCTGCATATGTTGAGAATGATAACAAAACAACCACGACAATCAGCAGTGGTGGCACAAGTTAGATTTTTATTAGACGGCCACTCTAGGTTAATGTCAGTTTTTTCCAGGTGGATAAGTTGTTAACTTGTCATATGTATCTTTTAAATTTCAAACAGATTTTATTGCAGTGATTTGCGACTTAAGACGAAGCGAAATAATGGTCAAACAATTGGTATTCAAGCTTTTATAATTAATATAAGAATTAGCTGCATTATGTAACGTAACCTGGTATGTTGTTTCTTTTTTGAAGACACTAAATCTGGCGAAGGCGAAGGAATCTGAAGAGTTTCGGATTTTGTTTCTGTTTTTTGTTTCTTCTTTTACTAAATTAAAAATTTGGTTTTTAAACTGAACTTTTTTGTCTCAACTGTCATATCAATTTGAATGTGGACAGTTTGTATGTGTGCATATGCATACAATTGAAAAAACTGCCCAACCCATAAAATGTTCAATCTTATATATTTTATTATCACATCTACAACTATCCAAAGTCACAGGGTAAAAAAAATGGAAAGAAAACATCATCATTTCCAAAAGCTAGCGCAAACAAGATGTCTTTCCTTTTTTCAAATTCTAAGTTGAGAAAGAGCCATAATTGTTTTTAAAAAATATGGATTTTGCAAAAAATCGCACATGACCTTCATCTTATCATGATAAACATGAGGAAGAAACACTACTTAAATTTTTCAACCTGTTCGGGAGTTATTGTGCGGACAATGTGTTTTTTTTTGCAAATTAAAAGTCGGAAAAGGGCCATTACATTTTTTATTTTTTTAATTTATGGATTTTGCCCAAAATCAGATTGACCTCCAGGTTATAGGGATAAACATGACTTGTATACTGTTTTGTTATTTTTTTAAAATCTGTCAACCTGTTTGGGAATTATCTCGCAGACAAGGTTGTAAGTTGGAAAAGGGGACATAACTAAGTTGAAAATTTACGGATGATTCCCAAAATCGTTCTTTACCTTCATTATATTGAGATAAACATGTGTACCAAAATTATTTAAATCTGTCAATCTGCTAGGAGTTATGGCGCAAAGTTTCTTTTTTTTTGTTTTTTTTGAGGTCTAAGTCGAAAAAGGGACAATAACTTGTTGAAAATTTACGGAATTTGCCTATGATCAAACTTGGCCTTCATTTTATTAAACAAAATAAGTGTACCAAAAATAATTTAAATATGATAACCAGTTCAGGAGCCGTCGCGCGAACAAGGTTTTTTTTTGGTTGTTTTTTTGTTTTTTCAGATTCTTAGTCGAAAAGGGGCAATAACTGTGTTGAAAATTTACTAAATTTGCCCAAAATCGAACCTGAAATTCATTTTATTGAGATAAACTTGTGTACAAAATTTATTAAAATCTGCCGACCCGTTCAGGAGTTATCGTGCGGACAACGAAAGTTTGACGCCGTCCACCCGCCCACTCGCCAAACGACATACCCCAGTCCAAATGTTCTCCGAGGACTTCGTCCCGGCGAGCTAAAAATGATGTAACATTTATTGCAGAAGTAATTCACGCATATGCAATCTTCATACTTGCGTAAATAATTACTGATACAGTTATGTTTATTTTTTAAGGGCGTCACAATAGCATACATGTATTATATATACATTATGGCTTCAACAGTCCTTATAAAGACACGCCTTAGAACTATTATTATTATACTAATAGTTGATATGCTTTACGGTGTTTTGATTTTATGACAGAGGAAAAATACATTTACTTTTTCTCCTAGGGGTGCGAAAGTGTTTAGGGGTAAATATCTTATTAACGGCTGAGAAGGGGAATTAGGATATAATTTAAACTATAGTTAGTTTTAAAGACCTGTAACAAATTAATATTTTAGCTTTAATACACTTATTTTACTTGTGTAATTACTATATTGGTAAGATGATGCTCCAGAACCGAAATTGTGTAGTTGTTTTCCTGTTACTAAAATATTCCTTTTTTATAGATGTTCGTCAACAGGACGTTCATGGTGAAATAAATTTTATTGTTTTAATAATACATAATTATGTTACTTTTCGCCATTTTCGATGGTAAGTAATAGTGAAAATGATTTCAATCCAAAGCTTGGAGTCTGGTGCAATTATATAAAAAAAATGTTAATTGTGCAAATAAGCGCATAAACTATCCCATAACCGTGATAACAGTTTCTAATTGAAAAATAATAATAATAATAAAGATCAGTCCCGCGTGTGTTTCAAACACAGACGAAACATTTATAGAATTTCATAAAATTAATTACTAAGAAACGATATATTTAGGTGTAAGCTCGTTCTAAGAACGTAATGAGTGAGAGTCATGAACATAAATATTATACATGTAGTGTAAAGGCTACTTATGAGTATACCGTCACTAAACCAAGCTACGCCCATGAACTAGGACAATATTTGGTGTAGGGCGTAGAATAATTAGTTAAACATTGCTTGGGATATGGCAGATCCTAACAGAGATTCGCAACTCTGATATAGGTAAAGAGCAAGTCAAGGGGAGCTCTGATTAGGTTACGTGTACGATCCTGTAACCGCCAGATAATGTGTAAAGTTGCTCCCATCAGTTATATATATACTGCGACCCGCGACGTGGATTCGAATAACACTTTTCTGTGTGTTTTTGCAATGTTTAATACAGATTTCATTTTTATGCTTATTATTTCATTCTCAAAATGTTTCTCAAAATTCCCATTTCAGACTCATCTGACCATTACTATAGAGTTATTGTATTAAGGACGCAACATAGATTCAAAACGGTAAGACGAAATCAAATCTAAAATTTGTATCATTTTGGTTTTGGTAATTTACAAAAATTAAAATGATTGACATTTCGACATTCCTGGTTTCTATGGCTATAGTAATGGCGACTTATTTGTTGTATAATTCAACCTTTAAACACCAGTCTAGGAAAGGAGACACTGTCCCTGGCCCTAAAGGCTTGCCCTTTGTCGGTCTAAGTTTAAAAATCAACTCTGAAATTTTTCACATTCAGGTTTTGTCATATGTTGAGAAATATGGCGAAATTTTACAAATGACTTTAATGGGATCTAACATAGTGTTTTTAAACTCTGTGCGTCTTATGAGAAAATGTTTTGGGAAAGATCCGTTAAAGCACGTAATAAATGACCGACCGGCCCTACATTACTGCAAGCTTATCCCCGAAGGTCAGGGTTCGCTCGCCTGCCACAAGATTGCCGGAGGGATAGATCACATTCGTTTGCGGAAAACATTTAACAAAGGGCTTAACATGTATGTGGATGGAGTGAAAACCTTTGAAGAGAAGATTTCCATTGAAATCGACAATATGATCAAACGACTAAATGACAGTCAAGAACAAGAGGTTGAAATATGTTCCATCATTCAGCAGTCTGTTGTCAGTATGGTGTCCGTTTTATTTTCGTCTTTTGTCTCCAATCTCTCTATCTCAGTGCGTGTTTATTGAAGGATATGTACGAAAGATTTATATCTTTCCGCTGGGTTTGAAATAAGTTAATAGTTAGATAATTCAGGTATAATATGTATATCAAATAACTACCCCTTTCTTGACATCTTAAAATGCCAAATTTTAATCATGATTGCCAAAAAATATATGAAAAATTATTGAATTAGACCATCATAATATGAAAAAGCTAAAACTACAATGCATGCCTTGTTTATGCAGAGTATTTCATCGTAACGCCGTAATGGCGGATGTTTCGGGGGGGAAAAGCAGTATAGACATGATTATACAAGATGATACTCGTATTATTGTATTTAGCTATTTTGTTGTAAATGAAATGAGAGTGCGTTGGTAGTCTTGAAAAACAATATGTGGAAGTGAATCAAGATTATAGTATCGCTGAATTTCGAACGTATACAATGTACAATGTATTTTATGAAAAGGCTTACGTATAGTTATGGGTAGAAATCAAAACTGAGTCTTATCCTACATTTTGTAAACACATATTTAACCAACCTTTTCGTCGAACGATGTCTTGTCTTTGATAACGATAAGGGTGCACGGGTGCACGCGATTTATTACAATGTTTTTTTTTTTTTTTTTTTTTGGGGGGGGGGGGGGTTTCCACAAATGACATATGTTTTGCATATATATATGTATGTGTACATTGAACATATCCTAGCTGTCCTGTTGACAGTTATGTTAATCCTCATATAATAGCAACCTTTCATTTGATTAGAGACAATAATTATGTTAAATTGGGCTATTTCTTTCTTCTCAACTCTATAATACAGCACGGCATCATCATGGTAATATATTATGTTTCAAAATATCATCCATTAGATTTGCATGTGATTACCTGTGACGTCTGGTCTTGAATAAGGAACTATGTACACATATATCTTGGTGGTTTGCACATATGATAGAGAAGCTGTTCTTCGTCACAGAAAAGTTGTGCTGCTTTTTCACAAGCTGCAGACTATGACCTCTGGTTCTCAGTTCAGGTTTTCATATGCACGCAGGTTCAATTGATCTAGCCATTTAGAATTTTATAGAGTGGCACCATATCAACGCGATTGGACGGTGAGTCCCAAATTATTTTGTCTTTCTCTATAAGATAGATGTTTGAAATATTTGGTAAGTCAGGTTGATTTTCTTAGGACTTGTTCTATTGCTAACATGCATCTCTTTAATCAGGGAAACATATTCTAAGAAGTCTTATTATGGCATTTTGGGCTATTAAAACACACCTTTGATCATATTATCGATTGTTTTTCGTATGAATCCCAGTCTTTAGGTGGCCTTATTTACTATATTGAAGACATTGATTGTAAATTTTATTTAGTCGTCGAATGGTGCATCTTTATCTTTTCCCTGGTCTGTCCGTTTTATTTTGAGTTATCTTTTTCCTCTTTTATATGGTACTTGTGCTGTTTTTTCTTCCAGTATATATGGATATGCACACCACATCTGCCTTTTCAGACATGAATTTGCAACTCTCAAAGACTGGCTTCTACCTATATTTCCTTTGACTCCGTTTTACGTAGCTGTTCAAATTGTCAAGCTGAATTTCTCGGCTTTCCTTTGATTGCCTTTTAGGTATAAGGGGACAACCACTGCAGTTTACCAGCCTAATGCTCATACTCTTCGCTGTATGGATTTTTTTTAATAACATTGCCAGAAATTCTTATACTCGATCTGCACTTTTTTTCAATGCTCTCGGATGCATCTGTATTCAATTTGAACAAATTTCTCTTAACTTTGTCTTTATTGTAGTTGCGTTCTTTGTACACGTTGCCGTTGCTTATTGTTCAGAATATGATATTTAGCACTTTTAGGCCATATTCAAGAACAGATAACTCAAAATAAATCTTCCTGATACATTATATTATTTCTTATTAATGTTTGTGATTTCATTTCAAGTCTTTATGCAAAATTTCGCTGAGAAGCGTATCTTTCGGTTTAGGTCAGGTGTACTTTATCTGCTGCTATATAGTACTTGCTTCTTCCCTTAACCAGAAACTTGCAAGACTAATTAGACGGCGATAGCCGTCTTATGCTGAAAAACGAAATCAGGCCTTGCTAATTTGCATATTTTCCACAATAATTTTAACTGTACCTCTCCGCGCTTAGTGCGGATCCATGCAATGCGACTCTGCACTAACGAATACGAGTGGAATATGTTACACAGACGTTTAAATCATAACCGTAACCGCTTTTAGTGTCTTATTGTTTGTTAACATGTTTTCTTTTGCCATTATTTTGCACTGGAAGCATCAATTTTATGCATGAATAAAATATCCGTGACATTTCTTAACCAGAACAGCAACCCATCTTACGTACATGAAGATCTACTCCTGTAAAAAGAATAAGTAATGCTCCGTATGTATGTAATTGACCTAAAGTAGTCCTCACAATATTTTGCATGATTGCGAGTTAGGTTCCTCCCAGGGCATTTCTTTACTTTGAAACAGATAGGCAAACATTCTAGTATCTTAAATAATCAAATACCTGGTCAATTTCTACACATACAAAACAACAGATAGAATTCGCTAGTACTAGAGAAAGAGAGTGACCTACTTAGGTATGCAGCTCTATATGAATGAAAGGTTCATGACCTTTACTCCGGATTATTATGTTACAAACAGAACCTCTGTAGCAACAGCGGGTAGAGTTATTGTCGTCATGTGACTGCTTCAATAACTTCAGAAACGCTGGGTTTAGAATGTTAATCCCGTCGCCGTCTCTCAGCGCATTGTGCGCTTTGATTTTGATGTAAAGCATCAACGACGCCCTGCATGTTTTTGAAACACGACTTAAATAAAGCAAAGCCATTTCAGAATATTTTAATAACATGTGCATACATCATTTACAAACAGCGGGTCTAAATATTTCCTCTATGAATTGCTAAATAACCTCAGCTGTAGACCGTTTGGTTCAAAGCATCTAAAGTGTGATCTAAAAATGTAAATCAAGGTGTCTTTAGTCTAATTTTCCATAAATGTACGTTTTTGTTGTTGTTGTTGTTGTTGTTGTTGTTGTTTTCAAATAGTTTTATCTATAGTTCTACTATTTTTAATATGAAAAAAAACATTAAAGTTTAGAGGATATTGCCGATGAAAAACAGAAAACAGAAAACGTACTTAAATCATTTTAGACATATAATGGTGATTTGAGATGCCATAAATATAACTAATATATGGATCAATGAGGATACATTTTATTAAAGGTAATTCCTTTTTTATATAATTATTAGAAGAGTGAGGGTTTGCAAGATGCATTGAATTTCTAGACAGTAAGCTACTAAGGCTATGTTAATGTCAATATGAATTTTTTTTGCACAGGATTTAAGTACAAGTTCCGGAATTTCCAATCTTTCCGATAGTTATAACCTTGATAAGAACAGTAAAATTGCGTACTAGCGTAAAGTAACCTGAGCTATGTGTATTTTTTTGACCAGCATTCTGATTCTAAGAATGCAGTCTCATTCTCCGAAACATGATATCTCATATTCCAGTATGAATGCTCCCCTCGAAATAGGCCATATTGTTTCTATATGATATCGTGAGTTTTTCGTATCGTTCTCATATATAAGGAACTGTTTAAAAAATGTATTTAAACCGTATTTTATAGCCATAACACCTACTATGAGAGTATGATAAATTAATATTTCATTCTGGTTCATATATACAGTCTAAGGCCGTACGAACCCGTTCGGACCCGTAAATATTTTTGGATCAACATATACGTATCTTAAAATGTTAATGGAAAAAATTGACGCAACTTGAATACAATAAGCATAAATGGTCGATATTGTATTGATGTTCATAAGATACAGAACATCAAATCGAAAATAACTTTGAATATCGTATCCGCGTCTGTACACGTTTCGACAGGGCGCCGTCCCAATAGGTAATGCTTATATATCAGATTCCGCTACATATTGCTCTGGTAAGTAATGAAATCAAATTAGTTTTTACATGTTTATGATATTTTGTCTTTGTAACTCCAGATAGCGTTTGTATGTACTGCGCATAAAAGTTCGGAAAGTAGTTCGTAGTTGTTTTAAAAAAAAAATTCTATTAAGTATTACGTGTCTATGATTTCAAAATCCCATGAATTGCCTTGCACAAACTTATAAACTAGGATGATATAGCAGTAATTTTCAATTGTCAGCTTTCAGGACTATCGGTCCTTTGATTCTTTTTGTATTGATGTATAAATTACACACATATTTACTAGGCTTTACAATAAACAGAGATTGGCAGCTAATTTTTTGCCTATATCGATTTTCTGAAGTCGCGCGCGGCCAACAAGACTTTAACAAGACCCGTGCGAGATTGGAAATCGAATACATATTTATTTTAAATTCCGATAGATATTCAATGTAATGAAGTTTTGATAATAGTTATTTTGTGTAGTCGATAATTATGATGTTGCTTTTGACATAAACAATTTAACATCATGTATCTCGACGTTCCTTATGCCGCATTTAGTCATATCGAACCAGTTATCTACCCCCCCCCCCCCCCCCCCCCCCCCTCTCTGAAGTATAATTAAACTTACAGAATTACTCTAGTCATGAATCTGTCCTTTTTTCTTCAATTAAACTCACGTTAGCTAAAATCAGTAGATTAACTTTAAATATTGGGAGAGTAATTGTTGTTTTATAGGATTTCCTCAAGTCCCACTGAATTGTCCGGTACCTTAATGACGGGTCTGCGCACTCTAGTTAACTCTAGTGACACGTGATAAAGCGTGTTATGTCGGAAAGTATTTAAGCTTCTGCCTTAATAAAGCTGCATTTTGAGATGGTCCCAACAAATGACGTTCGCACCTATTGGTTTTCGTACTGGTATAAGAAGGTGATGCAAATCATGTATTGCCTTATGATCCTTTGAAAAAAAAAATTAACTGAACCTGTCAAATAAAAAAAAATATGGACTAGAACTGTGAGTGTTTGATATATCACGACACCGATCCCACCAAGGACTTCATGCCGAGCTACTGAGCTATAAAATAATGATGTGGCCCTAGCCTCTTGACCTTCCATTTATTCTTATTTATACTTATTTCTGCCACCAATTAAAATATTAAAAAGCAAAGTGCCGTACTAATGCTATCTTAATACACGTTCAATAATTATCATCTTGCATTAAGTGGCCAAGGGTTACTTTCACGAAAAATGGTAGTTGGATGGGGATCTTATTATCAAGCTGCTGCACTGGCATATTTCAACGTCAATGTCAAAATATGAATGTGCATATGTTTATCTATCACTGTTATATTGTTTTTAATTTCATATTTACTTTAAAAATAGGCCTGACTAAATATATTCTAGGTATGTCATATGCATGTAATAACATCCAGCTAATTTTGGTAGGAGAAGTAGATACTTTTGTAGTTTTATTGAAATTAGTCAATTGGTTCAAAAGAAGCGTCAATTTTTAACTTTGACTAGAGTAAACCTGATCAAATTGCACACATGCAGCCCCAAACAAAATATTTATACTCTCAAGTTTAACAACTGTGGTCCTGTAGACCAAACTTCGGGTAAACTATGAATTAAAGGTAACATACTGATAGGTATGACTTTGTTACATACCCTTTTCTGTTAATTCAAGGTTAAAACAACTGTTGTAACAGAAATGAACCTAACAAAATCTACCTGGGCATGTAAACATGCATTCTAGTGATACAAATTAATCAAAAACCATTGTTCACATGTATACCTCTAACTAGTTCTAGATGTACCCTTTTTTAGACTATTTCAACAAATTAAGGACAATATCTGTGGTATAACTTAGGGTTACTTGAACAAAAAAATTAACTTAAAGAGAGGGTAAAATCAAAATAAATTGATGTAAATAATCCAATATGGAAGACAGTTCAATTATGTGTATGTGTGAGTGTTCATATTCATAATACATATACATTTAGACAAATCCAACCTTTTGGGCGACATGTGTCGCCGAAAGGTCGTAACGATATAACCCAAAGTCTAAATATATATATGATATTATGAATATTAACACCCACACCTATACACAAAAACGTACTTCATATTAGAGTGATTAATATCAGTTTCCTTTATTTTACACCTTTTTTAACTATGCCTGTAGATGAGAATTACGTGTGAACTGATGCGTTTTACCTTGGTTAACCAGTAATAGCATTTCTTCAAACCGAGATGCGAGCCTCAGTCTCTCAGGAGACAACCAGACCGCTCCTAATAGACATGTTAAACGATGTTCCAAGTGCGGGGTTTGGAAGCGGACATCGGACTAGGGATGAGGGTTGTTCCAAAATTTTGCTACAATGCAACTTTGAATTTTGCATTTCTAACGTATAATTATATTATTCTCATTTAAAACCTGGTAATTAGATTATGGAATATAGTCCGATGTCGACTTCATAACCCCACACTCCGAGCCCCGTTAAACAAGCCTATAATGATTGGACAGTTGCACTTTTTGTCTTACTAACACATTGCAAAATGCAATTATATACTCGTATAGCACAAACATTCGTGTGTGTGTGTGTGTGTGTGTGTGTGTGTGTGTGTAAATAACACGAATTGCAATCTTTCGGCTGCAGTCTCCCAAACGTTGCAGTTTTTCATGAACAACCTGTGCTTTACCTTTAGGCGACAGGGAAAAAATGTATATTTTTATGACATGTATTTTTGATCGAATCTATAAGGATATATGTTTGATAACACTTAACAAGGCCTATTTAGTGAAAGAATGCATGTAATGCATAGTTGTGAGGTTTTATTTCGTATATGTAAAAATGCCTCCCAAAGGATGTTCATATACGCAAAGTACACCAAGGTACAATTTGTAGACATACATATATATATATATATATATATATATATATATATATATATTTGTTATCGAAAATTTTATCCAGGAACAGTAATGGCCAAAAATATAGTTTTTGCTTTCCATGATGGCGGCTTTCGTTTACAAAATGAAGGATAAAAAGACGCAGTTCTGGTTCCCAGCTCTGCTTGTTATCCGTTAGTATATTAATTTGCCAGGAGAGTGTTGCGTGAAATTGTTAGTCAGGCGTGTTATCTTGTGCCGTGTGCTTATATAAGTTTGCTGTCTTAAAATGGTTTTATCTACTATCGCACATATTTTATTTTTTAAGCCAGCGATTTATCATTATCCCTTTTCTTTTGTTATTTATCTTCTTTGAAGAGGAAGCAATGACAACACTGACAACCAATGCAAAAAATCTAAAATACACATGTACACAAAGTTTATAAAGGGTGTTTGCAGATCACAGGTCAGGAGATACTTGAAGGCGACAAGCGGTACGACATGATGCTTGGCTATGTATACGGCATGAACAACCTCTTGTCTTCGGACATTAACTCAGTGCTGCTCGGCATGCCCTTTATGCGATACGTGCCAGGGCCCTGGAAGGAGGCGCATAGCGCTGTTGTGTCTAATTTAGAACTAATTACAAAGGAAATGTTGCTGAAACCAAAGGTAAATTACCAATATATTTAAGATATTTATTTTCGATGAAGCTTTATGTGTATCTAGGCAACATTACCTTTATATGTCATAGAGTTTCAAAGTTCAAAATGGGAATTCACAGTATTCAACTTCACATGTTTCTAACAATGTGGTATATAGAGAATTTAATAAGAGTGATTATCGTGCACTGAAAATATCATAGTTGGCTGGAGCAATACGAAACGAGGTTATGTTGAGTTTCAAATTATTTTAGTTTGATTCTGTTTATATATTGCTGTTATCTTGTTTTTGTCATAGTTTCTATGAACATGATGGTGGCATGTCGGTTTAATTGAAAGCGTAACTTATATAAGGAACATCAATATTTTTTCTTACAATAGCTTAACAATGATTAAAATATTAACACAATAAAACACGGCGGATGTAAATAGTGATTAAATCAGTCGCAATATATAACTAGTGATATACCGAATCATATGTTTGACTTAATATTTATACTCGGTCGTTTGTTACTTGTGTATTTACGTTAGTGATCAGACACGCATTTTTTTGGCCCTTATACAATCGCCACATATGTCAACTACTAGAATCTGTTTCTGTCAAAATATCTTCAGTTACTATGACTTCTTTACTGTCATGTACAGGAAACGTATGATTCGAATGTTTTCCGAGGTTTTGTAGACTACCTAATCGGTCTCCAAATAGAAGAGGAAAAGGAGAAAGAATCAGAAAATGGAAATGAAGAAATTTTCTTCACCGATGGGAAAATTGTTGGTATTCTGGGTGACATTGTTGTAGCAGGTAATATTTACCGACAATCGCGCCGATGCTTGTTTAAGGAGTAATGTATCAAACTGTTAGAATAAAACTTTTTTTCTATGATTTGAAAATCATGTTATTCCAGAGATTAGCTTCATGAAAAATAGGACAATGAAGAGTCCGTTTGTTAAGTGAACTATGTCATGTGCATTTTGACATAAAATTGATATGACGACCGTTAATCCACATACTAAATATTGTGTATAAATCTATCAAACTTATCAAATCACATTGGTTATTAATAAATAGTTAAATTGAAGAACACCACATATATAATTGAGACACGTATTTTTTATTAGGAATATCAACAACACGGGGTGTCCTAACCGGAGCGCTATTTTGCATGCTTCTGCATCCCGAGGTCCAAAAGAAAGGCCAGGAAGAAGTGTTCAGGGTCATCGGCAAGGACCGGAAGCCTACTCTGAAGGACAAACCCAACTGTCCCTACATAGAGGCAATTTCTACTGAAGTGCACAGATTCATCACTATTCTTCCGTTCGGGCTGCCACACTTTGTAGAGGAAGAAACAATATTAGAGGGATTTCAAATTCCTGCAAATTCTGTGGTAAGATGTCTGCGTATTTTCGTTGTATATCGAAGCTTTTCAAAATAAAGTCTTGAAAAAAATACTGATGAAATGGAGAAAAGTTTAAGTACTGATCAACACATAAGGAGAACCCAGAAAAATCTTATATTAATAACGTAGAAATGGTTCTAACGCGTTATACGTTTTTTAAAAAAAAACTCTTTCGTGTGTAACGTACACAATTCTGTAGGTGTAATCCTTTACACAAACGGGAATTTTGAGATCATATTGCTTTACAAAATAATCAACAAGTTTATTAACAGTTTATTATGAGCCGGTCTAACCAAAGCAACTGTTTCATATTTATACATTATATGAATGATTGTATTGTGCATGTGACGAAATACTATATGTATAAGTTACGAATGAAGATAAAATCTATCTATCTAAACAACCAACTGATTTTTATTCAGGTTTTAATCCCATTATACCGATGATAACCAAATAACGTGGAATGGACTAAATGTTTGAAATTACTTTTTACTAATTGTTGGCACACACTTGCAAGTGTTGTTTAATTAGCGGAAAATGCATGTTTATAAACTTAAGATTCATTTTTAAAGAATTGCGTGTTAATTGCTGCATCTGATAAAATTACAAACCAAACTGTGAAGGCCAAGACATAAGAACAACCATCCCTGATTTCGCCGAATTCAAATTTCAAATGTTTATTGCGTTGAACTCTACAAAACTCATAGCTTAACAGAATGTCATACAGGATTTCTTATATAGCATTTCATGGAATGTTATACAATATGCTGTAATTTGAAGAAAAAAATGTTTATAGAACAACAAACTCTAAAGAGATTGATAAGTCAATATACATTTGTATATTTGCACTGTAAGTGAATATTTTAACCACCCTGTAAATATACGTTCCATAATGAAATATATGATGTGCAGATTTTTAATATCAAACCCACATATCAATCAAAGCGCACAATGCGCTGAGAGACGGCGACGGGATTAACTTCTAAACCCAGTGTTTCTGAAGTTATTGAAGCAGTCACATGACGACAAAAACTCCATCCGCTGTTGCTACAGAAGTTCTGTTTGTAACATAATAATCCAGAGTAAAGGTCATGACCCTTTCATTCATAAAGAGCTGCATACCTAAGTAGGTCATTCTCCTTCTCTAGTGCTAGCGAATTCTATCTGTTGTTTTGTATGTGTAGAAATTGACCAGGTATTTGATTATTTAAGATACTAGAATGTTTGCCTATCTATTTCAAAGTAAAGAAATGCTCTGTGAGGAACCTAACTCGCCATCATGCAAAATATTGTGCGGACTACTTTAGGTCAATTACATACATACGGAGCACTACTTTTCTTTTTACAAGAGTCGATCTTCATGTACGTAAGATGGGTTGCTGTTCTGGTTAAGAAATGTCACTGATATTTTTTTCACGCTTAAAATTGATGCTTCCAGTGCAAAATAATGGCAAAAGTAAACATGTTAACAAACAATAACACACTAAAAGCGGTTACGGTAATGATTTAAACGTCTATGTAACATATTCCATTCGTATTCGTTAGTGCAGAATCGCATTGCATGGATCCGCACTAAGCGCGGAGAGGTACAGTTAAAAATGTTGTGGAAAATATACAAATTAGCAAGGCCTGATTTCGTTCTTCAGCATTAGACGGCTATCGCCGTCTAAAAATCATGTCATGATTCTTAAACATACATAAAGTTCAGATGATTCCTACCTCATAGTTCTAATATAAACAGAACATATAACCATTCTGTGATAAATGTATAAGTATTTTTTTTTTACCACTCTGCTTAATGAAATCACTCATTCAATTAGGCAGTGGTAAATACCCAGTTTCTTTCTCCCTCACTTGTGAACGGTACATATATAACTTAAGTGAAGGTGTCAAAAAGTGAAAACTGCGACGTGCCTGTCATACAAGTGAGAGGGGTTGGTAGTAAACAGAGATAAATATCTTCAACTATTATGATTAAAAAAACACGTGGTTTCATATGGCCATATAAAATATTGATAGGCTGTTTCACATCCCACCCACTTTGTTTACATGGCGTCATACAGTTCATCTTTTTAATCAATCAGTAAATTATTATATTAAAAGCAAATAGATATCGATATAAACATAAAATACCTTAAGTAATATTAACAATAATTTATGTTTCATATAGTTTCAAATTAGTATATTTCATTGTAAATTCGCTTCTAAAAACGAGCATGGTTTTACCGCTATTTTGTATGATCATTTCATTCTTAAAAAACGCTTTCCGGAAAACTCCACTTTCATTTATGACGTCATGTAAACAAACGTTACTTACTACTATATACGGCTCGGATAGAGGTGAAGGAGGAGATGGAAAATTGATAACGCTAGGTTAGTGATGAAATATACAAAAAGAGAAAAGATAAAGATCATCCTATAGAAAAGAAAATATGAAGGAATATTTTTAGAACAAATAGCTGGTTATATTTATAAACTCGGGTTGATCGTAAAAAAATATAGATCTAATAGTGTTAAAATTTTGTACTTCCTAGCAAACTATATATTCATATTTATAGAACAAAATTGCATTTTTTTTTACTGACGGCCTTGTTTTATCAACAGCAATATCTTTGTCTCTACTTTTTTTATATGGTATACTTTCAAGTGAAAACATAAATGTCAGAGTCAAATTGTAACATTTGATTTCAGCTGAAGCTCGCATTATAGTATTCTCAAAAAACATAAGATAGGTATGATTTCGTATCTAGAAAATCTGGGACCTCTTCATCATCAGCACACTGGTGTGGTTTTGTATTATGCAAGTGCATGTTCATATAGTCGTATGTATGTATGTATGTATGTGTTCGTACAGTCGTATGTATTTTACTTTTCAGGTTCTTGCTAACAATTTCTATGCGCTACACGATGAGAAGGTCTGGGGAGATCCATGGGTGTTCCGACCAGAGAGATTTTTGGATGACAATGGCGACCTTCTCCCAAGGGATCATCCCATACGACGAAGGTTTGTTATTTCAATCATACAGGCAACCATACACACTGTTCTTATATGTACATTGTATAGCATGTACCTTCCTTTTTATGATTTGTTTAGCACTTTCTTATAGCTCGTCTGTAATATCATTGGGCTCCTACTGTGGACTGCTTTTTTTTCAAATTCATGTTATTGTAATCTTTGGTCATGACATGTATTAAAGAGATATATCACCGGTCCATATAAGAGCAGAATGTTCTGCAAACACTCTCTAGTGGCCATTACAATCCGACAGGAGATAAGTGCATATCAACATCATATTTCATGTAAAACATTACCCAATATACGAGTATCGTGTCACAGTAAAACCGTTAAAGTGCCTTTTGCGGGTTTTTAACTCCAAAAGTTCAAAAGTTTTTACACATTTACTGATGTTTGGGAATTGATTTGATGTATAATAATATATTCGTTTCAACTGTTGTTTTCCTTCAGCTTTCTTTTAAGTAACCTTTTATTCCTTTATTTAGCATCCGTGATTGCATCGTCAAATATTCACGGTGCATCAGTTGTGCCTGAGAGTGGACACCTTATCCATGTATTAAATTTATCCCAACCAATTCTTCATTTAATGGACACAATCCACAGTATCAACTATTCTCATAGACTACTTTCCTGCTCTCGGATAACTTTTTTATAGATAACATTTCATTGGACCATGTGAGTGACCACCTTTCGGACACCTGGTCATCCAGGGGACATTCCTTGTAAAGGAATGCTTGCCCAGTTTATTATTAACCGGCCGTTGCTTAACCATGAGCTGTTTTTGTTCGAGTCTTGGCCCCAGTATAATAACCAAGTACTGTCGAATGAACTTACCGTAAAGTTTGAATTTAGCTTTCAAGAATTGTTGGCACATGCTTGCAAGTGTTAATACAGTGTACATATATGAACAGATTGCATCAAAAGTTTTTATACAGATTTTTTTTTCAAAGTTATATGTTATTGCTACATCTGCTTAATTACAAACCGAACTGTGAAGGCCAATATAATAATTGGGCTAATAATAAATGTTTTCCGGGCATGTATGTTGTTAAAAATCAAAGCAGAGTTCCAGAACAAGCAGCCAATTGCTGATCACAGGGGCTCGAAGTTGCCTGGGGCGAATCATATCGAACTTCGAGCCCCTGTGTTTCTGACTGGTTGTTCCTTCCCACAATTAAAACAAGAGGGCCAAGATGGCCCTAAATCGCTCACCTGAGAAAAGTATCATTCATTGCCTGTACAAAACAGATTGCTTAAGAATAAAGATGATGAGGTGAAACAATGTTCAGGAATTTTCTGACCCCATCCACAAAAGATATCATCATGACAAACATTCTGCCAAAGTTTGAGGATGATTGGACAAAAAATGTTGCCCTCAGAGTATAAACAAGATTTTTCTAAGATTTGACCTACTGACCTACTTTTCTTTAGGAAGATTGGATCAAATTTGTGGCCTCTAGTGTGTAAACAAGATTTTTCTAAGATTTGACCTTCTGACCTACTTTTTGTCCAACCTGACCCATTTTCAAAGGTTAGATATCATCAAGACAAACATTCTGACCAAGTTTGAGGAAGATTGGATCAAAATTGTGGCCTCTAGTATGTAAACAAGATTGTTCTAAGATTTGACCTACTGACCTACTTTTTGATCCAACCTGACCCATTTTCGAAAGGGTTCAAGATATTATCAAGACAAACATTCTGACCAAGTTTGAGGAAGATTGGATCAAAATTGTGGCCTCTAGTGTGTAAACATCAAAATTGTTGACGGACGACAGACGACGGACAATCAAGTATCCCAAAAGCTCACCCTGAGCTATGCTCAGGTGAGCTAAAAAGGGGGGAAACCCGCATATGACGTGCACACAAACGGATAATCTCGGCTATCTGCCAAATGCAACATGTCCGAAACGATGAGGGAATCACAAATCCGAGTAAATTAATCGGCTTGCGACCGCAAGCCAAACATAGAAGATATACGCATGGATATTTGACGAAACTGATATTCTGCATTGCGTTTTAACCAAACAAAATGGGAAAATACATATAGAATTTAACATCATGCATTATTTAACTTTCATGTATAAACATTTAATGAAGATATTAATTAACATAAATAAAATACATGTACACAATATAATGTGTCTACGCCTTCTTAGATGTGTGCAGATTTGTAATATTCCATTTTTTAAATGTATACTCTTCAGTACACTATCGTTAAGTAAGTATACACACTCCACGCAGTGATTACCTCCCCTTACAATTGTAGATTCTTTTGCTAAGTGAGCGTGCAAGGGAGACCACTCGTGGCATTTGGGATGTATAGTAACATATTTTCTGAATACGAAAACGAACCCTGTGTTGATGTCAACGTCGTGGCGTCATTTATTGTATATGCTTACATTACGTCACATTAATGCTGTTATATTTCTTCGTGATTTTTTATAAAGCCTTATGAGCTAAAACAATAAAAAAGAGTTATTTATCTATGTAGTTGACATTGCTTCAAATATAGAGCCTTCACAGTGAGACTATTAAGGGGCAGTAAATCATTATACATCTTAATTTTCACGCGTGTCCATTTGCTTGCAATTGTGTATTCAATTTATATCATATGAACACTTTTGTTCTATATCTTTATTTTCTAACCAATTTTATCTGGGAGATTTTTCATCATTTCACACAAAACATGAAAACTCAAACGAAAAAAGGATTATATTTTATAAGACAAATATCTTGCAAATTGTATTCTGGTGTTTTTCATTATGAATGTATAGGGAAAAATAGGATGCTGGCTTTCACTGAAAACGTAGATAATTGTATTGTACAAAAGTTCTTATTTTTCAAGTGATGGCTTGATCATTTACGGTACAACGATTTCAAAATGTAAAATAAGGACAATTTTAATATGTACATGTATGTATCAAAAGGTAGTATTAAGCAATTTTCATTTTATTTATTTCCAATTTAAGCATCATGCCCTTTAGTAACGGAAAGCGTCGCTGTGTTGGGGAAGAATTTGCACGGTCTCGCATATTCCTTTTCATTACTACCTTGATTCAACGTTGGACCTTTGTCAAGTCACGTGACGAACCATCTACATGTGACCCTCGCTCATCGAACTACGTGACGGACGTTACGACTAGACCTAAGCCTTTCTACTGCAGGGCAGTGAGAAACTTCTGAACGATTGTCTTGTAACCGAATGCTTAAATTATTGTAGAGAACTGTAAGATTGTAATATTTATGTATTTATATTTCCAACCTTTGTATAAAATGCATGCTCACATTTATCATACATTTATATAGATAGGATTCGAAAGTGTATATTATCAGAAGGATTTCTAAAATAGGACAGAATGGGTTTCATAAATACATGTATGTAATAACCCACTTATGTTTATAATTTCGTTAAATGTGACCCCATATGTAATATGTATTCTATTTATAAACTGTTTTGTATGACAACATTTCGAACAACCTCCAAAATAAGAAGAAAACGTTAATTTGTGCCATACGATAAGATGTAAATCGTATGATAAGTCAATGTTTTATTTTATCAAGCTACGTTTCATTTTATCATGCTGTATATAAGATAATTTCAACGCGTCCAACAGATGTGTTATGTTTGTGTCATAAACAGGATATCATAAACACGATATGCTATAAATCGTATGATAAGTCGATGTTTATCTTATCAAGCTATTTTTTTTTATCTTATCAAGCTGTATATAAGATAATTTCAACGTGTCCAACGGGTGTGATATTTTTGCACCTGTTAAATATAGCTTCCCTGGGAAGCTCGATTCGATGAACAGCACTCAAGCTGTATACGAAAAGAAAAATACGTTTCAGAATCTACAGTTCCGTCAAGCAGCAGAAATACCCAGAATCATTATCAAACAGTGTTCATCATATATGAAGCCTATGTCCTCATCATCAGACTTAGGCATTTGAAATCTATAATTTAAACCCAGCAAAGAAAGTCAGTGACCATCATGAGCACCATATGGTCAACAAATATCATGAGTAACTCCATATGTATAGTCTAATTAACACAAGTAACGCCGTATGTAGTCAGTAACTACAAGCCGAAGATATATCTAATTTTCATATAGTCAGTCGTTTCATGATAAAACATATGCATCAGTTCATCAAAGCAACATAACTTTCATGCGATGTAACAAATGTGATTAAATTTGGTTAACTGAAAATAATGTCAGACACTAAAAAGCGTAAAGGTGATCAGTTGTACATTTCAGACATCAAACTCTACGCAGTGGTCCCCCTTTGCTTCGATGCACAGATCACTGCCGCAAGTTTTTTTTTTATCAAAGTTTTGATAAAATTTAATTCAGAATAATTATTTTAATTGTGATATATATTTTTTATATGTTATTGAATGATAACTTTTGCTTCTAGATTGCTTTAATTGAATGAAGAAAAAATAAAAAAAAATATTATTATGTGGATGCGTTCGGTCCCGCACGTTACAGGTTGATAGTAAAGTGAAAGTATGATGTGAAAAAAGCAGTGGAACGTTTTGATTTTAAAATGATTGCTAAACCTAAAAAAATTGAATGCTGGCCGTTCTTTCCGGAAAGCATGTCATTGTAACTTTTCCTGTTGGATATGGCAAAAGTCTAATTTATCAAGTTTTGCCAGGCCTAATACAGATGTTAGAAAGATTGACAAGCCATTGTATGGTAATACGCACTCAAATTATCAAAATGACGCTGGAATTTAAATAACATATATCATGCTTGTAACTGTCATATTCTGACCAGATGGTCAGCCTGAAATTGTAGTAAAAAGATTTTATGCAGGGTATAACAATGGATTTTAGTTGTTTTTGACAGAAGACTTGAAGCAAGTTCGGAAAGACCTTAGAAGATTCTTTTTCCTTGAACGTAACTGCAGTTGTTATTGATGAATCCTTCTGTTGAAGAGTGTGGTAAAATCCATAAAATCACTTTAAATTTGAGTAAGCAAATTTAACACTTAAAATCACAATTATATACTGCAAATAATATCAGTAAATACCAGCTTTCATTAAGAAATTAAGGCCTTTGTGTAATTCAACGTTTACATACAACTATTCAAAAAATTTAATTATAAGCATGTTCCAGAACATATATAAGGGACCATTGTTCATGGCACCTATATGCCTACATGGGATGCATTCAGGCCTTTCTGGGCCATATGGCAGCCTTTACAAAATATTTTATATTATTGTTCTGTAATGTACTATTTTTACATATTATGCATTTGTAAAGTATAATGACTGTGCAAAATGCAAACAAATACTAATATAACGAAAAAAAAAAAATACTGACTGCAGTTTGATTCGAACTCATTTGTTATATCCTACTTTTTTTCTTTTTCATTTTTTTTACTTACTTTAAGTTAAAAAAAATGTTTAAACTATGCTTATAAACATACTGTTTTTAAACGGGTACTGTCTGTAATATATTGGGACATTCTTCGAAACTTAACAGCATTTTATTCTTGTATAAATATGTAAACGGCGTTTAGAATTTAATAATCAGTAAGTGAATCATGCACCTGAAAGTTTACTTTAGTTCACGAGTCTAAAATACCTAAATAGCTTAACAAAATATAGAAATAAAATACACACACACACACACACTTTTTCTAAATCTGCCGTGAGTGATACAGAAATAATATTAAAAGTGAAAAACAGAGAGAGAGAAAAAAAAGTTGTTTTACTGAGCTTCGAACCAATAACACTCAGTTACAAAGCAGTTTGCAGCAAATTTATCCAATTCATGGATATTCTTCAATTTAAGGTAATGCACCGTAAAACAGTGGCCTCGTATACATATGCTCAGTATATAGAAACATGTTAAATTGTAAATTTGGTGTGTAGACATATAGGTATTGAGGCATCTACTAGAATAAATCGTTTTCATAAAATTGATGTGTCAGAGTAGTGAATGGACTGACAACAATTAACTTTGCAAAGCTGGACGGCAGACAATTATGGATTTTAATTATGTTGTTTTGGAGTCATTTATTTTGTAGCCCGAATTCGGTGCAGTTTGCATTCACGATTTTACAGGTGGGTACAGTGTAGTTGTTGTTGTATTAGGATTTACCGTCGCTGCGATAGTATTTCAATCATATAGCGACGTCCAGCTAATTACAGGTGGAGGAAGACCCCGAGTACACAGAGGTACCCGGGTAGAACCACCGACCTACCGCAAGCCAGCTGGAAGGCTTCCTCACATGAAAAATCCGAAGTCCCTACCGGGATTCGAACCCACAGCGGTGAGGGGCTGAGAGATTTGTAGTCCACGACTGTAACCGCTCGGCCACGGCGGCCCCGGGTACAATGTAGACGGGGCAATGTATTCACATGGTGTAAGTTTATTTGTAATCTCCGGGGACTTTAATGGAGACTAGTTTACAAAACCGAACAAAGGCATCGATAAACATTCTCGCCAGTGGTACAAACTTATTATGAAATCCATAGCTAATTATGCACACACAGGTATTTGCAGCGTGCAAGGACACATAAAAAGAAATGTCAGGAAACGTATCTGTACCCCAGCATTTCAGTATGACATGACAAAATTTACCCTTATTATTCTATAAAATGGATATAAAATAATATCGGAGATATCATTTACTTTTACATGTAAACTTATTTATTTTACGTCGGTCTAGATATAAATTTCTTACAACTTATACTAATCCCTCTTGACCGTTCCTGGATTGGACTAGTACTTTGCGCTTTGGAAGGTCATAAAATTTTGCCCCAACGGGGTTCGAAAGAAACCACAACCTATCCGCATTCGGGTACGTTACCATTGGTCCACTACATCCACTTTGTAGTACAATGATGGAACAAAAAGATAGTTACAGATAAAAATTACCAAAGGCTTGGATTTCAAACCGAGTTGTAAGATTAGGTCATTATTATCATGAAGGTAATATTGGAGACCGTCTTTTAGTAGGCTACAGTATGTAGTAGCTTAATTAATTGGTTGATGGGTACAGTTTTTATCAAATAAAAATCATAAATACGCATTTGCTTCAATTAGTTTTAAATCACACCCTGTAAGTAACGTTACTGAACATTGTGCTTTTGTCCAATTAGGTCCTTTTACCATGTACACAAAATACCTTCTCCATATATCTATTTTTCTCTCCATCTCTCTTAATTGTTATAGATCTGTCCGTTTCTCACTATCTCCAGGTATGTTAAAAATGACTCAATTCAATTCAAAATTTAGCACTCAAAGTCTTTTGGTTGATGTCTCATTTGAAAAATATTATGTAGTAAAAGGTGTGCCAATATGAAAATATTTTGACTTATATCAAGAAAATACAAGCGTTTTATTTAGGACAACAAGTCACAAAAGTCACCGTGAACCCACAATCTAAGACAATTTTCATCATCTTAGGTTTTATCTATATAAAAGAAAATTTGACCTTTATATACCAGTGTTTTATCTTTACGAAATGGAATTTTTTTAACACTATATAATAAATAATACATTATATAATAACCGTTAATTTACATATTAGTGAATTTTCTTTATCAATTAAAGTTATACCTTTATATAATAAGATTTTAGCTTTATCCTTTAGGCTTTTATCTACATGAAATGAGGTTATAACATTAGATTCCTACAAACTGACTCAATATAATATAAGTGTAATGCTGGCAAGCATTACTTTCATACATTAACAAAGCTAGTAAATGATATTTTTGTATTATACTGTGTTAAACCTCTCATTTCATTGTATTCATAAATCAGTAAACGTATTTCAACAACAACTTTGTTAAACGACTTACCTTTTCCTAAAGAGAATATGGCATGATGTGACTGAAATCTTGATGTTTTATGTTAAACAGAATGTCCTATCTCTTTTGCTTTCATCATTGTAACTTTTGACACTGAATATTTGCCTTATTTGTATGTTTGGTATTTCACTTTCTTTCCACAGTCAGCAATTTTGCATGATATTTCATTTGTATTACTCTGTTTTCTTCATTGAAAATGCCTTTAGTTTGTTTGGAATACTCGGTGTTTTTCCCTATATTTAACTATTTGTAATAAGGATGACGTCAAGCTCACGCGCAGTTATGATGTTATACCTTACTATAAAAGTTCGGCGCCGCGTATTTTGAATCAGAGTAGATTAGACTCTCAGACTGTATACAAACAGTGATCTTCCTTTTAAGGAAAGACCAGCAATATGGAAGAGGTGTGTACCTCTTATGCATGGTAAAAGTATACCAATGAGTCCCCATTTTCCAATATGAACCAATAAATTACATCTTTTAGTAGAACTTGTATTTTCTTAAACATTATAATAAAACTAGTTGGCTAATCTTGGGACTATTCAAAATCTCATTCTCCAACTTTATAAATCCACATGTAAACTCGATCTAGTAAAACCTAGATCTACATAGTTTACCCACGTGGTAGTTTGTTGGATATTTTTTGGTAATCGTTAAGGAAAAAGCAGTATTTTATTGTTAAATTTATATAAATACAGTGTAGGGAGAATATTGGTAATTATTGTTATTGGTAAAATTTGGTATTGTCAATATTTGTCAATATTTGTCATTAGGCTGAAACCTTGATTTTACCTCATATTTTAATCAGACATGTTGTCATAATTCAAGTAGATTTATTTGTGTAATCAAAATTTGAAGTACGATTCTATTGTATTGTATCAAAAATATATTTATTATTACACATTTGTCAATTGTTGGATATAATATCCAAAATCGATAACCATCTGTGTATATAAAAACCATTAAAACTGTGAACTGTTATTTTGGTGTTGAGAGATATTTTCAAATCTAATATTTTAAATAAATATTCCAACTACAGAACTAATAAAGCCCCTATTTAGTATTTCTGACAACCTCAAGCCAGGTACCAGTCGAACCCAGTCGCACGGCGGTAGTTTTTACTCACAAGAAAAACACGCCCGGCACGACATAAGACAGCTAAGGCGTTCCATATTAATGGCTTCATTGATTATACCTTTTGTCATATATGGTGGCATGAAAGTTTTGTTAATCCGCTTTGTCAATTTTATGGCTTTCCAGTAAATCCAACTACAGAGAAGGCGTGATTGACATATCTCTTATTTTGTAATGTGTTAATTTGTTATAATATGTGTTGATTTTGATTATGAAAGAAAGAGGATTCTAGTTTTAACGTCCGTCCTCAGGACATTTCCTAGGCAAAAAATGTCAAGTGGGACTGAGCCTTGAGCGATATAATTTTATATTTTACCTTCGCAAAGCCATGTTTTTGAATAACTACTGTGCAATAGTATTTGACTACAGTTGTATTAAAAAAATGACGGTAGTAAAGGGGGGGAGCAGACTGGCATAAAAAAATAATAAGTGCTTTTAGGACCCCCCCCCCCCCCCAACCCACCCACCCTTGTGTACACTATCAATTAGTGAATACTTTGAATAGTCATCGGTTTTAGGCTCGATATGGTAAAAGACAGTTTTGTTTAAATCTGAGGAAAAAATCACTTTAAACATATTTTGTCAAATATGTTGAAGGGAATACCGGGTATATGCTGTATTAGGTTCGAACTTGGAAATCTTGACTGTCTAATTGTCAATCTGGAAGCAGCCTTCACACACAGACTTCCCAGATAAAAAAAAATCAGGCGCACGTTTTAGGGTCGGGCGGTTGCAGAAGGTTTGGGCCCTTTCTGCTTGTCGATTTTTGGTACATTTTTTTTTCTAAATGTTAAATCAGTGACAAAACAAACACTATTTAGTAATAAAATATGTTTATATTTGATATAAAGTATTTAATATCCGTTTTATTTCGCACATAAATTGTGCATTATATTTCGTATTCGTCGTTTTATCAGTAACATTGCTCAATGACTGATTACCTGGATTTGATTTGGATTAGTGATCATGAATAATCTACTTATACATTGTCCCAAAATATGGATTGTCCCAAAATATGGCAGATTAAATTTCAAATTCTTTCATTTCATATTGATGTTTTTTTGTTTTTTTTTGGGTTTTTTTACAAATTTAAATACACCAGGGTCTCTATATTAAGAAACCATGAATACACATACATGTAGATTATTATATTCGTAAATATTAAAAAGTGAACATGATGATGTATCGGCCTACTGTTTGTATTTATTCCTTTCAGGAAAAAATATTTAGGAGTTAGTTTCATAAAAATAAAACTTAAAAAGTTATTAAAAATAGTAAAGCAGATGACATTTAGAAACACAACCCATTTCTGATTAAGTTTAATTTGCATGGCTAGCGAAGGTATGCACCTGCAGTTTGCTACAGCAAAAAAAAAAAATCATTACCTTTTTAACTTTTTCAAAAACGAAATCGGCAATTTTCATACATGAATGTTCATCAACCTGCCGGCAGCTAATTAGCCAGCTTTTAATGCAAGATTTAAAACTTTATACATGCAGAGAAAAGTGAAGGTTAGATTTCGTCAAAGTAGTTTTTTATTATTATCATTATTAATTCTTTTGGGCTCTAGTGAAATTGTTTCGATGCTAATTAAATTTTTATGTCCCGCTTAGTTATTGTTTTGGCTTAACTATTTTTATGCAATTTCTTAAACTGCATTTGCCTAGAATGGTTTATAGTTGTCATTGATACAAACTTTTGGTAATTTGCCTAATTTTCTCAATTACTAGATCGCACGGCAGACGACATGTAAATTTCTCTCAATCAGTGAACGTGTCCGCAGTACCTTAAATACATGCTTATCACACAGTCATGGACGACTGCCGATTCGGATTACCTACACATGAACAGCAGGGGTCCTTAAGACAATAGGAGTCTGGCTGGACAGGTGGTTATGCGGGGCCCACAATGGGGATTTCCTCTAGACAACACTAAGGGATTTTATAGCCTAGAAAAATGTATGACCAGGAAAGCTGGGGGGGGGGGGGGGGGGGGCAAGCCCCCTCGGCCCCTGCTGGATCCGGGCCTGTCCTGTGCAGAAGTCTGTTAAGACAAATCTCTATGTATTTGATCTCAAATATCGTGCTTTAATTTATACAGAATACTGTATATTTCATCGAGTTAACCAAAGTGAACATGTCAATATACTGGGTGTTTATGTCCTTCAGATTTTGTATTATATGAAGTGAACATGTCAATATACTGGGTGACTATGTCCTTATGTTATGTGGTAACGTTCTTATATAGATAGGATAGTTTTAGTGGGTTCATTTTACGTACGCACCGTTGAAAAGGCCGGGTGTAATCGGCGGACCCGCCGGATCCAATATGTAATTTAAAAGGACGAATTCATAAGGGTTATGGATATATCCATCTATAACTTTTTTATTTATCTCAAATAACATTGAAAAAGTAAAAATACCATATTGAAGGAGAGCAAATGATCTTAATATAAATGTATTATCTTATTAAATTGATTTAATTGATTTCTTATTAACTGATGTTGAAAGCTGCGGATCCGGACCCAATATTTCCTTTTGTTTCACGTCATTTTCAAAATCAAAAACATCATGATAAAAGTGTGTGAATTAACTTTAAATACATTTATATAATTTTGATATTTTAATTTAATTGACTCCTCGTAAATTAATGTTGTCCGGACAATATTTTAACACTGAATGAAAATAACATATAGGCCACAGATTCCATCATCCTTTTCTATTTTTGGAAGATAAATAAAACAGGTATTATTAATATCTTTGTAGAAAGTCATTATTATACGATATGTATAAAGGTCATAGTAGTGTTTCACATACATGTATATTTCATTAAAGAACAATATTTATTTGACGTATGCATAAGTACAAAATCATAAACACAATCAAATTATATCTACAAGTATATCTAAATAGAAATAGAAAAATATTGACTTGATTTTACGTATCACATATTAATTATATTTTACTTGTCTTTCCGATAAATACCCAATGAAATACAGTTTTTGTATTCAAAACATTCTAAACAAGAAATATCTTTTAAAAAAAGATATTCGGCGTAGGAAAAAAACAAAAACAATTAAAGATAGTAAAAGTGTTACAATATATTTAATAATGCTGGCAATTTTTAAATGGTCTGTGGTTTTGAAATAATGCTATAAAACGTATTTGTCGCTAAATTTATGAGATGTAATATACTAGGAAGTGAAATAAAAAAGGAAAAAAATGTAAAATAAACGAAATATAAAACGTTTATTCAGTGGGATTCGATCATGGGGCCCCTAGTTCAGCAAACGAGCACTTAACTTAACCAACTGCGCAAACGGATGCTGATGCTATTGTAACGTGTCCGAGCGGTCTGAAAAACTTTAGATATGTGAAACTAAAATTTCCTTGTGACTTTCCTTGTCTTATGATTAGATATTTTTACGGACCAGAACCTTTTACAAAGTGGCACTTACATACTATAGAATATCATACTACATTAAATAATTTTTCGAAAATTTCTTCATTTTGATGAAAACCAGTATAAATGCTAGTGCAACTTTTATCAGAAAATTCATAAACCCCAGCTTGCTAACCTTGATTTTCTTACCAAGCTAGAGGGGTAAATAATTTTGATCACTACTGGTATATGAAATTGATCATTATCAACATTATATTTTGCATAACATAACATCTGTATAACATTATAATTATTTTACGTTGAATGACAAGTAAACAATACCATCAATATACTTGTGTATGTTATTACAAAAACCAAATCGAAAATAGATAAATGTGTTAATAGAACATACAGAGATAAATACTAATTCGATTATTGATAATCCAGCAAAAAAATAGGTTATAATAACTTACTGTCTGTGTGTGACACTCTTCCACAAAATGACAAAAATCCTTTCCGCGAAGAAAAAACCTATCAAGTCATTATTATACATAACCATATACTGGCGTAAACTTCCAACAAGGATACCTTACACAAAGCTATAGTTGACGGCTCGTATAGTAAACATTATAGAGTAGGGATATGTATGCAGTTGTTGTATGATCTTAGTTTCTTAGGATTATCATCACACAATGCAGTAGAAATTTAAGTCATTTCTGGACGTTGACAGAATAAATTTGCTTTATATCGCTATAATATCATGGGTCCTACTTATTCGTCCAAATTCAAAAAATATATTGCATAAAATGAACTTTTGGAGAAAATATGGTTTATTATGCATACGTGGCTTAAGCGCCGGCGACTGCTTACGTCATGTGTTCTTAGCTCAAGAATGTGTCCAGCGACACTGACTAAGACCATCATGGGAAACTGCCAATCAAACAGAAGGGTCAAAGGCAAAGCTGTATGGCGTACGTAACAAACTGTTGTAATGCTGGCAAGCATTACTTTCATACATTAACAAAGCTAGTAAATGATATTTTTGTATTATACTGTGTTAAACCTCTCATTTCATTGTAATCATAAATCAGTAAACGTATTTCAACAACTTTGTTAAACGAACATTACTTACCTTTTCCTAAAGAGAATATGGCATGATGTGACTAAAATCTTGATGTTTTATGTTAAACAGAATGTACTATCTCTATTGCTTTCATCATTTCACCATTGTACACTTTTGACACTGAATATTTGCCTTATTTGTATGTTTGACTTTTCACTTTCTTTCCACAGTCAGCCATTTTGCATGATATTTCATTTGTATTACTCTGTTTTCTTCATTGAAAATGCCTTTAGTTTGTTTGGAATACTCGGTGTTTTTCCCTATATTTAACTATTTGTAATAAGGATGACGTCAAGCTCACGCGCAGTTATGATGTCATACCTTACTATAAAAGTTCGGCGCCGCGTATTTTGAATCAGAGTAGATTAGACTTTCAGACTGTATACCGCAATATGGAAGAGGTGTGTACCTCTTCAACGTCTGAGACCCACGTCCAATGATAATTTCATAGATGGAGTGAAACGTAACAAATCAGGCGTGGGTCTCAGACGATGGTACCTCTTATGCATGGTAAAAGTATACCAAAGAGTCCCCATTTTCCAATATGAACCAATAAATTGCATCTTTTAGTAGAACTTGTATTTTCTTAAACATTATAATAAAACTAGTTGGCTAATCTTGGCACTATTCAAAATCTTATTCTCCAACTTTATAAATCCACATGTAAACTCGATCTAGTAAAACCTAGATCTACATAGTTTACCCACGTGGTAGCTTGTTGGATATTTTTTGGTAATCGTTAAGGAAAAAGCAGCACTTTATTGTTAAATTTATATAAATACAGTGTAGGGAGAATATTGGTAATTATTGTTATTGGTAAAATTTGGTATTGTCAATATTTGTCAATATTTGTCATTAGGCTGAAACCTTGCGGTTAAAACTTATAATGTACATGATAACTATTTCGTAAACAAGTTCCAGATATCAGACACACATCATGAAGACAATATACCAATTAGTCCTCCTCCTGACGAGTGTCAATCAAAAGACATACCAGTACCCTTGTTATCAAACTCTGGTATATAATGGTCGGGACCGAACCCTTGGCATCGGGTAACGGTGTGTTACGAGATTTCATTTTTATAACGATTCAGTTACGCGGAAATTTACAAGAAGCTGAACAAAAAATAAATGTAATCCAAAAGACACAGCATCAACTTCTAAAATAACAGAGATGTACTTTATTTTTTATTTTATCAGGGCATTTTTGAAAGAATTGTTACGCTCTCTAGAGGGAAAATACTATTTTAAGCCTGTGGAGCTACAGCATAAAATGGCTTCCATACCTAAACTATTTTGAAACAGAGATCTTGATTATTCCCAGTCGCCGTGTACCGTCAGGAACTTGCCTCGCTGCCTGTATGTGTGTCTTTCTTAGCTTTTCCATTTGCCTTCAAGTGTCATTTTTTAAAGTATTTTAACAGCTCGACAAACTTGAGCAAAATAATAATGAAGATATACACAGAATTTCTCTTTATATACTGGGAACTCGGAGGCTTGTGTTTGCACCATCAACTCAGAACTGCATGGGACCCGCGCGGCTTGCTGAGAATGCGCCGTTGCACGATTTCCGCACAATCTCCACGATTTGTCCAGAGCCTTTATAAAACAGCACGATACTGAAACACAAACGCCATATCCCGTAGCCACCTACGCTGCCCGAAATCCGTCCAGAGTATCAGAGATGAAATAATCGCTTGGCGCCCTTGGCAAATGGGAAATAGCGTCAGAATTTTTAACCAAAGCATTTTTTTGTTGAGATTATTCCCGATCAGTCTTACAATTTTCTGATACCATTCAGAAATTCATCCTAATTTACATAATCAGTTTCAACACACTAACCGTAAAAATGATATGAGAAGGGGAAGGGATGCCAACCACAACATACGCAATTCTTTAAACATAGGATACAACTATGAAAGATTACTAGAGGGAATTTACGTTTATGTCGTTGTTCATTTAAAGTTTGTCGTCACAGAGACAGTATTCCACTTGGTTTGTTCCGATTTGCCAGCTCATGAAGTCAATGTAGCACCTTGAGCTTTCCTTGATTTCTATGCTGGTGAACAAAGCCAAGGGTGCCGTGGTCCAGTGGTAACGTACCCGACTGCGGATCCGAAGGTTTTGGTTTCGATCGTTGAGGTAAGGAATTTCCATGTTCCCAGGTGCCAAGTACTGGTCCAAACCTGGAACCGTCGAGGGGGGTTAGTATAATGTTGAAAAAAAAAATGTTTTCCAATCGACGCTTAAATAAAAAAAATTCTAAAACAAAGTTATGAAAAATAAAAATACACATGTATAAAGTCTAAAGAAAACCCAAAACCACAAATATAGTCAGAAGATGCATTCCCATTCTTTACGCAAGGTACTGATCTAATTTTCCAGCTGGCTTGCGGTAGGTCGGTGGTTCTACCCGGGTACCTCCGTGTACTCGGAGTCTTCCTCCACCTGTAATTAACTGGACGTCGCTATATGATTGAAATACTATCGCAGCGACGGTAAACCCCAATATAACAACAACTGATCTAATTTACACACGCACTGTCGATAAATAGGTAAAAATGCTATTCTGGAATTAGAATAACGATGTGTCCAAACTACAAGACACTAGACACTATTTTCTTTTCATCCCTGAATAGAAACATGACACCCACTATTTCTTCACGTTGTTGGTATAATCATAGCTCAATGGGCAGAGGACCGTGGGATCGATATTTTTTTAGTAACTTGACATTTGAGTACAACGAAACTACGTGTGGTTTTGTATTTAATTTATTGTCAGAGGTTGTTGGTCGCCGCGGCAGTATTTTAGTCATTGATCTTTTCTATTACTTATGAAATGTCAAGTATTTTAATCATATGATTGTCTCGAAGGACAGTCATGTCATTTCTTGTCTTTTTTTCGGCCCAACCAATGACTATTAAAACAAAACAAACAAAAAAAGTGCAAATACAAACAACACTTATTGCCGCGAATGTTTTCGAAGCACGTTTTAAATAAAACAAAGCCATTTCAGAATATTTTAATAACATGTGCATATCAGTTACAAACAGCGGGGTTTACTGGTTCATGCCATTTTGACAAATATCCTCAGCTGTAGGCCGTTTGGTACAGAGATTTCTAAAGTGTATTCTAAAAACTCCATGTAAATCAAGAGTGTCTTCGGCCTAATTTCCATAAAATGTATGTTGAGATGCCACAAATAAACTAATCTATAGAACAAGGCAGTCCAAAGGACAGCTATATCCCCCGCCGCTGGCCAAATATTAGAATTTGTTTGGTCATAGGATTATGTTCACCTTAACCTGGCATGGTTGTAGCAGACATAGAAGATCAGTTTAAGACAATTTAACTTTCCGGAGTTAGGTATGAATCTCAGAATTCGGAGGCACATATATAAAAAGTTTACTGACAAGTTTTACATGGAAAACAGTACAAAAAGTGAATATCAATGAAGTATAGGATGTGTTAGGTAACCACAAAATACATGTGTAACTCAATTAAAAACTTTATATATCATGACATAATTTGTATGATTGTGAACATGACACGAGATATCGAGATGACATGAAAAAGTGGAGACTTAAACATTTGACCTTTAAGGATGACCTTGACCTTGAGCCAGCGTGACCGCCTCATGCCTTCTGCACATCAGCTCAATGAGGTTAACATTTTAGCCGAGTTTGAAGAAATTGTGTCCAAGCGTTCATGAGATATGGAGCGGACACGAAAATAACATTTGGCCTTCAAGGATGACCTTGACCTTGAGCCAGCATGACCGCCTCATGCCTTCTGCACATCAGCTCAATGAGGTTAACATTTTAGCCGAGTTTGAAGAAAATGTGTCCAAGCGTTCATGAGATATGGAGCGAACACGAAAATAACATTTGACCTTCAAGTATGACCTTGACCTTGAGCCAGCGTGACCGCCTCATGCCTTCTGCACATCAGCCCAATGAGGTTAACATTTTAGCCGAGTTTGAAGAAAATGTGTCCAAGCGTTCATGAGATATGGAGCGGACACGAAAATAACATTTGACCTTCAAGTATGACCTTGACCTTGAGCCAGCGTGACCGCCTCATGCCTTCTGCACATCAGCTCAATGAGGTTAACATTTTAGCCGAGTTTGAAGAAAATGTGTCCAAGCGTTCATGAGATATGGAGCGGACACGAAAATAACATTTGACCTTCAAGTATGACCTTGACCTTGAGCCAGCGTGACCGCCTCATGCCTTCTGCACATCAGCTCAATGAGGTTAACACTTTAGCCAAGTTTGAAGAAAATGTGTCCAAGCGTTCATGAGATATGGAGCGGACACGAAAATGTTTCGGACACACTGACGGACTGACGGACGGACGGACGGACGAAGGGCATTCCTATAACCCCCCTCCCGCTTCGCGGCGGGGGATTAACAAGAAAAAATACATTTTACAACAGGTAATTCCTTTCTTATATATAATTATTGGAAGAGTTCGGGTCTGCAAGATGCACCAAATTTCCATACAGTGAGCTACTTAAGCGGTGTTAATGTCAATGTAAATAAAATCATCATCATCGACAACAACAAGGAAGATAATAAGGAAACTAATCAGCACAGATAGGTTTTTGGGGGTTTTTTTGTTTTGTTTTTTGTATTGATGACATGTATAAAATTCAATATATATTTACAAAGCTTACAACATATGCTACAATGTTCAGTTAAATTTATCCATTTCAAGCACTCTATCATTATATAGTCAACTTACATACTGGGACCACAGAATCAGCCTGGGGCCGTCAAATACACACGCCCGATACGGCCATATGTATAGTGTTTGTGTTTTAACACTTTCTACATTATGCAGTAATACGTATTATTAAACTGCGGTTTCATTGATTTTTCAAGTTGATGGTATTTAATCTGAATATTTTAGGTTTATAAAACACCTTCCAAAACTTTTTTTCTGAGCTTTAATGAATCATGTTGCCTGAAAGGTCTGTTAACCAAGTTTTAAATCCGTGACCTACGAGTTTAGGGAGAAATTATCAGATACCTATTACAAATGTAAATGTGTCGAATTTCTTTTTAATAACGAGAGAAGACTTGCATCTTTTAAATTTTGTCGTTTTTGAGCTTCATTCTGATTCACAGAATGCCGTCTCATTGCTATAATCTCGGTCTCCGGAACATGATAACTCATATTTCGGAATAAATGCTCTCCACGAAATAGGCCAAATGTTGTGAGTTATTCGTATCTTTCTCGTATAAGTAACTGTTTCAAAAAGCGTTGTATTGAAACCATATTTTATGGTTATAACACCAATTAGTTTGAGAAATTAATATTTCATTCTGAATCATGTTCGCAGATAATATTATAGTCTACGGCTATATGTTCGTACCCGTGAAAGATGTTAGATCAAAATAATTATACATATCTTAAAACGTTACAGGAAAATATTGACGCAACTTGAATACAATAAACACAAATGATCTACATTGCATTGATGTTCATAAAATACAGAGCATTAAGAAATTGAAAATAACCATTTTAAACATCGTATCCGCGTCTGTGCACATTTGGACATGGCACCGTCCCAATAGCTAATGCATATAACAGATTCTACTACATTTTGCTCTGGTATTAAATAATGTAATCAGATTAATTTTAACATGTTTATGATAATTTGTCTTTGTAACTCCGGATAGAGCGATATGTTATTGTTTGTTTATGTACTGCGCATAAAAAAATCGGAAAGTAACTCATAAAGGTTGACCTACATATCAACCCTGCCCCGGTCGAAACTTTAATACCGAAAAAAAATCTTAATCATGACAGTATCTTAGCAGAGTGTTACAGTGTCTGTTTTGAAAGATTTTAATCCATTAAATTATCATGTACGTATCTATGACTTCAAAATCCGATGAATTGCATTGCACAAACATATAATGGGGCCGTCAGACCAAGACGTTCTGGTCAACGTTCTCTGAACATTTCAATCGTTCAATTTTTGAGCGTTCTAGAATGAGGATGACGCATCTGGCGTGTGATTAACGCATGACTAGCGTGAGTCTAACGCACGAGAAGCGTGTAACAGCGACTAAGTAAGATACCCCTGAAAACCAGTAGCGTGTGCTAACGTGCCACTGGCGCGCGACGAACGATTTGTCAACGTTAGACGAGCGTGCTGAGTGTGTGACTAACGTATGAATAACGACAGAATAGCGTCTTTACGGTCGAACGGGTACAAAACACTGAAAATTTCATACTGAATTCAGTTGTTCTTGTGAGTTTCAACAGTCAGCATCATGCCACCAAGACGAAAAAGGGGTGGAATGGGGGCTTCTTCTGCTAGCGCTGCAAGTAAGAATAATGCAAAGCCTCTTTCACTAGCAATGTTTTCGGACGAAGAAAAACACCAGGAGAAAGAGCACATTCGAGAAGTAACGCACCATGTGACACCCCCTGAAGACCCTAAACACCCTGAAAACCCCAATGAGGACGGTCCGACCATAACAAAGAGAGGTTTATATACCCATATGCATGGACGTTCGGAAACGCAACCAAGTAACGCTAAAGTAACGACTGACTAACGATAGCCGAACGCGTGCAACGCTCAGCGAACGTTAGTAAAACGTTTCACGAACGTTCTTAAACGTTCTTCAAATTTTAAACTAAACGTTGAAGAACGATGGTCTCAGTGAGAACTTTTGTGCATGTTCACAACTTTTCTTCCGGACAGCGTTCTCCGACGATTCCCGGCGAGCATCGACATTTACTAGCGTTCACACAACGCGCTTCTGGCGCTATCCCAGCGACCATAGGCGACTACCAAGGTTTCCTCAAACGTCATAGAACGCTGACCAGAACGTCATGGTGTGATGGCCCCATAAGCTAGGATATTGTAGCAGTTTCAAACATATTACATGATTTTATTTTACAACAATAATGGTGTTTGCACCCTTTTTTCAATTATGCGGCTCCATGACAAAATTAAAAACCTACTCCACACTGACGCCGCGTTTCCACGTGACGCCATTAAATAAAACGTAGATATATAAAATAAGAACTAGCAAAATATTAAATTAATATAATGAAACTTCCAATGTACGGGAATTAATTAACTAATTGTTAAAGGACATACTAACAAAAGACACAAACATATATTTAAAAGAGTAGAAATTGAAAAATGCAAAATCAGATATCAAGTCAATGGTTACAACTCAAAAGTCCGGTTCTAGTGACAAGTGCGTACACCCAGTGAGTTCGATAGTGAGAGTTAGTGAGTTCGATCCTCGGTCGAAACATAACAAAGTCATTCAAAATGATACTGGTAGATATCATTGTGCTTTGACGTTCAGAAAATAATGGTTGTCCACGAACAAGACGGTCCATTGCAAGGATGCTGTGACTTGGTGTTCCACCGACATTATTTTAGTCATTTGGAGACAATGTCAACTTGAGACATATATACACTGGCGTAGTTTCCCATAGGCACAGTAGGCACGTGCCTTCACATTTTTTTTCTTCAAAGATTAAAAATAAAAACAGGCTGGACAGGCGAAAGAGTGGTCGAACAATTAGTATGAATGTGTGCTATGGTATCAAAGTGTTTTCGAGTTATATTAAACAATATTATGATTATATGTAACGTAAAATTATATGGGTTGGAAACACGTGTTTTTGTTGAAATTCTCAACAGTTATCTGAATTTTAAATTATTGAAAATACTTATAACTGGTCTTCCAATTCAGTAAACTTGGCAAATCCACAAACTATATTGTAATGCCCTGAAATTTTACCTTGTTTTTCTTTTTCTTTCACTCTTTGGCTACTTTCTTTTTTTAGTGATGTAATTAACTGGCGACACCACACAAAGCTGGCTGTTGCCCTTGTTTAATTGTACAGTTAAACAACCAAGCTTCACGTATTGTGCCAGTGTGTTTTATTTCAGAAATAAATCCCTATAGTTTTCCACGGCAGAATCCTGTCTGTGTAATCTGTTTTCGTGAGTTGTATCACCAGAAGTTATTTGTTTAAAAGATTATTCCAGTCAGTATTTCCTACCCAGCAGTATTAATCCAGTGATAGAACGAAAGATTACACTAATGATTGTTTCATATTTCCACGAATTAACTTAGTATTTGTTTGTTTTCATTACGAGCACTTGCTCCCGAAAAATGTGTATCCGCCATTTTGATTTTTACTGTGAATAGTTGCATAGCAACCAAGGAAGCTAGTACACAGCTGTGTAAACACTTTTGTAGTGCATTTAAGGTTTATTATAATGATTAACCAGATGATTTCCCGAAAACGTAAATTTGAGGTTATTATTAATCATTTAAATTGTTGGTTATTTCTTAAGGAAGTGTTATATAAATTTTATTAATGATTTATTAACGGGTACTTGTTCCCACAGTTTTTGCTGTGAATTTCACTGTCTTTTCTGTGGAGCGTTATTTCACGCTGTGATGCTGTGAAACTCACTATTTCACTTGTGATTCACGCTGTGCATTGTGCACAGTGCTCCCAGAGTATATAAGCCTTGCTTGACTCTCATTCGAGAGCATCACATCAAAATTTGGTCATAACCAGCGCACCTTTTTTTTAGGCATTTCTTCAGATATATCTACTTTAACTTCTTTATATAAGGTGTGCATCTATCAAAATTCAATACTTTATTATTAAATAGTTAATTATTTCAAGATACTAAATTATTTAACAGACTTAACCTATTTAGAACTACACATTTCTATTTAAACTTGTCTTTTACATTGTTTTCTACATAGGGAAACTGACTGAGCTCTATTTAGTATATAAATACGCACGTTTATATTGCGGATAAACACCGTGTAATTTCGGTTATTTTTCGTGCAATTTACTTCATAGAAGATACTTGTGTTTATTTATTACAAAGAGTCTTACTCTGATTGTCAAAATGATGCTGCATGGAAAATATTAAATCTATTGGCAATAAAATTGCCATTACAAATTTACAACTTGTTCATCTTCAGTCTCTAAGTCCTATTTTTATGTAACTTTACTGAACAGTTAAGTCTGTCCGTCTGTCCGTCCAAACCAATAAATATTATCTACATATACACATTGAGTACCAACGCAACAGTCCGTCCATCATCCCCAGTCTGAGAGATCATGAGGCAGAATGCAGTTTAGCCTACAGCCCGTATCAGCCCACTTATCACCTGTGTCCTGAGTCCACGACCTACTTACCAAAGAGTATTAACATAGCCACGTTACCTGAGAACGCTACCAAAAACCCCAACACCCCCCGTTAGACGCGTGATAGAGAGAGATAGAGAGAGAGAGAGAAAACATTTAAGGCTGAAGTTAGTGAAAAGGGTAAAAAGTTTAGACGCCGCTCTGGAGGAGCGCAACATTTTATGGTGGCAGCGGTGGGATCTGAGTAATTAACACCAGATCCAGTGATCGAACCAACGTCTTTAGACCACGACATCTGCTCAAATATGAGTGACCCACATCCTGTTGATAGTGAGGGAGTCATAACCTTCAACAAAAATGAACAACCCACTGAGCAGGCTAAGCAGATCGACACAGCTGAGTTTGAAACAGCAGACGAGTTGTCAGATATTGTATCAGTTATCTCCGACAGGTCGCGTGCCTCAAACCACGAGAACAGCAATGACAATGATATTAGTAAAATGTCCAAGATGATGAACGGCATGACTGATTTCTTGAAAAGCGTTGTTAAAGAAATTCGCGAGCTCAAGCAGCCCATAAATAAGCCGGTTGCCAATGAAACATCTAGTAGAAGTGAAGACCATACATTCAGCAACAGAAGTAAAAATAATGCTTTATCAGCTGAAGCTATGCCTTTTGTAGATAAGTTCAGCGACAACAACAACAACAAACTTCCTCACATCATTAGTAACCAAACAGACAACATAGCACACACGGTTGGTGCAACAAACTGCAATATGGAAGAGGGACATAATTTCCCTCCTCCACCACAAAGAACAGCCCCGCCTAGACGTCAAATTTCTCATCATGATATGCCAATTGACCATAGCGGTTACTATGGTAACAGCTACTCCTATGATGAACCAATGTACTATGAATGGCACAATCAAGGTAGGGCAGCAGACGAAATGCCGAATTTTCCCCGACATGGTCCCCATCAGTACTTTAGAGGTGGCGTTGATAGGGAGTACCCCCGGCAATATGAATATAGAAGTTTCCGTGAGCCACTCAATGTTAAAATACCATCGTTTACTGGTAAAGAGGATTGGACAGTGTGGATAACACGTTTTGAAGTAATTGCTGACAGAATGGGTTGGGGTGAATCACAAAAACTTGACCAGTTGTTGCCGCGCTTAGAGAGTCAAGCGGCTCGGTTTGCTTTCTCGCAACTGAACCCCACAGTACTGTGCAGTTACACGGATTTGAAAGATGAAATAAGCAATCGTTACAGGGACATCTTGCTAAGCAAAAATAAAATAGTCTTGGGTGGCGAGGATATCCCATGCTTTCAAGTAGGTCACAGCGATGCTGTAAAGCGCATGGTAGTGGCAGATGATATAGATATTCCAGGGCATTCTGAAACATTAATTGACGTGTATGTTAGCAGATCCGAGGAGGATGACCAGGACTCAGTAGCTGAATATTTAGTTGAACCCTCAGAGAATTTCACTGAGAAATATAAACTGATGATGGCTTCTACGCTCATTGACATAAATCGCAATGCAACATGTAAGATAAGGGTACTCAATCCTTCAGCAGAAACAGTGAAACTACGGCAAGATGCTGAAGTGGGCGTGGCAGAAAAGCTTGACAAAATATTAAACACCATTGCTTCTCACGAGAATTCAAAAGAATTGGAAAACTTAAATAGGATACGAAGAATCAAAGTTGGATTAAAGAAAGATGAAACTGAACCACTGCATATTGCATATAGCCGTCAGCGGTAGATAAAGTCCCTAACCATCTTCAAGAGTTATTTTCAAGGTCTACCAAAAGTGGAACAGAAAGGGAGAAACAACTGATTGCTGGTTTGTTTGTGAAATACTGCGACACATTTTCCAAAGATGAATGGGATATAGGTTTGACTAACCTTGCCGAACATCCAATCAACACTGGAAATGCTGAGCCTGTAAAACAACGGCCAAGAAGAGTACCGCTAGCATATGCCGATGAAGAGAAGAAGGCCATAGAAGATTTACTTAATAAGGGAGTGATCCAAAAGAGCACATCACCCTGGGCGAGTCCCATTGTTCTAGTAAAGAAGAAATCTGGAGCTATTAGGCCATGCGTGGATTATCGGCGAGTAAACGCCCTTGTAAAACCAGATGGATTTCCTTTACCCCGCATTCAAGATTGCCTGGATTCGGTGGCCGGGTCAAGCCTATTCAGTAGCTTTGATCTGACCAGCGGTTATTTTCAGATTCCACTCAAAAGGGAAGACATACCTAAAAGCGCGTTTGTCTGTAAATTCGGCCAATACGAGATGACAAGAATGCCGTTTGGGTTAAATAACAGTTGCGGAACATTTCAGCGAACTATGGAGCTTGCACTCCAAGGCCTTCAGTGGGAAACCTGTCTGGTCTACATTGACGACATAATTGTTTTCGGGGCCACGTTTGAGCAGCATTTGCAGAGGGTAGACGAAGTGTTAGATAGAATCAAGAAAGCTGGCTTGAAATTACGCCCAGACAAGTGTAATTTGCTGCAAACCGAAGTAGTATTTTTAGGGCATGTAGTTTCAAAACATGGAGTAAAACCTGACCCCACTAACGTCTCGAAAATTTTAGGATGGCCTACACCATGTACCGCAAAGCAAGTAAAGCAGTTTGTAGCTACAGGATCATACTATAGGAGATTCATCAAAGACTTTGCTAAAATTGCAAAACCTCTGCATGAGCTAACAAAAAAGGGAAAAGAGTTTGTCTGGAGTGCTGCATGCCAAAAGGCTTTCCAAGCAATAAAAGAAACCCGTACTGGTGAAAGTGTTATGGGTTACCCACTCAACGAAGGGGGAGACTTCATACTGGACACTGACTCTTCGGGATTTGGTATTGGCGGTGTACTGGCACAGATTCAGACAGGGCGCGAAAGAGTCATTGCCTATGCAAGCAGGGCCATGAATAGAGCAGAACGAAACTAATGCATTGCCGAGAAGGAACTCCTCGCAGTTGTATTCTTTGTTCAATATTTTAGGCAGTACTTGCTGGGTCGTAAATTTCTTGTACGTACAGACCATCAAGCCCTAGTCTGGTTGTTTACTCTGAAGGAGCCTAGCGGGAAAATAGCCAGATGGATTGAAATATTGGCACCTTTTGATTTCAAAATTGAATACAGACCTGGGAAACGTCAAGGGCACTGTGACGCCTTATCTAGATGCGAACAGCCTCGGGATTGCCAATGCAGTGAAGTCAAAATGAGTGAGCCACTGAAGTGTGGTCCCTGTAGCAAATGTCGCAGGAGGGCTGAGCTAATGGTACTTGACAGCACAGACCATGACACAGAAGACGGGTGTGGTACAGAAACTATAAGCGAAGGAAAATTAGTCCTCGAAGACGAAGCTGAGCATAGAGCAAGAAGGATAGACGCTCGTCCAGGTTCTTCAAAGGACCCAGATAGCGAAGCCTCTAAATCTTGGCTTGAGATGTACACTAGTGAAGAGATAGCGGCAAAACAATTAGCCGACCCAGATATTTCCACCATAAGGCATGCAGTAGCAGCAGGCAAGAAGCCAGAAAGTACAGATGTTGAATGTGAAAGTCCCGCCACAAGGCAATATTGGCTCATGTGGGACTTGCTGTCCATAAAAGACGGGGTCTTATGTAAGAAATTCCAGAAACAGTGTGGAACAGAAGAGTACAGTCAGATCATTTTACCAAATTGCCTGAAGAAAGATGTATTAAAACAAATGCATGATGGTTTATTATCTGGTCATTTAGGGACAAAGAAAACAAAGATGAAGATCCAGCAGAGATTCTATTGGTTTGGCATGAAAGAAGATATTAACTTGTATGATAAGTCATATGATGCATGTGAGGCAGATAAAACCCCACAGAAAACTCCTAGAGCTCCTATGGGACACCTTCGAAGCGGCGCTCCATGGGACACTCTAGCCATAGACTATCTTGGTCCACTTCCATTAACTGCTAGAGGTAACAGGTTCATACTAGTGTTAACAGATCACTTTACCAAATACGTTGAGGTACTGGCCGTGCCTAACCAACAAGCAGAAGATTGCGCACTCAGGATAGCCAATGACTTCATAGCTCACTGGGGTACACCACTCTCTATTCACAGTGACCAAGGCGCCGCCTTCGAAAGTAAAGTCTTCAAAGAGTTATGCTCTTTGTTCCAGATAAGGAAAAGTAGGACAAGCCCTCGGAACCCGAAAGGGAACGGGCAATGTGAGCGCTATAACCGGACACTCATAAAGATGATCAAATCCTACCTGGTAGATCAGGACGAGTGGGACCTTTATTTGGGATGTATAGCTGGTGCATATCGTTCTTCTTCAAATGAATCTACAAAACTTACCCCAAATATGATGTGTCTTGGACGCGAAGTTAGACTACCTGCTGATCTTGTCTTCGGTACTAAGAAAGAGAACAGCTTTTCTTCAAATACATCACCTGTTGAGATAATCCGAGAACGTATGTTACGAGCCCATGAGATCGCTCGTAGTCATCTAAAGTCAAACGCCAAACGAAGCAAGCAGTTGTATGACACTAAAGTTGCTTATAACAATTTCAGTCCAGGTGACCTGGTTTGGATGTTGCATGAAAGTAGGAAGGTGGGAGTGACGCCAAAGTTAGAGAAGAAATTTGACGGTCCTTTTGTCATCACCAAGAAGCAATCGTTCGCCAATTTTGTTGTGCAAGTAGATGCTAAAGGCAGAAGTCTCACCATACATCACGACAAGTTGAAGCCATACAACGGCGACAGTGTGCCGAGATGGGCCAAGACGTTGTCCAGGAAATGCAGAGCTACATAGTTGAAGTTATGTCTTGCAGATGATTGTTCTTTTACAGCATATGTTCCATGTCAGAAATATTTGTCTTTTTTTATAAACTAGATAATAAAGTGTCCACCTGTATCCTGAATAGAGAAAGCCATAATTTCGATCGTTTTCTATTTTTGCGCTCCGGGATATGAAGCCAGTTCATTGTCACCTTTGGATGTTAGCCGTCCTTTCGATAACACGTCTTCAAAGCAACACGTGCCAATATAACGCTGTCCGCAAACGTCGTTTTATATCGCGTTTTCGTCGCCGTAAAGCTCAATGTCAGTAGCCCAGCCTTTTGTCCAGTATAGAAGCTGTAACTTAAGTGTCCATTTCTTCTGTATTTTTAGGAGATAGAGAGCCGCACAAAGAGGCGATATTTTGTGTGCCTGCATTGCGAGCGGACTGGGGTATCTCACGTGGCTGAACGCTATCGTATGGTAGACCATGTGCAGAAGCATCATCTCGCGTTAGATCAGGCTGCCTACTATTGCAACCTTTGCATGTTTCGATGTACCACCAAGGAGCAGCTTGATCGTCACGTGACCAGCTACAGGCGCCATACCCTCATGGCGGGGCATATGGGAGCTGCCGACCCCCAGCGTTATCTTGTTGCCAATCCGAATCCCAAGCATATCCTCGAAGGTGTCGACTACAGAGAGGCCACCCTTGCAGAACAGTCCGGACGGACAAGTGCCAAGCCAGAAGACCCGTTTGGTGAAGATATTTCAGTTGAGCCTCAGCAAACAGCAAAGGATTCCGGACTGGTCACAGTCCAGTTGCCGCCAGAGCTTTTGGCCACACTCCTGACACCAGGACAGGCACCTGTCCGGATGACTGCCCCTCTGCAGCCAAAGGCTCCTGCTAGTCATCCATTGGACCTTCCCTATGACCCCCTCGAGCCAAGTTACATGGGCACATCAACCTCCAACTTGTGTGGAGACTCCTTTATTGCAACTAAATGCAGCTTGCCCCTGACTACCGGCTCAGCGATGACTGACATGATGATGCCACCAGTAATGCCTACTACAGCCAGTTATGTGCCAACACCACTGCCGCAAATATCCACTAGTGGTTCGCCAGCGCTTGTAATGCCCAACATTTCCTACAGTCCAGCAAGGTCATCCAGGGCAAAGATTGGATCAGTTTGCTCTTCTGGACTTCAAACCCCAACTTTGCTGGAAGAAAATCCAATATTTGGGAGCGTTGAGAACCTGATGCCACAACTGCTAGGCGATTCTTCAACTCGGATGGCAATCTCACCAGGTCAGCCAGAGCCCGCAGTTAACACAAGCCAGCGTGCAAACCAAGAGAGTCAAACGGAACCATGGAGGAGACCTGAAGATCTCGTGTCTGTCTTGGGTCATATGGAACGATCCATAGAGATCTCACTAGGGAAGGTCACGTCAGCCATAGAATCCTCGGTCAGGGCAACTAGAGGCATACACCAGACAATGGAACGCTTTGTGGACGCCATGATCAACATGTCGAGGACCGCTGAGCGAATCTCTGATGAACTCAGGAGACAGGGGAAGAGAGCAGAACACTCCCCATCAGACTCTCATCAAAGTTTCGCCAAGAGACCAAGGTCAGGCGAAGACAAGGAGAATGATAGGACACTGAAATCTGTGGTTAAACATGCAAATCAGAAAATTAGGAAATAGACTTTTTTAAATGATTTGAAAAGTGACTCTATAATCTTTTACAATTTGCAACAAAGTGATAAGAATTTGGATCGATCTAGTGAAATGAGTGACGATTGATTAAACATTTATTAAGTTTTAAGACATTTGTTAAAGACATTGAAAATTGTTAAATGCATTTAATCTAAACTGACATGTTACCATCAGCATTACCATAAGCATACTTTTTTGAAAGTTATAGGCTAGGTGTGTACTTAGGGAAGATTTTTTTTTTTAAAAAGATGTTCAGTATTTTGTAGTGTAAATTGTTATCACAGTTTAATGTTATAAGTTTGTCATTTAATCATTAAAGCTTTACCAGAGTAAGCTACTGCTGCCCAACATTATCTTTTGATGTTTATGCAAGTCCTTGCATTTTATAACATTATATGTTAAGGTATTTTGCTCATATCTGAAATATTAAGGTGGTTCAAGTCCTTACATTGTATGACATTATATGTTAAGGTATTTTGCTCATATCTGAAATTTTAAGGTGGTTCACCATAATTGTCAAACTTAAGGTGTTCCATACTGAGACTATATTTTAAATTAAGAATATGTATGGCAACGGGAGTTTTGCCATGGAAAACTGGGGGGTAATGTAATGCCCTGAAATTTTACCTTGTTTTTCTTTTTCTTTCACTCTTTGGCTACTTTCTTTTTTTTAGTAATGTAATTAACTGGCGACACCACACAAAGCTGGCTGTTGCCCTTGTTTAATTGTACAGTTAAACAACTAAGCTTCACGTATTGTGCCAGTGTGTTTTATTTCAGAAATAAATCCCTATAGTTTTCCACGGCAGAATCCTGTCTGTGTAATCTGTTTTCGTGAGTTGTATCACCAGAAGTTATTTGTTTAAAAGATTATTCCAGTCAGTATTTCCTATCCAGCAGTATTAATCCAGTGATAGAACGAAAGATTACACTAATGATTGTTTCATATTTCCACGAATTAACTTAGTATTTGTTTGTTTTCATTACGAGCACTTGCTCCCGAAAAATGTGTATCCGCCATTTTGATTTTTACTGTGAATAGTTGCATAGCAACCAAGGAAGCTAGTACACAGCTGTGTAAACACTTTTGTAGTGCATTTAAGGTTTATTATAATGATTAACCAGATGATTTCCCGAAAACGTAAATTTGAGGTTATTATTAATCATTTAAATTGTTGGTTATTTCTTAAGGAAGTGTTATATAAATTTTATTAATGATTTATTAACGGGTACTTGTTCCCACAGTTTTTGCTGTGAATTTCACTGTCTTTTCTGTGGAGCGTTATTTCACGCTGTGATGCTGTGAAACTCACTATTTCACTTGTGATTCACGCTGTGCATTGTGCACAGTGCTCCCAGAGTATATAAGCCTTGCTTGACTCTCATTCGAGAGCATCACATCAAAATTTGGTCATAACCAGCGCACCTTTTTTTTAGGCATTTCTTCAGATATATCTACTTTAACTTTTTATATAAGGTGTGCATCTATCAAAATTCAATACTTTATTATTAAATAGTTAATTATTTCAAGATACTAAATTATTTAACAGACTTAACCTATTTAGAACTACACATTTCTATTTAAACTTGTGTTTTACATTGTTTTCTACATAGGGAAACTGACTGAGCTCTATTTAGTATATAAATACGCACGTTTATATTGCGGATAAACACCGTGTAATTTCGGTTATTTTTCGTGCAATTTACTTCATAGAAGATACTTGTGTTTATTTATTACAAAGAGTCTTACTCTGATTGTCAAAATGATGCTGCATGGAAAATATTAAATCTATTGGCAATAAAATTGCCATTACAAATTTACAACTTGTTCATCTTCAGTCTCTAAGTCCTATTTTTATGTAACTTTACTGAACAGTTAAGTCTGTCCGTCTGTCCGTCCAAACCAATAAATATTATCTACATATACACATTGAGTACCAACGCAACAGTCCGTCCATCATCCCCAGTCTGAGAGATCATGAGGCAGAATGCAGTTTAGCCTACAGCCCGTATCAGCCCACTTATCACCTGTGTCCTGAGTCCACGACCTACTTACCAAAGAGTATTAACATAGCCACGTTACCTGAGAACGCTACCAAAAACCCCAACACCCCCCGTTAGACGCGTGATAGAGAGAGATTGAGAGAGAGAGAAAACATTTAAGGCTGAAGTTAGTGAAAAGGGTAAAAAGTTTAGACGCCGCTCTGGAGGAGCGCAACAATATTGCCTCAAATATGAAGTGATATTAATTGCAGACGTAACTCACACGATCGCAAAATTCATACATGCGTAAATTATTACATATACAATGATAGTTGTCATCTTGGCAACGTCATTATGTCTGCTCTAAACTGAATCAATTAAACGCTTGTGTGCATTTCACAAACGCTATTTAATGCACTGATAGCGATCAGTATAAATTTAAGTCGTATTTAATGGGCATATTGTAGTAAAATGAATAAACGGGGACCAAATCAAACTCAATGTTATATACACTTTTGAAATGCGCCCAAAATGATGAATATTTTATGATTTTAGGGACGAAATTTTGTGCTCTCTCTCTCTCTCTCTCTCTCTCTCACACACACACACACACACACAGATTATAAGGTGAACATAAATACATGTGTATGTATCTAAATAGAACGGAATCTTATTTAAAACAACAAATGGACAATAACAGATATGCCAATGTTAATAAATTTAATGAATGTAACAAATTTATGCTTTTTTTAATATAGCTCAAAAATATAATGTAATACTGCATTGTGCAAAGAAAATAATAACCTTCTCAATCACTTTCATTTTTATTTTTAAACTTTTTTTAATTTATTTTTGTACTAGAACTCGCAACAATTTGTATTAATGGCAACATAAATCATACAGAAAAATATTTTCACGGATCTAGATATACTGGTTTAGAGGGTTATGAGTGCGAACCCCGGCTACCATTTAGGGTTGGGTTGTTGTTTTTTTTTTTTGGGGGGGGGGGGGGCTGTATACGAGAAATCTTTACGGAGGATGTGAGTCTAGTACTGGTACCACAAGAATGATAATTATGTTAATTATATTAGCTGCCCGCTTCGGTCAAGAATCTTGTCAAAACAGAAGGAAATAAGGTGCACTGAAAGTGATTTTAGGGACTAAAAAAATATGCTGATGTAAAATTTCGTTCCTAAGCAATAGAACTACTTAGCCCAATGCTTAGATTTCAATTTATAAATCTTATAACTAACTATAAAAAGCTACCATATTTCCCCCAGATTTCCCTCAGAATGCATCTCCGTCGTCCTAGAACCATTTTGTTTTCGTGGGAGCATGCCTGGGTGTAGGCAGTACATACAGGGTTCTCGTACAGGTGTAATAGTGCTAGACTAGTAGAACATATCAGTCACGTTTTTGCATTGTCTGAATGGAAGATTCATCTCTCAGGCACTAGTCATGTGGCAATAACTCGACAGAGCCTCGCTGCGCCCAACAGGTAAGTGTCGTCTATGAACTAGCCCATTAATGATATTAATGATATTGCCCTTGTAGACAGAAAGTTTCACAACAACTGAAATTCAGTGTAATCAAGACTCTTGTGATATTTGAACCCATCACCCATACACTGCCTGGAGGGCACATGTCAAGTGTCACTGACATTAAATGGC
>CM037777.1:15205070-15252259 GCA_021229015.1 Solen grandis | reverse complement strand
TTTTAATGAAAAAAAAAATAAGAACTTTTTTAAAAGGAAGAGAATTTCTTATATTTTGATGATGAGATGATGATGTGATGACTCACCTTTAAAAGAGCAGCTGTGACTTTTTTGGGTGTCTGTACTCCCGGGGTGTATCCAAAATCCCACACTCTGACCTTGTAAAATCTCTCTACGAAGCCCCAGACAAGGGTGCTAACTCGGGCAATTCAAACGGGTGGCGCTGCAAATAAACCTGGAATTTCAAAAGTTTCGGAAAACAGTGTATGTAGTGTTTTTAATTTAAATTAAAAATTTCGATAACCAAAATCACACAAAATTTTCTCTAAATGTTTTTAAACAAATTTAATTTTTTTTTATTAAGAAATGGGGAGGCAAAAATCACCTACCGCGACTGTTCCCTTGTGATAACACGGGGTACGTCATTTTTAAATTTGTGACGCATTTCCTTTTTTTATTATCAAAATTTCCGGTTAAGAGGTTCTAATTTTGACTCACTTTGAGTTTCCATAGCTTAAAAAATATTAAAATGGGGATAACAATGAGGAAGATAGAGTCATTTTTTACATTTGATGACGTTTTTTCCGGTTTTTATCAAAGGGAATTTCCGGGGTCCATTTTTTTTTTGAATTAAGTTACTATTTTATGCTAAAAATGACAAATATTGGGAAAAAAAAAAAAGAAAATACTGATTTTTGTAGATTTTAAAATCGAAAAATAATAAATTTTTGGGATCAATCATATTTTTAGACTGATTTGCACTAAAAAAATAAAAAAAAAAAATGAGTTCTAAATAATCAAAATAACAATATTCTATACCCAAATGACAAAATTTTAAAGCAGAAAAAAGAAAATATTGTTTTTGTTTTTTTGTATAAATCGAAAATTAATCCATATGGGTAAATAAATGGTTTAGACTTGATTTACCTCAAAAAATTTTCAATAAACGATTTCGAAATCAAAAAAAAAAAACCTTCATTAATCATTTTTATACTTATTTTCAATGATATTAGAAATTTAAAATAAATGAAAGAGTTAATGACTTTTTAATTAGTTTTTCCTCTGCCCGGGTTCCGTGCACTTTCCCCCGTCCATCCAAGATTTATCGATAAAACATAAACATGTGTTTTAAGTAAAATCAAGTGGCCAATCATATCCAAAATTTTGATTATTGATCTTCCAACACATTTTTAAAAAATTTTTAAACAAAAAAAATTTGGCGCAAAAATTTGAAAAAATTCGTTCTTTCTGTGAAGTTTTTTGGGTGATCATTTGTTTTTTGGGAAAGGGATTTTGATTTCGAAAAAAAAAAATGGATAAAATTTAATTTTTGTAGAAATTTTGTTGTGTATAAAAAAAGGGATATGAGAAAAAGTGGTATTTTTAAAAAAAAAGTTTACCTTATTCAACCTGTCCATTTTTTTCCCCGAACCATGAACACATTCTATGTTTTTTTTTGAAAGTGTGCATGTGGTTATTACCCTCTGGGTTCTGGGTAAAAATTTTGCTGGTGTTGTGCAATTCCCCCAAATTTCTGGAAAAGGGGATGTCATTGGTTGAATACTACTTTTCTTTCTGACGGGTTGTTGATCTAATCATGGTTTTTTTAGACAACATTCTAGACTTGTTATCGACATAAAATGAAACAGGCATTGGTCGGTTAAAATTTGTAAAACCGTTATCTCGGGTTTTACTCTTTTGTACACGGAAACTATTTTTAAAAAAGAAAATAACCGCAGTGTGTTGTGATGCGATTCTGCATTTTTTGTTGGGTTGTTGTAAAATCATGGTTTTTTTTAGACAACTTCTATTTTGTTAAAATCGAAAAAAAAATGAAGACATGGCATTGGTCTTTTTCAAATTGAAACCATTATCCTGGTTTACTCTGTTGTACATTTGGAACTACATTTCCAAGAATAATTCCCGGGAAAAATACATGATTAAATGGATATCACTATGTGTGTGTTGTGTGTGTTGTGTTGGTGAAACATAAACATTATTTGTACATTTTTAAACATGACGTGCCATTACTTCATTAAATTTGATACTTTAAGTATGAAAGTCTTTATAATCTATACAAACTCTACAAAAATTTAAGGGGGAGAAAATTAAACAAAGGGAGGCATAAGTGTTTATCCAGATTCAAAGTAAAAAGTATTCACATGGTACTAAGATTTTTTCTTTCTGTTTTATATAGGTTACGTCTATGTGATTATGAAATGTACGGTGCCTAATTTAAAATGATTTCAATATTCGCAAAAAGTCATTATTGAAAAACGTGTACAGATATGACAAAAAACTGTGTTTCCACGCACACAAATTTCCTGAGGAATTGAACTTTATTCCTTTCGTTGAAATGCGGTACAACAGTTAAAATTGTGTTGAAATAACATTTAAGCATGTTCAAAAACTGGTTCCCCACGTCTGAATTCTGAAAAATTTTATCTTTATTTCTTTTGTGTTGAATTAAAGTGACAGGATTTCAAAAATAGTTCAATATTGTTTGATAAAAAATTAAATTTTTTTATTGTATGTTTATTGTATGATATCATATATTGATATCATTTTTGTTTTTAAAAACTTTGTTAGCCCCGTTAAAAGGGGGGAAACCGACCCTCAATTCCGTGATTAAGCCCAAAACAGAATATACAAGTCAGCTCTGTATATTAATGGGCTTCATACCCTCTGTTGTACTAAGTTCTTTTGGTGTTTACCTGTGTCCCGCCCAGGGCTAAAGGACTTGACCCCCCAATGCCCTTAACCCTAGGCGAAAAGTACAATCACTTGTACATTTATGTCATTTCTAAAAATAGATATGATGAATCTAAATAAAGTCATGATTCCATTCTAAATATAACATTGGGCATTTTAAAATTAGAGTCAACAGAAAAAAAAATTTGGCCGCCGCACACCAATAAAATGACGCACTCCTGCGCAGCGCATCTGGGGCCCCAAAAAGGGTGCTTTTTAAATCATCGCCATAGTCACCCAAAAAATTGTTGAAAATTCCCTTTTCCCACCCTCCATCGTCACTTAGTAAAAGCTTATCCATGACAACCTTCTTTTTTTGCGAAATAAAAATTTTTTAAAAATTTAGCACTGTTAAGAAAGGCTTAAGGATACAAGTTTGAAACCCTTTAAAGGTAAGACCCAAAAGGATTTTGATTCTTTAATGCGTGGCCCCCTAATTAAAAAAAAGATTGAATTTTCAGCTTGTACAGAGCTGATCTTGTCTTTTTCCCAGTTTTGCAGTGATTTGTGTCATTTCAGTTCTTCACTTGATTTGGGTGGTTGTTTGTATCCCGGCACATTGGGCGACGATGGGGAATGGTTTTCAACCTAACGCGTCAATTAATGAAGGTGTCAAAATAGTCACAATGCAAAACTGTTAAGATTTTTAATTGAATAATTTTTTGTACAGACTTTTCAATCATCAATTAATAAAAACGTGCGTTTTTTCATTTGGGTTTATTCATTATCTGCCAAATTTTCGAGGAAACGTCCCGTCTAAAAAACCCCCTTTTTTTTTTTTCTCCAAAACAAATTTTTGCATGTTTGTTTATATATGTAAGATGACGGGGTATATGCAAATCAAAAATTTTAAAATTTGATGTGGGTTTTTGTTTTTTTTTTTGGGTTTTTGTTGTTGTTTTTTCCCCCCGGTCAACCTTATCAAATTTTTTCTGCTCTTAAAATTATCGATTGCAAGCAAAAGTTGTTTTAAACCCGGAAGTTTTTTATCAGCAAATAATTTGCAGTATTTTTAATTGCATACTTTAGTGGATGATAAGAAAAAAAAATCGCAACGTATTTATTAAATTTAAAAAGAACAATTTGTTCATTTTTTATAAGGCAAAAGCTGTAACGTTCATTTCCTTACAAAAAATCTGAATGCGCATGATAATCAAATTTCAGAAATCATTTTTATATACACAATGGATTACACAGTTTTTTTCATTTAAAAAAATTTTAAACTTTATATGTCGACAGCTGTTAAAAAAACAAAAAGGTTTAAAATTTTTTACAAAATTTTCCCCGGTGTTTCTTGGTTGGGCTCACATTTTCTCCTTGGTTTTTTTGCACCGACAAAGGACTATTTGAGTTTAAACCCTCGCTTCGACAGTATTTCAGTAATAGCACGTCAAGCCAATACAGGTGGAGGAAACCCCAAACACGGGGGCACCGGGGAAATCACTGACAAACCCCAAGCCAGCTGGAAGGCTTTCCCCACATGAAACCAATACACTGCCGGGATTCGAACACCCCGGGGAGGGGGTGAGTGAGTGTAAAGTCAGCGACTTTACCCTCCGGCCACGGGGGCTCCCGCTGAAGTTTGAATTTTAAGGTTTTTCATTATATCCTAGAACTAAGAAGCCCCGCAATACCAGCAGTTTGTTTCCATATTTCATAATATATAAAGCATTTACAATGTATACGACCGTCCCAAATACCGTGAAAATACCAGGACTATTTCCCCTAGTGCAGTCTGTATAAATCGTCCAAAAATCACAATACTCATTATTAAATAGGGGATTTAACGCTTAATGATTCACAGTTACAGTCTCATTTTTCAGTGGTCGTTCAAATCTGTTCCAAACAGGATACCGTACGGCCGTGCGATGTAGAGAAAATATTTCCATTGTATACATTGTTTCTTTGTTGACGTAATGGAAACCATGGGATAATCGCTCATCGAGTATATACCCTGAAAAAAAAAACAAACAGTGTAAATGTTAATTTAGAATTCACGTTTTAAGTTTTTCGATTTAAAAAAAATAAAATAAAAACACAGGTGCAATCTAGATCAGTAAGTATCCATCCAGTAAATTCTTAAATTAAAATCAAGGTCCTTCAAATGCTTACAAAAACTTTCAGTGGCATATGCAAGCTACCATTGACTAGGAGTTAAAGGCCTTTTTTTGCACAGAGTATATAAAGTCTTGCATTTACTTAACAATTTCCCACCGAGCATTAAGGTAAGGGGGCGTAACCAGTAATTACAATCATTTTCCTATTTTTATAAATGAGTTAAACGTTACTTTTAAAAGGCAAAGCTGTGATATCCATTTGCTTATAAAAATATTGATATACCAGATATAAAATACCTCATGTATGCAGACAATGTAGTTTTATTATGTTTGCCAAATTGAAAACAGATACAGGAGTGGAAGTTAATTCAGGAAATACCTGTTCTATAGACATAGCAAGTAAGCAATTAGTTTTTACAGGGGTTCATACATAAACTCATAAACTTCAGTATAAGTAAACGAGACTTTTACACCCACTCTGTCTTGAACTAAAGCACAAAAAGGCTTATCAGTCAATTAAGGCCACGATCTCCACATTGAGAATAGCAATTTAACAATAATTCAATCCGTTCACACAAAAATATCTAATTCATTGTCACTCAGACCAGAAGTACATAAAGTAAATTTTAAGGAGTTATAAAACCTTTTAAAGCCCGGCTTATAATAGCAGTTATGTAAAAGTACATTCTTAAGGTCAATAAATCATGCAGTACAATCTGTACAAAAGTGTCGAGCTGAAAAACAATCTTACTTTATATATTTCGTGAAACGCGTGATCCTGTTCATTAATCTATCATAAACAGTGAATGTGCACAACTGTCTTAAGTATCGGTGTATCTCATTAATAATGCCCAAGGCCCCACCCCAAACCCGTAATCTAATACATGTGTAATACCAATTCTGAGATGGACTAAAAACGAGAAGCATATATCAGCACATGCGCGTGTGGATAAGTGCCGATCTAGTTTTCACACGAAGCTGGATATGTTACGCTATTTGTTTCTTAGACGCACAAAAGCAACGTTTATATTGTTCTCTTTAAAGCAAACAATAACAAATATTAAAAGGAAACAATTAAATTAGAATTGCTTAGATTGTTAATGTAATACTACTTAACGGATTTTCTAGTGTCACTTAGAAGATTTGATGACCTTTTCCACCATGTTATTTCAATAAGACACTATCACCAAAAAGACTTTAAATGTGAATGCTTTGTCAGATACCAAAATCAACACGGACACAGCGACCGGGTAAATATAATTAGCCAATACAACTTAAATACGTACCCGATATATAATTTTCACGTGTATCCATGTCTATCTTAGGGCCCGAGATATAACTAATAACATATTCTAGATCTATGATTCATAAGATTTTGATATAAGATCGCCATGTACATGTAAAAAGCAAATTCACTGAAATCACATCAAAACAGCGGCTATTGTAATAACATTTGACGGACAACAGATGGGGAGGTAGGCAACCACACCAAAGCAAACAATTTTATGAAATCCATATCTGAAGTCCTTCAGTCTTCAAGCAGTGTTAATAGATATTCCAATTAATATAGTGGAATACAAAAGTATCAATACCAGAAAGTAAGAATTGTTTTTTGGTCAAAGTATGGGGTTCCCTGTAACACCGAAATTCCATGGTTAAATTCGAATCTGACAAACAAGCTAATATATTTAAAAAAATAAAAACTGTTCGAGGTAACATACATTATCCGAATTAAATCTTGCGTTTTTTATCCACTACTAAAATCTCACAGAAAGGACTAAAAGTAATTTGTCATCAACGGTAGTTTTCCATCCCCCACTAACCTGGAACTATAAACTACACACAGAACATGCGCGCACATGGTACTTTACCATATGTGGACCACCGATTGCATCAAAATGCATAATACCAATCGGGTATATCCCATGACATGGTGAGCGGTCAAAACATTGGAACCTGCTGCGGCCCAGCACAGTCTTTTGAGTTCCGTGCCAGATACCCAAATATCATACATACACCTAGCTCCCCACGTCACTATGCATCCACCAGCCTGGAAAAGATGTCCTTTTTTTTCATTTTGTTTTAAATATATAGTTTAGTTTATTCTATAAAAATACATTTGTTTATCATAAATTGACTCATTCAGTTGTAGTAGCCATATGACGATGGATCAAATGGTGTTCGAAATCAAACCACGTTGACAAAAACGGCGATTGCCGGGCGGATGCGACTATAGGTAACCAAACCGATTTGCTTGCAAATACTTGATCCTTTCCTTTTTTCCCGAACATCCTCACGCTTCTTGCCCAACACTAAGCCGGGACCCCCCGAGAAATATCCCCCAGGGACGATGGTTTTGAAATGATGACCGAAATAAACATTTCCGTATGTAACCTGTAAGTATAACAATTCTAATTACATTAATGGATTAAAGACATGCGGTTACATGTGTTATCCTATGATCGATCAAACGAACACCGAGCTATTAACGAGGTTTTTTATATCCGTGTTTTACTAGTGCTAAGCTTATTCCGGAAAAAAATCTCCTCCGACTTCAGAGTCCCGTCAATTATCCGAGCACCTTCAATACCCTCATGCACTTCGCAGTTTTACTAGAAGTCAAACATATGTTCAATACCCACAGAGTATAGCAACTAATCGTTAAATGCAACTATCCTTCAAAATGATCATTTTATTGTACAGCAGAACTCCATTTAGTAACCACCTGCTCTTGGGCAGAATTTTGGCCAATTCCCTTTGACTACAATAAAAGGTTTGACAAAGCCACATTCAGAACGTCATGGTTGCAAACAACTGTTTTATTGTTAAATACACTTTTGAGATAGGGGAGCATCTATATATGCTAAATAGAGTTCCTGTTTTACTTTAAATATCTAATTATGCACTACTTCCTTATTTAATATTTCGGTTCACATCACCTGTCTACGGCGTGATACTGCAGAGTGGCAGACTATATCTGTCTCAAGTAGACTCGTCCTCCAAATGACTGAAAGACTGTCGGAGGGAACGTTAAACGATTGAGGATACATTAAAAGGCGCCATTTAAAGAACAGATAATTTAGAAAAAGAAAAACGTGTAGATCTTTACAAAAATGTTATTCTAACTTTTTAAGGTACTCCATGTAAGAAATTGTTGAACATTTCCTGAAATTGTTGTGGGATTTCTAAAAAAAAGATGCAAGCCTTTATAGAAGAATAGCTTATAACTGCCAATCAATGTATGCATGCTTCTGCACTTAAGTCTTATAAGTATTGAAGGACCATGCTTTAAATGTTAATGTAGGATATTACCCTTAAATTATAGCTACAAAAGTGTTCATTCCAAAAGTAGCTAGCGGGCACACACAGAATTCTTACAGCGAATATTTTTTCTTATTCCAGATTCGTTTTGTCAGTCATGTCAAAACACGTCCCCAATTAGACTTATAGTAACGAAATGACCGAGTGTAAATTAATCAAAGCATTGACCCACTGTCAGAAAGCGAAAGTTAAAATGTGTGAATTAAACAGTTCAGTTTTTCTTTAATTATTTTGTGGTATGCCCTGTAAAAATCAGGGAAGTTAAATCTTCTTCAAACAGCAGGTAAGATTAGATTATTTTATTTTATTGGTCTCTGTCAAATTAAACAAACTTGGATAAGGAATAGTGATCTTAGTATTTGATCCTCTCAATACCGTTAATAAATCATGAATTTGCTGCAGACAGAGAAATTTTAATAAAAGGCAAGAAAATGGACAAGATAAAGTTACTGTTTCTTTGTCACAATCCACATCCTTCACATGTGTAAAGAATGATAACCATAGCCCTCAATAGTTTTTCAAAATATGTATCTAAGAAAATCCTATTTTCAACCATACAGGTAAGAAATAGAGATGAAGCAAGGTAGGTCTTGTTGTTCTTAGTAATTAAAGTTTGTCCAATTGCAAAAAGTATAACCATCCCTGAATGTACTTCTGAATTGTTGACAACAGATGCGACTAAAGACACAACAGTTAGATTGAGACTCTAACAGAAAAGATTAAAAACAAAATGTTTCAATTGACGCTTACAATAAACATACTGCCCCCTCTCATTTCTACTGGTTTACCTTATAACCGAACCTGTCTATGCGCAGGACCCTCATATTAGACAATCGACTTCTCTATAAAAAATTAAAAATAAGGAAGAATAACAAACTAGAATTTCAAAACTTCAAATATAAAACACAAGAATTAAAACATAAGTATAATTACAAAAAAAAATGTCTCAGCTAAATAGAACCCACGTACCAACCCCTTTCAATAACAAAAAACTGAACAAACGCTCCATACCATCTGAGCAATACCCGCAGCCGCAAATTTTGTGGTGCAAATAGGTTTTTTATAGGTAGTTTAATGAATAATAACTGCGGTGAACACTGAATTATAAACTTGCTTCTTTATAACAGTTTTATTTGCACATAAATTGTGATTAAACCCAATGCCTTTCAAAAATCCGCAATATATCTAACTTTATCAAAACTGCAATGTTGACTCTACAACAGTGTACTATTTTTCAACTCGAATGTATGTATAATTTTGCGGTAAATTGTGATAGTAAGTAGAAAATCCCTCTGTCTGACTTAAAGCTTTCGCATCAAATAATGGTTTTTGGATTTTTTTAGGCTTTTCATTATCTATCAATTTAACACAACTGGAACAGTCAATAAAAAACACGTTACCCTATGTGTCCTCCTTTCCCCTTAATAATATTTAGTAATCATTATTTTATTATAAATATAATTATTATTAATTTATATGAACCTCGAATTAACATCGATATAAAATAAATACATGTACAAATGGGTAAAATAGATACTCGTATCAAAAATAAATATAATTTGTTATCTTGGATAAAAATAACATGTTACATGACTTGTTTTAAGAAAATAAAATTAAAAATGTCCCTCGTATGCCAATCCAACCTGTCCGCATACATCATTGGAGACCAATTATTATTAGTATATATAAAAATGAAGAAGGCCAATTTAAAGTAGATCGATTGAGAATTAGAATAACATATTTCAATTAAACGGGTAGATTAAAGAAAATGTCGCTTCCATAAACCAATGACCAATTTTTATTATAAATATATATTTGGAGAATGCTTCTCCCACAGTATAAATGGGCGACGGTAAAGTCAAGACTGCACATGCGCAGGAGTTACGCAATAGATTTTTCGCGCAATTTGCGGCGGCCATATTGGTATCTATATTTAGCATGACATCTAATTTTTATAATGACATCATTGGTCATTATTATGGAATGACCACATCGGTAACAATAGGATTAAAAATAAAATAGTGTTCATCCATATTATACAAAAGTAACAGGCGGGCCCATTATAATCTTAAGTGTGCACATGCGTGGCCCAACATAAGTTAACAGAGATTGAAATTTCCATCGGATTTCTTAATTCTCCGAAAAATCGTTTTTTAGAAGTTAATACAGCTTGGTACCAAGGACTTCGAATTAACGAGGTTCTACCTGTACATTGATGAACAGAACGGAATATATTCGAAACATAAATCACTTTATAAACACTGCATACTGCTCCCTCAAAAACTTCGTACAATTTGACAATATTAAATCCGTTAACCCGAGGTAAAGCCTCAGGATAACATAACCATTTGGCCAGCTCCCCTTGGTGGGGCTATCTTAATCCGACTCAAGTCAACCAATATTGAACGTATAAAAACAAATGGTTTTTTTTTTTTATGTAAACTAACTGGACCCTGAAAGGTTTGATTCGTTATAAACTTGACCATTCATGTCCACTCTCGTTTAACTGAAATAAAACATGGTGTAAAGTCTATATAAAAATATTTATGAATAAAGAGCAGCAGCCCTTCAACCAACTCCTGAATTCCCTTTATATATGTATTTGTCCGAGTAAAAATCGTTTACCTATTTTTGGTTTTGCTGGCTGTCGAGAATCCCAACGTAACAAAAAAAAAAGGAGTTTGCCAGTGTATTTTCCAATATAAAAACATTTTAAAATGTTCAAGTTCTAAGCATTCTCAGTAAAGTCTTTTGGTATAAGGAGATTTGGTAAGCTTTTTTTATAATAATTTTTTTTATCTACTTTTCTGAAATTTATGATCTCCATTGCGGTCAAACACATTGCAAATGTCTCCTTTTGTAAATATTATAGTGTTCATTATTTGTAATTATAAATGAGAAGATAATTAATACCAAGTTCTAAATGGGATACAAACCAATATGGAAATATGATTTTAAAGATGTAAGATTTGTTTGCTTATCATTTTTTTATGTGTTTTTTTAACTGTCTTTCTGTACCATTTCTATAAGTCTTCGTTTACACATCCCGCTCCTAAATCAACACACGACCAGACAGAGTGGGCGACTTTGATGGGATTAACGTTTTTGACACGTGAAAGGAACTATTGTTCCGCATTTCCGCTCCTAAATCAACACACGCCAGATCCTGGGGCTACTTTAAAGGGGATTTACCATTTGACAGTTGAATGGCCTTGTGTCGCATTTTTTCCGCCTGATCAATACCGCAATTGGTTCCATTGCAAAAAAAATATCGTCTATTGTATAAAACGCAAGAGGTATGGGCCTTGGGGAAATGAGTAAGAAACTGATGCAAAACTTGCACTCGATTCATTTGAAGGTAGAACGTGAAAAGAACACATCGTAAAGGTAGACTGGTATATTTTATTACAGTAATAATTTATAGAGTTTTTTTAACGAGACATATTATAAGATATATATTATTTCATAATACCCATCAATTATTACTGTGAAAATCCTATTATTGTTAAATTATTGCTGTACCTTTTATAGCAGACATATTTATTTAGAATATCAATATGATTATTGGTAAAGAAATAAATCATCATGTGTTAATGTTACCTATAAAGCATAAACATGTTATTTAATTATTAATATGATTAATATTCAACATTAAAAAATAAAAGTAGTAATTAGAATATCTTTTAGGACAACAGTTCAGTTATCGAATGGAAGTGACCCTCAGTTTCCGCGAGTAGATCTTAGATCAAGTAACAATCACCTCTGTAAAATCATGACCGCCGACGCATGTGCACACAATAATAAATAAATGGCCGCCTTTACTTTTTGTATAATAAATACATATATTATATTAAATCCTATTTGTCTACCGTCCATGCTATTTTTTTGAGGATTTTATCTGCAACTGAAAGTGGGGTTTTAAGCTTTTTTTTTCATTTTCAGGGGCAGTTTTTTTTTTTGGGCCCCCCCACCACCCCCTTTTAATTACAACCGAAAATTTGAAACATTTTTTTCCTGCACTGTTTTAAAAAGGTTGTAGAAATTTATCCCAAAATTTTTTAAATACTATAGTCGAAAAACAGGAAAAAAAAAAGGGAAAATTTTTCCAAAAATTAAAAAAAAACCGAAAATTCTTTTGCGGGAAAAAAAGGGGAAAAAATAAATTTGGAATGGGATTTTTTTAATTTTGCATAATACAAGAATTTGAAACAAAAAAACAAAAATATGAAATAAAACAAGATATGCTTGATTTTGAGTTATCGGGCCATTGAAATTTTCGAATAAGCAAAAAAAAAATTCACATCAGGGGCAGAAAAACCCCAAAAGCACGGAAAACCCCCCATTTTTTATCTCATTAATTTGTTTTCTTGTTTTTTTTCCCTCTATAAAAATTTGCCAGTTTGAAAAAATTTCTTTTTCCTATTTTTTTTTTCTATTTTTTGCTTTTGTGAAAAACGCCCAAAACCCTGTATCACTCTGCCCCAAATTTGGCAAAACCCCACGAAATACATTGAGATGTTACAAAGAGGGAATTAATCAAAACCCAAACCGCATGTTGTAACACCCTTTTGGGTTTCCTTTGTCATTTTTTTTAAAACACGAATTCAGCAACAGTCAAATCAACATTAAAAGAGTTTCCCACGGGAAACTTTTGCAACTTTTGAATTGAATCGGGGTCATAAACCCTCACCCCGGATCATTTTAAAACCCCAAAAACTTAACCCTGCTGAAACGCAAGGCAAAGGGAATTTTGGTTTTTTTAAAAGCAAATCCTGCCGAAGCCCCTCTCAGTCCCTTTAAAGCTTTTTGATTGTCCTTCATTTTACTGTCGAAAATGGGGTTTGGGAAATCCGAAAAAGGAAACCCCAAGAGGGGCGAACTGACCATGCTAGAATGCATGGAACTTGATTTGTTTTTTTAATTTACTTTCTACCCGGTAGATATAAAGTCCTTGGGAAGGGGGACGATTTTAAAATTTCTTTATGAAAAAAAAAATTTTTTGTTTTTCAAATTAGGGCCCAAAAAGTATTTTAAAGGACAATATTAGTGCAGAAACTCACTCACAATAGCCATTTCAAAATCAAAATAAAAAGGAAAAATTGGAGTAAAAAATAAAAACCCCTAGGGGGGAAAAGTCTTGTTTTAAAACCAAAGAGAAAAACAGGAGTTGTTAAAAACTTTTTTCCCCCCACGGTTCCGCGGGTGTTGACTCGTTCCCCAAAGGGGGCCATTTTTGGGGAAATGACCCCCCCACAGTACCCGTACCTTCCGGTAAGGTCGTCTGCTATGGTGTGGACGCTGAAACACAGTTTTTTTCCCAAATATGGGAAAATCAGTTTAACTTTTGTGTTATGTTTATGCTGCTCCCCAAAATTTTGGAAAATTTTTGGGTTTTTCAGTTTGAACCCTCAGCGGGTAAAAAATCATGGGTATTTCCCCTGTAAAATAGTATTTATTTGTCATTTTTAAGGGAGACAAACTCGTGCTCTTGGAGCATCCCTTCACTTGCAGGTTTTTCTTTTGAAATAAATTTAAAGGGTTTTTTATCGTTTGCGAGGTTTTTCTGAAACCCACTGGGCAAGCATTTCCCGAAATTTGAAAGCAAAAACGGGGAAATTTTAATGAAACAATAAAACCCGAAAAAAACCCCTATGTTAAAAAACAAATGGAAAAATCTTTAAAATAGTTCGTGGCAATTTTTTCGGGGAAAAAAAATTTTTTTAACTCCCCCTCGTTATTTTGGTGAATTTTTGCCCCTGACAAATGACCTGGGCAGTTAAGTCACATTACACGAAAAAACGCAATTCGTAATCAACTTCGACAAAATCATTAATAAGAATACGTATCCCCGAAGCTTGCGGAACCACGTACATGTTCCGCTTCAACCCCCTTTTACCGGGTTCAACAATCTGACTAAGTACACACTTTCCTACCCTTAGTACAAAACGTAAAAATAATAGAATTCAGATTGCCATTCGGGTACGATTTCGTAAGTTCACCTTTGAATTTAGCGATGCCAAAAAAGTAAATGTACAAAAGTGGGGAAATGAGAATACTATACTATAAAAAAAATTAAAAAATGGGTTTTATAATTCTAACATATTTCCAACCGCGGGACGGTACGACTCAAAAAAATTTGATAGTAAACCAATTTTTTTTTCATGATACGACTTTTCCAAGTAAAATTTGTTTCATACCCTTTTTTCGGGGAAAAAAACTCAAACCAAATGTTCTCCTTGCCCAAAATAAAAAACCTAAAGACCATGAAACATTTTTTCTCTCCTTAAATACATTGGAAATTGAAAAACAAATTATTGGACCAGCGTGCACTGATCTTTTCTCTAAAAAATCTTTAAAAAAAAAAATCACTAGCAAGAAAACAAAGCGGGTTTTGCTTTAACCATTTTTGGGGCCGTGAGGACACCCACCCCCCGCTGTAAAATCAATATAAATACTCTAACAAATTTATGTATCAAACAAAAAGCAACATAAAGTTTTTATTTTTTAAAAAAATATCCCGACAACTTCCCAAAAAAGAGCCCAAAAATTTAGCAAATGTGACTTTATTTTATCAATGTATATAAATACACATAGTCGCGTTTATTTTTAAAAATACTGATTATTTTAAACAAAAATTTGCAATATTTCTATTAAAACCCTTTAAAAACCACACAGAGAGAGAGAGAGAGAGAAAAAAAGAGTGTAACTAAAAAAAAAAGAAAGAAAAAAGGTTTGCAATTCTTTGGGTTTACTGCTAGAAAAAACATAATTTTAAATTAATGCTTCCCAAATTGGAAAAAAAATGAGCTACCTTTATGGAACTTTCATCAGCAGGGTCTGACTGATCGAATGTCGTGTTTTTGTTTCTTGGGAAACATTGACGCTCTTGAAAATGGGGAAACCAACTTCGTTCAATGTTGGGCAGCTTCCTTGATAATTTTAAAAAACGAATATCCAATGTTAATCGTCAAAACCCGAAAAAACGTCGTCGCTTAGTTAAATTCGGAGGGGGGCAATCGAACACCCCAATAAAAAAAAATTTTTCCCCATTAAGTCTCGCGCAGATCTTCTGTACGGTGAGTTGAAAAAAGTTACGTTTTACTATATCGAAATAAATAAAAAAACGGTTTTTGGGGTTTGGCCCGAGGGACACCCATGGTCACGTGGTAAAAACAATGTCACCAAACCATTGCGTCGAGTTTGTAATAAAGGATGGGAAAACGGGAAATTTCGGAAGTAATTTTACCATAACTGGGCCCGTCACCTAAAAAGGTGCAGGAAAGCGGTAAAGCGGTTTCAGAGTATGCACCTTTTATATTAAATTCCCCTTAGTGGTGGGGCCTCCCTGGCGGAGGGGAAACTTCGACTTTAAAACCACTTAGATTCTCACCCGTGGGTTCGAATCCCCGGGAGGCATTCATTTCAAGTGAGGAACCTTCCCGCTGGGTTGCTGGTCATGGTTTTTACCCGGGGTCTTAGGCATTTTGGGGTCTTTTCCCCACCATAATTAGTGAACGTCGAAAAGATGAAATACTGACGAAAACGACGGAAACTAAAATTAAAATCCACCAGTGGGAAAGGGGACTGAAGGCATATAAGCGCTTCACTAATCAGGTATATACCTAAATTGCCTTAAAGGGGACATGTTTAACTACGTACTTTATCCCTTAATCTTGAATTTATGAATAGACAATACATTTTTTGGCTTTTTGATTCCGTATGATATAAGAAATAATGGATTCTCTTTGCAGGGAGAATCTGGGCTTTTTATTGTATGAGCAAAACTGATCAACATCTCTTGAATAATTGTTTTATCGGGTTTGATCGCCTGCCGAGGGACCAACATCATTTACAGGAGGTAAAAAATTAAAGGGACAACAACTTCAAACTATAAAACACCAAAAACCCTTTTTTCTGCTAAAATTTGTCCCGCATTGAACCATAGACTTTTTGCTGATATTCTCAAATTACACTTAGCCTATTTTCTTCGCTTGCACTCTTACTTTTCGCTACACATTACGCTTGCAATGTAAAGTTTTTTTGCTTTTTTTTCAACTGTTCCTGCAAAATTTAGGTAAAACGACATTTTAAAAACCCCTGTTACCACATCCAAGGGAAAAAAGAATTAATCATTAAATCAAGGGAACGTCTTGGAAGAGACACATATAATAGCATTATATTAAAGTATCTTTAATGGAATTTAAAATTTAAGTGAGTGTAAGTTTTCACCAAATTAAAGACACTCTTTCTTTTTCTTCTCCTTTTTTCTTCTTTTTTAAAAATACACTTAATTCCATCATTGGACACTTCTTTTCCCCTTATTTAAAGAGTACTATATCAATGAATTTTCATCATCCATTTATTTCATTTTTTCACGCTTTTATGGGTCAAAATTTTATCGGTTTTTTACCACTCGTTTTTAAATGCACGACTTTAAGGGAAAAAAATTTTACTCGTTGTTTGGGGTATCAAAAATGAAATTTATGTGTAAAATCATCCCAAAGGACTATTTTCACTAAGTGGAAAAAGGGCCCTAAGCTCAAACAAAAATGATTTTGGGACAAATAAGAAACAACATTGCTGATATTAAAAATGATGATTTCATTCACATAAAACATTCTTCTGTCACCAGGGCAACAAAGGTTGTATAATGTTTTGGTTACTTGCCGACTTTTTCCCGATTTGTAATTTTGTTTGGGTGGTCTTTTAAAACATAAATTTGTAAATATGTTCACTAGGTTTAAAAAAGTGTGTCACATAAATAAACGATGGGTTATTAAGGTCAAGGACACCAATGAAGGTCATGATTGTCAAAAATATGCTATGAGATCTCCTTTTTCAAATGTTTACAAAAACTTGTCCATCTGAATTAATCTCTTAGCTGATTTGTTTAATTACCTGTATGAATGAATACATATATGACCATAATTTTGATTTCAACATCTCTAACAAAAACTCTCAGCCCCCACCCCCCCCCCCAAAAAAAAAAGAATAGTTCCGGAAAAAAAAGAGCGTCGGTAGGTAGGATAAATTTGGAAAGTGATTTGTCTATGAAGTCTCATCAAATTAGAAAAAATCTATATTTCGGTTCAACTAAACAGATTTGTAAAAGTATAAACGTTTATCCGAGAGGTACATATTGTGCTCGTATTGTGCGTTTTGATTATCTCGATTTAACTAGTAACGTTTTTACTTCTTGAATGTAATTTGGTAACATGCAGCTAAGATAAAATGCAAATAATATTTATATTTTTTCAAACTCAAATTTACGAAATGTACAACGACATACACGACACGTTTTACGCCGTACATCAAGACGTTCGAGAATGGAGTCGCATCAGATAACACTCTCAGGTTTACAACTGCATACTTGACTTTCACATTTCTACGCGATTTAACATTTGTAGACGATTTTGCAACTTCCATATATGGCAGTATCACGGAAATAGGCGAAGATTTAAAGGCGGGGCCAAATTTCACGAGCGGAAGATAAAGAGAGGTAACCTTACACCATGATAAATCGGTAAGTACTTATTGTTATTATTACGTATTTACCTGAGTCTGAAAATGATACTTTGTAGATACAATAATTTTATATACATCAATTGTTAATCATTATACTTACCTTTGGACTCTTTTAATATATACATGGTAAAATGAAAACAAAAAATATGGTTGAAAAAATGTTATGTAGATCTATGAAAGGGAAGTTGCTATGTACAGACATTTAGGCTTCATAATTTTGGTTTTAATTTTAATTTAATAATTTAATTTTTTTCTCTTTTTTCCTATCCAGTCATACCCTAGTATTAAGGTTATATTTGTGATATAGTAATTAAATGTTACTTAATATTACTGGGAAAGGCAGCAGCCAGAATTTGGCCTGTAAAAATTATTGTATAGATCTATCTGTAGCAAATTTTCCATCTGTTTTGACTTGAAAATTGGACAATAGTAAAGCAGCAACTTAACTGAACCTTAAATATCAATTTGACTTATTCCTTCTTTAAATATATTTGTTTTGCATAAAAAATCTTGATTTATAGTCAAGCAGTAATTTTTACTGTCTTGAAAAAAAAAAAACATTAAGGGTTGGATTAAGACACAGACAGTTGATGGCATGTAACTTTTGTGTATTTTCTTAAAGAAATTAATCAATCTGCATGTATGTATATGAACAAACACAGAGATTCATAAAAAATATTGGAAATCAGACACTTTTTTGCATTTAAAACATTAATATACTAGGTGACAAGCAAAGGATCAACCTTTATTAAACAGGAGATATCTTATATCTTTATAGAACATCTCCTGATTAAAGACATAATGAATACTTCAACTTGAACTTTATACTGCAATAGTCAATATTGACTACTTAAGGCAACCTTAATTTTGGATGTGTTCTTGAATTGTTATTAAAAAATTTGAGTCCGATACACCTCAGCTCTGTTTGTGCAAATTATGCATTGTTTTTTTTCTGAAAATTGTGAATAAAGAAATCGACTTTTTTTATGAAAGTGGCATTGAGCGCGAATTCACAACACAAGTAATGGCAGTGGCTAGATATTAAATTTTGAAAAAAGCTCAATTGTGGTGAAGTGGGTTCTCATATCATGTGGCTTTGGTGGCTCGACTAAAAAAACATCAAAGTTAAAATCTGGCCGGATATAAAAATCTAAATATAAATTTACGCAATGCTGCGCTTATATGCTGGCTTTACAATGTTGGTGGGGTACGTTTCAAAAACTAATCTTTTTTTATATCTTCTGATGTTGATTCAATACCTGCATACAATGGCATTCATGCAACTGAAACACATGATGCTTAGTAAATAATTGTGATACTGTTTAATTCTCATAAATGCATTTACCTTGAGTGTGTAGACCTACACGCTGCAACTCTTCCCTTATTCGTACATGGGAGATAACTTCGTGGAGATTTGCCAGTCGTTGTCGGAAAATACCAAAAGTAAGCGGACAATTACGTTATTTACGATGATGTAGTGGGCGGGGAAATGGACGGAGCTTATTTATCAACATTGCAAACGTGTAAACCTGGATTAAGCTGAGCCGAATCATGATGGTCGGACAATGTAAAGTTGCGAGCGTTATAAGTAAGGAGGCGTTTTGTAGTTTATCATAATGCATTTTGTCGAAATACGAATTTACAATGTTGCATCGGCAAATTCAGTCCAAGAATGTTTCTCTGGAGTTTAAATACTAAGAAATTCAAATGAATTGTGTATTTTGTCGGAAAATAAACTGTTCAACTCAGATCAACAAGGCTGGATTTTTGGCAACGAATAGCTTCCATAATAAACCCCCTTTAAAACAAGTTGATATGAAAATGATAACTTATTTGTCATATTCGGTATTTTTACAATGTCATATGCTATACTATAAATAGGGGGCGGCATAAATATTCACTCAAATCTGTTGATATGAATATTTGAAAAAATATAATATACTAGTATGCAGGAGAAGATCAACCATGCCCATAGCTGTATGAAAAAAAAAATGAGACTGTTAAGTTCCTGCCCATAATCCGATGCTTAGAAAACAGGTGTACACTTCAGTTATATTTAGAGCATGCTGCCTTTTATAGTGTTTATGTGTGGACAGACAAATTCAAATATTAGTCTTCAACTGTACTGGATTTTTTCTTGTTATCATAATCATAAATATCAATGAATTAAGCAGCATTATTAAATATTTCCCTACCTTTTTTATTTGTGTTGTTTTGGAATTTACTTCGCTGCAACCGTATTTCAATCATATAGCGACATCTAGCTCATACATGTTCAGGAAGATCTCAATCACACAACAGCCCGGAATAAAACCACAGACCAACCATAAATCAGCTGGAGGTTTCCTCGCTTTTAATATCCACTTGACTCTGACTGGTTCGAACCAGCGGCCTTTAAAGCTGAGTGGTATTAGTCACCAAACTTCACCTGCTAGGCCACATGGACCCCTAGTACTGGGTATCGCATTTGTCAGATGCTCAGCATGTTGCTCATCATTTAAGTGTAGTCAATGGTTGGCCCATCGTCGGATACTCAGGCTGCCTATCTAATTTTACTTCATGTCAGCTATGTATGGAGGGCAACGGATAAATCCCTCGTGGGTTTTCGATGCTTGGTGTAGTATCGATCATGGTAATGTTTGTGGCATGATATCACCATAAGACATCAAGTTTCGTCTGTCTCATCACAGGACCCTGATATTCAGTAAAAAAGAAAAAAAAGAAAGAAAGAAAGAAAGAAAAAAGAAAAGAAAGAAAAAAAAAAAAGAAAAAAATGTCTATATAGAGAGTTCGATTTTCTCATAGGACACTTTTTGGTGTGAATATCAGGGTCCTGTGGTCTCACGTAGACATTATGACTGAAATACTGTTGGTTGAGCAGTAACCCACACAAAAAACATTTACAACATGTTTTGCGTACAGCTTGTGTTCTAGTTATACTTGTTTATTTTAGCTATTGATAAAGTTTTTAATGTCTTTAAAAAAAGATTAAAATGAGTTTTGCACTTAATCTACCACCGGAGCGATAGACCCAACTACTCAATCTAAAACAAAATACCAATCTTTACACAAAGGGTTAACATGTATCTACACTAATTATTCAGAAAAGAACAGTGTGTAATATTCAGCGTGCAATGCACATTTCAACCTTCAAAAGATATTTAAAGGGATCTTTTCTACTAGTGTCATACTATCAATGAAGTAAAAAGAGTAAATCTACCGGAGTATACAACATTTTTCTTTTGTTAATTCCACTATTTTGGTCAGGTACAGATATTGTCACTGTCTTTTATCATTCCAGGCGCGAAGTAAAAGTTTAGTGTTTATTTTCACATTGTTCTTAGAGTTTCAAATTATTTTCTTTTGGAAATAATCAGATGAGTGAGAGATGAGTTTTTTTCGGGTGTTTCTATTTATATGAATTAGTGATACCTTTAAGTTTAAGACATGGTGTAATGTCAATATCAACGAATCAAATAAACCGCCGTGTAAACTATAAAAATCAATGCTATCTACCCATTTTTTGTAAATACATGTACACATCTAAAATAGATTCGAGTACACAATGAACATGCCTTTATGTGTTGATGTATACAATGAGTTAATACACACATAATGTTTGAAAAATGTGCGATGCTTTCGTGAAGCTATTAAAATAAATATCTTGATTTTTTTATCCACGATGCGTAAACGCTTCTTTTCAGTATTTAAATATAAAAAAAGAATTAAATTATGAGAATCATACTTACGTGAATATTTATAAGAAAGCATGTAAGTCATGGAAAATAATTTGGTTAAATATCAACAGCGCAATCGGCAAATTACTTTAGTATCCGTGTACTTTGATCATTTGATGAAACGGTGTATAGTCAAAAATATCTTCTGCTGTTTCGACCGTTTTGTCATCGATTACCATGTTTCTATGATCTTACATAAGTTAAATATGTCGAAATATTCAGAGAAACATTTAAAATACAATGATAATGTTTACATAATAAAAGATGAGCGAAAATAAAATCGTTAAATACATCTATATCATCTTCTTTATAAACCGGTGAAGATAAAAGGCATAAAGCCTTTTACGCGTCTCTGATCATATTTTGTTGAAATTCATATTGGCTGCATGCTTCGACAGACAAGAAAGATTTACAGAATAAAGATTTATCATTTAGGTATACATATGGAAAGTGTCTTGTTTATCGAAGCATGCGGCCACATTGAATTTATTGTATCAAAAGATGACAACAGCTAATATTTCGTATAAAACGCGTGTAAATTACGGTTCAATGGATTTCAACAGGTATTTTCAAGCAAATATTTTGTTCATCCTGACAAATGATAAATACTGATTATATCCGTTTTCGGTGATTTAAGGTTTGTTGAGTATGTTAAAGATTGAAAAAGACTTCTGAAATGCATTTTAATTTTTCCGAAAAGTTTAGGCCATTTTTACCACTTAGTGAACATAGTCCTTACACATGCAACTGTATGCAGCTGTGTATTTATAACTTCCGGTATATACAGTCGAATTTTGGTTACCCTACAATCTTCTAAAATTTCAGGCTTTATTAAAAAATACTTCGGGTGTTCCGATTAAATTTAAAAGTAATTAATAAATGATTTAATATGTTTGCGATATCTGTTTTTGATGAAATGGCGACAGATCAAAGGTTACAGCTCTGGAGATGTCAAAGTGTTTGTGCTTGTTGAGTGATAAACACTTTTCTAAACGACAGTGATATCTAAATTATAAATATTCGATTGTGTTATTGTCTACACTCTATTTGGACATGTACAATGTATTGATTATGTTATTTATTCATGTATGAAGATAGGAGTAGTAAGTCTGTCGGTTTGCATCCAAACAAACTTGACCTCCTTTCTAGGTGGGCGGCCGTCTTTGTTACTATTTATAGTAACTCATTTGCATATAAGCATTTTAGGGTATGACGTGGCCATGTTGTAGGCGACCATTTTATTTCTTATGTGTGTATTGCGCATGCGTGGTGGTCATTTTGGATTATAGTATGACATCATGAGCTATATTTAGAATGACATTATGATCTATAGTTAGAATGACCTTATCGGTAGAATGACCTCATGTTTGTCCCAATAATATACAGAGCTGACTTGTATATTCAGTCATAGGGCTTAATCACGGACATTGAGGGTCAGGTCCTCAGCCTTAGACGGGGACTATACAAAGTCTTAAAACAATAATGATATCAATATATGATCATCATACAATAAACATACAATAAATATAATTAAACTATTTCAAACAATATTTGGAAACATAGAAAAAATATCGACATTACTTACGATGTGAACAGCTCCACGTTCTGTTATAAAATGAACTCAACACTCATGTTTTACGTGTGATCTGCCGTTTATGGTCATAGTATTTCCGGAAACTATATTTAGAAATGTATTTCCAGTGTACAACTAGAGTAAAGCAGAGAAAACTGGTTCACAATTTGAACCGACCAATGCAATGTCTTCATTGACTTAGATCAACAACCAATCAGAAAAGAAATGAGAATCGCATCACACACACATCTCCGGTTATTATTCTTGGAAATGTATTTCCAGTGTACAACTAGAGTAAACCAGAGATAACTGGTTTACAATTTGAACCGACCAATGCCATGTCTTCATTTTATATCGATTGAACAAGTCTAGACATGTTGTCTAAAAATAACCATGACTTAGATCAACAACCAATCAGAAACGAAATGTAGTATTACAACCATGTTTCATTCCATGAATAGGCATGACATTGCACAACAACCAGCAATCATTTTTACTCCATGAACATATGAGGCGTATACACACACACACACGCACACTATTCAAACAAAATCATAGAATGTGTTCATGGTTCTGGAAATGAAATGGACATGTTGAATAAGGTAAACTTTTTCATTTATAAATCACCTACCCTTTTTTTCCTCAGTATCCAAATTTTATATCACACAACAGAATTTCTAAAAAGTTAATTATATCCATTAGTTTTTAGAAATTTCCTGCACAAAAGATTCCATCTGATCACTCTAAGATCATTCACAGAAAGAACGAAATTGTCAAATTTTTGCACCAAATTCTTTTGTATATAAATATTTAAAGATGTGTTGGAAGATCAATAATTAATATTATGGATATGATTGAGCCACTTGATTTTAACTTAAAAACACATGTTTATGTTTAATCGATATAATCCTGGAGGGGACGGGCGAAAGGTTTTAATAATCAATACTTCTCTAATTGGCGCAATGAATTGCTCCAGTTGTGAGACACCCGTGCCCCAGTAGTTATAGAATTGGGCGTGTCTGGGCCACCCCCCCCCCCAACTCCTCCAAACCCAGACACGCCCAATTCTATAACTACTCTCGTAATAAAAAAATCAAAAAAATCACACTAATGTAAAATTTAAAAAAACACATGTGTAAACTTTTAAAAAAACAACAATGAAAAAAAATAAAAAAATTTATACTTGCGTTTTTCCTGAACCCCTTTTTACATTTTTTAATAATATAAAAATCCTCACTCTGAATATGGAGGAGGGTTTTCATAAAGCAATTCTAAAGTAATGTTAAAATTGTTATCTTTTTTTTTTTTAAACCTTCCATGCTTAAGTTGTAAATCTATTTATAAACTGAAACCAATATCTATTTATAAATCTAGAACTGAGTTATCTGTAATTCTTGTTCATAAAAACTACCTGTAATGTCTTCACCTTTTAAATCTTTTATTTTATAAGTAACGGGATTTGTATTTAAAACTTGTTCAATTACAAATATTTCTCTAGTCCAACGAGTAGTATAACCCTTTTCAAATTTACCTTTCTTTTTTGTTATTCTTACTCTATCTCCAACTTTGAATTTAGGTTTCTTAATTTTATTTTCTTTTTCTGGATATAAATTTTTATACACTGTTAATTCATTTTCTAATTTACTTGCTTCAACGGGTGTCATTTTAATTGAAGAATGAATTGTATTGTTATAATCTTTAACTAATTGATCTAATACATCATAATATTTAGTAGTTTCATGAGCAGTAAAATATTTAAACATATGTTGTTTCATAGTTCCTATCCAACGTTCTACTACACTAGATTTTTCTTCATTCTCAGTTGAATATAACTTTATGTTATTATCCTTTAATAATTCTTTTACGGTTTTTAAATAATGTTTTAAATGCTTCACTTACTGTTATTCCTGTTTTATTTTTCAATGGAATTAACCAACCATATTTACTAAAAACATCTATAACTGCCAATAAATATTTATAGTGTTTATTTTGTTTTGAATATTGTTGCATATCTACAAATCAACAGCATCTATTGAATCAACAAAAACACGTCTTTTAGGAAATTTCTTTATAACTCTATGATGTAATTCATCTGCTAATTTATTTGTTCCTATAAATCTATTTTTCTTAGATCCACACTCAGAACATTTAGCTTTTAACATTTGTCTATTATTGGTTGTTGTTACTTGTTCTACTGAACCATTTTCAGTATATTTTTTGGTGATCCATTTTTAAATAGCTTAAAATTGTTTTCTTAAAAAATGGCAGATCGAAAAGTTTGTACAAAATGTAAAGAATACAAACTACTAAGTGAATATTACAAACAAACAGGAAGAAGATTTGGTATTAAATCTGCATGTAAACAATGTCTTAAGCCTAATCAACAAAAACATTATCAAAACAACAAAGAAAAGTATAAAAAAGCGTATCAAGAGTTTATAGTTAGAAACCCTGATTATATGAAAATTATCATAATTAAAATTTATTTCTATTAAAATGAGACCAAGAAATTTTAAAGATCTTATTACTGAAACTATTATTGATGATATAGATGAAGAAGATATAATTAAATATATTAAATTATTAAGAAAAAGAATAGTTATTAATCAGTTTCCTTTGAAAATAAAAATATAATAACAAGTGAATTTTCAACCCCTTTGGCACTTGATATAATAGAAAGTCATTACTCTCACCCTGTTCAAGTTATTCAAACCAAAATAATATGTCTACATTCTATAATAGTTTGATAGATAAATTTGAAGCTTGGGTAGATAAATTTCAAGAAAGAGGATCTGGTTTTGTTTTTAGAAATATTAAAAGTGTAGAAGTAAAACAATATAAATATGATTATCAGAAGCTTCATCTTATATACCTCTTCAATTTAAATCAAGTAATATTATTAATGTTCAAAATAAAGATGATAACAAATGTTTTTTATGGTCTATATTAGCAAAGTTTTATCCCGCTAATACACACAAACAAAGAGTATCTAAATATAGAGAATATGAACATAAACTTAATATGAAAGGAATTGAATATCCTGTTCTATAAAAGATATTCCCAAAATAATTTAAGTATAAATGTATTTGCATTAGAAGATCAATCTAATAAACAATCTTTATATCCGGTTTATGTTTCAAACAATGTTTCACAGCTGGAACAAAGTTCCGAAAATGTAGTTGATCTCTTATACATTGAAAGTAATGAAAATACCCATTATTGTTTAATTAAAAAATTAGATAGTTTCAAGTATGATAAGAATAAGCATAAATCATTTACATGTAGAAATTGTTTACAAGGATTTCGAAGAGAAGAAACGCTAATTAATCATAAAGAAATATGTTATGATAATGAACATTGTAAAGCCGTAATGCCTAAACCAGGAAAAAATATTCTTAAATTTAAAAATTACCATTTTAAAAATAAATTACTATTTGTTATATATTGTGATTTTGAATCAAATAATATTCCATTATCTACTACTCAACCAAATCCTAAAGAATCTTACACAAATAAAATATTTAAACAAGAAGTAAATAGTTATGGAATATATGTTCAGTCAGATTATCCAGGAATATATAAATCACACATACTTTTCTTATGTCTTATGTTGGAAATAATGCAATAGAAAAATATGTAGAAAAAGTAATGAAGATATTTAAAGAAATAAATTATAAGATCTACCTTAATGAACAGAAAAAACCAATATTAAATAAGTATGAAGAAGACGAATTTCAAGAAGCAACTGAATGTTATATTTGTGAAAAGGATTTGAATGTTGTGATGATAAAGTAAGAGAACATAATCATCTTTCGGGGGAATATAGAGGAGCAGCATGTCAATCATGTAATACAAAAGAGGGTAAAGTAACAAAATTAATACCTGTATTCTTTCATAATGGTTCTAATTATGATTTCCACTTTTTAATTGAAGAACTTATGAAATATGAAGATAAACATATTATAAAAAATTAAGATTCTTAGATTCTTATAGATTTATGAGTAAAGGGTTATCAGATATAGCTAAATCAATAGATGAATTTCCTATTTTAGAAAAAGAATTCTCAATGGAACAAAGTTCCAGCTGTGAAACATCAATGGAACAAAGTTCCAGCTGTGAAACATCAATGGAACAAAGTTCCAGCTGTGAAACATTTAAAGTGGATTTATTAAAACAAAAAGGATTCTATCCATATGAATATGTAGATTCCATAGAAAAATTAAATGAAACACAATTACCAGATATTAAAGAATTTTATTCTACATTAACTCAAACAACAATTACGGGTGAAGAATATCAACATGCTCAAAAAGTTTTCTCTCATTATAAATGTAAAACATTATTAGATTACCATAAATTATATCTTAAAACAGATGTTTTGATCTTAGCTGATGCGTTTGAAAAATTTAGAAGTTTTTTCTTAAAACATCACAATATAGACCCTTGTTATTGTTATTCTGCTCCAGGATTAACATGGCAATGTGGTTTAAAATATACAGGGGTAGAATTAGAATTATTAACTGATATAGATATGCTGCAAATGTTTGAGAAAGGAATAAGAGGAGGATTTTCAGGAGTATTAGGTCCTAGACATGTAAAAGCTTATAATAAATATACTCCTAATTATGATGAAGATTTTAGAATTATAGATGAATATGAAAAGGAGGAAGCGTTAGAAATATTAAAGAATGGAGGAAACTTAAATAAGTTCTTTGAAGAAAAATATTTATTATACTTAGACGCTAATAATTTATATGGTTGGGCAATGTCTCAGAAATTACCTACTAAAGATTTTAAATGGAAAATAATCCTAATTATTATAAAGATATTCCAGAAGGTAGTGCTACGCAACCGGACTTTGTCCGTAGAGGTTGTTTAATAGAGTGCGATCTTGAATATAATGAAGAGTCAAATAAAAAAATATATAAAAAGGATTTAAAATCAATTTCGATTAAAAAAAAAAAATTAAATATCCTTTAGTCCAAAAAAAATCAATATTAAAAGAATATATAAAATTAGGATTAAAAGTTACTAAGGTTCATAGAATAATATCTTTTGAAGAAAGTGCTTGGTTATCAAAATATATTAATTTTAATACTGAACAAAGAACTAAATCAAAATCTGATTTTGAAAAAGATTTATGGAAGTTAATGAATAATTCTTTTTATGGAAAGACTTTAGAAAATATAAGAGGAAGAAATGAGATTAAACTACTTACTAATAGAGAAGAAGTAAGAAAATATATAAATAAACCTAATTTTAAAGATTCAGTTATATTCAGTGATGACCTTGTTGCAATTGTAAATAATGTTACTTCTGTTACATTTAATAAACCTATTTATTTAGGGCAGGCTATTTTAGACTATTCTAAATTATTAATGTATCAATTTTATTATGATGTTGTTAATAAACTATGGGAAAAGAATGAACTTGTTGCTTCAGATTCAGTTTTAGGTGATACTCCAATAATACTAAGATATAAAAACAAAATATATATTGATAAGATAGAAGATATTACTGATGAATATGAATATTCAAATGGTAAATTTTATTGTAAACTAAGTAATTTAGAAGTTTGGACAAGTAAAGGATTTGCTAAAATAAAAACTGTAATTAAACATGAAACAGAAAAAGAAATGTTTAGAGTTGTTACACCAGTAGGATTTGTTGATGTAACAGAAGATCATTCTTTAATAAAAGATGATAATGAAATTATTAAACCTAAAGATTTAACACTAAATACAAATCTTTTATTTAACGATAATTATAAAGAAAAAAAAGAAGAATTTTTAAAATTAGAACCAACAACTCTAGAAGAGAAAAAAGCTTTTATTGAAGGATTCTTTTTAGCAGATGGATCTAGTGGAATTTATCCAAAAAATAATGTTTCACAGCTGGAACAAAGTTCCATTAAATATTGTTGGTGTTTAAATAATCAAGACTTAAATCTTTTAAATAAATGTTTAGATGGTGTGAAGAAATATATCCAACAGATTTTAAAAAATATGAGATCATCTGCAGTTTATAGAGTTATCCCTAAAGGAAATATAAAAATAATGGCAATACAATTTGAAAAATTTTATACAGATAAAAAAGAAAAATATATTCCTTATAAAATTCTTAATAAAGACTATAATTATAGATTATTCTTTTTCAGAGGATTTTACCAAGGAGATGGATATAAGAAAATTTATTCATAACAAAAAAAGAACAAATTGCTACAGTAAAAAAGATAATACCGTTAGGAAAAGAAAAAAGAATAGTATATGATTTATCTACAGAAACTGGGGATTTTAATTGTGGATTTCCATTAATCTGTAAAAATACGGATAGTATCTTCTTATCAATAATAACAAAAGATATTTATGAAGATTTAGAACAAATAAAAGATGATCATCTAGATACATCTGACTATCCTAAAGAGCATGCACTTCATTCACAAAAAAATAAAAAAGTTATTGGAAAATTTAAAGATGAACTAAATGGAAAAATTATGAATGAGATAGTTTTCTTAAGAAGTAAAGCTTATTCTTTTACTTTAACTGATTTACGGACTTCGTCCGAAGCTTTAAAGGAAATCAAGAAATTAAAAGGAATAGGGACAACAACAATTAAAAAAGATATAAAGTTTAATGATTATAAAAAATGTTTATTTAATAAAACAGAACAAATAAATAAGATGTATACATTAAATTCTGATTTACATAATATGTATATTAATGAGGTTAATAAAATAAGTATGTCTCCTTTTGATGATAAAAGATATATCTTGGATAATGGAATAGATACTTTACCCTTTACGTAATTTCCATGCAACAAATCCAGTTAATACCATTCCACCAATAATAAATGCAATCTCTCTATTTTTCTGGTCTTCAAAAGGAGTATAAAAATCTCCTAATGTTGGTTCTTTAGGTAAAGGTGATATTTTTTTACCAGATACATAATAATATTCTTTCATTGCTTCATTAACATCATCAAAGGTTTTTACAGCATGATCTTCCTTTTTCGTTTGTTCATTAATAAAATCTAATCTTTGTGTTCTTTCTTTACTCCATTCATCATGTGCAGATTGTAATTGTTCCATTGCTTTATCATGTCTTTTTCTCTCTTCATCACTTTTCTTCTTATCAATATGAGAAAATAAATAATTACTACCTGAAAATGAAAATGCATTAACCACTGCTCCACCAACCATCATTGCTATTGCACTTGCCATTTTAAAGGGTAAAAGCCCGATCACGAAGTTCTACCAAAGGGCTGCGTAGCATTACTTCATAATATCAGCAGGAATAATACCTTGTTTAACCAACATATCTCTTGTATAAGTAGCTAGAAGAATATCAAGAGTTAACATTGAAACATCACTAAAATTTAAATCTGCTCTAGGAGCTGGTTTTCTTAAAACCTTTTTAATTATTTCTGCATAACCTATTGTTAAAACAGAAATTACTCCTGCATGATAAGCTGTATTAACAAGTTGTTTTTCATCCGCCATTTTTTAGAAAACAAATTTATGAACTTTGTTTAGTTGTGAAACACTGTGAAACACTAAAGATCAAATGGATCATATTCTTCTTGTTTTCTTATTTTGTGGTTGTCTACGGACAAAGTCAGGCTGTGGAATTTGTCCAGCTGCGGAATGTTTCACAGCCGGACTTTGTCCGTAGCACTGTGAAATACTATGAACTGGTTGTGGTTGTTGGACTTCTTTCTTAGAGTTTATTTGTTTATATATATATAATCCCAATCCAACAACTCCAATTATATATAAAGGAATATAATTTTTATATATATTTACATGTAGTGTTTCACGTAGAACTTCATTATTGTGTTTATCAACCCCATCCTCTTTTGTAATACTACGGATAGGTTGTGAAACACTATGGACTGGTTGTAGTTGGACTTCATCTTCTTTTATTTTTACACATTGTTTCACAGCTGTTCCATAGTCGGACTTTGTCCGTAATTGATTCTGCATTTCTTCAAATTCTTTTCTTTTCTTTTCAGCTTTTATTTTTTTTTTGCTTCTGCACCTTTTTTACCAGCTTCAACTCTTTTTGGGTTTTTACTTTTTTGAATAACTTCATTCATTTTTATGGGTACAAACTTCTGGTTGTGGATCTTCACTAACAGGTTGTTCTTCCTTTTCTTTTTCTAGACTTTGACTGAAGTGCTCCGCAGATGGACTTTGTCCAAAGTCAATATTTTCTATTGTTGTTAATACTGTTGTAAAAGGAGCAAGAAACATTCCATATTTATAATATAATTCACAACATAAAGAATTTAAAGCATTATTTAAAAAGGGATCTTCATTTAAATCTTCTATTAATTTAGGTTGATTTTTAACTTTAAAATATTTAGAGACTCCCATAACATATAAATTAATAAAAGAATTTCCTAAAGTTTTTGTCATACTTGATCCTAATCTAGCTTCATATCTAGTATATAATTTATTAATTTCTTCATCCGGTAATTTTTCAATATCTAAAACTGAGATTTCTTTTCCTAAATATTGTTTACTCATTCCTCCAGAAACAAGAGCTTTCTCTTTTTTCAGAGTATTCTGGTTTTGGTATTTCTAATATTTCTTCAGCATTCATTTTATAAAATATTTTTTTTATTTTTCTATAATTATAAGTGAGATAACCTATTAAACTTAAAGTACATATATTAGTAAAAAGATTTAATATAGACAAAATCTCCATTTTATAGATAAAATCTAGCTACGGACAAAGTCCGGCTGTGAAACACTGCGTAGCATTAAACAACTAAATAATTTGTGGGTTGATCATTATTAAAATTAATTTACATGTTTTTTTTTTTCAATTTTCTTTTATCTTTTGTCTTTCTTCTAATGTAGGATTTTTAAATTTTAAAATATCCATTTTGTTTGTTCTCTTAAATCTTTTAAAACAGAATTATATCTTTGAGAGATAACCCAAACAGATTGTTCAGCATGTCTCCCTGAAAAAGCTAATTCAGAAAGCATATCTCTTTTCTTCGTTAACTCTTTTGTAGCACTACAATCATCTATAATATAAAGAGTAGGATATCCTGCATATTTTTAAAAAATATTCTTAATAGTTCTTGTAGTTTTTCTACTCCATTAACAATAGGATTAACAATTATTAAATTTTTTGTTTTTGGTTTTTTAACATCAAAGATCCATTCTCTATTTTTATATGTTTTATTCCATTGAATGGTTGGGCATAGTATAATAATATATTTAAATACACCCCTATATTCTTTTTCTAAAAGATCTAAAACAAATTCTGTTTTTCCACATCCTGTTTGTCCACAAATAATTGCACAATGAGGGTATTTTGGTAACTCCATTTTTTTAATTTTTATTTAAAATTATTGGATTGCTTAGGTAATTTAGAATGCTTAAGGTATATATAGTAATTACTTAAGGTAATACTTCACTAATACATAATTTCTCTAAATCTACCATCTTCAAAATTAATTTGCGCATCTTGTATAACAAACAGATAAACATTTATTGGCTCATCCGATCCTGCGTCTTTTGTTATTTGTATTGTGATACCTTCTGAAGCATTTTCAATTCTTCTTCCAGAACCGTGTAGTGAGTTATCATCCGTTGAACGTAAATCTAACCATAATGCATAATTGTTTGTTAGATATTTTTCTAATGTTGTATCAGTTAAATATAAATCTTTTACAATCATACTCGTTTCTTTATCTCGTTTTGAATTCAAAGCAAAGAATTTATTTATCTCATCCCACTGTTGATAAGCTCTCATTCCTTGACTGTATAGTTGATTTGGAACTCCTTCTATTGTCATTTCTACTTTTGTTATTTCAGGATTAAAATAATGTTCTGTTGATGTTCTATCCGGATCTTCAAAAACATTAGAATACCTTTCATACTTCTAGCCGGAACATTAAGATTAATATTCCAAAGTGTATCAGATTTGTTTTTTGTTATTTTCCTATGTCTAAGTATTCTATCATATAAAATAACCATTTTACCACTAAATCGATTTCTAATTATTCTAGAAATTCAAAAAAAATTAAAAAATATTCTTAATAACTAAGAAGCATTTACATCACTCGATTTAATTACTTTATTATATTCATTGAATGTAAGTTCATATTCGAGTCTATCTCCTAGACCAGCTTGATAAAAAGGCATATGTGTTTCTAATAATTCAAAATCTAGGGGGATACAAAATCTATTTCCATAAGCTTTTGCAATAGCTTCATCTTCTTTGTCCGTGGAAGCATTACCGGCTCCAACTCTATGTTTTAACATGTTTATTTTGCCAATTCCTTGATAAGCCATATTTACACGTTCAGTTGATGATTTCCATAAATCGATATAACAATGAAATATATCACTATCATCAATTGACATCACTTCATTTCCAGATATTCGTATTGTTGTTTTTTTAATTATTGATCTTCCTATGTTTGGATATATTGTTGCATTTGCATCACTATCACTTTTGATTTCAATTTCAAATGCTAATCTAACTGTTCCAGGAACAATAACATCATTACCACTTAGATTAGGAAATCTTACTAACAAGTGTTGATTTTGATCAATAGTTGAAGGATTATTAGTTATTACAACACTTTGACGAACACCTTTCACACCTCTAGGTTCTCTTATTTTTCTGTATGGGTTTAATTTATCTCCGTAAGCCGACATTTTTAGAGGGAATTTTTAATGTTTAAAATGGCAGAAGGAGGATATGATTTTGAAAATCCTGTGTTTGATGAAGATGATTATGATGAAGATGATGATTATAATGATGAGGAAACTCCTCTTATAAATAATGATAGACAAAGTAGTGCTACGCAGCTGTTCCATACTTATATTGATAACATCCCTGATGTTGATACAGGAACAAAATTAATAGTAGAAGAGAGAAAAGATATGGTTGATAAATATTTTAAATTTTTAAAAGAAAATGGAGAAGAATCAGAATATGTTGATTATTTAAACTTTAAATTTACTGATGATACACTATATTTAAAGGTTCCAGGTAAAGACGATGTTAGACTTACTAAAGGTAATGGTTTTATAAAATTAAGTACCCTAGAGGGTAAAAATGGAAGAGGTGCAATTAGAAACTTGTTGAATATACGTTATGAACCAATATCAGTAGAGGATAGAAAAAAATTAAAAAATGCAAATGAAATACTTCCAGAAAATATTGAAATGAATGATTTAGCTGATGCAGCTGAAAAGGCTGAAACTAGTGTAAAAGAAGTAGTAGAAACATCATTTATTGAACAAGAACCTCAGACAAAGAGAGAAATGAATGGTGTCCTCAGAGAAATAAATAGTGTTAAAAAAAATATTTCGAATGAATTAGCTAAATTAAATAAAAAAAAAAATAAACGAATAAGAGATTTAAAAAAACCAATAGAGATAAACTGATAAATAGAATAAAAGAAACAATATATAAAATATTAAATGAAGATACAACATTAGCAGAAAGAATAAAAACTTTATTCAGAGAACAAGGAAGAACAATTGTTAGTATTTTAACACCTTTTGGAATGCTTATTGGTTTTATTGTTGATACACTTATTCCTGGAGGTGGAACTACAACACCTAAACCTCCTGGGAAAGGAGGAGATGTAAGAGATTGGATAAAAAAACAATTATCAAATATTGCTAAACTATTAACAAAACTTGCAGGAAAAGCTGCAGAAGCATTACCAGGAATTATTGGAGCTATTGTAGGATGGTTATTAAAAACAACAGGAAACGTTGTTGCATGGTTTGGAGAACATTTATGGGCTTTATTAATTTTAGTTGTAGGAATGATATATACAGCTGTTAGTGCTCCGCAGCCGAACAAAGTTCGTTAGAGAACATATTCGTAAATAAATAAAGCTAAAAGTCCTGCTGTAATACTTCCTATTATAATAGATATTTTATCATCTTCATGTGTTTCAATTGGAGGTTTTGTTGAAGGTTCACTAGTCCGGACTTTACCCGTAGTGTGGACTTTGTCCGTAGATTCTGGTTCTGGTAAAGATTTTCTTGTTTTTGTTCCAATTAGTTCAACATTTTTCTTTTTAGGAATAAGTTGATTATTTATATTATTATTTATTCCAAGCTTTTGATCATCAGTGGCTGTTCTAATATTAATATTATAATCTTGGATTCTACCAATTTGTAATTCCATATCACTAGGAGATATATACAAATCTATTCCATAAACATAATCAACTTTACTTCTTGCATATTTTAATACATTTTCATAATTTGATATTTGAGTAGGTAAATCTATAGGACTGTTTATAGCATCTTCAATGTTAACTAAAAATTGTTTTTGAGCATCAAATGCCGTTCCTTTTCCTAAAATATCTGTTCTAGTTTGAGATTGTGCTCCAAGAATAGCCCAACAATATGTTCTTATAGACTCATTAATTCTTTCAACTCCTGCTTTTGTAAAACCTTTTGAATCATCAAGAATAAAAGTTGTCCACATGTTTTTAAATTCATCTGGTTGTTTGATATAATCAATATGAACTTTTTTAGGTGGGAGATATTCACATTTTGAAATACCACAATGTCTTCCTCCAGGTACTTCAGGACCAAATGTCATTTTTGATAAATCTAAATTTTGAGAAGTGCTGCTTTTTATATGTTGTGAAGAATTATCTCTTCTAAAATCTGTTCTTTCCCAAGCTGTATGACTTGTTGTATATACAATTCCAAGACCTTCTTTATGTCTCCAATCTACATTAGGATTTACTTTATTAAACTCTTTACATACTCTTTCATAAGCTTCTCTATCATAATTATTATTAAAAGCATTCCAACTTTTATTTTGTGGAAGAGAAATAGATAATTCTTTTAATATTCTTCTTGTTTGATAATAAATATGGAATAAGAATAAAGAACCTGTTAACCCTCCTGCCTCTATATGATTTTTTATGTCAACTCCACAACCTGTAGTTGAACACCAAATAGCAAAGTTTAATTGATTTTGCCAAAATAACATCCAATCACTTTCCCACCTTTCTACTATTTTTTCTGATGTAACATGAGGAAATAAATAGTTTTCAAATATATTAGGGAAATCTACATTAAAACTTTTTCCATCTGATGAAATTATTATTTTTTGGTTTATAATGTTGAGTGTTTTTTTATTAAACTCTCCTCCATGTAAATACTTAATATCACTATTATATTTAAATTCTTGTGGAATCATTTTTTTATCTGTAAAAAATGTATCATATAATTTCTAATATTGATAAACCTATAAACCTACAACAATATATAGATAACGAGTGTGGAGATAAGAAAATTGGATTGAGGAGTTTTACTTATACTATAGGTTGGTATAATTTAATTGGTCAATCTATACAATATCATAGGAAGGCACCAAAAAACATTCCAGATGGTTATTATAATTTCCAACAAATAGCTGATATATTTAAAGAACATAACCCAAATATAGAATTAACTCTTGATGAAAAAACTGGTATTGTTTGTTTAATAACACCATGGGATCCTGATGATTTACATTCTGAAACAGAAGTATATGATTTTAAAATAAGTAAAGAATTAACACAAATATTAGGATTTGAAAAAGAAAAAGAAAAGAGAGATAAGTTATCTATATGGACAAATAGGGAATTTGTTAGTTTTACCTCAAGTGGTACTATTGTTAATAAACCATGTTATAGTGATAAATCAATAGATTTAGCTCCTTATAAACAATTATATGTTCACCTTGAACAAATAAATAGTGCTTACAATTTTTTTAATGGTTCTCCTAGTAATATCCTAGGAGTTGTTCCAATTGAAAATAAACCATTTGGGGATATTGTTAATACAAACTTTAATAATCCAGAGTATAAAAAATTAACTATAGGAAATATTTCTGAATTAAATATGTGTTTGTGATGAATGGGGAAAAAAAATAGATAATCATGGATTACCAATGAGTTGTATTTTAGAAATTATTCCTTAAAAAATGAGTATATTCGGCTTTAAAAAGTATATACCAGATGAGAGTAAGATAGCTTCATATTTTAATAATTTAAAGTCAAATTTAGACAGTGAATTATTTAATAATTTAAAGTCAAATTTTGACAGTGAATTATTTAACATTTTAACAAGATTAGACCATGTGGTAAAAAGAGTAGAGAAATCCTTAAAAAACATTACAATAAGTGCTGAAACAAAAGGTTCTTTATTTATTGGTGAGGTGTTTTCATTTGGAAATGCCGGCAGACAAAAAGATGTTGGTTATGTTGTGATGAGGCGTAGTCATATTACTGGTATTGGCCTGTCGAGTAAAAGGACAAGTGGTGAAGTGCGAGTTGGTGTGTTGGTGGATGGGGCGCTTTTGAGTGGGTGTGAGATTACTTTGCATACAACACCAGCAAAACATGATAATTTTGAACGCCCTTTTTTAGTTGAGGCTGGAAGTGTTATTAATTTTGTTAGTCTGGTGGATAATGGAACTGCAGTTAATACTGTTGCCTCGTTATTGTTTGAATTCAAATAATATATATAAAAATGAAGCAACCAACGGCCCCAGATTTATACCCCAATTTAAATAGTGAACTCCAGAAACCAAGTCAAAATTATAGATTGCAAAAAATCTCAGAGATTGAGAAAACATTAATTAATGAGAGAGATACTCGTAAAGCATTGTACAAGAAATATAAAAGAGGAATAAATATAACAGATGGAGTAGACACAGCTTTTATGTCTGCTAGTATAATTATAGGAACTATTGGTTTAATTGTTCCTATTCTATTTCCGTTAGAAATTGCCGCTCTTGTATGCGGAGGAGTTGGAGCCTCTGTAAAAATTGTTAGGCTTAAATTTATGAATAAAATTAAAAAACATGATAATATTAAAACTATTGCTAACAGTAAATTAAATAGTATAAACAATTTAATCTCTAAAGCTTTAACAGATGGAGAGATATCTGAACAAGAATTTAAACTTATATTAGATGAATTAGAAAAATATAATGAGCTTAAACAATTAACAAAAAACTCTGCGGTTCCAAAAAACTATTCAGAAGAAGAAAGGCAAAAATTAATAGAACAGGGGAGAAAAGAGGCAATGGAGATAATATCCAAAAATATAAAAACTGTATAATATTGAATTTTTATAATACGTTAGAAAACCCTCCTCCATATTCAGAGTGAGGATTTTTATATTACTAAAAAATGTAAAAAGGGGTTCAGGAAAAAACGCAAGCATAAAATTTTTATTTTTTTTCATTGATGTTTTTTTTAAAAGTTTACACATGTGTTTTTTTAAATTTTACATTAGTGTGATTTTTTTGATTTTTTATCACAAATAGTAGTTATAGATTTGGGCGTGTCTGGGTTGGGAGGAGTTGGGGGGGGGGGTGGCCCAGACACGCCCAAATCTATAACTACTTGCCCCCGCTCATACCATTCAATAGGCACTTTACTACACTGATTATTGTATCCACTTGGAGATATCTCTCGCCCCCGACCCATTCACAAATCAAATTTACAACACTGTTTCAATTAAAACCGCTCAGAGTTGAGTAAAAATCAATAGTTGTAGTAAAAAGTCTCATGACATTTATATGCGAGGTTCAGTGAACTTTATATATTTGGTAAAAAAAAATGATAATACGCATGTTATTTTCCCCTTTAAGTTTGTGAATACAAACGTAAATCTATATTAGTTTACGAAGCTAAAATATTAAGTATTAAGTATGACAAGAGAGAGAGAGAGAGAGAGATCGCTTCGCCTTTTTTATGTTGAGCAATGTACTGACTACAATTTAACATCTGCTGTTTATCGGATTTCCCCCCAAGGGCTTTTATACAAGGTTCAGTGAATTTCAGTCAATTGAGCACAATACAATGAGAAACATTCAAAACCCATTTTCGGCTGGTGATTATAGAAGGTATTGAATTTTTTACATCAGTTGATCACATAATGGGATGTTTGGTGATTATATTTGAAACCAGTAGCCCATTTCGTTTCAACACTAACTCCACCAGTGGATGTCAAAATTGATCTCATTAGTAAAAGTACAGTACAGCTATGACTCGCGTTTGCTACTATTGTAATGTAAACTTTAAACACAATTGTAGTGGAATTTGAATATCATTTTTTTCTTTTATCTTATTTTTATTATTGAGTGTTAGTAGACGAAATCAGTGAATTGGTATAATTGAGTCAAAAGATTAGGAATAATGATAGCATTTTTATTCCACCTGAGACGGGGCAATGTTATATTTATATATTACTATTATTTTATCTAAAATTGCTGAACCATTTTATGAATATATGTATCGCAGTTAATAAATATATAAATATAAGAATATGTTTATAATTCTTTTTAAATACTAATAAAATTACAGGTATATTCCTTAATGGAATTCTAATTAAATGGTTTAAACTCCTCATACTGCTAATTATTTGATTACATGATAAGAGATCGAAATTTAAGAGAGAGAGAGAGAGTATTGTTTCATTATATATAAAAAATCATATAGACATGATAAGTAAATTACAGAGATCGATCGATTTATATATATATATATATATATATATATATATATATATATATATATATATATATATATGTATTTAATATTTATATATTAAAGATTACTATTTTTTATTTCTATTGATTTATGTTCATAGTATTTCCGGTCTCTATTTTTAGTCCAAGGTGTGAGTATGTAGTCTATGTTCATGGGAACCGTGCTGTGAAAGTTATTCACTTTTCCCCCAACACCGGATCATCGGTATGAACATGAAGTGGTATCCACTGTGAAACATTAAATCATGGCCTTTTTTCTGCTCTAACATTTAGTCATTTGAGTATACGAATATTGTTATTTTGATTTTTTAGAACTCATTTGTTTTATTGTTTTAGTGCAAATCAAGTCTAAATATATGATTGATCCGATATTGATTATTTTTCAATTTTATATATATCATACAAAAATCAGTATTTTCTTCTTTTTTTTCACTAATATTGAGTCATTTGAGCATACAAATAGTAACTAGATTCAAAATAAATCGGACCGGAAGTCCATGATGAATAAAACCGGAAAAGACGTCATCAAATGTAAAAAATGACTCTATCTTCCTTAGTTGTTATCCGATTTGAATATTTGTTATAGCTATGGAAAGCTCAAAGTGTGATCTTTACTTTGAACACTTTTAACCGGAAGTCCATGATGAATAAAAACCGGAAATGACGTCATCAAATGTAAAAATGACTCTATTTCCTTAGTTGTTACCGATTTGAATTTTATGACGTCATCACATGTAAAAATGACTCTATTTCCCTTAGTTGTTAACCGATTTGAATCATTTTCATAGCTTTGAATAGCTCATAGCGATAAGCTTTCGTTAACGTAGAGGTCTTTTGATTGGCGGTTCATGCATGACTGATTTAGATTTTCTGATTGGTTAGTTGTACATATATATTTAATGTAAATTCACCATTTCGACATTTTATTTTGATATTGTTTGTGGTCATAGGAAGAAAACTCTCGTGGCATTTCAAAGAGTGATTTAAATACTGTTGATAGTGAATAACTATGGATGTTTAATCAGAAAATCTCTGTATTTTAATTTATAGAAATATGGTGGAAGAACCATACATATCTTTGAAATATATTCTCGACTATGAATTGTATAAAGTGGCTTTATTTGACGCATGTAGAAAGATAGTCTTGAAAACCAAAATGACTATTAAGCAGTGGTTAAACAAAGAAGAAACATTTCTAACATTCAAAAAGTCATTAACAGAGTTATCATACAAGTACAACGAACGTATTAACATCAAAATCCTTAAATCCTTACCATGAAAGAGTGGAATACTTACGTTCAAGATAATGTAAAAGTTGTGAATTGGATATATGATGGGAGAAATGGTAGCTGTATATCTTTTGACATAGGGCCCAAAGATCCTTACATGGAACAACATTTTCAGTTGGCGATGTTAGGATAGTACCTCTATTATGAATGCAGGTTTATTCTAAAAATAGATAGCAAATCAGATGATAGTGACTTCATACTCATCATGTACTTAATAACAAGTTCTCCTATTCTTTCTCAAGCTTCGACAGTGATGCTGAGATTTCATCATCAAACAAGTTTGGACACACTCAACAATTGATGACGTTTGTTACTAAAAATAGCATTCAGTAAAAGCAGTCAGCCAATCAGATTTAGGTATTCTTGATCAATCAGAATGGACTTGAGCATATAAAAGACAGTGTAACGAAGGCTGTTGTCATATGTTGTCTGGCAATCGACAAACAACTATGGCAAACAACTATAGATGTAAACTTGCTCTAGGAAATGATCGTTACGTTCAAGTGTGTGAATGGAAAGGGGAGGTCAGGGTTGACTTGAGAGAATGGCTGAATGGAAAACCAACGAAAAAAGGTATCAGTTTAACACTAATGCGGTGGAAAGACTTGGTAGATGCATCAGAGTTTGCGGACCAGCGACTTAAAGACAAGCAGGCTTATAATACCCATCTTGGAGGAAACGTTTATTGTACAGTGAGTGAGAGGAGAGTTTGTGTCGACATTAGACAGTATTGGAAACCCGAAGAGGACGTGGTACCTACCAAAAAGGACTTTATCTAAGACCAGATGAATACCAACGCTTGAAAGAACACATACTGGAAATGGGACGGGTGTGTCCTGAACTGGACAAAGTCATTCCGTGTTATTTAGAAGCAGATCATATGAATATTTTAGGTTCATTACAGTGTTCAGAGTGTCACCCTAATGATTTTACAACTGGTAAAATTGACGTAAAATCTATAAATAGAATGCACTAAAAATAAAAAAGACACACTATAAAAGCGTAGAACATCGTCAGTTCCTTCACACTATGAACTTTACCGACTCAATACGCGTCATGGCTAATGGACTAGTATATTATGATAAAAGACTAGAGACCTTTGACACCTATCCAAAACAAATGGTTCCAAACAAATATGAGTTGGCTAAAGCCCGTTTTTATTACACTGGAACAGCGGATAAAGTGGTTTGTTTTAGGTGTGGTATTATTTTAAAAGACTGGGAAAGACATGATGACGCCATGATCGAACACGAAAAATGGTCACCTGACTGTGAGTATATAAAAATGGTGGGGGTACCAGGCTTGGATGTTATTGGATACTGTAAAATCATAATATTTCGTGGGGGATTAATTTTCGTCGATTTCGTGGACGCCACTATCCACGAATTTATGTCCCCACGATAAGTTTTCATTTATCATGTCAAATAGCTCAACAGACTCGAGTAAATTGAGTTCAATAATATATATTAAGTTTATGTTCTGGAATATAATGTATTAAAAAGCAAATAAACAAATCGCCAAAGAAAACTTCATAATGTTAGTTGTGTTACTTTTTGTGTTTAATGTACAAGTGCAACTAATTTTGAGTTGGTTTCCACCATAATTTACAGTACTCCACCCACTTTTGTTTATACTGCGGTCGCTGTACTAGTCGTGTTTTATGGTACATAGTTTTATAATATATACATGATATATGTACATGTATATATATTACTCGTTTTATCCTTTCATTTGTGATGTTTTGCTTCATTACAAATTGTGTCATTTTTTTTGAGTACACGAGTGTCTTCAAGTTCCTGCGTAGATAAGCTGCATGGGTAGGAGAGATCCACCCTGTATTATGGCCAATATAACACAGTGATTTGTTGTTGTCATCAAGACGACTAATTTGACACCTGCTGTGCCCCCATTGTCCACTTGCCCCCAGGCACTACAGGACATCCTGTCTAGACCCAGTTGATGACGAGTGGGTCCAGGTTATCATGCTGTGCCACAACTGTGGTGACCTCGGTTTTTATCCTAAGCAATACATGGCCGAAATATTACGAAAATTATATGGCCACAAGCTTAGATTTATTGACACTTACTTTTGTCTGATTAACGCTCCCTAAAAGTAAGTTCAGTAAGTTCTGAAAACAGATCTCAACATATACTAAATGTCATGTCATTTACATATTATGATCAATATTAGGCTGCATTCTTTTCAACTTAAATTTTGTAAAGGTCTTCAAATCAAAGTCCATATAACGTTGAAATATATAAATAAAAAAATATTTTTTTTCTAACGCACGAATCCACGAATTCTTGTCCCCACGAACATGTTTTTTTTCACTGAATCCACGAAATTTCATCCCCACGAAATAAAATGATTTCACAGTAAACATCACCGACCAATCAGAATGGACTTGAGCATTATAAATAGATGTTACAGTCCTGCATACTGTCAGTATGTTCGGGCTCGTGTACATAGTATATTTGTGTATAGATGAAATGATCTGGTGGTTGACTATACGAAGACTTAGACAAGAAACAAGGCTTGAGGCAGCCAGATTCATTAAAATATTAGAACAATTTGAACCCACCCGAGATCTCACTTTGAGCTTTCCATAGCTATAAAAAATATTCAAATCGGATAACAACTAAGGAAGATAGAGTCATTTTTTACATGTGATGACGTCATTTCCGGTTTTTATTCATCATGGACTTCCGGTTGAAGAGTTCAAAGTAAAGATCTCATTTTGAGCTTTTCATAGCTATGAAAATGATTCAAATCGGATAACAACTAAGGAAGATAGAGTCATTTTTTACATTTGATGACGTCATTTCCGGTTTTATTCATCATGGACTTCCGGTCCGATTTATTTTGAATCTAGTTACTATTTGTATGAGTTCTAAAAAATCAAAATAACAATATTCGTATACTCAAATGACTAAATGTTAGAGCAGAAAAAGGCCGTGCATTTAATGACTTTCACAGATGGATACCACTTCATGTTCATACCGATGATCCGGTGTTGGGGGAAAAGTGAATAACTTTCACAGCACGGTTCCCATGATCACAGACTACATTCTCACACCTTGAACTAAAAATAGAGACCTGAAATACTATGACCATAAACGGCATTTTATATAAATCAATAGAAATAAAAAATAGTAATCTTTAATATATATATATTAAATACATATATATATATACATCTCGATCGATATCTGTAATTTACTCATTATTGTCTATATGATTTTTTATATAAAAAACTCTCTCTTAAATTTCGATCACTTATCATGTAATCAAATAATTAGCAGTATGAGGAGTTTAAACCATTTAATTAGAATTCCATTAAGGAATATACCTGTAATTTTATTAGTATTTAAAAAGAATTATAAACATATTCTTATATTTATATATTTATTATCTGCGATACATATATTCATAAAATTGTTCAGCAATTTTAGATAAAATAATAGTAATATATAAATATAACATTGCCCCGTCTCAGGTGGAATAAAAATGCTATCATTATTCCTAATCTTTTTGACTCAATTATACCAATTCACTGATTTCGTCTACTAACACTCAATGATAAAAATAAGATAAAAGAAAAAAATGATATTCAAATTCCACTACAATTGTGTTTAAAGTTTACATTACAATAGTAGCAAACGCGAGTCATAGCTGTACTGTACTTTTACTAATGAGATCAATTTTGACATCCACTGGTGGAGTTAGTGTTGAAACGAAATGGGCTACTGGTTTCAAATATAATTACCAAACACCCCATTATGTGATCAACTGATGTAAAAAAATTCAATACCTTCTATAATCACCAGCCGAAAATGGGTTTTGAATGTTTCTTATTGTATTGTGCTCAATTGACTGAAATTCACTGAACCTTGTATAAAAGCCCTTGGGGGAAATCCGATAAACAGCAGATGTTAAATTGTAGTCAGTACATTGCTCAACATAAAAAAGGCGAAGCGATCTCTCTCTCTCTCTCTCTCTCTCTCTCTCTCTCTCTCTCTTGTCATACTTAATACTTAATATTTTAGCTTCGTAAACTAATATAGATTTACGTTTGTATTCACAAACTTAAAGAGGAAAAAGGCCAATAACATGCGTATTATCATTTTTTTTTTACCAAATATATAAAGTTCACTGAACCTCGCATATAAATGTCATGAGACTTTTTACTACAACTATTGATTTTTACTCAACTCTGAGCGGTTTTGATTGAAACGGTGTTGTAAATTTGATTTGTGAATGGGTCGGGGGCGAGAGATATCTCCAAGTGGATACAATAATCAGTGTAGTAAAGTGCCTATTGAATGGTAAGAGCGGGGGCACGGGTGTCTCACAACTGGAGCAATTCATTGCGACAATTAGAGAAGTATTGATTATCAAAACCTTTCGCCCGTCCACTCCAGGATTATATCGATTAAACATAAACATGTGTTTTAAGTTAAAATCAAGTGGCTCATTCATATCCATAATATTAATTATTGATCTTCCAACACATCTTTAAATATTTTTATACAAAAGAATTTGGTACAAAAATTTGACAATTTCGTTCTTTCTGTGAATGATCTTAGAGTGTTTTGGGAAAAAAAACTTTAAATTCTGTTGTGTGATATAAAATTTGGATACTGAGGAAAAAAAGAGTAGGTGATTTATAAATTAAAAAGTTTACCTTATTCAACATGTCCATTTCATTTCCAGAACCATGAACACATTCTATGATTTTGTTTGAATAGTGTGCGTGTGTGTGTGTGTATACGCCTCATATGTTCATGGAGTAAAAATTATTGCTGGTTGTTGTGCAATGTCATGCCTATTCATGGAATGAAACATGGTTGTAATACTACATTTCGTTTCTGATTGGTGTTGATCTAAGTCATGGTTATTTTTAGACAACATGTCTAGACTTGTTCAATCGACATAAAATGAAGACATGGCATTGGTCAGTTCAAATTGTAAACCAGTTATCTCTGATTTACTCTAGTTGTACACTGGAAATACATTTCCAAGAATAATAACCGGAGATGTGTGTGTGTGATGCGATTCTGCATTTCTTTTCTGATTGGTTGTTGATCTAAGTCATGGTTATTTTTAGACAACATGTCTAGATTTGTTCAATCGATATAAATGAAGACATTGCATTGGTCGGTTCAAATTGTAAACCAGTTTTCTCTGCTTTACTCTAGTTGTACACTGGAAATACATTTCCAAGAATAATTACCGGAAATACTATGACCATAAACGGCAGATTACACATAAAACATGAGTGTTGAGTTCATTTTATAACAGAACGTGGAGCTGTTCACATCGTAAGTAATGTCGATATTTTTTTCCATGTTTTCCAAATATTGTTTGAAATAGTTTAATTATATTTATTGTATGTTTATTGTATGATGATCATATATTGATAACATTATTGTTATAAGACTTTGTATAGTCCCCGTCTAAGGCTGAGGACCTGACCCTCAATGTCCGTGATTAAGCCCTATGACTGGATATACAAGTCAGCTCTGTATATTACCGATAATGTCATTCTAACTATAGATCATAATGTCATTCTAAATATAGCTCATGATGTTATACTATAATCCAAAATGACCACCAAGCATGCGCAATACACACATAAGAAATAAAATGGCCGCCTACAACATGGCCACTACACGTCATACCCTAAAATGCTTATATGCAAATGAGTTACTATAAATAGTAACAAAGATGGCCGCCCATCTATAAAGGAGGTCAAGTTTGTTTGGATGCAAACCGTCAGACTTACTACTGATATGCAACAGCAATATGAGTAAAAATTATATTTAAAAGCAACAACAATATTGATTTTTGTTATTAAAAACACATGCCTTATTCGATATAAAACGCTTGTCCCAGGCAGTTAAAATAATCGAGATTGTACTGTATTTATAATTGCAACCACATTTAATATAAAACTGTAAATTTGCAGATACAACAGTGTTTTCTAAAACATATCAGATAAAATCTACTTTTAACACAAATGATTATATATCAGGTATTACAATTTTAATGACAGGCATGTCACTGCCCTGTTTCGAACCCACGATAAATGTTAGCATTGCCATAATGGGAATATAAAAGATTGAATCATTTTTCCTTCTTTAATTGAAATGGCTAGCAATCATTTTCTGATTATTGTGGCCATACTTTCTAGTCCTTGCGATTAAGGATAACCCACGAGTGTGGTCTTGTAATTTGTTGAAGAGACAGTAGCGGAAGAGACAGTGGATGAATACAAGGGAGTCCAGATGCGACACCCTTGCTCATTTTGCGAATAGACCCCTTGGTTCTTTTACGTACCCTGTGTATGGCACCAATGCATGGGAGACAAGTTCATGGGTAGAACCAA
>CM037777.1:15176180-15204970 GCA_021229015.1 Solen grandis | reverse complement strand
GGACAAATCAGCCCTGCTCAGTTTTACCTTAAAAGAAAAATTGTCTTCTCAGAAACTACAAGGCCAGTAGTTAAGATATTTGGTGTATAACATTACCTTATAGACATATACCATTAGTTTGTTCAAATCATGGCCCTTCGGGTCAAAATTGGCTCCACCCAAGGAATCATTTGAATTTACATAGGCCTAAATAGGAAAAAAAACTAGAAAAATCTTCTCAGAAACCACAAGGCCTGGAGGTTAGATATTTTGTGTGTAACATTGCTTTGTGGACCTGAACCAAGTTTTCAAATCATGGTCCTGGGGTCAGAATTGGTCCCACACTAGGGTTAACTTGGTTTTAACTTTTTGTGTGGAATTAAGATTATATTACTGTTCTTCTGCATGGATTTTGTATTCAGTATGACTGTATGTTGTAAAAGGCAATGAAAGCAATATATCTCAGGTGAGCGATTCAGGGCCATTTTGGTCCTCTTGTTTTCTCACCACCTTGTCATCCCCACCACATATTGCTGAAAAAGGAACTTAATATGCTGGTTTATTATTTTCCCAGAGAATTAAGCAGTATCTACAATAATATTTACTCTTCATGTTAAGGCTGTGTACCATGAATTGATTTAAAAAATAAATTAGTATTGTATATATTTCTTAGTTATGTCCACATTTATTTATATCAGAAATGACGACAAATAAGTTGATTTTGCACACCATCCATAAATTAAACTTAATAAAACCTTTTCTTATTTATTAAATGGAGGGACAAATGGATAACTGGATGTAACTTTTCTTATTTACGTAAACCAGTCTGCTCCGTTATGAGGAAACAAGTAGCTGTTGGCTTCATACACAACTTCACTGGCTTGGATGCTAAAATGATAGATGGATTGAGACACAGAGAGGGAGCTAAGCAGTGCAGAATAGCTTATGATTTATTACATCATTTTAAAATGAATATTGTTTGTATTTTTAGCTCACCTGAGCACAACTTGCTCATGGTGAGCTATCGTGATCGCCTTTTGTCCGGCATCTGTGCATCCGTCCGCCCGTGTGTGTGTGCGTGCGTTTGTCGAGCGTCAACAATTTCCTTTAAACAACATCTCCTCATAAACCACTGAATGGATTTTGACCAAACTTCACAAGGAGCATCCTTATGATGTCCTCTATCAAAGCTTTTTGATTGATTGAAAAAGTAGGTCACAGGAGCTGAAATTTTTTTTTAAAAAGCATACTTTGAAAATCTTCTGCAAGGCCTAGAGCTTAGATATTTGGTGTGTAGCATTGTCTAGTGGATCTCTACCAAGTTTATTCAAATCATAGCCCAGGGGTCAAAATTGTCCCTGCCCCATATATATATTTATATATATATATATATATTGAAACCTTTAAACGACATCTTTTCTGAAATCGCTGGACAGAATTTGATTAAACTTAGCAGGGTTGTTTCTGGGGTGAACCTTCACAAAAGTTGCTAAAATAAACCTGATCCATGTAGAACTCTGGTTGCATTGGCAATGGGAGGAAATGAATTATGAAAACTTAAAAAAAAAATCATCTCCTTCAAAATTACTGTTTTAGTACAGATGTTCCTAAGGTAACCCTATACTCAGGTGAGTGATTTAGGGCCTCTATGGCCCTCATGTTATTTACAGTATTTATTAGATCTAATGCTAGTTGCAAATATCTTTGCTGCATCATGATCAGCTTAATTGAGTTATTTCCCTTTGTTATGCTTACTGATTTTTAGCATGCGCAAGCAGTCTTTAGTACCACACTTTCAGGTCGATTGACGGCAGCTGGCATGTCAGTTTTAACATTTCGTAATATTACTACACAGAAGAAGTTCTGAAGTTTGAAATAGTTCATATTGAAACCTGTCGGTTAAGATAGGAAACTCCAATATTTTCCAAATTTCGTTCAGCACTAGACAAAATGTAATTATCTATTCAGTATATTCGCTACAGTATTTTATTTAGAACATGTAACGTAAGCAGCATCTGTCAAGTTAGGTCTACTTTTGGTATACCGAATGCAATTGTAGAATTACTGAAATCATATTGATACCACCAAAATAAAAGCCACAAAAGCATAAATTTCACCAAAACATAAAAAACAACAACATAATATATAATTTGAATCAAACATGTGATGAAATCTTGAAGCTTTATTCATCTTTGATGAAAGTTTTTAGTTAAAGATGTATAGCTATAAAGTAAGAAGTGCATTTCGGTTTTCCTTGTATACATTTTGGTTTTTCTTGTATTTTGTCATACCCTACCAACTACATTGATAGCGAATGACAGTGGAATGAGAGAACATAGTTTCCAGTCAAGTTTGAAGAGAATCTATCCATTACTAAGAAAGATGTAGTAATTTGAAAATCAGTATCTATCAGACCGATCGATTTGATAATCGATTTTCCCTATCATTGTGATTTAAAGGTTTGCTCTTAAATTTGTTTTATTTTTTATCACCATAACAGTCAGCTAGATCTAGTCTTTTGGATTCAAAACAATGGTGTTACCTTTTATTTTGTATTTATTATTTAGTAGTGTCTACATCTACATTTTTTATTTGTTCATCTTTCTTTCTGACGCTCGTCCTCATACTTCCGGATTTCTGTTACTATTTAAGCTTTTGTATGCAAGGTTTCTGTAGATCTATATGCATAAAACGTAACTTGATCAAACAATGAATTAATTTAGAATAATTATGAACAATGATAGATATGATATGAGATTGAGAATCACATTGAGTTTAGACAAGAGGCATTTCATTGAATGGTGTGAATGTAATATAACAATTTAAGAAAAACTTTAAAGCCAGACATGGATTTGAACCCATGACCCCTCAAATGGTTTTAGTAAGAGTGGTCATGAGAATAAATTCATAATGACTGCTTGTTCTAATGATTTATTAATACTTTATGGATTATTTAAAGGCCATAGAAAATAACATCCACCTAACTCATATTCTGAATTAATTGGGCTCTAAGGTCAAAGGACTGCCATTGAGAACAAATATCTATTTTCTTTTTTAATCCAATGGCAACACATTTAAAAATAGTAAGAGCAAAATGATCAAGTAAGAGAAATGTATAGCCAGACCAGGACTTGAGTGGGTGCACTTTCATAAATCTTTTACTTAGGGCCACATGCTGCATTTGGAATATGTCCCTGAATTCATTTGACATAACAAATTGCTATATTATTGACAATCCGAAGGGCGATATATACAGATGACTAAACTGAAATGGCCCCCCTTTTGGCACCAAATGTAACCAGGTGAATCAGAATGTAAAGCCGGACCAGGATTCAAACCCAGGACACTTGGTATACAATGTGAGAGCTCTACAGACTGATATACAGAATTGCTAATAAAAATCTTGTACTGATAAAGGTTACTAATGGGCTGTTATTTTATCTAGTATGAAAATGAACAGCCAGACAAGGATTTGGAATCTAACAGGTTTGTCATACTACCAGACCACTGACAGTAATCTCTTATTTAGCAGTTACATTTGGAATTTTTACCTGAATTTATGACAGGACAGAACAATTTGCTATGTTCTTGACAAACCAAAGGCTGATATATACACGAAATTTTACCTAAATAATCAATCAGGATAATTTGATGAGTTGTGGTAAACAGGCAGTGTCACTTGTCTGTTGGGTGTGATATAACAGGCAGAACAATATCTGACTCATGTACATATAGTCCCTAAAATTACTGAAATACTGTTGATGGGTCTTTTAATTACATGTACTAGGAAGAATTTTTTCATTGCAGTGTTTTCATCTTCCCACCTAGAAACAATTTAGTTATATTTTTTTTTTTTAATTTTTACCCCCCCCCCCCCCCCCCCCCCCTGTTTGGCACCAAAAGTAACTAAAAAGTAGGTAAAAAAAAAGAATATGCACCCAGACCAGGATTTGAAACCTTACAGCTTACAGTGCAAGAGCTCTACAGACTGATCAGGATTACTAACAGGCTGTTATATTACCAGGTAAAAAAATCAGCATGATCCAGATTGAACCCAACTCAGACCCCCAGCATACAGAACCACCAGACCACAGACACAAATAAATATATCTCTCTGATAAGAATTACTTTTGGGCAGTTTAATCATATACATCCATGCATAAGCCATATTTGAAATTTGTTCATGAAAAACAATCTTATGTTCTTGATATACCCAAGTGTGATATACACTGGAGAATTATTACTGTTAGGGCCCTACATTTAGCCAAGGACTAGATCCAGTACATACAGATATAGTTATTGGAATGCTTACACAGATCTCACAGCGACAAGGGCAACTACTTGGACATTACATAACCATGTGTAGAAAATGTGCAGATAGATCAGGATTTGAGCCTGAGACACAGCACTTACATGTTTTGAGCTCAACCAACTATAACCTACCATACTGCTTACACATGATAATTTTGGCTACTTGAAGTATTTGAAGGCATCTGCTGAAGGCTTGAGATCTTACTTGTTAAACAGTATTTTCTCAACGGGCCTAAATAAACAACTGTTGGAATATATGATTCTTGCTGACTGACTGTAATCCTACAGACATCTCCTGTCAGTCTTGTTGGTCAAGTACCTAGAGTATTCTTCCACTAACCCAGGTGTTGTAGGTTCAGTTCATGCATAGCCATGACATACCATAGTCCTTAAAAATGGAACTGGTTTAGCATCCTTTTTGAGATTCAGGATAATTTGGTAAACAGGTAATGTCACTTGTCTGTTGGGTGTGATATTACATGAGGCAGAACAATATCTGACTCATGTACATATAGTCCCTAAACATACTGTTGTTGATGGGTCTTTTGATTACTAGGAAGAATTTTTTCATTGCAGTGTTTTAATAGCATAAATACGTTACCTGTTATTACTTCAGGTATGTGTCTATTTGTGCACAGCTTCCAAAACAGAGTCCGCAAAATAAACCATTCCCTAAACCCCCTAGTTACCGGAAGTGTAACCCCCGTTCTCCAATTGTGTTTTGGAAGCCATCGAGTTTTTGTGGGTAACCTCGTGTCACCTTTCTTGATCGCTTCTGTGCTCTACAGCTCTCCTATTTTCTTTTCATAGCCTCGGCTGTGTTGTTTATATAGTTTGTTTATTCTATTACGTGTAGAATTTTCATTCCCCGTCCCGTATCGGGATTTTTGCCTTGTGTCACGGGTTTCCGTGCTTCGGCTCCCGTGGCACTGGTATTATTTTGATTTTGTATATATATATACTGTTGTCTCGTTTCGAGACTTTTCTTGTACGGGTTTCCTTCGGTCTTCCCGTTTTATTTTTAGGTTTTCGCCTCTGCAGGGCGAAAACCTATTGTTCTTCTTCTGTTGATTTTTTTTTTTTTTTATTTTTATTATTTTTCCAATTCCACCCATTTTTGTGTCCAGCCTAGCGGCCAGATGAAAAAAGCTACAGCTATGAAATTTTGGGCATGGAGTCATCTTTATCTGAACATGTGCCTAAATGGTCAAACATTTCACTTTTGTTTCTGCTTTAGCCACTAGGGGGCGCAATGCATGTAATCACTGTTTTGCTAATAACTCAAAAATTTGAAACCTGATTTAGATGCGGATTTTTACATAATGTTCCTTGTTGACAGCCCAATCAAATATGATGGAAATCTCATCATCGAGTACGGGAAAAAAATTGTTCTAGGAGAGGTTGAATGTTCGAACCTTGGAAAAAAGTGAAATAATGAGGGTAGGTCTACGAAAAACCTTCCCACTTTTGTTAGAGATCAGATAGAAGAATTCTGTTTGCTGCATACGATTTGCAAGACATATACGCACAAAATATATGGGGTGGCGAATTTAGGAAATGCGTGGTCTGTCCTCTAGAAAAGGTCAAACTTCACTAAATTTTAGGAAAAATTAAAATTTCAAAAACATGTTTTTGTCGCTCCTGACTTTATTTTCTGTTCATTCTTCATGATATTTTCACACAATATGTATTGTTATGTTTGAAAGGGCCTCACAATAAAAAAAAATAAAGAAATTTGAAAAGGTCAAGGTCATATTACGATTATTGTGTTTTTATTCGGCCACAAATAGCTCCAAAACTAAAAATATTTAATTGAGAGTATATGAACAAAAGTTTTAGTTCTTAAAGAGTTCTTTCCAGTGATGTTTAGTTTTTGAAGATCGGACTTGATTTGGTCATTATACGGCAGTCCAAAGTTTGATCCTTTTTTTGGAATAATTGTAAATCAGGTTTTATGCTTCAAATTCTGATACACAAGAATAAAAAGTTTGACTTGTGCGACTAGTATACTTGATTGAACTATTTGCTGCTTTGCTAGGTACCAAACAGTAAAATTTTAATCAATTTTCTATCTCATTTTGCCGCTAGGGGGCGCTTTTCTTGAAATCATTCTTTTGCTTATAACTCAAAAAGTTGAAGCCTGATCCAAATGCGGTTAATTGAATTATGTTCCTTGTTGATAGCCTAATAAAATATGATAGTTTCTAGGTATGAGTGGCTGAAACCTTTTGAGCTAGTAACGGAAGGTTGAAAGTTCGAATCTCGTAAAAAAAACTGCAAATGAGGGTAGGTCTACGAAAAACCTATCCATTTTTGTTAGAAATCAGATAGAAGAATTCTGTTTGCTGCAAATGATTTGCAAGACATATACGCACAAAATATATGGGGTGGCGAATTTAAGAAATGCATGGTTTGTCCTCTAGAAAAAGGTCAAACTTCACTAAATTTTAGGAAAAATTAAAATTTCAAAAACATGTTTTTTTGTCGCTCCTGACTTTATTTTCTGTTCATTCTTCATGAAATTTTCACAAGTTATGTATTGTTATGTTTGAAAGGGCCTCACAATTAAAAAGTTAAAAAACATTGAAAAGGTCAAGGTCATATTACGATAATTGTGTTTTTATTCGGCCCCAAAGTGCTCCAAATCTAAAAATATTTCATTGAGAGTATATGAACAAAAGTTTTAGTTCTAAATAGTTCTTTCGTATAATGTTTAGTTTTTGAAGATCGGACTTGATCTTTTCATTTTACGGCAATCCAAAGTTTGAACCTTATTTGGAATAATTGTTATTCAGTTTTTATGCTTAAAATTGTGATATATAAGAAAAAGAATGTTCGATTAGTGCGACTTATATACTTGTTTGAACTATTTGCTGCATTTCTAGGTACCTAATTGTAAATTTTTTATCATTTTTTTTCTCATTTTGCCGCTAGAGGGCGCTTTGCTTAAAATCACTCTTTTGCCTATAACTCAAAACGTTAAAGTCTAATTGAAATGCGGTTTTCAGCATTTTGTTCCTTGTTGACAGCACCACAGAATGTGATGTGATGTGATGATAGGGTATGGGGAAATATTTGCGCTAGAGGAGTTTGTATGTTCTAACATTCCAAAAAAAAAAACAAAAAAAAAACTGTGCAAATGAGAGTAGGTCTTCAAAAAACCTTTGCGTTCTGTTTCATATTAAAAATTGTGGCTGAGTTGAAATAAAGTGTTCAAGTTGATTAGGTTAAAAGCGAAAACCGAGATACCGCTTGCGGTTCTAGTGCTTACATTGTTCTTTCTTGTATTGAATTTTCAATGTCGCAGTCTAGGGGTTCCTGCGGACATGTCAAGGCGTCCTGGGACTCCCACCAGTCCTGCCTTTCATGCTCGGGGTGCTCCAGGGATAACACCTGCACTGTTTGTGTTTCGTGGTCCGAAGAGGTCTGGAAGAAAGCCTCTTCACGTCGATCTTATTCGTCCCGGAAAAGGAAGGCCTCATCTTCCTCCTCCTTCTCTGGGTTTAGTGCTGCTGGGGGTCGGAGTCCCTCTCCCCCTCCCAGGAAGAAGGCTTCCCGCCCCTCTCCGGAGAGGCCGCCTTCGTCTCCTGGCTCCCTGTACGGCTCTCCTTGCGTTAGCCCCAGGGTAGCAGACAAGGAGATTACTCCGACCGGTCACCGGTCACCGGGCATGACCGGTCAATAGATGTTCGACAATGACCGGTGCCCGGTGATTGATGACCGGTGACCGGTGCCCGGTGACCGGTGACTTGTGGTTGGTGACCAGGGTCGGCCACTGGTCACCAACCACAAGTCACCGGTCACCGGGCACCGGTCATCGGTAAAAGATCGTCACCGATCAACAGCCAGGTCGGCTCACCACTCTAGGCGTGCGGGTCACCGGTCTTCGCCGATCCTAACTAAAAAAAGTTCGGACTCGAGTTCTTCCTCAGGCAGCCCTGCGGTATCTCCGCGTCGGCCACCTGCTCCCTCGTGTTCCAGGGTGCCCAAGAAACGGCCCCCCAACCGTTCCCCGGGCATTTCCGGTCACCGGTCCCCTAGCTCTGCTCCTAGGGACCGGTCCCCTTTACGCTCTACCACGTCTCACTCTTCGAAGGATCAAGGTGCGGATTTTTCATCGCAACCATACCTTCGATCCTTCCACGTGGTGGTCCCGCATGATGGGGGAATATGCTAGGCATTTCAGTTCTGCCTCCCCCCCTGTCATACCGGGCGAGCCTACACCTTCTAGGAGGGATCGGGTTTCTCTTCCGCCAGAGACCTTAGATCACCGACTGTTCCTTCAGTCTTCTCCCTCCTCGGGGCCACAGGGCGCTTCTTCTGCACAGCCCCCTATGTGGCCCTTCTTCCCTCCATTTCCCTTTATGGGCTTTCCCCCTCAGGATGCTCCCCCATCTCGTCCTGAGGCTGGGCCTCCTCCCTCTACTCGCAACCCTCCTACCAGCGGGGCTGCTCTGAGCGGACACTTGGAGGATGAAATCTCCCTTCATGCTCCTGAGGAGGACTCCTTATTTGCCGAGGACGTGCCTCTTTCGGCCACCTCGCGCTGATCCAGTGCTCCTTCCGAACCTCGTACTGACAATCCTCTCTCTGACGAGGACGAGGAGTCAGATGACAGTCTTTTTTCCATGGACAGGGCTGTTCAGGAGGTCTTTGCTACCCTACCTGCATCTGTGTGCAAACCGGCCCCTCCTCCCTCCCGTAAGAGGTGCGAGGGTTACCTCGACCTCGTCGGTAAGCCTAAGGAAACCAAATCAGTCGAACCGGAGTTGCTCCCTTTCTCTCCGGTCGTCCATTCGGCTCTGGAGGATTTCGAATCTTCCTCCTCCTCCAAGCCAGGACCGGGCTGGTTTATTCCCACTTCAGACCTTGGCCTTTGGGTTTTAACCCCAAGACCTACAAGTTCTCGGAGGGTGATTTTTCAATCCACCCTCCGAAACTGGACCTAGATGCGAGTCGGCTCCGGCTCAAGGTCCCCTCTTCTTTACCGCTTCAGCAGAAAGTCTTGGATCGCTGGGAGCAACGCTCCCGCTTTCTTTCCGGCATCTCGTCTCACGCTGACTCCTTCGTGGCCGCACTTTCGGTCAAACTACAGCAAAAAGATGCCTTATCTTCTTCCGTCAGGCTTCTTTTAGAGGCCTTAGCAGCGACTGCAAAACATTCTATTTTGCTATCTCTCTCTCTCTCTTCAGAGATGACTCGCTGCAGGCGGGATGCCATCCTGGACGGCCCCAACAAGCTGCTTCTCTCCTCTTCTCGAGAAAAGCTTAGGTCGGCCCCTCTTTCTTCTTCGTCCCTGTTTGGGGGCCGAATCAAGGAAGTAGCAGATGCCTCCAGGGAGGAGCAAATGCACGGAGCAAGGCCTTCCAACCCTTCACTCCTACTTCGGCTCCCCCTAAATTCCGGATACCGAAGAAGCCTTCGGCTTCTACCGGTAAATCCCCGAAGTACTCGGAAAAGGGTAAACCTCAATCTCCTTTCAGAGGTAATCCCTCTTCCAGGGGCGCTCGCCAATCTGGTCCTCAGCGACCACAATTTCCTCCTTCATCGCCCCCCACCCCTTCTTCTACCTCTACCAGTCAAAGGGGTAGGAGTAAGCCCTAGGGGTACGTCCTTTCTTCCGCTTCCTCTTCCAGACGTTCAATTAGGAGGAAGAGTGTTTCTGCCCCTTCCAGTAGGCGGCAGACTCACTCATTTCATTCAGCAATGGGAGACAATCACCGACGACCAATGGGTCCTGTCTATCGTGAGACACGGTTATCGGATTCCGTTCAGTCGTCCCCCTCCACTGTCACGCTCCCCCATTCATCTCTCCTCCAATCATCCTCGTCTGGGACTCGCTATTTCAGATCTTCTGAAAAAAGGAGCGGTAGAAAGGGTCTCGATTCTAACCTCTCCGGGGTTTTACAGCCGTCTCTTTCTGGTTCCCAAGAAGGACGGCGGTTTTCGACCGGTCATAGACCTATCTCATCTAAACTCCTTCATTCCGAAGGAACACTTCAAAATGGAAACAACTTCGTCGATCAGGGCAGCCGTCCTCCCCGGTCACTGGGCTGTTTCCCTGGATTTATCGGATGCCTACTTCCATGTATCTATCCATCCTCATTCCAGGAAGTACCTTCGCTTTACGGATGGCCGAACTGTCTACCAGTTCAAGGCCCTTCCGTTCGGCCTGTCTTCGGCCCCCAGAATCTTCACCAAAATAGTTTCGGTTCTGGTTGCCAGGGTTCATTTTCGCGGCTCACGCCTCCTGGCGTATTTCGACGACTGGCTTCTTCTTCACATGGACCCAGTCGCTCTTCTCGACGAACTTCGATGGGTGACAGACCTAGCTCTCTGGCTAGGCTTCATCCTCAACTCCGAGAAATCGGAGTTGATCCCATCCCAGAACTTCACGTTTGTCGGGATGCAGTTTCTGACCGACCTAAACAGGATCAGAATTCCGGAACCCAGAATTCTGGCTCTTCTAACTCTAGTTCGGGGGTTTTCGCGTCGGCAATCGATCTCAGCCCGCGAATTTCTATCGCTTCTCGGTGTACTCAATGCAGCAGCGGATCTTGTTCCGCTGGGCCGCCTTCACATGCGACCTCTTCAATTTATCCTACTCTCGATCTGGCGTCCCAGTCGAGACCATTTACAGACCATTCTTCCGGTTTCCCCGGAATTGGTTCATCATCTCAGTTGGTGGAATTCCCCCTCGTTTCTCCGAGAGGGTGTTCCTCTTTCTCCTCCTCAACCGGAACTGTTCCTCTTCTCGGATGCCAGTCTGTCAGGCTGGGGTGCTCATCTGGAACCTCTGGGTCTCACAACCTCGGGTCTTTGGTCCCCTCGGGACGGTTCTCTTCATATCAACAACCTGGAACTCAAAGCGGTTCTACTAGCCTTACGACAGTTTTCTCCTCTCATTTGAGGCAAATCTGTTCTAGTATCTACGGACAACACGACTGTTGTCTCTTACATCCGCAGACAAGGGGGGACGCACTCGCCTTCTCTGTGCATGGAAGCATGGCACCTTCTTCATTGGTGTCAGGTGTCTTCGGTACTCATTCAAGTCAGACATCTTCCGGGTCGTCTAAATGTCTTAGCGGACCAACTATCCCGCAGGCATTCTCTTCTCCCCTCGGAATGGAAGTTACTTCCTCGGGTCGCAACAGCTCTGTTTGCGATTTTCGGGTCTCCGTCTGTCGATCTATTTGCAACCAGGCTGAACAACCAACTTCCACTGTTTGTGTCACCGGTATCGGATCACAGGGCTTGGGCGATAGATGCTCTGTCTGTAAACTGGGATCATCTATTTGCTTATGCGTTTCCACCGTTTTCTCTGATTCCCTTAGTTCTAAGGAAAATCCTGCGATCTCAGTGCAGGATCCTCCTTGTAGCTCCACTTTGGCCAACGAGATCTTGGTTCGTGGATCTTCTGGATCTTCTGATAGACTATCCTGTAGAACTTCCCCAGGTTCCGGACCTTCTGTCACAAGGTCGGAACAGGGTCCTACACGAAAATCCTTACGCTCTTCGTCTTCACGCTTGGATGTTATCCAACAGCGAGTTAGACAGAAGAAATTTTCGGCAACAGTTGCCTCTATTATCTCTAAGGCCAGGAGACAATCTACTCGATCTGTCTACCAGGCAAAGTGGAAGGTCTTCCGTGATTGGTGTATCGCACGGCAGATTAATCCGGTCAAAGCTCCTGTCAGAGAAATCGCTAACTTTCTAGTTCTTCTTTTTAACGAGAAAAAACTTGCGGTCAGTTCTATCAAGGGTTATAGGTCCATGTTATCGAACACTCTAAAGTTTCACAGATCCTCTTCCCTTGGTTCGGATCCTTATCTTTCGGAAATTATTCGTTCGTTTGAACTGTCTAGGCCAGTCTCTCGTTCGTTAACTCCTAAGTGGGATCTTTCTTGTGTTTTACTGGCTCTTACTAAGGCACCTTTTGAACCTCTTTCTGAGGCTTCACTCCTGCACGTAACATGGAAGACGGTCTTTCTCATAGCAATGGCGTCTTCTAAGCGTCGTTGTGAAATTCATGCCTTTTCTACCGAGGAAGGCTATTTACGCTTTAACAAATCTGATGGCTCTGTATCCTTGAGCTTTCAACTCCCTTCGGTCTGTTCCCCTCCGGTAGTTATTCCGAGCCTTGCTAGGTCTTGCGCTAGGGGTGATCCTGATCGGCTTCTTTGTCCGGTTAGAGCCTTGAAGTTTTACCTTCAGAAGGTTAAATCTTTACGGGGTCGTCGTCTTCGTCTTTTCCTCCCAATAAAAGGGGGGGGCGAAGTTTCGGCAGCATCAATATCTCGTTGGGTAGCCTCAACTATCAAGTTTGCCTATTCGGATCTTTTGGACAGGGATCTATCCTTTTTAAGAATTAGACCACATGAGCTCCGTGCTTTGTCTGCTTCTTGGGCTTTCTTGAATAAATCCCCCATGGATGATATTCTTAAAGCGGCCTCTTGGAAGTCTTCTACTACGTTTTCTTCCTTTTATCTCCGCTCACTGGCTAACCAATCACAAAACCTTGCGTATTTGGGTCCGCTTGTAGTAGCTCAGACAGTAGTTTAATCATTCTGTCTGACGTTTTTCGCTCTTTCGAGAGCGTTTTACCATCGGCGGCTTTGGTCGTTTTCTACTTCGGGTGTCGCTGCAATCAAGGTTCTTTGTTAGCAACCTCCCACCTTAGCGACGAAGTCATACCTGAAGTAATAACAGGTAACGTATTTATGCTATTAAAATGAAATTTTTGAAGTAAAATTAATTTTAATTAGTAAATACTTACCTGTTATTACAGAGTCCCACCTCCCTCCCCGCTTGCTGGTGGTTGTATCCCTCGATGGCTTCATATACAATTGGAGAACGGGGGTTACACTTCCGGTAACTAGGGGGTTTAGGGAATGGTTTATTTTGCGGACTCTGTTTTGGAAGCTGTGCACAAATAGACACATACCTGAAGTAATAACAGGTAAGTATTTACTAATTAAAATTAATTTTACTTCAAAAATTTCATTTTCATTTTCCCACCTAGAAACAACTTAGTTATAATTGCATTTGTAGGATAATTAGAAAATGTTATAACAAGGTGGATTAACATTTAAGGTAGTCCAGCCATCATTAATTTATAATCATGATCTGTCAAATGCTTAAAGAGACCTCATTTCAGATGCAAGCATCCATTGACTCGGAGTAATAGGCTCTTTTGCTTTAAGTCTATAAAGGCTTGCGTTTACTATAAAATTCCCAATATCACTTTATAGACTTTGATCACAAGTCAATGATGGATGGTATGCAAGTTTATCCCTTAAAAGTTTGGTACCAAATATTTAAATTTGATTCTTGTATTTAGTCCTCTAGATATAAGGAACAGTTAGCCAAGTACCAGGAACAGGACATTGTATCATGTCACTTATCTAATTGCCTGATACCTCAGAGAGGCAAAGTAATATGATTTTAACATGCTGACAAAACTCCACTTCAGAAAAAATAGCTAGAATTTCCAGACCTGAGTTTTCTACAGAGTCACAAAAAACAATTACTTAAAATTCATTTTGAACATCAAATGGAATTATATGATAGTTTTAATATCTGTCCAGGCTCTATGTGTATTTCTTCTTTTAAATTCCTCTTCAGATAGGAATCATTGAACTCCTGTTACATATATATAAATTACATTTCAAAAAGCATAGAACAGGCCTCTGTCATTTACATTTGTTCCAAATTTTATGTAGTTTATTTATTAAGATTTAAATATTGTTACATTTTATTCCCATATTAGAATTCCACATTGAGGAACTTCATCCAAGATTCAGTTTTCAATGGATATTCTTACACATGTTGTTTTTCTGGTGCAATTGATTGTTCATTTGGCTGAAAAAATGGAATGGAAGATGTAATTTGCTTGCATTGTATGCCTCAGGTTCTTTTATTTTTACAATTGTTCACTGAGTTTGGGCCATTGCTATATCTGATTTAAAATGTTATAGTACACACAGTTTCAAATAAATGCTTAAAATGGTATAGCCAAGCTAATTGTGCCAGATAAAATGGTGAATTGATTTATATATGATATCATCTTGTTGTTGTCTACTATCTTTAGAAATGAACATGAATAACTAATTAACCAGTCAAGACCTTGTTTACATATTAGTTAATTTACAACTGTAAAAAACTTTACTATTGTAATGTGACATCAAAAAGGATCTAGATAGTTCAGTAGTAGAATGCATAAATCCAGGTCACATGTTTGAGGTTCGAATTTTGTCAGGTTACCACTGAATTGCTGTTCGCCTCCATCCAGGGTACTTGCAAGGGTTATTTGCGTCATGCATGTCTCGGCTGTTTTATGAATAAACACAAAAATCAGGATGTAAACATGTTAAGTCAGCTGCATGACACTAACTTGAAAGTAGATAATAATTTCTACATTTTAATGGAGATTTCTTATGAATCATTTTATGACTTAAATCTTACAAATAGATATTGGAAATATATAGATATTGATCTCTCTCTCTCATACCTCACTTTATTTGTTATAACAAATTATGGATTAAAGAATAGAAGTCCTGTTTTTCAAGGGTTTCTCTAAGTCTCCATGACTTTGGGTCTTACAACAGCAAAGTCCATTGCAGGTGGATATCTTTACTTCTCTTTGAAACCAACATTAGTGTTAACGTGACAAACTCAATATACATGTCTTTAATTTCTGTATAGGTACAGTTATGTACAACTCACACTCTTGTTACATTGAAGTTTAAGTGTGCCTGCAGATGCTCTATTTTGATTGTTCTATTTTACTTAAAGGATCAATGTATACCCAATTTACATGTAAAGAGGGTCAGTGATAGTTTTCTAACTTGTGGGACACCAACTTTGAAAAGGAAAGATCTATTTTAAAATAGATTATGGAGAAGGCAGGTCGGCATGCTTTTTATTCCCCTCACAAACTTAGTTTGTGGGGAGGAGTATATAGGAGTATATGTGTGGGTTGGTCGGTAGCTTTTTCTTGTGACCCCACTTGAAAAATGGGCAGCATATAGCATTGCTGATGTCTGTACATCCGTCCGTACGTACTACCAAAACTTTTCCGAACATTAACTGGAGAACTGAAGGGCCTGGGTTTGTGAAACCTGGAAGAGATATTATCCATGACCAGAAGATGATTTTGAGGTCACTAGGTCAAAGGTCAAGGTCATTGTGTACATTAGTATATTATTCTTGTCCGATCATTAACCGGAGAACCGGAGGGCCTTGGTTTGTGAAACCTAGTTTGGACATTGGCCATGACCAGCAGATGAACCCTATTGATTTTGAGGTCAAAGGTCAAGGTCACTGTATTCATTAGTATGAAATCCTTGTCCAATCATTAACTGGAGAATCATTAACTTTGAAACCTGGTTGTGACTTTGACCATGACCAGCAGATGAACCCTATTGATTTTGGTCATGGTCACTGGAACCTTTAGTATGAAATCCTTGTCAGACTGGTCGAAGGTTCTTGACATACTATCATTCAACCAAAAAGCAGTTGGCGGGGCATCTGTGTCCTATGGACACATTTCTAGTTTATCCATGCTATTTCTCATTAACTACTGGATTGAGTTCAATCAAAATCTATAGGAAGTTTCACTAGCATGCACAAGTTTGCATATTGTACAGTTGTAATGGCTGAATGATTTTTCTTTGAATTATGTCCCTGAATTTCTGGAGCTCTCTTTGTCCACGCTATTTGTCAATAACTATTGGATGGATTTCAATCAAACTTCATAGGAAGTTTCACTAGCAAAGACAGGTGTGCATATTGTACAGTTGTTGTACAGTTGTTATGGTTGAATGATTTTTCTCTAATAAATTTTCTTGAAATTAATTGAAGTTTCTCTAGTACGCACAGATGTGCATATTTTGCTGGTGTTACGGTTGAGAAAAACATTCTCTGAGTTATGGTCCATTGATGATTTTCTTGAGCTTTCTTTGTCCACAATATTTCTCAGTTGCAACAGGATGGATTTCAATCAAACTTCATAAGCAAGCACATATGTGTATATTGTACTCATGTTATGATTGCACATTTTTTTTCTGAGTTTGACCCTTTGATTCTTTGTCTGCGCTATTTCTCTATTACTACAGGAATATTCTCTCCTTTACCAGTTTTCAGAGCAATAGCATCTTTTTGCAAAAGGTTACCATTGGTAGCAGAGTGCACATTGGAATGTTGGCACATTTTAGGTTGCTTTGCAAAGTTTCGGTTTGATCTCCCTGTTATTGTTATAGTTTTCATTAGCTGTATCAAATTCTGTCACTTTGTGGAGAGCAATTTTGTGAAGCAGTATGTTTTTTTTTTTATCACCTTAAGTGTTAGCTCCAGTTGCTACTTTGTACAGAATCTCATTAGGGCCATAGTCATTGAATGTGTTGATATAAAATGCGATATTCGATACTAAGATGACAAAAACACGATAGCTTGATACTGGTCACGCAACAGAATGATAATGAAATGCGACAATACGATAGTGCGATGATGATTATGCAATGTAGTATCGTTTCACTATAGTGCTGTCGTGCTTTCACGATCCTAATATTATACTGTTGTACTGTACCGGTACCATTATCGCGTTCTCATTATTGTCCTATCACATTATCATAATTGCATCTTCGCGTTTGCGCAATCATGCTATGATGTTATCGTTATCCCTCAATTGCTTTCCAGTGCACATTTGAATACTGAAAAAAAGAAGATCTTTAAGTACGTCAATTTTGACACTGGAGTTGAAGTCTTCTACCAAATTCTAGAGTGACATTCCTAAAATGTTCATTGGAGGTTTAAATTGAGATGTAGTTGCATGTGTATCTGTACTTTCATTTTATTGTATTCAAATATTTTAATATTGTATGGTCAATTCAAATTTCGATCCATTTTTATCAGATGTCTTCAAATACACATAAAGGTTTAGTTACTATTTATTAGAAACATGAAATTACAAGTTTAATTATGACAGATATTTGAATAATAGGTGTAGAGTTATGGCCCTTGAAAATTGGAAAATTGAAAAAGAGAATCTATGTTTAAACTCAAGCATACTCATTTGTTCTTTCTTGGCTGATATCGGCCCAGCTGACAAGGAGTTATGGCCCTTGAATTTACTCTCTAACATTTATAAAGATTTTTTTAAACATGCACTGATCAAAAAGTTATAAGTGGTTAATCATTTATCTATAAACAGTTTCAATATGTATAAAGTACAGGTTTTATAATTCATCCTTCATATTTTTTTATCGCATGCTCAACTTTTGATTTTGTTTGTGATACATTTATAAGTGTATCAGAGGTCTACCTGTTTTTTGTGTGTTTTTAGCTCACCTGAGCACAACGTGCTCATGGTGAGCTATTGTGATCGCCTTTTGTCCGTCGTCCGTCGTCCATGCGTGCGTGCGTGCGTGCGTCCGTCGTCAACAATTTGCTTTAAACAACATCTCCTCATGAACCGCTGAAGGGATTTTGACCAAACTTCACAGGAATCATCCTTATGATGCCCTCTATCAAAGTTGTACAAATTATTCAGATTGGTTAAAAAAGTAGGTCACAGGAGCTAAAAATAGATTTTAAAAATGCAAACTTTGAAAATCTTCTTCTGCAAAACTGCAAAGCCTAGAGCTTAGATATTTGGTATGTAGCATCATCTTATGGGCCATTACCAAGATTGTACAAATCATAGCCCTACGGTGATAAATGACCCCGCACCAGGGGTCACTTGTTTTACATAGAGTTATATAGGAAAATCTTTAAAAATCTTCTTCTATGAATCCATTAGGCCTAGAGCTTAGATATTTGGTATGTAAGATCATCTTATGGGCCATTACCAAGATTGTACAAATCATAGCCCTACGATGATAAATGACCCCGCACCAGGGGTCACTTGTTTTACATAGAGTTATATAGGAAAATCTTTAAAAATCTTCTTCTATGAATCCATAAGGCCTAGAGATTAGATATTTGGTATGTAGCATCATCTTATGGTTCATTACCAAGTTTGTACAAATCATGCCCTAGGTGATAAATGCCCCGCACCAGGGTCACTTTTTTACATAGAGTTATATAGAAAATTTAAAAATCTTCTTCTATGAATCCATAAGGCCTAGAGATTAGATATTTGGTATGAAGCATCATCTTATGGTTCATTACCAAGATTGTACAAATCATGACCCTATGGTGATAAATGACCCCGCACCATGGGTCACTTCTTTTACATAGAGTTATATAGAAAAAACTTTAAAAATCTTCTTCTATGAATCCATTAGGCCTAGAGCTTAGATATTTGGTATGTAAGATCATCTTATGGGCCATTACCAAGATTGTACAAATCATAGCCCTACGATGATAAATGACCCCGCACCAGGGGTCACTTGTTTTACATAGAGTTATATAGGAAAATCTTTAAAAATCTTCTTCTATGAATCCATTAGGCCTAGAGCTTAGATATTTGGTATGTAGCATCATCTTATGGTTCCTTACCAAGATTTTCAAAATGGTGGCCCTTTGGAGATAAATGACCCCGCACTAAGTCTTCTCCTCTGAAACCATAAGGCCCAGTGCTTATATATTTGGTGTGTAGTATTGTCAGGGCTAAAATGTTTAAGATTGAGTTATATCAGAATTCTTGTCTGTTTAAAAACCTTGTAATCAGTTGTAGCAATGGTACTCAGGTGAGCGATCCAGGGCCATCATGGCCCTCTTGTTATTTTTATCCTTCAGCTGTCTCAAGACTGTCTTTGACATAGTTACAGTTACTGTGACAAAGCGGTATCTGGGGATATTCATCATCTTCAATGATAGTTCTCATTAATATTTGCAAACACCATCCTCTAAACTACTTGTCTAATTTTGATTACACTTAACTGAGTGGTGTCCTTTCAAGTTTTGCTACATGCAGAAATCTAGTTGCAATTCATGCCAGGGTGCAAAATTCCTGAAAGTATCATTTTCCCTTTCTTGCCCTTTCAAAATTTGAGATATTAAAATCAAGGAAAATACAAAAAAAGTTCTGATTTTTCATATGTGTCGCGTCAAGCGACATTAGGGGTTACTTTTGTCAGCGGCAGCGGTGTCCCCATCTTCTTGTTTGAGCATAAATTTGTCACCATAACTTGGAATGACTTTATACTTGGTATGTATGTTTATTGCAATGACCCGGAGTAAAGTGCACATGAAGCATAACTCTAACCTTGTGTGCTTTTTGAGCTATTCCCCTTTGATTGATTTTCCTAGAGCATTTCTTGTCCAGATCATAACTTTGTCACCATAAATTTGAATGACTTGAGACTTGGTATGTATATTTCTTGCAATAACCCGAAGTGCAATGCACAAGAACCATAACTCCACTTGTAGGCCTTTTGAGTTATTCCCCTTTGATAGATTTTCTTTGAGCATTTCTTGTCCAGAGCATAACTTTTTCACCATAAGTTTGAATGACTTGAGACTTGATATGTATGTTTCTTGCAATGTCCCTGAGTGCAGTTCACAAGAACCGTATTTTTACCTTGTGCGCTTTTTATATGCCCATCTTAAGATGGGGCGTATTATGTGAACACTCATGGCGGGCGGGCGGGCGGACGGGTGGGCGTGGAACATTTGTTGTCCGGGCTCTAACTTCAATACCGTTTGCCCAATCCTTTTCAAACTTTCCACACATGTGCATGGCCATAATATTGCGGATGAGTTCGATATCCAGCATTATCGCGTGAATGACTTAGAAGTTATGGCCCTTGACACACACAAAATACTTGAAATTGTGATTGTCCGGCTCTAACTTCAATACGTTGCCCAATCTTTTCAAATTTTCACACATGTGCATGGCCATAATATCACGGATGAGTTCGATATCCAGCATTATCGCAGGCTTAAAAGTTATGGCCCTTGACGTACACAAAATACTTGAAATTGTGATTGTCCGGGCTCTAACTTCAATACAGTTTGCCCATTTCTTTTCAAAGTTTTCACACATGTGCATGGCCATAATATCGCGGATGAGTTCAATATCCAGCATTATCGCGTGAATGACTTAGAAGTTATGGCCCTTGACGTACACAAAATACTTGACATTGTGATTGTCTGGGCTCTAACTTCAATACCGTTAGACCAATCCTTTTCAAACTTTCAACATGATTGTTTTAATAAGTAACATTCATTAAATAATGGGATTTAGGAGACAATAGCTTGTTTCTCTGAGCTATTTCTGAGAGTCCCCATACTGTGATGGGTGTATTTTGTGGCATTCCTGACCCTTGTTGAGTTATTTCCCTTTGATAGATTTTCTTTGAGCATTTCTTGTCTGGAGCATAACTTTTTCACTATAAGTTTGAATGACTTGAGACTTGAAATGTATGTTTCCTGTAATGACCTGGAGTGCAGTGCACAAGAACCATAACTCTACCTTGTGCACTTTTTGAATTATTCCCCCTTGATAGATTTTCTTTGAGCATTTCTTGTCTGGAGCATAACTTTTTCACCATAAGTTTGAATGACTTGAGACTTGATATGTATGAGGGGTGATCCAAAAGTTTTGTCACTGCCTTTATAACTCATTTTGTAGTAATATTACAACAACCAATGTCAGTATACAGATGAATGAATGTATTAAAAACGACGTCAACAACGTTACTTACAAATATCACAATACTGCAACATCACTCCTTCTCAAAATAACGTCCAGCATACTCAATACACTTCCTGTGCCTCATAACCCACTTCTGGAATACATTTGCAAACTACTTGGAAGAGAATCGTGATAGTATGCGGTTGCTCTCCATCTATGCTCAGGAGGCTGTATGGGGAGTGGCGTTGTCATGGTGAAGTATACAACTGCTTAAATCTGTGTAGAAGTGGTTCCTCTTCTTGCGCAGCGCTGTCAGCTTAATCTGAATTTAACACAATTTATTACATTTATTTTAGTAGATATATGCGATGTATGTCTTAAACCAAACCAAACAATTTAGCTTCCCTTTGAATGATATGTGGCGTTGGCGGTCTGGCCTTTTGGTACGGCTGGGCTGAGAATAATTTGATCCATATCGAAAAACACAATAAACATGTGTTTTCTGATTGTCTTGGTCACGTGTGCCTTCTTTTGAGGAGGGGATGTGTCTTGTTTCCACTGGCTACTTTGCATCTTCGTCTCAGGGTCTTAGTAGATGAGCCAGGTCTCATCTACGGTGATATCATTGCGAAGAAACTGCTTGCCCTCTTGACTGTAGTGCCTTAAACACTTCCTAGATTCTTTCATGCATGAAACCATTTGTTCGTCTGTCAGCAGTCTTGGTACCCACCTATTGCTTACACGTCTAATCTTCAAATCTTCAGTAAGAATGTGCTGTACAGAACCATAACTGAAGCCTGAGTGTTCAGAGAGAGCCCAAATGGTAACGCGCTGATCCTCCTCAATAGTGTCGGAAACAATTCTGACATTTGCATTCGTTCGTGTTGCTGGTCTTCTGGTCCTTGCACGACTCATCTCCCTCTTGAAAGCGTTCAAATCATCTGTAGAGAAGTCTTTTGTTTACAGAGTTTTCACCATATGCTAAGTTGATATTCAACAACTGTGCTTGGAAAACTTAAACGAGCAATGATGTCATTTAAACTTTAACTGCTGCTCACAATATGAAATGAAGTCACGTCAAAAAAGTTTCGTCTGCTTTGCTTTGCGCATTTTTCTGAAAATTATGAACAAATTTATTTTAACCAGGAAACAATCTTAACCTGAAAAAATTTGCATGTGGCAGCTAGCTCACAGCGAGTTTATCAAAATATTGTTATGGAGCGCTATAATGGTTGAAATTATAATATTATTGCTTAATATAACTGAAATCATGTTTGTTTATTAGTATATAGTAAACATAAAACAGTCTGACGTCAAATTTTTGCGTAACCGAGGCAGTGACAAAACTTTTGTATCATCCCTCGTATGTTTCTTGCAATGACCCGGAGTGCAGTGCACAAGAACCATAACTCTACATTGTGCGCTTTTTGAGTTATTCCCCTTTGATAGATTTTCTTTGAGCATTTCTTGTCCGGAGCATAACTTTTTCACCATAAGTTTGAATGACTTGAGACTTGATATGTATGTTTCTTGCAATCACCTAAAGTGCAGTGTGCAAGAACCTTAACTCTACCTTGTGCATTTTTGGAGTTAATCCCCTTTGATTGATATTTCAAGTTAGAATGAGATGCATAGTTGAAGGAATGAGAATCTTACAAACTAGTAAGAGCTACACGAATATTATGTGTCACCTGACATGGATAGTTTATGTGATATGAGCCTAATTTAAACTGTATCTTTGATTTAAATCATTTATCATAATACAATAACTAGGCCTGGGTATTGCCTGTGAAAATTATATTGCGATATTCATCTTGATATTGCGAGATATTGCAATATATTGCAATCATTTATAAATAAAGAAAAGATTGACAAATGAAAGTGTTTAAATTTATTTCAAGCATTACTTGCCAACAGGTTTAATTAAAACTTAAGTTTAAAAACATTTAAATAAAATCTACCCCAAAACATGAAAAGAAAAGCAATAACAAACTTGGAAAAAACTTCTCCCAAATTGAAAACAACCAAAACATAATATCATAGTTTGTTAAATGACTAGAGTAGAACTGTTTTAAAGCAAAACATTTAAGTTTCATGACTAGCAGAACAACATATATACTCCCTCGTCGTCCCTCCACTGTGCTTAACTGTCATCATACATGATTTACATATAGCAACATTCTCTACAAGTTTGTCATTTTGTAGTTTTAAACCAAAAAAATTCCAAATTGGAGCCTTTCCCTTTTTATTTTTAACCACTGTAAAGTCGTTCGGCGTCCCAGTTGCCATCTTCTTTACAAGACGCTTTATTCTACCGGAAGTGAAAATAAAACCGTTTATTTTCCGGATGAAAAAGAAATTTCACCGAATAATAATATTAAAATATTTGCATTGTTTAAATACGAAAAATAAAATCAATAGTAAATACTACTTGATAGTTAGTAATATTTCTGTCGAAGCGACTTTTGAATACCCATTTATTTACGATTAACAAAATAAGTATGGACCTTATACGCCAAGGGGCCCATATTTTAACTTGTCCATTCTACATGTGTAATAACCGGAACTCACAAAATGTAGACCGTAAACATTTGATTTCATCTTAAGTTTTTTTCCCTAACACTTCTTATTTTTAATTTTTCATGTGATATAGTATCAAAATACCGGTATTTGAAAATCATATCGCGATATCATATCGTGTTGGTGAACATCGCAAAAACCGGTATACCGCGGTATATTGCACACCCCTAACAATAACCCGTTACCCCATAGGGATGCCTTTTGATGGCCTACTTACACAGTAGAAGTCCCAATCGGCATGCAGGTATGATAAAGCCCAATCAGATTTCTTATTAAAAACCTAATTTCCAAAGCACTAAAGAGCAGCAAACACCATAAAACTAATCAGCCTGTGAATTACAAGACTGATTTGGTTTTATGTTGTTGTTAATATATTTAAGTTATAATAGTCCTTACATTTTTTATTTGATCTTTATAAGCCTTTCCATGTTCGATGGCAACATCATTGCGCATTAATACTCCATCCTTAAAAGAAAGTGACAAACTGGCATCTTTACTGTCAGATAAGTCATCGTCAGGTGACACATCAGACTCGTGGAGTTCTAGTGTTCACTTGCCTTGGCAAGAGGATGAGTGGATTATTACATCTCTCAGATTATGACAGAGAGAAAATCTTCTGGAAACCCTCTCCAAAATCTTGAGAATTAAATTGTATGTAGATTTATGCCTTCCTACATCATCATGTCGAAATACAGAACAGATTGATGTCCTGTATCAACAGACACCTATTCCCAAGTAATCCTGTGTTTTTGGAAGACTGTTTTGAGAAGATGTACAGTGGTGCTATCATATCAGTTGTCAAAAAATACAATTGATATACGATTGAAATATGAACGATATGCGATATAGGATCTGCAATGTGCATTACCTGCATGATTCGATATGATGCGATGCATTTATAATCTGATACCATACGATATACGATCCACGATCTGCGATTTATGTTATGCTGTATACGATACATGGTAAGGATGGTTTGCATAACATTTTTTATACCTGCAAGCTTGATTTGACTACAAGAATATGCAAAAATTTGATGTTATTAACAATATTTTTTGTCACCTATAACTTGTGAACCGTTTGTCCATCTGAAATAAACATAGCGAGCGACAGGAAATGGGGACAGATTAAATTGTGGTCCCCCTGAAATAGCGACGGACTCTGCGATCTCCATCGAGACCAATGTTAAGCATATATAATGAGAGAAAGATTTTTTTATTGAAGATTATATATATATTTTTATGATTACGTGTAATTATACATTAACCCACCGAACTAAATAAAATGTACATATACTACAAATGATATTTACGGTATTAAAAAGTATCTAACGAGAGAGAGAGAGAAATGTCGTATCTAATTTTCTCATCAACAAAACTTTGTAAGCTTTGTTTTTTTTTATTGTATTTCCAATATATATTAAGTGAATGTCAAAGTTATTGATTAAATACATTAATTAATTTATGAACTTTAATGAGGAACTCAGATAATCAGCTGCTATTTAAAAAAAATAATATTTTCTTTGCTTGTTAACGATTTTTTTCTGACTTGCATGCATGTCAAACAATCCAACTGGCTGTGATAAATTATTATTTAGACAGACTAGATCTTATCCATATTGGACAATATTCAATGTTTATGGTTTACATTTTGTGAGTGTGATTTTGTCCTGTCCCCTTCATTGGATAGATCTTTAAAAAATTTTGAACTTCAATTACATGCAGGAAATCATCAAATCAATAATGCAATCTTACGAACATTGTCTTGTGCTCGTGTTAATCTATGTCTAATTGGTCCATGCCCTTTCATATAAGATCGCGACGTTCAATGAGTGCTTGTGAACCAACACATAGAAGTATAGCACATGCTAGAGAACTGCTGGTTAACTGTCAAATAGTTGAAAACAATGTAATGATGTATGCACAACTGCATGTAACATGTATAGAGAGAAAGAGTACTGTACTGCTGCTTCTTTTAACAATTAATTAATAAAGAAAAAAAAACAGACACAGACCGGAAGGCCATCTTGTTCGAAGAGAAATAATTAGTGAAGTAATTAGTAAAGAGGTTGCCAAATCTTTCGCAGCTTAAACGTAGTTCCCGACTTTTAGCAGGTATACGTGTCCAATGCCATTTGCCATCAAGTTTGTGGTCAAGCGTAAAGTTTTGCATAAAATTTTATATACAGTTGCTAGATTGACATCTATACAGGGGGAAAACATGAGAGAAATAAATCAGTTGCTAAGCAACTGTTAACATACAAAAAAATTTCATTTCTATGTCTTGTGTGGCGTTTGACCTCAAATCCATTTTTCTCCGAAGAAGATAGCAGAAAATCTAATTAATCTGCAAACAACTTCTAAAGTGCAATTATTTGTTCCTATAAAATAACTGTCGCAATATTTTACTCACTGTTTTAACAATCAAAATATTTTTATTTGTTTTATAATAAGAATACTCTAAGACTTACTCACATAAATTATGATTATTATGAGAACCAAGAGAACGGAGGAAAAACACAATAGGCCTGCAACCATAATCAAAATCAAATTAATCAATGGCAGAAATTTGTAGTCATGTTGTTGTTGTAGTCTGGTAGATTCCTCCGTTCTCTTGGTTCTCTTGGTAGGATGAAGAATTTTGAATTTTCTTTATTAAGGGTTGCACTTTATGTTCACTCGCAATGTTGTGAATATATACTCAAAAATGCCCTATAGTGTATGTATGTATATACACATAGTTACTCTAAGTTACTTGTAATTTATTGTATTAATTAATACTAGATATAATAAAGGACCAGTTTTTGACTAAGTTACAATTGTTCTTTGATAATGTTCTCACAATAGGCCTGCGACCATCTATCCTGTTTTCTGTCATGTTAGTACCGGTAATAACATTCATGTTGTGTAAATATTGATTGTCCCTTCCTCCCCTTGGGGTGGGGTTTGGGGTGGGGGGTGAGTGACGGTATACCGGTACCGGCATAAAGGTGACATATCCGGTCAAAATAAACACATGCTGTGCCCGCTGATAAATGTGACATATCCGGTCAAAATAAACACATGCTGTGCCCGCAGATAAATGTGACATATCCGGTCAAAATAAACACATGCTGTGCCCGCTGATAAATGTGACATATCCGGTCAAAATAAACACATGCTGTGCCCGCTGATAAATGTGACATATCCGGTCAAAATAAACACATGCTGTGCCCGCTGATAAATGTGACATATCCGGTCAAAATAAACACATGCTGTGCCCGCTAATAAATGTGACATATCCAGTCAAAATAAACACATGCTGTGCCCGCTGATAAATGTGACATATCCTGTCAAAATAAACACATGCTGTGCCTGCTGATAAGAATGTATGGCACACGTCTGATGTTATAAAATACAATTACATTGGTCAAATATACACATTCATGCAAAAAAGAGAAAAAAAAAAACAGATGTATTTTAAGCAAACTATACATGTAACAATAAAGAAGTTATAGATTTTCTCCCATTTAACTTTTATCATGTAGTGAACTTTGTGTTCTCACTGATAAGGAGAGATTGGTAATTTTACTAAAAACGCATGCCTCTATTTTCAAAGGCAGTATGTTATTCTCCTATTGAAGGTGTCCTGTTCTTTTTAACTTGTCTGTTTTTTAAAGAAAAAAATATGCGCTATTGTCATGATTCCGGCATCCGCGTTGTCGTAGTCGTCGTCCTTCATTGTCGTCCGGAATCTTAACCTTGGCCATAACTTCTCTACTATTCAATATACAACTTTCATTTTTGGTATGCATATACGTCTTGATAATACCTATCCAGACATATGCAAATATTTTACCTATTGACCTTGACTTTTGACCTTATTTTTCTGTAACTTTTGAAAACTTTAAAATGCCTGTTATTTCAGAACCGTTTTCAACAGGGCACTGATATTTCACATGTAAATTCCTTGTAGCAAGACTTTTCCATCAATGTTACACTTTTGGACTTTTGATCTTGACCTTTGAACTTTGACCTATTTTTTAAGTATTAAGAAATACCCCGTTAACTGTGGTCGTAACTTCTCAACTATTCAATAACTCTTTGTGTAGAGTGATATCTCACAAGGTAAAACTAAAATTAGTGGAGGGGGCAGATGGGTGTATTTGGGACACTTTTGCAAGCATTCATTTCAAGATAATTGATAGCTTTTCACCTATAATTACGAGGGTAATCCGAAAATGAATGAGAGTAAGTTTGTAACTTTTGATTGAAACAACATACAGCCACAAAACTTGGCACGTAACTAAATTAACTCTTTGTGCGTAAGCACACGTGTTAATTAGCATCGTGACGTTACGTCAATTTTGATGACGTCATATCAAACAACGCAATGGCGGACGATGCGTTCACACTGACGCGAGAAGAAATTTATGCAAAAGCGACTGAAATATTTAATGTACTCCAGGAGGTTGACCCAACATGTGCAGTTGGATATAGCACTATTTGTAGATGGGTGAAGGATTTCAATAATGGACGGCAAGAGTCTTGCAAAAAGCCCTCCTTCAGAAGGCTGGTGACAGTTACAGACGCCGATAACACCAAAATTCTCAACTCTGATAGATGATTTACATGCAAGGAAATTTCGTATGAATCAGGGATACGTAAGAGTTCCGTTCATGTTATTCTGACACAGCATTTAGGCATGAGAAAGAACACCGCGCGGTGGGTGCCGCAGGCACTCTCAAAAACTGAAAAAGACAAACGTGTTCAAATTTGCACTGAATTGTTGAATAGATATTCAGAGGAAGGTGTCATGATGCTGAATAGAGTGGTTTGCTATCGACAAAACATGGATCCGTCATTTGAGCCAGAATTGAAACGCCAAAGCTCTGAATGGCATACTCCAAACTCACTGAGACCTGTGAAATATCGCCGCAGTATGAACTGTCCAAAGATGTCAATGATATTCGCTTATGATATTTACGGTGTTTTGACAACACACAGAGTTCCACATGGAAGCACGGTTAATAGAGAATACTATGAGTGGTATTTGGCTAAAATTCTTCGACCAGCGATATGCCGCAAACGACCGTAACTTTTACAGGTGATGCCATTAATTTTGCATGATAACGCCATGCCGCACAAGTCTGGCGTTATTAGGGACGTGTTCGAGTGGTACCAACTCTCATTCATTTCTGGATGACCCTCGTAATACATAAACTTGGTCTTCTCATCCTGTTGACATAATTTTTTTCCCTTTACCTGGACCATGTTGCACCTAGCAGAGGTTTAGTTTGTGTATTGTTTATAAAAAATATGTGACACTATTACCCTCTGTCCCCCCTTGTCCCCCCCCCCCC
>CM037777.1:15126080-15176080 GCA_021229015.1 Solen grandis | reverse complement strand
TGGACAGTGTACAGCTCGAGAAAAACATAGCCAAAAACATGGCACTCAAAGAGAATGTCTTTATGATGGTTGTGTGCATTGAGCTGAGGATCCCCCTGTTCCTTGTTGGAAAGCCAGGGAGCTCCAAGTCTTTGGCTAAAACCATTGTATCTGATGCAATGCAAGGAAATGCTGCACGGACAGAATTATTCAAGAACTTGAAACAAGTAAATGAATTATTATATTGTTTAAGATGTTCAAGAATTTTTGAAATGCTTCTATTGGTCACTCATAAATATGTGGCTTAAGACAGTTGTTTATTTTAGATTTTAGAATAAAAAGATATTTTAAATCAAATAACCAAAACATATATTAAGATAATAGTTTATATGTGTTTCTTACTTACTGCATGAGATTTTTAAACCACTAAATAAATGGATGGGACAAACTTAAATATATGTATGTTTATTTTTGATACAGAACTTTGACATGTTATACAAAATAGAAACAGATAATTAACATTGCAGCCACATTCATTGCCATGAGACCATTTCCCAGTGAAAGAGACATCTCTTTTAAATGTTTTCAAAAGTTATGGCCATTTTTTATTAAGGTTTTTTATGGTTGTGTTCAATCCCATTTAAATAAGTCAATAAGAATCTTAAGAAGCTTTGAGTAACATCAACAAGACTTTGAACTTCTATATATTGCTGGAAGGTCTTTCAATATTTGAATGCAGCTCCTCTCTCTCTCAAAAATTTTACTTTTTCATTTTGTTGACTAAAAGTGATGTAGTGATGTAGAGGGGTTATAAAGACATTCATTGATAGCTCTATTACTTCTATGGATAATAAAACTTGGCGGGTTAGTGTTATTTGTGCCTCTATTCATTTGCTGAAAAATAAATTCTCCACTATTTACCCTTATTATCATATTTATGCTTCCCTGTAAAGATTTCATATGAGCATATAGCCACCACTTCATCCATCCATTCGTTCTTACGTCTGTTTGATTCCTGTCCAGGCTATTTCTCAGAAACCTTTGATTTGAATTTAACATTTTGGGCAGCTTCACTAAAGGAAACGGAATTCATATTTTCACAATGTTCCAGGTCAATGATCTGTAATGAACTCACTGCCTTTTTAATTTCTTTGTTACATTATACTCATTTCCAGTGTATTTCTCACTATTTGAAATTCAACTATACTTAATGGGAAGCGTTGATATGAAGAATAAAGGTGCATATCATCCCCATGATTAAGTTTGATGATGAGTTATTATGTCTTTATGTATTTAAATGGGGGAGACATATCGTTTTTCTTTTGAATTGTCTGTCTGTCACACTTTTTGTCTGGAGCATAACTCAGAAAGTATCAAAGCTATTAACTTGAAACTTAATAGGTGGATAGATCTCATGCAGGAGAGGTGTCATGCTCAAGAACTGTAACTCTGCAAATCATATTTTTTAGTTATTCTTTTGTTCAATTTCATACTTATTTTTTTGTCTGGAGCATAACTCAAAAAGTATCAAAGCTATAACTTGAAACTTCACAGGTGGATAGATCTCATGCAGGAGAAGTGTCATGCACATAAACAGTAACTCCATGCATCAAGTTTTTGGAGTTATTGTCCTTTGTTAAATTTCATACGTAATTTCTGTCCAGAGCATAACTTAAAAAGTATCAAAGGTATTAACTAGAAACTTAAACGGGTGGATAGATCTCATGGAGAAGTGCAATGCATAAAAATCGATACTCTGTACGTCATATTTTTGGAATTATTGCCCTTTGTTAAATTCGGACTTATTATGTGTCAAGAGCATTTCTCTTGCACTAAGAGACATATAACCTTGTAACTTCATAGGTGGATAGATCACATGGAGGAGAAGTGCAATGCACAGAATAGTAACTCTTTACATAATATTTTTGGATTTACTGCCCTTTGTTAAATTTCATACTTATTTTTTAAGGCATTTTTCATGCACTATGAAACATTTAACCTTGAAACTTCATAGGTGGATACACCTCACAAAGGAGAATTGCAGTGCATAAGAACCTTAATTCTGCAAATCATATTTTTGGAGATTTTGTCTGTTGTTTAATTTCATATTCTATTAAGTTTTGTCTGGAGCATAACTCATGCACTATAAGACATAACCTTGAAGCTTCATAGGTGGGTGGATGTTATGGACGTTGCAGTACACAAGAGCATGATCAATTTCCAGGCTGATTTGTTTTTTTCCCTTTTATACAATATTGTGTCCTTAAGATAACTCCCATTTGTTTCATGCTATTGAAATTAAATTTCATTTATGGATAGAAATTAATGAGAGAAAGTGTCATGCGCAAGGTTTCAAACTCTGACCTCAGTATTTTTGGAGTTATTCCCCCATTTTACAATTTCTTAACCGCAAGATAGCTCTTGTTCGTCTTATGCTATTGAAACAAAATTTCAGTTCTGGAAAGAAATTGACGAGACACAAGATCCATAACTCTGGGCAGAGGTTTATCAATATAGGCAGCCCTTTAACTATTTGCATATATCACTGTGTGCCTCAGTGTATGTGTGTGTGTGTGAGGGGAAGGGGGTGGGGAAAGACATCAGTTTTCTACAAAAACAAATCTCTAGTTGTCCTCTTTATTTATGTATGATATGGCATAGATAATTTGTGTCCGCTCTATTAAATAGCAACCAACTTTACTTCATGGGAACCTCATGCATATAATTTTCATCAAGTTCTGGTTTGATTATTTTAAATCCTCCATAGTCCATACTTATTAATACTCATTACATATATCTTAACATATAAATGGAATTATTTTTTTCTATTTTTGTACTTGCTTTTTAGCTCACCTGAGCACAAAGTGCTCAAGGTGAGCTTTTGTGATCGCCCTTCGTCCGGCGTCCGTCGTCGTGCGTCGTGCGTCGTCCGTCGTCCGTCGTGCGTCGTGCGTCGTCCGTCGTCAACAATTTGCTTTAAACGACATCTCCTCTGAAACCGCTGGACAGAATTTAATGAAACTTGGCAGGAATGTTCCTTGGGTGAGGCTCTACAAAAGTTGCTAAAATAAAGTTGATCCATGAAGAACTCTGGTTGCCATGGCAACAAAAAGAAAAATAATTTGAAAACTTTAAAAATCATCTCCTTCAAAACTACTGGCCAGATTTCAAAATAATTTGGTACAGATGTTCCTTGGGTCAACCTCTACCAAAGTTGCTAAAATTATTCCGATCCGTAAAAAAACATGGCCGCCAGGGGCGGGGCTTATTTGCCTTATATGTATATAGAGAAACCTTTAAACAACATCTCCTCTGAAACCACTGGACAGAATTTGATTAAACTTGGCAGGGATGATCCTTGGGTCATTCTTCACAAAAGTTGTACCAAAGTTGCTAAAATTATACCGATCCGTAAAAAAATAATATTTTTTTTGGTAATCAAATGTGTATTTTTCTTTATTTTTTTTTTATTAAGAACGTCTCTTTGATATATGTTGTAAAATCTCCCTGGCTGGACCCCAAATCTCCCTGTGAAAATTTCAAAACCTCCCTGGGAGACATACTGAAAATATGGCATGTATGAAATATGGCCGCCAGGGGCGGGGCTTATTTGCCTTATATGTATATAGAGAAAAAATAAACTGGGCCAAAATTAAAATAAACTTGATCCTGTAGAACTCTGGTTGCCATGGCAACAAAAAGGAAAAAAAAATGAAAACTTTAAAAATCATCTTCTTCAAAACTACTGGCCAGATTTTAAAATAAATTGGTACAGATGTTCCTTGGGCCAACCTCTACCAAAGTTGCTAAAATTATTCCGATCCGTAAAAAAACATGGCTGCCAGGGGCGGGGCTTATTTGCCTTATATGTATATAGGGAAAACTTTAAACAACATCTCCTCTGAAACCACTAGACAGAATTTGATTAAACTTGGCAGGGATGATCCTTGGGTCAACCTTCACAAAAGTTGCTAAAATAAACTTGATCCATGTAGAACTCTGGTTGCCATGGCAACAAAAAGGAAAAAAAAATGAAAACTTTAAAAATCATCTTCTTCAAAACTACTGGCCAGATTTTAAAATAAATTGGTACAGATGTTCCTTGGGTCAACCTCTACCAAAGTTGCTAAAATTATTCCGATCCGTAAAAAAACATGGCCGTCAGGGGCGGGGCTTATTTGCCTTATATGTATATAGAGAAACCTTTAAACAACATCTCCTCTGAAACCACTGGACAGATTTAGATTAAACTTGGCAGGGATGATCCTTGGGTCAACCTTCACAAAAATTGCTAAAATAAACTTGATCTATGTAGAACTCTGGTTGCCATGGCAACAAAAATAAAAAATAAAATGAAAACTTTAAAAATCATCTTCTTCAAAAATACTGGCAAGATTTTAAAATAAATTGGTACAGATGTTCCTTGGGTCAACCTCTACCAAAGTTGCTAAAAATTTTCCGATCCGTAAAAAACATGGCCGCCAGGGGCGGGGCTTATTTGCCTTATATAACCTTTTAACGACATCTCCTCTGAAACCACTGGACAGAATTTGATTAAACTTGGCAGGGATGATCCTTGGGTCAACCTTCACAAAAGTTGCTAAAATAAACTTGATCCATGTAGAACTCTGGTTGCCATGGCAACAAAATGAAGAAAAAAAATGAAAATTTTAAAAATCATCTTCTTCAAAACTACTGGCCAGATTTTAAAATAAATTGGTACAGATGTTCCTTGGGTCAACCTCTACCAAAGTTGCTACAATTATTCCGATCCGTAAAAAAACATGGCTGCCAGGGGCGGGGCTTATTTGCCTTATATGTATATAGAGAGACCTTTAAACAACATCTCCTCTGAAACCACTGGACAGAATTTGATTAAACTTGGCAGGGATGATCCTTGGGTCAACCTTCACAAAAATTGCTAAAATAAACTTGATCCATGTAGAACTCTGGTTCCATGGTAAAAAATCAAAACTACTGGCCAGATTTCAAAATAAATTGGTACAGATGTTCCTTGGGTCAACCTCTACCAAAGTTGCTAAAATTATTCCGATCCTTAAAAAAACATGGCCGCCAGGGGCGGGGCTTATTTGCCTTATATGTATATAGAGAAACCTTTAAACAACATCTCCTCTGACACCACTGGACAGAATTTGACTAAACTTAGCAGGGATGATCCTTGGGTCAACCTTCACAAAAGTTGCTAAAATAAACTTGATCCATGTAGAACTCTGGTTGCCATGGCAACAAAATGAAGAAAAAAATGAAAATTTTAAAAATCATCTTCTTCAAAACTACTGGCCAGATTTTAAAATAAATTGGTACAGATGTTCCTTGGGTCAACCTCTACCAAAGTTGCTAAAATTTTTCCGATCCGTAAAAAACATGGCCGCCAGGGGCGGGGCTTATTTGCCTTATATGTATATAGAGAAACCTTTAAACAACATCTCCTCTGACACCACTGGACAGAATTTGATTAAACTTAGCAGGGATGATCCTTGGGTCAACCTTCACAAAAGTTGCTAAAATAAACTTGATCCATGTAGAACTCTGGTTGCCATGGCAACAAAATGAAGAAAAAAAATGAAAATTTTAAAAATCATCTTCTTTAAAACTACTGGCCAGATTTTAAAATAAATTGGTACAGATGTTCCTTGGGTCAACCTCTACCAAAGTTGCTAAAATTTTTCCGATCCGTAAAAAACATGGCTGCCAGGGGTGGGGCTTATTTGCCTTATATGTATATAGGTAAAACTTTAATCAACATTTCCTCTGAAACCACTGGACAGAATTTGATTAAACTTGGCAGGGATGATCCTTGGGTCAACCTTCACAAAAGTTGCTTAAATAAACTTGATCCATATAGAACTCTGGTTGCCATGGCAACAAAAAGAAAAAAAAATGAAAACTTTAAAAATCATCTTCTTCAAAACTAGTGGCCAGATTTTAAAATAAATTGGTACAGATGTTCCTTGGGTCAACCTTTTTATCTCAGGTGAGCGATTTAGGGCCATCATGGGCCTCTTGTCTTAATATTTACTTACTTATGGATCATTAAATGTTCTACTTATAGTATGTTATAGCATCATTTCTATGTCCATACTTGGGTAGTATCCATTGGGTTCACTGATATCTTGGTATTTTCAGGCCCAGATGGTGTCTTTCCAGTGCAGTCCTTTGTCTACTCCTGATGGTATTGTTGGAACGTTCAAACAGTGTGCACAGTTCCAAAAAGACAAAGACCTGGACACGTTTGTATCCATTGTGGTACTGGATGAGGTTGGACTTGCTGAAGACAGCCCAAGAATGCCACTCAAGGTCAATACCACTCAGTCCTCAGTCTATTTTTATGCCCCCGGTTCGCTAAGTAGGGGTATATTGTTTTTGGTCTATTTGTCTGTTTGTCACAAGACTTTAATCTTGACCATAAAATGGAAGCTCTTTCACCTACAGCCTCCAGACTTTACAGATGCATGCACCTTGGTGAGCTGTACCCACCAGGTGACCTTGACCTTCAAATGACCTTGATCCCCAAGGTCTGAGGCCCCCAAGGGGCATGGCATTTATCCGAACATAGCCTGATTCTTTAAAAGTAAATACTTACCCGAGATAAAAAGTAAAAAGTAGTAAATACTGTTGTTAAAAAGATACACCTATATCTCAAAATAAAAACAGCACTACTGAGGAAATGTTATATTTGAAGACAGGTGATAAATATAATATTATCATGAAATAATTTTGTATTTGATAGACGTTACACCCTCTTTTGGAAGATGGATGTCAAGGTGATGAGAAACCTGAACCTTACAAAAAGGTAGGCTGGTGGAAAATGTTTATTACTGTAACAGTAGTCTTTCAAGAATGAAAGGTGGAACACTCACACACACACACACACACACACACATACATATATATATATATATATATATATATATATATCATCTCCTTTCTGAAAAATCAATAAAAGATACACTGTCAGGTTTCTTTTTTGTTGAGTATATGATCTTGACTAATATGCACCAAGGAGTGACGTTAATTAAATAAATTACTATTTGCTACTTTTTTTATAACTGACTCATTTTCAACAGGTTGCATTCATTGGTATCTCAAACTGGGCCCTTGATCCTGCCAAGATGAACCGTGGTATACTTGTTCAAAGAGAAGTTCCGGACTTGGAGGAACTAATTAACAGTGCAAGGTGATAAACAAAGGCATCTTTAATGTCATTAATTCATAACACCTACAGGTTTTAGGGATTTTTAAACTTTTTGTTTCTTCAAAATGTAAGATAAAATTAAAAGTGATATACTTACAACAGGTACTGATATAATATACATACACCAAATATCCCTTGAAAATACTACACTGAAGCTCAGCTAAGGAAAAAGTGATCATTTTTAGCTCTTGGGATCATTGTATGGCTTTTGTCTGTCTGATGTTCTCAATTTGTTTGTTTGACCGTCCCCAGGTGGATGAGTGGTTAGAGTGTCTGCCTCAGGAGCAAGAGGTCGTGGGTTCAATCCCTGGCTACAACATACCAAAGTCATATAGTCTGGTATAGCTCCCTTGCTTGGCACTCAGCATATAAAGGTAGTTCCATGACCGGTTGGCCTGGTGTCAGGATAATGTGACTTGAAAGTTGCATTTAAGATGTGCTTGAAAATTTAATTTATTTTTGAACATTTTAGTTTGATCATATTTCCATACAGTTCCTACAATAGTATCCAAAGAGACAAGAACTAATTTGAATTTGATAAAAACCTGTTTTCAGAGGAATTTGCCGTGGAGAGATGCTGGACAGCATGAAGCCATTGATTGAACCTTTGGCAGAATCTTATTTGGAAATTTTTCAACAAGCATCAAAGAACATGAGGGAGTTTTATGGGTTGAGAGATTTCTATAGGTATGTATTGTTTTTTCGTTTTGGAAACACTTATTAGTGTCTATTTGTTGACCTTCTTCACTACATATTTTAATGTATCTTATAATTGGTTATTGCATATAAATTGCATTAGTGTATACATTAAATTATTTTTTATTAAATGATTTGGTAAACATGTACTTAATTCTAAATGAAAAATGTAAAGTAAAATGTTTGTATTGATATTTTGTTTAGTCTTGTCAAAATGGTTTATGGATTTGTGGAAAAATCAAAGAAGAGACCCACCTGGCATGAAATGTTGCACTCGATTAAGCGGAACTTTGGTGGAATGGACAACGTTGATCCGGTTCAGTGTTTCATGGAAAAGATATATCGAGTATATGGAGTTGAGGTTGATGACAAGGTATACTAACATTTTAATCATTGGAAAGGTATAAAACTACTTATGCTGTGTTAAATATTATCTTGTTCAAGTAATCCTTATTATTGTATTATTCATGGATGTAAGTGTTAACTAACTACACTATGTTTAGTGTCAAATTTCATGCTTCATCACATTTAAGAAATTTTATGCCATTTGATGTTTTTTTTCATTCTCAGGGTAGGAAATGTTCCTGATTATCATATTGACACATTTGCTATTTTCATTTTTTTCTTGGCTGTTTATGTCAGATATGTTATATATTTTGGCCTTTATTTTTTAAGAGGGTCTGTGGCCTAAGTTTCCAACCATTTTGAACCACAAATGTACTGTTCAGTTTGCTTTTTTCCTGTTTTTGGAAGATGTGATAGCTGTTTATAATTAAAAGTGATATCTTGATATTAAATTCTCACCAGTTTTCAACCAATTCTTAAAAAAATAAATTATGAATCCTTTTTGATGGTTCCATGGTTGATTCATTAAATATTCCTTTGAAAAGTCATGAAATACTCTTTGGCTGCTATTGTGTTTACTTACAGTTCTTTGGTCCACAGTCAACTCCCCTGTTCCAGGGTCACAGCTGGAATGTATATTATCTCTTTCTTAATTATTTGTTTCAGCCCCTTGAAACTGATCCAGATTGCTCTACGTCTGGTCTTATTCAGGCATGCTTGTTTAACAAAGGAAACATACATGGGTAAGATTGTAGTCGTCTTTGTAATTCTTAAATAACAATTTTAGTCATTTGCATTAATGTAGTCTATATTGTCAATTGGTGTTTAGATTTGTGTACATACATATATGAAAAGGAAGAAACAATAGGAAAATTCATGTTTATTTTTATACAGAGAGAACCCAGTCAGCGAGAGTCGGTATCTTTTGTTACTGACAGAGAATTACGGTGCATTGACTATTCTGCAGCAACAAATTCTGTCTGCACCACACTGGTATCCGACCAATCACAATCTTTGGAAGCAGTTTTAGGGCTGACCAGGAATACACACAGGTTTTTATTTTTTTATTATAATGTGACTAGAATATAAATATCTAAATAGTGTACTTGTGCATGTACATGCACCCATTTCATTCATTCACCTGTAGTACTTTCATTCTGTTTTGATTTTATATCCATATGTATTCACTTTGCAAAATGCCTTCTTGAAAATAATTTTGCATAACTTAACGAAAATAAGGCATTCTTTCTTTCAACTTTCTGTTATGTCAGGTTCTTTATTGATAATCCTTATTTGTTTTTTATCATCAGGTGTGTCGAAATATCAACAAGATCAAGGTGTGCATGGAGACTGGTAACACAGTCGTGTTGCTTAATCTGGAGAACCTGTACGAGAGTTTGTATGACGCCCTCAACCAGTACTACGTGTACTTCGGTGGAGAAAGATATGTGGACTTGGGACTTGGGACACATAGAGTAAAGTGTCCAGTCAATCAAAACTTCAGGTAGAGTTGACGCAACATTCATATAATGATCAATTATAAATATTAGTGTATTTTGCAGTATTTTCTAAATTGTTGTTATTGCATATTAGTATTTTTCTGTCTTAAATATAAAAAAAAATCATGAAAATAAAACATGATATAAAATGAATTTTTTTACAGCTTCTGTAGCAAGACTCACTAGACTAAAAAACATGAGTCCCAATATGGAAAGTTTGCATTCTACTTTGATTTCAGTAGTATTTCCTGTAAATTTTATGTATCCAATGGATGCATTGAAATTAAAACAATTGCATCCAGGTTGCAGAGGTAAAAATAGTCACTGGATATATATTTTTACTGAAAATCATATTGACAGTAATGGTTTTAGTGAATATGACTTTTACCAGTTTCTTTTTCAGATAACAATTCAATCTCAGCCTCGTCTGTTATTTGTAAATTTTTTTAATTATTTAAAAGTACTGTTTTGTTATTTTTTGTTATAAATTTATTATATTTGAGATATTTTTTTCAGACTGATAGTGGTAGCAGAGAAGCAGACTGTGTACAAGAAATTCCCAATTCCTTTGATTAATAGATTGGAGAAACATTTCTTGACGATTAATACAATGTTAAGCAATGAGCAGCAGACAATGGCTAAAGAACTCGAGGAGTGGGCCGTGCAGTTTTCTGAACAGAAGCGTGCTGGGCATGAGTAAATTGCTGTTTATTTTTGTCTCTTTCTGTCCTGAAATCATACTTTCATATTTGTAAATATATAGATTACCAAAATTGCCAGAGTACTACTTAAAATTTAAATTTAAAATAGCAGCTCTTTAAAAGTCATGAAGAGGAAAAGAGAAAAATACTGTATAGCACTTTATAGCAGCTTGTTCACAGATGATCGGTAGAAACTAAAGAAATAATTTTCTACTCTCCTTCCTTAATGTTGGTGAAGTTTTTGTAATGCCCCCACCACTAATAGGGGGGTGGGGCATAGAGATTTGCCTTTGTCCGTTCGTACTTCCGTCCGTCCCGAAAGTTTGTCCGGAGCAGAACTCAAAACCTATAAGAGGTATCAACATGAAACTTCATAGCTACATAGAGATTGATAAAGAGAAGTGCAGTGCACAAGGACCATAACTCTATTTTGTATGATTTAGGAGTTATTGCCCTTTGTTAATTTTCATACTTAAATTTTGTCCGGAGCATAACTCAAAGGCTATAAGAGGTATCAACATGAAACGTCATAAGTAGAAAGAGCTCAGTAAAGGGAAGTGCAGTGCACAAGAACCATAACTCTATTTTGTATGATTTAGGAGTTATTGCCCAGGTATCATCATGAAACTAAATAGCTACATAGAGTTTCATAAAGAGAAGTGCAGTGCACAAGAACCATAACTCTGGTGGTTGAGTGGTAAGAGAGTCCACCTCTGGAGTGGGAGGTCGTGGGTTCGATCCCTGGCCATGACATACCAAAGTTGATAAAAATGGTACTGGTATAGCTCCCTTGCATGGTGCTCAGTATGAGGGTGGTTCCAGGACTGGTTGGCCCGGTGTCAGGATAATGTGACTGGGTGTGGTATCATGCCACATGTCTATGGCGTGATATTGCAGTGTGGTAGCACTATATCTGTATCAAGTAGACATTGTCTCCAAATGACTGAAATACTTGTAAACTTAACTTTGGGCGAAATTGGTTTAATATAGAATACGGTGTCCCCGAAGCAGGTGCGTGCAGTACTATATGACAAGTTCCGCAACATGGCGTTTTCACCAGTAGGATAAGTTCAGCCTATGAAGTTGCCGCATGCTTGAAGTTTGAATGTGAATAAGCCAAGTGACGGCAAATGAAAAGAGAAAATCTAAGTATAGGTTTTATAATTATTAGTTTCAATACCATCTGTGGTGGTATTGCCTGTGATGGGAATACCCCTCATTTTTTTACAGTCATGGATGGTTGCATTGGGTGACAATTGCATCTGTAGATGGGTATGATGGACGTAACACACACACACACACACATAAAGAAAAGATGACCTTGCACAATCTAGTGTATGTTTGTCTTAGTGTTAACTCATGTTATACAATTACTATACAGTATCTTGATTCTCACTGTGTATAAGTTTAACAATAATGCTAGTATTTGATATATTATTAACATGATATGATATGCATTGTATACAATATACTAAGAATGTTTCCCTTTCACATCTCATACATATCTATGATCAGACTTAAGTAAAATTTAACTGGTTTTGTATAATTTTATTAAATATCCATTTCTTTTCATGTGATTGACTTACAGGCCCATTGGGCCGGGTGTTCATATTAGCTATAGCTATATGTACTTCCTCAATTTCATGTTGTAAACACAGGTCACGATAATAAAAGATTATCTTATCTATTGTTAAAAATCAAAATCTTAGTCAATAACCATCTGTGAACAAGCTGCTTTTTATAGAAATATTGGCATTTCTGCATGACAGAAGAATTGATTGGTTTATTTATTACCAACTGGAATCAAACTGGGGTCAGTTTTGTACCGTGTGCCTTGCAACTGAGCCATAGGCAGGAAGGATAGGTGATCTTATACATAAATGAACAGATTTGTATTGCATATTTTATGTGAAAAAAAATATATACAGAAAAGCATTTGCATAATGCTTCCAAATAAACAAATACAGTGTAACCTCTGATATCCGAACACCTGTGGGACTGACCAAAAAGTTCAGATTTTGGAGGATTCCAGAATTCAGAAGTCTGGATTGAATTAGACTAGCACATATGTATCTGTGTTTATTAATGGTTGTGATTTTAACTTTATTTAATGTGTTTTTTAAAAATTTTTTTTTATGCAAAATAGTTGTGTTACTGTAATTTCCCATAATCAATTATCTTGCTTCTCTTTCTCTCCCCTTCCCTTCCTCTTTCTTCTCTCTCTCTACTTAACTTATATTTCCCTCTCTCTTTCTCTTTTTCCATTTTTTGCCAAAATGGGTTATGCTAATGTTGATTCTGAGCATTATATGTCTTTTTCTTTCTTTCTCTCAACTTTAATTTTTGCCACTTACGAAAATCAACACATAGTCTGATGCAGCCAAATTAATTATGCTTCTAACAATACCGAAATAACACTTAAAGATGTTTGTCGCAAAAAATACCAATTAATCCACTTATCACCACTTTAATCATTTACAATGTGTCACTATCTAATTGCCTATGTATTCGCCAGCGTAAACTTGGAGCCGCAAACATGTGATTCTTACGTGTGTCAAAATAATGGACAAATTGTGATTCTAATGCATGTCAAGATAACGATCACCGCTAATTAATAAACAATCAATCAGGAAGAAAATTAGGGGATAAATTGCCGCAGGGCTTTCAGTTTCCGGTCTGATTACCTGTCAAGCTAATAACACTGTTTGGATTTTGGAGGTAAAATAGCGTTGATATAACCCAATATTTACAAAATTATTGTACGGAATTCAGAATTTAGAGGTTCCAGAATTCAGAGGTATTATTTATATATAAACAGAAGGGGAAAGTTCAGGACCAAGAAAATGGTCCGGATTTCAGAAGTTTCCAGATTTTGGAGGGTCTGGATTACACTGTACCCTTTCCAGAATCAAGCCTATTCTGCATTCAGATTTGGAAAGTCTAAAACAAAACATAAATTTGGATTGCAAATACTTCAGTATTGTATCAGTGTACCTTAAAAAAGTGCTAATATTTGCAAGATGGCAGAAGGGTTGCATTACATCTTAAGCATCATTCAGATTGAAACACAGTAATATAAATTGACAGTAACTAGTTTTTGAACAACTGAAGGAAGATGGATGTTAATATAACTATGATAAAAGCCAATATAAAGGTCTATGCACTATATGTAACTTTCTCGGTAATAATTTTCCTATTCTACAGATTAATCATTCTTGTGGTTCATCATTATATTTTTTAAGAGGGTTTAGCATTTATACATTTAATTTAGCAGTATTAAATCTAAAAAGATATTGTATGTCGAAGATTCATGTAACCACCAATACCACTGTTTGTATCAGAACATAAGTATTTCTTGGTTTTAACATTTTTCTGTGTTTTAAATCTGCATGCTTTAAAGCTTGAAAGATACACCTCTACTTACTTTAACATTTAGCATATATAAATTTATTTACACATAGTTTTGTTTTTTGTTTATCACATAACAGAATAATATGTAAAGTATATACACAATGTTTTCATTATATTATACATTTAAGGATAACAAAACGGTCCAACAGAAGGATCGGGGATGTGTTCATGGGTTACCATGATGACACCTGCTCAGCCATCATACTTCATGTCTGGAAAGCACCTGATTGGAATATTGAGGAAATTGCATTTAAGAAAAAGGTATTTATCTATTTATCTTGACAAAGGAAATTGGATGTTACGCCTGAATATTTATAATGATATTTAATATTGATGTATAAAAAGACTTTGTAGATAATATATATCAAACCATATATTTTAAAGGCATCTCTAATCATACCTGCAACACATATTTAACACTGATATGTTCACATTTTTCCCTGTCTTTCAGTGAAACATTGTGTCAATATATTTTAAATTCCTTGATTGATTCCTTTCATAAAAGCTACTTCTTTAATAAAGAAATAGTGTTGTTGTTTTTTTAATACATTTTGATAATTAATAAGACATTTAGATTGACAATAATACATGTGTGTTATTGTTAAGCTGCTGCTGGAAGGAAAGCGGACCCTTCTGTGGAGTGCGACCCCAGATGCAATCTTAACTGCAAATATCAGTCAGACTGAAAAGGTGCAGGTGGAAAATATATACTTCAAGGAGCAGAAGCATGACAGTATTTTAGACTATCTTCAGCACAAACTTGTGACAGAAGGGTGTGCCAGCCTTTTAGCACAGGTAATGAAATATATAGATATTTACAATTCACTTTAACTGTTTTGATAGTCTGTCCGTCCATCACACTTTTTCGTCATGCTTCAGCAGGTGACACAGGTGCCAGAGAACACTCTTGTTTCTTTGTTTTTTGGGTTTTTATTTTTTTCAGGATAATCGGGTTTGACAAAATGTTATATTTGGTGAATGTTTGGCCACTAAATTATTGGACAAGGACTTTGAGTACATATATTAAGTAATCTGCAACACCTCATACAGTTTTCATTGCAGACTTGTGTAGAGTGATTATATACATTCTGAAGATGTGAATCTCTTTTTAAGGGGACATTTAAGAGAAATATTTGTCAGAAAATTTAACTTGATCATCTTCAGTATCATTATTAAGGGAAAATACCTCTATGTACATCGACTTAATTTGCAGTACATCTATCAAACCTTACAGAACTACTGTGATGTGTGAATTTTTTTTTACGTGAATTTTCATAAATATTGTAACTTTTATGTTGTTAATTATGGTTATATAGTTTGTTCTCCAATACACTTTTTTTATATAATGGAACTAATGTGTCTTTTGTTGCATTTTAAGCTCACCTGAGCACAATGTGCACAAGGTGAGCTTTTGTGATCACCCTGCGTCCATGGTTCACCATCTGTCGTCAACAGTTTGATTTAAATGACATCTCTGAAACCGCTGGACAGGAATTGATTAAACTTGGCAGGAATGAGCCTTGGGTAAACCTTCACAAAACTTTTTAAAATAAATTTGATCCATGTAGAACTCTGGTTACCATGGCAACGGAAAGAAAAAAAATATGAAAACTTTAAAAATCATCTCCTTCAAAACTACTGACCAAATTTCAAAATGTTTTATTACAGATATACCTTGGGTAACCTAGCTTCTACCAAGATTGCTAAATTTTTTCTGATCCATAAATAACATGGCTGCCAGTGGTGGGGCTAATTTGACTTACATGTATAAAGTGAAAACTTTAAACATCTCCTCTGAAATCGCTGGACAGAATTTGATTAAACTTGGCAGGTATTATCCTTGGGTGAACCTTCACATAAGTTGTTTAAATAAACTTGATCCATTTAGAAGTCTGGCAGCCATGGCAACAGAAAGACAAAAAATATGATAACTTTAAAAATCATCTCCTTCAATACTACTGGCTAGATTTCAAAATGTTAAAGTACAGGTGTTCCTTGGGTAACCTTCTACCAAGATTGCTAAAATTAAAAAACGTGGATGCCAGGGTGGGGCTAATTTGCCTAAAATGTATATAGTGAAAACTTTAAAAAGACTTCTGCTTCAAAACTAATGGCCAGATTTTAAAACGTTTTGGCACAGATGTTCTATGGGTGTTCTATATGTCTATATATTCTATATCTCTACCAAGATTGCTAAAATTATTCTGATCCATAAAAAAACATGGTTGCCAGGTGCAGGGCTAATTTGCCTTATATGTATATAGTGAAAACTATAGAGACCTGTTCTCCAAAACATGAACATGCACACCTGGGTATTTTCATCAAGCAGCCTGTCACCTTGGCCTTTGTTTTAGAAAAATATGGAATTTTATACTTGTGATGCACGTAACTCAGAAAGTATTTGTTCTACAGACTTTAAACTTCATGGATATAGATCATTCAGGACATGAACTTGTGCACCTGGGTAGTTTTATCGAACCTTCGTTGAAGTTGACAGAGTTATGGGCCTTTAATTGTTTTTGAAAAAAATGGAATTTTATGTTTGTGACGCACTAACGCTAAAAGTATTTGTGCTACAGACTTTAAACTTCATGGATATATTACTCAGGACATGACTTGCGCACCTGGGTGATGGCCTTTGTTTTGGAAAATGTGACGGGTGGGGGCAATTGTGTCCTCTGGACACATTTCTAGTTTAAAGCAAATTAGCCCTGCCCCTTGTGGCCATTTTTTTCTACGGATTGAAATAATTTTAGCAATATTGGTACGAGGGATGTTCAAATTGAAATGCAATTCCTAGCATATCTAGAAAGGATTTGTTAATTTTCTCAAACCAACTATCAGATTCCTTCAAAGTATTCACCTCCATGAGCTATGCACAGTTTCAACCTTTTGATCCAATTTTAAAGGCAGTTTCATAGTCGTTTCTGGGTATACCCTTGAGACACTGGAAGATGGCTGAACCAAGATCTTTTCGTGTTTTGTATTTTCATCCAGTGAGGTACTTTTTGAGCCTCGGGAACAGGAAGAAGTCACAGGGGGCAAGGTCTGGGGAATATGACGGGTGTGGAAGCTCTACAACCTTTTCCTGCCTTAAAAAATCGCATACAATAGCCGCTTTGTGGCTAGGCGCGTTGTCATGCAGCAACCTGACCCCTGACAAACCTGTCGCTGGCCTGAGTCTATTGAAATATTTCTTCAACTTTTTTAGAACAGCCCCTCTGTAGAACTTGCTACATGTATTGACCGATTTACCTTTCGGAACAGCAATTTGTATAGCAGGCCCATGATTTGTAAAGAAAACTGCATACATAACCTTTCTGACGCTCATTGTGCATTTGGCTATACATGGCCTTTTCATGCCTTTTGTAGCCCATATCTTGTTTTCATGTTTTTGTTTGGGCTCATAGAAATGCACCCATGTCTCGTCGCCTGTGATGATATTGGCAAACGAGCGATTATTGTATTTTGGGTACATTTTCAGCAAAGATTTTGCCATTTTCACGTGGAGGCGCTTCTGCTCCTCTGTGAACAAATGGGGTATCCATCGCGCAGTTATCTTATTCATTTTAAGGTGCTTCCTTAGAATTGAATGAACTGCCCCTATTGAGATGCCTTCCTTTTAGGCTATTTCCCTAACAGTGAATCTTGCATCTATCGATACAATTTCTCTGACTTTTTCTACCATTTTGGGACTGGTTGCTGTCTTTCTGCGATGGCCACATGGTGCATCTTGCAAGGACATTTTTCCACTTGCAAATTTTTTGCACCACCTAGTAACCGATGCATAGGACAGCTCACCAGGTCCATAAATTGAGCATATTTCATGAAATACCTCTTTTGGACCTATACCAAGAAAACCGCATTTTTTTTATGTAGGCCCATATTTGGGCGGCGAACGCAGACTGTTTACCAACCATTTTATCATTTGTATGTACGAGTATGCAATGTTTCTCGTTGTGTAGCTGAGGCTAGAGAGGACAGATTTATACAAAAAAAGTAGGTTTTTTGTAAAAAGCGTGTGTAGTTACATAATATAACCCGAGTTGTATTTCAATTTGGCTACCCAAGGAACATCTGTATTTAAACATTTTGAAATCTGGCCAGAAGTTTTGAAGGTGATGATTTTAAAGTTTTCATAAAGTTAAGTTATAGCTGATATAAACATATTATATCTGCATTTCTAGTCTTTAATATATCAAAAAAGGTCCTATTTCACTTTGCACCCAGGCTTCCACATTTAGAAAGGAAACTTACACAAACCTGATGGTAATATTAATAACTATTATCTTGCCAAGGCTGACTTGGTATTGGACCACAATCTCCAATTATGGCCCTTAAAGTATAAAATATGCCATATTTAACTTTGTTTACATTCTTGCATCCACAATTATAAAGCAATCTTACATTGTGATAATAAACCAAGGCTTATTATGTCTATATGGAAGGTAAGATCCATAATACTTAAGGTTGCCTTTAGAGCAGTGGTACTCAGGTGAGCGATATAGGGCCATTATGGCCATTTTGTAAATAGTTGGCTGAGCTTACTTGGTTTTAAATTTGATCCTCTATAAAAGGTAATAGGAAGCATACTTCAAGTTTGGTGGAATGTATATATATATATTGTTACGGTTGTGCTTTGAATACAATATTTGCACCAATTTAAACAGGTGACTACACATTCAAAGTTGTTGGCAGCATCCCACAGAAAAGATCTTGCAAAAAAGATAGGCATTCATTTTAAAAACATCATGCTGCTGGAAACGTTGACGTCTTTTGACACAGAACAACAATTCAGCCATAGAGTGCAGTAAGTATTTTTTTTTTGAAGGGGATATGGTGGAAGGAAGAAAATGCATAACATATTATGTGTTTATTGTTGTTTTTTCTGTTTGTCATTTTTAACAAATTTCAAATTGTGGTATTATTTTCATGTTCAGTACAGACTTATTATACAAATTATGGGAGAAGTAAAAATAAAAAAAAAACGAAAAACAAAATCTTAAAATCATTTGGTTGTATTAAAATTAAAAAATGAATGAACGTAAATTCTTTCAACTGTTATTACTACTAACTTTTCATCATGTTGTGTTTTATTCAGCAATCATTTGAAAAGCGTGAACAAAGATGCCAGCTTGCTAATCATCCAGTGTGACTCGGGAGACAAGAACGCAAACCTGATTGCGTGTGCCAGATACTGTGTTATGGATGAACTGGAGAAAGCCAGGGATGAACTCAAGGCTCCCGTTCATGTTGTGTTTATTATACAGCTGCCGCAGATTGATGGGGGATGTTTCACTGGATTTCAGGTTAAACAAAATTTGAAAAATAATAAACAGCTGTTATTGTTAGAATTGAAAAAATAAAGCAATGACTATATATACTTGAAAGTTTAGAGTTAAAATGCAAAAACACAGTACACAACACGCAAAGACCTGCGGGGATATGCAACATAGGTGTTACAATAACACAAAAGCAACAACCAAGCGAATTTTATTGCATTAAATTCTCATCTTGGCCATTTTTGCCCATTTGTGTGTAACCATCAAGTTACTGAAGGGTTTTAGGCATTGCCCCAATCGTCAGTTTCAAGTTGACAACAAATATAGTTATGACAAATTAAATTTGACCAACAAGATTATATTGGCTGCTATAATGTACATGTATATTAAAGCTTCCCCTACTCTCAGCTGGCTGAATTTTTCCGTTGTGACTAATCCTGCTAGACCTCAATTAGATACAGATAGACCTTTCTCACAATTAAGGCATACTATATTAGAAAATGATGTCTAGCTGGAAATAACAATATGTTAAAGTAGTGTTTCACTCCAAGGTCAGGTATGCTACCGTACATAGTGATCTGACCTTCGGCTTAGAGCACCTTGCAAGGTTCAGAGTGTTACGGTATTGCTGCAAATTCATCCAATCCATATAATGGTAAAGCTACTTTCTGACTAGAAACACACTGAACAAATTGTAGTAAATATGTTGACCAAAGCTGCATTTGAAGGCACTAAGGTCCAACTAATGGCAGCAATAGCACGGTATACACAGTGATCCGTCCCAAAACACTTATTAAGGTTCAGAGTATTTCATCATCATCATCATCATCATCCAGTTTTGATTATCCAGGCCTTGAATTATTCCTTTTCACAAGGGTTAGGCCTGGCTGTCCAGTTGGGAACGAAGTCTCCCTCTCCATGCCTGGCGATCTTATGGGTTGATACAGTCCATCCCTGGAGACTCACGATCCCGTTTCACTAGGTCGTCCCAAGACAGCTGTGGTCTGTGTGGAGCCCTTTGACCAGTAATGCTGGGATATCCACCCTTGACTGCGCTCTGCATAGCCAAACCATCTCAGCCTGTTTTTTCGGAGAATATCTGCAATGTCTCTAATGTTAAGCTGAGAGAGAAGGGTCTTAAAGGGGACATTCTCTTCAGGTTTGACTAGGCAGGTCCATCTCATCATGGCTCTGTCATTACGCTGCAGTTTCCTGAGTGTGGCAGCTGATACAGCCCATGTCTTGGAACCATATAGCAAGACAGGTCTTATGTAAGAAGAGTAGATACGACCTCTGGTAGCAATTGGCAGTTGTTTGCTTACTAGAATTGGAAGGAGCTCTCTATATTTGTTCCAGGCGGACTTGCAACGTTTTATTGCAGCTAGTTCACAACCCCCTCCAGATGACAGAGTGTCTCCAAGGTAGCAGAGGTCAGCTACAACCTCCAACTTTTCATCACCAATAGGTACCTCTTTGACTGGTCTGCCATCAATAGGTTGTGCTTGTCCATTGCAGCGTTAACACCTGTAGCTCAGGTCAGATTTAAGAGGGCCCTTGATACCACTGCATTTTTTGTGGACCCAGTTAAAGCAGTTGGCCCTTGATACCACTGCATTTCTTGTGGACCCAGTTTGAGCAGTTGGTACAAAAGATGGAGTTTCTACCTGTGTCGCTTAAGCAAACAGCAAAGGGGTGATTTCCTGTTCTTCACAGAGAATCAAGATTGGGACCAGAGATCAGTACTTTGGTCTTATTCATGTTTACTCTGAGACCTTTCTCCTCCATGCCTTTCTTCCACTTCTGCACTCTCTCCAACAGCACTTCTAGGGAGGTGTCAACAATAGCCAAGTCATCAGCATACAGGATCTCCCAAGGACAGCTTGTGCAAAACTCAGATGACAATGCCTCCAGTACAATTATGAAGAGCAGTGGGCTTTATAGTACAGAGTCTTGATGAACACCCACATTGACATCATATTCGTCACTGTAGCCATCACCAACATCGACACTACCTCTAGCATTGGAATACATTGATTTTGCAGTTTGGACAAGCCATTCTTCAACACCTAACTTTCACATAGACCACCATATGACTTTCCTTGGACTTTCCCTGGAACGCGATCAAAGGCCTTTTCAAGGTCAATGAAAGCCATATATAAAGGTTTGCTGGCTATGAGGTGTTTTTCCTGCATCTGTCATATAATGAAGATGGCATCCATGGTTCCTCTGCCTGGCATGAAGCCAGATTGCATCCCATCAATCTGTACTTGATTTCTGATCAGTTGTTCCACAACTCTCTCAGAGATTTTCATGACCTGGTCAAGCAGCTTTAGGCCACGGTAATTTCCCGTTAAGTGCATCATCCTTGCCTTTGCATAGGCTGACTACGTAGCTTTCTTCCCACTCCGCCGGGATACATCCCTCTCTGACAATGGCTTCTAAGAGGTCTCGAATAAATGCTACACCAGCCTTGCCTGTGGGCTTGAGCATCTCAGCCATTAACATTTGTCATATGTTTTTGGAAGCTGCAACGGTACAGAATGTAATCAATCTGTGTGCTAACATCACCAGATTGGTATGTGACCAGGTGTCTAGGATGCTTCTTGAACATTGAGTTGCCTATTACTAAGTCATTTGCAACTGCAAATTCAAATATCCTGTCGCCCTCTGCATTGCACTGGGCTGTGGCGTGGCCTCCATGATTTCCCAGATACCCATCTGGTTTGCAGCCTATGTGACCATTCCAGTCACCACAAACAAACAGTTCTTCCGAGGCTGGAATAGTTGCAACAAGGCTCTGCAGCTGCTCATAGAAATGATTCTTCACATCATCATTAAGGCCAACCTTGGGGGCATAGATATACACAATGGAGAAAACTACCTTTCCCACCACTATCCGTACCAGCATTATCCTGTCAGATAACCGCTTCACCTCAAACACCTTATCCCACCATTTCTCAGCAAGCAGGACTTCCACACTTCCCGTGCCTTTATCATTTCCAGACCAGAAAAACTTGCACTGGGTGTCTTTACCAGAAATTTGTCGAGAGCCTTCATTTCTTCATCTGGACTCCTGGAGGCAAAGGAGGTCTATTCTCCTACAGGACATGGTCTCCACAACTTTATTTGCATTCGTAGGATTTGCCATGTTGGCCGGACCCTGCAGACCCACACACCCTGAGGTCCACCAAGCCCGAGACACTACCAGCTGCACTATTGCTGCTGGCACTGCCTGGTTTGGTCCTTTGTAGACTAGACATGTTAAATATTAGGTGGTTTTTACAGCCAGATGCCTTTCCTTGGCTAACTTGAGACACTTATGGCAGTCTAAGGCTTAAAACCGTTCCCAACTGACTAGGGCTAGTGTGCTCTGGAGATTTCTGTCCGACCACTGCTGATACACCATAACATCATTTAAATTGAAGCTCGCTGCATCAGCTACTGCCACCCTGTTTGTGACAGGCTATTTAAAAAGAAATAACTCTTGCCATTTGACCCAATGGCAGGGAGTCTGTTAATAGGCACCAGGGTTTTATCACACACTGGTGGGTTTGGCATGCCTTATGTCTTGGGGCAGACCTACCCCGAGTCCCTTACAGTTTAGCCTGAGGACACGAGATGCTCAGTTACCATGTGTCACCATGAGGAGGTCATAGAGAGGCTGTATACTGGCAAGGAAGACTTACTCACTCGGCTTCCTTTTCACTAAGGCTAAATGCAGAATTTACTCATTCTCTTAATGCACAATATGAAGAAGCTTCCTTTTGACTAGAAACACATTGCACAAATTTAATAGATATGTTGGCCAAAGCTGCAATTCAAAGTGTAAAGGTCCATCAGAAGCTCACATTTATTGGTGACCCGAAGCAGCTTGGATACTCTTGTTGGTTTCATCAACAGTTATGGAAATACATAAATAGGCAGCCGGCAGAAAATCATTTGCATGCAGATACAGATGAATTACATTATGATTTTGTGAACAAAAAAGGGTAGGGAGAGTGGGAATAAATTTGTAACGTTTCTCAGTCGATTGCATAAACCTGAAGAGGAAGAATTGAAATAGACTGACCTTTGAATTTCCAAATGTTATAAGTGGTTACTTCCGCTAAATAAAAACTGAGAGCAGTCTGCATCAGTCACCCATATTTCCGACCATCAATAGACTGGCAACAATGAAGCAGAAATGTTTAAAGAATACCAAAAAACATAAATTGTTGGCACAAATGTGATATGTACATAATATTTACACAGTTAATTTCCTAAAAATAAATGTTGATATGCTTAAATGGCATAACAATTATTTATATACTACTCAAAGTTTGCTATGCACCATCCGCTATTTTCCCGTAGCGTTTCATGCTTAGACAAGCGACTTTAAAGGCATGCTACATTAAATTTTACAATAAAACAAATCTTGCTTTTATGCAGAAGTATTGTTTACGTACCAAACTTACTACCAGTTACAAAAAATAAGCCTTTCGGATCCTCAATACTGGGAATTAATCATAATTAGAAAGTGCGAAATTTTGAGAAGACACCTTAAAATTTAAAGTCAGCTAAATTCAGAACTCCAAATATTACTGTTTTCTAAATGGAATACTTTTAAGGATATTTGTGACGATGTTGGCCTGTTCATGGTCATTTTTTCTGTATTGATCACATGATTTAACTTCAATTTATAAAATGCCATTTCTTGCAAAAAACACACTTTTGTGAATTTGCCAACTGATGACAGGAATTGGCTAAACTCATTTTTGAGTCTCTTTTCTATCATTTTGACAAAAACTATGCGTAAAAATGATGGTCAGCTAACACTTTCCTTTCAGGTACATAACATTACATTAAGCATGTGTTTTCATGTGACTCTATGGGAAAATAGCCGGTGGTGCTTAGCAAACTTTGAGTAGTATATAAGGACCTGTTTGATACACTGTTATTGCATAAAGATAGCCAAATTGTTGAAGTAAGTTTAGTTTATGAAACATTTTATCATTCATACTTATTATGGTGTACATGTTTCAGTGTGGACTGTGGCATTCCGTACACATTGACACCCTGTACAGTACAGATGTTGAGATGCTGTCTGTCATGGAAATGCAAGGAAAGACAATTGCCAGTCTAGTAAGTGAAGCTGTGGAACCACCTGAACCAATGGAGATAGATGAACAACATCACATTTTGGAAAGGTATTATAAGAATCATCTCATGACTTTGTGATTGTTGTATTTTATTTTTCAAAAGGCAAATCTTACATTTAGGCTGATTTCATTTGAATTTATATCAACAAATAGAACTAGGTCAACTTTTATATGCTTATCTGTTAAAATGATTCTACGATATTATATAATATGTTAAAAATAATTATTCGATATTATATAATATGTTAAAAATATCATTAAGATGATATCATTTATAATTGAAAGGAAAATGTGTAGAAAAAGATTGTATACTCAGTTTTTGGTTTTTTTTTGTAATTAATTACTATGTACAATCTATATTTAAACCTTTTTTTTTATTTTATGGGAACTTAAATTGGTAAGATACGCACAAATGATATAAAAATGTAAATCAAATATTTTGATGTTCCAAAAAAGCTTTAGGGGAAATAACTGATATGTATTTCATATTTTTATATGAGGACATGTGAACAATTTGCTTTCAATGTGACAATTTGCTTTCAATGTGTAGGAGCGACAGTGCTTTGGATCAGCTTGAGATAAGTGATGTTATCGTAGACCTTGAACAGGCAGCAGGGAGCCAAGTGTTAGATGGACAAGCACGTGAGAGCAAAAGGTCACTTAATGTGAAGAGACTTATATTGTCCTGTGTTCAGTCAGCGCTCTCATTGGTGAAAGACAAAGAAGAGAACAGTGACAGGGCAACACACAGGGTGTCACTACTGCTTAAGCTTTTTCATCAACCTACAAGTGACGGTATGATTTCTTTTACACTCTGTGCTTATCAAATAGTTGTAATGCTTAACAATATTATTACGCAAAAAATAACTCTTTTGGTGCTTAATATAGAAGAATATTTTTGCATTATTCTTTTTAGGAGAGCTCTCTTTTCTGCAATGTGTAAGTCTTTTGACTGCAAAGTTGCTCAGAGAAAAGGAGCATGTACAAGGAAGCCTCATTCAAGATGCAAATTGGCTTGCAACTGAAGCATCAAAGAAGGAAAATTTACATAAAGCCGGGACATTCAAGTAAGTAATTGAAATCAGTTGCTCCTGTAACTATTGATTTTTCTATTTAATATCTCTGTTATTGTCAAACAAACCTTGTCAGAGAAAATTATGCATGTGGTCCTTAAAAATGCTAAACTACATTTTTTCCAAGTTGAACTCCATACCAACTTAAATGTATTTGTTGTCTGTCCGTCCGTCCATCCGTCTGTCTGTCACACTTTTTGTCCGGAGCATAACTCAGAAAGTATCAAAGCTATTAACTTGAAATTTCATAGGTGGATAGATCTCATAGAGGAGAAGTGCATTGCACAAGAACTGTAACTCTGCACATCATATTTTTAGCTCGACTATTCGAAGAATATATAAAGCTATTGTAGTCACCTTTGCGTTTGCGTTGCAGCTTTTGGTTAAAGTTTTGCATGCAAGTCACTATCAACCTTATATCTCAATAACCATTTATGGTATTGACTTGGAAGTTTATGAATGTGTTGATGGGCATCAGGCAACCACATTAGATAACTCTTGACTGAATTGAGTATAAATAATGGCTCCTTTTTAACTTAGAATTTTTGGTTAAAGTTTTGCATGCAATAGAAATTTTGGTTAAAGTTTTGCATGCAAGCTACTATCCAGCTTGTATCTCAATAACCATTCATTGTATTGACTTGACAGTTAATGAATATGTTAAGGGGCATCGGACAACCAAGGTAGATAACTCTTGATGGAATGTATTACAAATTATGGACCCTTTTTTAACTTAGAAATTTTGGTTAAAGTTTTGCATGCAAGGTACTTTCATGCTTATATCTCAGTATCCAGGAATGTGATTGATTTGAAACATCTTTAATATGTTTAAGGGTATCATACTATCAAGGTAGGTAACATTGATGGAATATATTATAAATTATGGCCCTTTTTTAACTTAGAAATTTTGGTTAAAGTTTTGCATGCAAGAAATTTCATGCTTATATTTCAGTAACTAGGCAACTTCTTTACTATGTTCTGTGGTATCATACTATAATGGTAGATAGTTTTTGACTGATTATAATGCAGGTTAGAGCCACTTTTTGACTTAGACTTTTTGGTTTAAGTTTTGCAAGCAAGCTTCTATCCAGCTTATATCTCATAAATTATTTATGGTATTGGCTAGAAAGTTTAGGAGTGTGTTCAGGGGCATCAGAAAACCAAGGAGGATAACTCTTGGACTGAAGTTTATGCAAATAATGGCCCTTTTCTAACTTGGATACTTTGTTAAAAGTTTTGCATGCACACTGTTATCATGCTTATGTCTCAGTAACTAGGCATGAGATTGATTCTCATGAAGGAAAAGTGTCATACACAACTCTGCACATCGACTTTTTGGAATTATTGTCCTTTGTTGAATTTCATACTTAATATTTGTTCAGAGCATAACTTAACAAGAGGGCCAAGATGGCCCTGTGTTGCTCACCTGAGTAAGATTGCTTTGTTAGGCATTGATACAAAAAATGTTGTATCAGAAGTGTTTGCAATGTTTTACTAACATTTGACTAAGTGACCTAGATTTTAATCCTACCTAAATATGCACTCATCTGGGATTTCGTGCAGTCATCAATCTTATCAAGTTTAATGAAGACTGGGACAAAAATGTAGCTTCTAGTGTCTTCAAAAGGTTTTTCTAAGATTTGACCTAATGACCTAGTTTTTGACCCAACATGACCCAATTTCAAACTCATCCGACATATCATAAAGGCAAACATTCTGACCAAATTTCATGAAGATTGGGCAAAAAATGTGGCCTCGAGCGTGTTCAAAAGGTTTTTCTAAGATTTGAGCTGATGACCTATTTTTTAACCCACGTGACCCAATTTCAAAATCATCCAAGATATCATGACCAATATCCATGAAGATTGGGCCAAAACTGTAGAGTGTTCACAAGCAATTGTTGACGATGGACGACGGACAAAAGGCGGTAACAGAAGCTTATTCTGAGCACAAGTGCTCAGGTGAGCTAAAAAGTATTAAAGCAATTAATTTGAAACTTTACTGGTGGATAGATCTCATGAAGGAAAAGTGTCATGAACTGTAACTCTGTATATCATATTTTTGGAGTTACTGCTCATTGTTCAGTTCATACTTACTTTTTTTAAAGACATGAGACATAAAACCTTGAAACTTCATAGGTGGTTAGACCTCACAAAGGAGAATTGCAGTGCACAAGAACCCTAATTTTGCAAATCATATTTTTGGAGTTATATATATATTTCATAATTATATGGAAAGAAATTAATTAGAGAAAGTGTCATACACAAGGTTCCTAACACTGGCCTCAGTATTTTGGGAGTTATTTCCCTTTTTTTTTTATTTCTTGACTGCAGGATAACTCTTGTTCTACTTAAGCCGTTGAAACTAAATTTCAGTTCTGGAAAGAAATTGGCGAGAGAAAATCTCACACTCAAGGTCCATAACTCTGGACGGAGCTTTATCATTATAGTCAGCGCTTTAACTTTAACTATTTGCATATGTCACTGTGTGCCATATTGTATATGTGTGTGTGAGGGAGAAGGGGGTGGGGGGAGACATAAGTTTTCTATGAAAACAAATCTCTAGTTGAGTAGTTAAGTCTTATTTTTCACAGGTGATTACCTCATGACCCTGACCAAGATTAATTGCTAAAACAAAGTTGATCCGGTAAATTTGAGGCTCCCATTGGGCTAGGGATGGTTTCCTATATGATTTCCGTTTATTAAGATTTTTCCACATTTAAAACAATGGTTCAAATTTTTTTTTCAAAATATCAATACATCATAACCCTATACTATAATTGTTAGAACAAATTTGGCCCCTCCTTTATTCACAGATAAATATATTAGTAAAACCATAAATAGAATTCTTAGGTTTACCTTATTCATTTTTACGTTTGTATGTGACTGTGTTTTGTCATCGCATTGTTTGAATTTTTTATATAAAGATAACTTGCATCGCAGCAACTACTTTGATGATTTATATTTTAATATTTCTACACTTAATTTAATAAACCTAAGTAGTATGCTGCTTTATTTGTTTTGTTTTTTGTGATTACTTATTCTTTTTTTACATTTGATATAGACGTTCATGTCTGCAGACAGTGGAGTCAAAGATTTCGCCAATTCTAGCCTGGATTATCAGCAACCTTGACACAAACCAGAATCTGGACATACTGCAAGATGATCATATTCTATGGAAGAAGAACCTGTGGCTTAGAATTCTTAACACTCCTGGAACTGTTACAATCAAGGTTATATATATATATATGTATTAAAGAATTTACACCCAGTGTAATGTTACTGTTATAATATTACTTAATTAAAGTATAATTATGATACATATTATTAAATAAATGTTTAGTTGGCTATTACAAGTATATTATTTAGACCGGTCAAAAGGTTTTCTGTGTGCCTGTGGTGTAACCGAGTTAGAAAATAAGGACTGATGCCATTGTTGTCCTCTGGACTTATGTAAGTATGTAAAACATTGTATGAATATTTATATTATTCTTCTAATTTCTTCTTAACAGATCTACTTTTTATCCAGACATCTCTAACTTAACATATTGAATCTGTAATATTTTAATCTACAGTATTCGGACTTCAAATCTCCAACAAGAAAGAGTGAGTTAAAAGAAGTAGTGGTCATGTCAACAGGGTGTAATGGACATCAGTTCAAAGCAGCATTTCCATTCTCGTGGCTTATCTACAGAGCAATAGATGAAGTGTTGCAAGCCCCAGATCCAATCAGAGACTCAGTTGAAGGTAAGTCTGCATTTGAAATTTCACATCCAGTTTATAACCTTTTTTTGCCTAAAAGTGTAATAGAATATGTTGTTTTTTTATCTATATTTTTATATGCCCTTGACTGACGTTGAGGTTGTCCGCACTCTAACAAATGAGATTCAATCTTTACCAGACTTTGTCATAATATGTATGGGCGGATGGAAAATTGGAAAAAAAAACAGTGTCTTCTAACACTGACAAAAATGAACCGATCTTTACCTAACTTTGTCACAATGTGTATTGGCACAGTATCTTGAACGAGTTTGGTAACCAGATGGAATGTCCCAGACACTCCAGATAAAATTGCAGGACTGGCATATTTTCCGTAACTCGGCACTCTTGTTATTATTATGAAAACCAAAGTTGTACAAACGGTACTGATTTCGCTACTCTTACTATGAGTTCATTATATGCAGATAATTTTAGGACTGCTAGGATCATGTACTATCTGATGCCTGTGATATATTTACCATTTACTCTCTGTAAAATACCATGTGACAATGAACTGAAAAAAGTTTGTTATAATTAAAACAAATGAGTAGACACATTCCTGAATCAGCAAAATAATCTACTTTTATGATTAAATACCTCCAAATCATCCCCACCCAAATATATAATAGTTTGAAATGATATATGTTAATTCAAAGAAATTGAATGGTATAAATTAAAATTAACAATTGTATTTATTTGAAATAAACACTTCTTTAGGAGTGTTAAGAATTCAGTGGATTTCAGTATTTCAGAAATCAATCAGATCCATTCTCTAAGAGTATAAATATAAATAAATCACAGCTTATTAGTAAATACATGTATATGGGTAACAAATTTAGAGCAGGAGAATAGTTAAATGTGTATATGTAATGTTAGGTTAACCTGACTGAGTCTACTTGTCTGATACATGATACTACAGTAAGACAGCACTTTTAACGCCCAAAAGGTGGTACTTTGATATTCCCCCAGTTGTCCATCCGTCTGTCAGTCTGTCCCTCTGTTTGCAGAACTTAATGACAACAACAGTTACTCTTCTTACACAACAGGAGGGAATTACTCAAACTTACCAACAATACTAACCAGTTGTGCATGACATTAGACTAAGCCTTTCAAGTACCATGGTCCTTTCTCACCTTTTCCCCTGCTGTAAGCAGAAGTGACATATAGGGATCGCTTCTCCATTGTCTGTCTGTCACACTTTTTCAGTCACATGTCAGCAGGTGTCACATATGTTTGTTTCATTAAGGAACAAGTAAGCAGAACTATGTGAACACATCTCCTCTTAAACTACAGGAGGATTTTTGTTCAATGTGTCTGCATATGTGGCTTTACACAGAGGCAGCATTTCATGCTCACACATTTACTCCCTTGATCAATTTTCCTACACAAGGTTTATATACCCGGCAACAAAGTTGTGGGGGGTAGACTTGTTGGTAGTTGTTGATCTAGTAATGCACATTGTTGACCCTTTTAGGTCGGATGAATTATGAAGAGATATGGCCCTTTGTATTTTTTGACACAATCTTATCTTCACTTCATTGATTAGGTTGAGATGTCTAGCTGTCATTAAAGCAAATGTTGGATATGCCCTGTACATTCTACACCACTCTGTGTGATTTTTAGCTCACCTCAACGTGCTCAAGGTGAGCTTTTGTGATCGCCCTTCATCCGGTGTCTGTCGTGCATCGTCAACAATTTGGCTTGTTAACACTCTAGAGGCCACAATTTTGGCCCAGTCTTCATGAAACTTAGTCAGAATGTTTATTTTCATAAAATCTTGGACAAGTTTGAATTAAGGTCATGTGGGGTCAAAGAGTAGGTCACGAGGTCAAATGTTAGAAAAACCTTGTTAACAATTTAAAGGATACTTTTTTGGCCAAATCTTCATGGAACTTGGTTGGAATGTCTGTTTTCATAAAATCTTGGACATGTTTGAAGTTGGGTCATGTGGGGTCAAAAAGTAGTTCTCAGGGTCAAATCTTAGAAAAACCTTGTTTACAGTCTAGAGGATACTTTTTTGGCCAAGTCTTCATGAAACTTGGTAGGAATGTCTGTTTCCGTAAATCTTGGACAATTTCGAAGTTGGGTCATGTGGGGTCAAAAAATAGGTCAATATGAAAAATGCAACATATGTTGCTCATTTGTAATCAGGTGAGCATTTATAATCAGGTGAGTGATTCAAGGCCATCATGGGCCCTCTTGTTATTTCTAGGATGATTCTTCTTCTAGCAATATTTCAACAACTGAATGCATATGTACACCTTCAATATTGTACAACATTATATCTAATAAATTGTTTAAAATAAATAATTTAGTTAAAATCAAATGCATGACCCATCTTCTATAAAATCTAGGTGGACGTTAAGAAATTCGACTAAATATATATAAAGTTTATTAAAATACTGTATATCAGACCATGTATTTTTTAAATTTTAGGTGAAGACTTGAACATATCTGATAAGATGGATATCAAAATTCAGGTTTTGAGAAGAATAATCCTCTGTCAAACTCTGGAGAATTTTGTCATTGAAAACACAGCTGATACAGAAGATGTACAACTGACAGTTTTAGAAGAGTATATACAAGATTTTGTACATTTTAAATACAGTGCACAGAGTGAAGAGGAACACAAGGTAAAATAATAAGTGGGGTATATAGGAGTCACGCCTGTTGCCAGTTCTATTCTGTTTTACTAATCTTCAAGATTTTAAAAAGCCTCGAAGGGACAACACTGATATTTTGCACTCCTATTTATTAGGAGAAGTTTCATGAACAATGAAAAACATGTCTGTCTCTCTCTTGCATTTTATTAAGAATCCCTATTAACTTCAGTAAATGTATGTCCTGTTTAAGGAACAACAACTAGCATATTCACACCCATTTGTTTCCATTACCGGTGATAGACATATCTCTCAATCTCTTAATTTCTTTCAATGTTTATGGGCACCTTTCAGTGGAATTTCAGCTTTATAATTGGTGTAACAAAGACATACAGCATCTTCAGAAGCATTTAAAGAAAATTATAACATTTTGTACGCACACATATTTACAGAAGCTTCAAAATCAGTAAAGTGCCTGGCATATCTTTCACTGTCTCTTTCTCTCTTAAAGTTTTTCAAGCCCTTGTCTAGTTCTGATTTTTTTTTTTAATTACCCCACCAAAAAATGGGGGGGGGATATATAGATTTGCCTTTTCCATCCAACTGTCCATCTGTACGTCCGTCCGTCCGTCCGTCCCAAACCTTTGTGACACACATAACTCCAAAAATATTTGTACTGCAGACCTGAAGTTTGTGAGTGATAATGCTAATTACAAATGGTCTCACATATTGCTGGTTTTCGTTGTTGTGACAGTTTTGATTCTGAAGTATGAACAAATGTTACAAATATTTTGTGTGTGTTTACATATGTGAATATAAAACTCAAAGAAAATCTTGGCAATAAAGGTAGAAAACATGTAAGCATGTCTGATTAATTCTTGTTCTTCTCAAAACTCAAGTAGTTTGTGATTTTTTTTTCCATTATTAGCAAAACTTTTGATTAACATAAATTTTTATTACACATTAAAACAAAATTATTGATTTTATTTGCAGCTTGTTTGTGAATCAGTAACATACTATACAATGAGACAAAGTGAAGAACTCAATGAACCAGGATTACTGCACTGCATTTTGTGTGTTCACTTGGCATATAAGACATTAGCTTCAAGACTGACCTATTTCCGGGCAATGAACAATGTTTGGCCAGAGTGCAGCAATACAATCAATTCTTTAAAGGAGAAAAGTCCAGAGCATTTTATGTTCAGGGAACAAGAGTTTGTAAGTATTGATGTGTGAGTTTTGATATGCTAAATTAATTTCAATGTATTATTAAGTATTGATTAATATGCTTACTGTACTAGTATTTTTTTCAGAACTATACATGTATGTCTTCAAGGTTTTTGTTTATTTGCAGACTTTTTCAGCTGTATGCTTGCTTTTGGAAAATTTGAACCCAATCAAAAAATCACTTGACAGTCTTTTGGGAAGAGATAGTTGGTTAAAAAAAGTTCATCGGTACCGACCAGTTGTAGAGAAAGTGATAAAACTCCATGCTGAAGATCCAGAGAGATATGGTGCTCACAGTTACCGAGCTGTACAAAGAGCAAGGTAATGTAAGCCTTACAATGATGTGGGCATGTGAGCAGTGCAGTCTGATCATGGTCTGCACCTTTTGCTATTCAGTCAGTAAATATTTTTCATCAAGCTCTTAAAAATACAGTTCAAAATGAAGAAAGCAAAAGTCAAAATAAGAAATTAAGCATGCTAAGGAGGTTAAGTAAACAGAGAAGGTATTTTTTTTTTTTATTAGCTCACCTGAGCATGTGCTCATGATGAACTATTTGAATCGATGAATGTCCGGCATCTGTCCTTCGTCCACAATTAGTTCGTTTGAAATCTAGCATCTTCATTTTTTAGGCAGTCATCTTTAAACATTACAATTACATTACATGACAATGTTTGTTGCCATTATCTCTCAGCAAAGTTGATTATGGCTGAAATTGGCCAATTATGTCAGGAGTTATGGCCCTTGTAATATGAAAAAGATGTCAGATTTCACTTTGTTTGCACTCTTGCATCATCGTTCATAAGCAATCATCTTCCAAAGCAATTTCATAAGCAATCATCTTGACAATGTTTATGGCCGTGATCTCTCAGCCAAGTTTGATTATGGCTAATATCAGCCAATTAGGTCAGACGTTTTGGCCCTTTTAATGTTAAAAATAACAGATTTCACTCTGTTTGCACTCAGCGTCTTCATTTCTCCAGCAGTCATATTCAAATTTTATACAAATGTTTTTAGCCTTAATCTCTCAATGAAGTTCGATTATGGCTGATATCTGCAAAATAGGTCAGGAGTTATACCAGATTTCACTTTATTTGCACTCTAGCATCTTCATTTCTTAAGGAATCATCTTCAAACTTTATGACAATGTTTAAAGCCATAAAATACAAGCATATGCAACGAGCAAAGATGGTTTCACCACAGATGAGCAAGAAAGTAAAAAAAGTTGTTTAATGTCCTGAATTGTATGGAAATCTTAGTCACATTCTATTAAAGTTTCTGTTCAAGTTTAAAGATGAGAATTGATTAAAACTTATTGTTTTTACATTTATTTGGAAATGTATAGCATGCATGTCCTGATCTTCTGGATTAGACTAGTTTGCATTATAATGCCTTATGATGATCTAACCAGGTAGAGTTTGGATCTAAATGATTTAGATATTGATATACTATGTTACTTGACTATAGTGTCATTTGTAAACTATGAGATAAAAAGAAAAAAAAATGATTAATTCAGAAGTGTATCTCTAATGCATTTATTAAAAGTGTATGTTGTAACAATATTTTACAGAGGTTTATGGAGCCGTGTCTTGGTGGTAAAGCTGTTCCTGGAACATGTCTGTGTCAGTGAAAAAGAAGACAAAATCACCATCAAACATTGTATGCCATTGTGGAATGTATGTAAACAATATTATGACATTTTTAAATAATCTGCAAGACATGTGACTTCATGTACTTGTATATCTGTTAGTCCGCCTGTTGCCCGAGGCTGTTTGAAAGTCTGTATATGCATATGTTATGTAGACAAAGAAATTTAAAGACTGTATTTTTTATGCCCCCCCCCCCCCTTTGAAGAAGAGGGAGCATATTATTTTGCAAATGTTGGTTGGCTGGTTGGTCTGTTGGTAGACCACTTCATTTTCAATCATTAACTGGAGAACGCTTTTCAAACTCATCTTCAAACACTATGACAATGTTTATAGCCATATTCTTATGGCCAGGATCAGTTACGGTTTCTATCGTCTTAGTAAAAATTTTTTTAAAATTTAAATTTTAACTTTGTTTGCACTCTATAAGTATCTTCATTTCTTCAGCAGTCATTTTCAAAATTTCTGATAATGTTAATAGCCATAATCTCTAGGCCAAGTTTAAACTATGGCTGATATCAGATTATTATAAGTCAAGAGTTATTTCCCCTAAATTAATAAACAATGCCAGATTTCACTGTTTACACTCTAGCATCTTCATTTCTAGAGCAATTGTTTTGAAGTTTCACTGACAATGTTTAAAGCCATTATCTCTCAGTCAAGTTTTACACCAAATTTTGATCACAGGCACTGTTTAGTTTGAAAAATTGAAATTATCTCATGGATTATGTATTCAGTACAACTATGCTATAATTTAGTAATTTGTAAAGGCAATGAAGGCAGTTTTTCTGAGGAAATGTCTTAAGGGCCATCTTGTTTATAAGTATTTTGTTTTTGACATAGTATATATGTATAAAGCATATGATATACTCAACAAAAAAATAGAAACCTGACACTTTATTTTGTAAATATTATAAACATGATTAAAATTAAAGCATATATATTTCATATCAATGTATTAGCAATAAACAATATATGTTTATCTTCTCGCCTGCAGAGTATTAGTGAAAAGCAGCTAAGCATAAAATGTCAGTTTTTGCATGTGGACCTTGTGCACATTAAACGGAGTCTGATACAGTGTAAAATAGAGCAATATGCATGCCCTTAGTGACCACATGGTGTAAATCACACCTAAACTTGATAGGTTTTACAATACCACGATTGTCAGAGGCCAAGAGAAATCGAGCTTTTGGAATGCCCAGGGTGGTGCTTCCATCCTTGACGTTAGTAGAACACTTAATTGCTAGCACAACACAGCTCATGAGCATGTCAGACATTTAAGGCATACAGGTGATATCCAAGATTGTCCAATGTCAGGTAGACCAAGGGCAACTAGCCAAAGTGAAGGTCGTGCCATTGTCTTAATGCACTTACATTCATGATGTAGACGGAAATTGGTTGCAAACGCAAGGGCTCCCAATCAAAGCACGTTGCCAATATAATGATGACTTAACACAATCATCAGGCGCGTATATGCGGGGCATTTGCATACCCTAACTGGCATCGATGTGATTGGAATATGGTATTATTTTTGGATGAAATACCCGATTTGTTTTGCAAGGCAATTTAAATTCTCGCTCAGGCATACGAGGGTCATCCAGAAATGAATGAGAGTTGCTTAATTACTTAAAAACTACAAGTCTTATTCACAAAATCTCTTCATAGTCCCTCAATATAATCTCCCCCGGATGCTATGGTCGACTCCCATCTTTTTGGCAGATCCCAAACTCCTGTTGCTAGGCAATCTTTGTTGATTTTCCTAACGACCGTGTTCACGGCAACATGTAGTTCATTCAAATCGTCATATCGGACTCCTCGTAGTGGTTCTTTAAGTTTTGGAAACAGGTCGTAGTCGGGGGGGGGGGGGGGGACTTAAGTCAGGCAAATATGGCGGGTGTTAAAATTTCCATGGTACCACCGAACACACCCAAAATCCGGATTGTGTGGCGTGGTGTTAACATGCAAAATTAATGCCATCACCTGTAAAAGTTACGGTTGTTTGCACCGTATTGCTGGTCAAAGAATTTAAGTCATATACCGCAGGGTTCGACATTAACCTAAGACCGAACGACATTGTCTAGTAGACAGTCGGTCCGGTCTTGTAAAGCCCACGAGTAACTGGTCCGACTGATCTAGTTAAAATATCCACCAATAAATTATTATTTGCCCCTTCCGTTCGTGCATTTAATTAACAACATGTGTTTTTGATGAAAAAATTAATTTTGATATGTAATTTCATTTGTTTTAGTTATCCAAGTTTGGAAAACCCAAGTTTATTTTTAGCATTTGGTTAATAAATTAAGTTTTTTGATTGGCTGTTGATGCCTTTTGAATGGGCGCTTGCTCTGTCGCATGGCGACATGCTGTAAATGATTGAAAAATGTGTTTGGTCATTGAAATAAAAGCAATGTTTGTCGCCTGTGATTACTATCTTCCCTTTGTCTTATGAGTTTAAATGAGCGTAGTTATGGTACATAAAAAAAAAAAATATATCTAAAAGGTGACAAATTCTGGTTTCCTAAATGTTACACCGCACCATGTTTCTTTACTTGTTTATTTGAATATGTTACAATCGACATATGTTTCTCGTTTATATTAAGTATGGACCTATTTAAATTTGGGTTTCGACACATACAAGTTGCAAAGTTTCAAATAAACGAAAGCAAAATCAGGAATCAAAAGAGTATGTAAAACAAAAGCTCAAACGTCAATTTTTGCGTGGCTGGGTCACGATGATTAAAACAGTGTGATGTTCTATACAGTATGCCTTGCAGGAAATTTGAGACTGTGGGTAGAATTATTCAGGGTACCAAACTGGCAACTTTAAAATTGATGACATAAAAATTCAAAATGAATTAACATTGCACGTAAGAAATAAACAATTATAATGTGAGCTCTTATAATAAATTAAGTTGACCAGTCAGTGCAGAGACTGCTTTAATATGGACTGTTTAGGTTAACTAATGGACATTGTGTGTTCAACAATGTTGAAAATGAAGCAACTTAAGATTTTTAGTAAAAAGCAGTTACACTATAACATTGTTCATGTACCCATAGTGCTGATATGCAGTCTAAAATGCCCATGGTGTTCTTTAATAAAAGTTGAAACAGTTTAATGAAAGAAAAAAAGTTAGTTACATATTTTATCGTTATTTTTATTCAAATATCATTATTATATGAATGTGTATCCCTCAATATATACATGGTATACAACAGGAGCATAACTATTAAGTGATGTTAAAGATATTGTACTACAGGGTTTATCTCAAACAAGTTTGGTCCAGTTCAAATTAGGTCAGGTCTAGTCAATTCTCTGAGCTACTGGGCCACTGGTCCAGTGATTGAAAAAGTTAATGTTGAACCATGATACCAATCATAGTACTCTTTATTAACCGTGCTTCCATGTGGAACTCTGTGTGTTGTCAAAACGCCGTAAATATCATAAGCAAATATCATTAAAATCTTTTGACATTTCATACTGTGGCAATATTTCACAGGTCTTGGTGAGTTTGGAGTATGCCATTCAGAGCTTTGGTGTTTCAATTCTGGCTCAAATGACCGGATCCATGTTTCGTTGATAGCAACCACTCTATTCAGCATCATTTCACCTTCCTCTGAATATCTATTCAACAATTCAGTGCAAATTTGAACACGTTTGTCTTTTTCAGTTTTTGAGAGTGCATGCAGCACCCACAGTGCGGCGATCTTTCTCATGCCTAAATTCTGCATCAGAATAACATGAACGGAACTTTTACGTATCCCCGATTCATATGCAATTTCCTCGCATGTAAATTGTCTATCAGAGTTGAGGCATCTGTAACTGTCACCAGCCTACCACAGGAGGGCTTCTTGTAAGACTCTTGCCGTCCATTATTGAAATCCTTCACCCATCTACAAATAGTGCTAAATCCAACTGCACATGTCTCCTGGAGTGCATTAAATATTTCAGTCGTTTTCCTTCCGCGCCTACTCTCCATCTTGATATACGCATAAATTTCTTCTCGCATCAGCAAGAACGCATCGTCCGCCATTGCGTTGTTTGATATGATGTCATCATAAATGAAATAACATCACAATGCTTATTAACACATGCGCTTACGCGCAAAGAGTTAATTTAGCTGCGTGCCAAGTTTTGTGGCTTTATGTTGTTTCAATCAAAAGTTACAAACTAACTCTCATTCATTTTCGGATGACCGTTGTACATCAGTGACGTTTTTAATGCCAGAGCTATTTCGTTTATAAAAAAAAAAAAGCTGCAGCTGTTTTCCAGCAGGATAATGCCTGGCCACATGCGTCGAGGATCACATACACTTGCTTTGCAGCAGCCAACATTAAGGTCATGCAATGGCCAGCAATGTCTCCAGACAATAAGCCGCTGGAGCATATCTGGGATGAGCTTGAATTGACAAATGTACTTGTAACAGATTTGGGCAATATCCCAACAGTCTTGTACAATGTTATGTTAATTCAGGGCGGAAGGTGGTAATAAAGGATATTATAAATAATTAAATTCACTCTTATTCAGTATTTCGGCAAATGTTTGCCTTTCTCAAGAAAAAACATGAAATTTTAGCAAGATCTACATTATAGACATTTGAATAGTCGTTATTTTGTTTTTGCTATGAACAATGTCAACGTCATACAAAACAATACCAAAAGATGACGTTATGTTTTGCGCCTTTTCTCTGAACGTTAATTGTTGTTAAACGGCAAAGAAGACAATTCTTGCGTGTTGCAGCCAAGTGGCTTGATAGTATGCAGTCTCTTCATCCAAATTGTCTCATGTAATTGTCTTATGTTAGGCTCCAAATTCATGTTTTTTTTCTTGAGAAAGGCAAACTTTTGCCGAAATATTGAATAAGAGTAAATTTAATTATTTATTGTATTATTTCCCTCTTGAAAATCAACATATATATAAAGGATATTAATTTCAAATAATATATACACAATGGTTATCAAATTGTAAGTAAAATGAATAAAATCAGTCTCAAAAAAAAAATCACACAGCCATCAAAATAGAATTATCCCAAAACTGATAAAATAAAATTATACCTCACCTTTGAAATTATGTAATTAAACAACTTAAGAATGTTAATCATAATTATCCAATTATAACAAAAATCCATATCCATGTGGTGAATGCATTCCTCCCTCATGCCCAACATTTAATTCCACATTTCTATCAACTGCTTCCAGAAAAATCAGTAAAACATAACACTGTCAGGTTTCTTGATTTGTTGAGTATAGTAGACATACAAGATTTTAAAACAACTAATTTAAGGCAAATTTTAAGTTTTGTTCAATGATCCATATATAATTATATTTTCTTATTTAATTTGTTGAATTTTCCTGTCAATTATAGGTGTTAGGAGCAGAATGTGATATGAAACAAATTGGATCATTGACTCAGTTGGAAAAATTCCTCAAATCATGCAATAGAACTGCCATGAAGCAGTTTATGGGGTAAGTTTCTTTTAAATTCAGAAAACTTGTTAAAGTAATTCAACCCTGATGTCAGTTTTCATAGGACCATTTTGTCCTTCCTTACATAGAAAAAAAAACTTTGAAAAATCTTCTTGTCAGAGACCACCAGGCCTTAAGTTTAGATACTTGGTGTGTTACAGTGGCAGACCTGTATCAAGTTTATTCAAATCATGGCCTGTTTCGATTTATTTATATAGGAATCTTTTTCTTCAATATTCAGACTCATCAGACACCATTAGGTCTGAAATTTAGATATTTGATGTGTAACATGACCTTATCATTAATTAAATGGACCTCGACCATTTAATAGTGTGTATTTTTGTTTTACAGTCAAAACCGGAATTGCTGTCTGTGTGAAGTTGTGTTAGAAGGACCCCCTATTATATTACCCTGTGAGGACATAGTCTGTGAGAAATGTTACCATAATATAAGGATTGACAACAATGCTTGTCCAAAGTGCAACAAAGAATATCCATTTGACTGGGAACCAGAAAATATCAATATCAGGTAGAGTATGTTTAAATTATTATACCTTCACTTCACAGAAGTGGGGACCATATAGGAGTCCCATCACATCACATCCCGTCATAAATGCACATCACATGAAGACAGTGTGTGATGTTGGGGTGTCAGTCATCTTAAGTGCAAGTTCTTGTTACGTATTAATTCATTTTTCACCATTTATAGGTAAAAAACATGTTCTCCGTTTCACACCATGTAATGTCCTATCCTGTTTTACAAAATAGCTTTAATAGAATTTAAACAATGAACATGTACACCTATACCTTGGTATATAGTGCTCTGTCCATTAATGGTTATTTTCTACAAATTTTCCCTCTCGCGCAACTTTCATTTTTTATTTGATTTAGTAAAATAATTTCTGAAAGTAAATGTGAGGCAGCAGTTTATCACTCCATCTCCATGTATATAAGCCGCTATAATCTTTACACTGGCCTATTGTAAAAGTGTGAAGAGGGAGCACTGTAGCCCATCACCAGTGCAAGTCACGTATAACGTGCTTATAGATTTTTGAAGGGTTATGGCCCCTTTTTATTCAGGAATCTCTGATCTCCCTCTTTTGTCATAAGTTTAATATAATTTGCCTTTTATTTAAGAATTTTGACTAGTACACCTTCGTTATTCATTATACCCTACTCACTAAAAGTTCACTTAAATTATTAACAATATATGTTGCTGAGTCAAGGAATTGAAGTTTGGTTATTAATCATATTCACTGATAGCTCTAGCTTCGATTTTTAATTTGGATGTGTTGCATTTCTTGTGTTTAAAGTTTGAGCTTTTTTAATTTTACATCGATTATGAAACAAGTTATCACAACTTATATTAATCACTGTCGATGGCCCTGGTGGCAGAGTATGTAGTTATTAGTGTGGGAGGAAACCAGAGAGCCTAAAAAAAAAAACCTCGTTCTAAACGGGCAACCATTGTTCCCTCACACATACGTGGCTAGGAATCAAACCCAGGATGCATTGGTGAGAAGCGAGGCGTGTTACCACTAGGCTATCAAGGCACCCAAATATACAATATATATATTCTTGTGTTAATATTTCCTAGGCATACATTAATGACATAAACATAATTATTGCGTATAAATTGTAACAATGAAGCAAGTATAATTGTTATTATTGATATGATAATTATGTGATTATAATAGGATGTTTGTTCTTTGTTTTATCCCTATAGTTGTTTTTTTACAATATTTTTTTCTCATTTTAGAGATGACACAGAAAAGTTGAGAAATTACCAGAAGCGATGTAATACCTTCTTCATGGATGTTGTATCACAGCTTTGTTTTGCTGAGAACAGTCCCCCGGCAGACGATGTTCTTCAGAAATTATTTGACTACATAACGTTTAAAGCAAAACATGGTGGTGGAACCAAACAGATGACAGTGTTTGATACAGGCATTGATCCCAACCCTGTATTCAGGTCCTTTCTTCTGCAACTTTTGATAAGAACAAGGTAATTATATATACATTTCAGTTTAATGATTTATTTATTGTTATGAATTTATTTTCCTTTCATTCCATATAATAAGCAACAACATCTGTAGCTCACCAAGTACATAATAAAAGTTAAAGTTTAAAATTTATTTATTTTACATCGATTACGAAACATTCAGCATGGGATATAAATTCATCAAATTTGCTTGACTTCTTAAATCAGTGCACAAAAGTAAATTTATTGATCACCCAATTGCCATCTACTATAGATACTAAAATAAGGTTGATCCCTCAATAATTGAAGCTCCTAGGGTGGGCCTGGTCCTTTGTTGATCAATCATATATTTAAAAGCAGATGGTCAAATTTTGATTCTGGTTGATGCTGAAGATCATTAGGTATATTCATGTGACCTAAATTGTTTCAAGTCAGAAGATTCTTAGGTGATCCAGAGCCAGTATGACTTTCTGGTATTTTTGAAAGAATCAGCGTAATATCTACTTTTTAGCTCATCTGAGCACGTAGTGATCGTGTGAACTTTTAGGAAACGATGGCTGTCCGTCGCTGTCTGACTGTCGTTCACAATTGTTTCAAACGTCATCTCCTCTGAAACCACGGGACCAAATTTGATAAAACTTGCCTGTGATGTCCCTTGCATGAAGCTCTACCAAACTTGTTCAGATGGTTCTGATCCATTGCATATCTGGGTCACAGGAGCTAAAAATAGATTTTAAAAGTGAAATCTTAAAAAATCGTCTTCTCTACCAAGTTTGTTCAAATCGTTACCCTGAGGTCAAAATTAGCCCCATTCAAGGGTTCACATAGAAAAAACTAGCAAAAATCATCTTATACGAAACCACAAGGCCTGGAGTTTAGATATTTGGTGTGTAACATGGCCTCGTAGACCTCCACCAAGTTTATTCAAATCATGGCCCAGGGGTCAAAATTGGCTCTGCCCTAGGGTCACTTGATTTTACATAGACTTGTATAGGAAAGATCTTATCAGAAACCACAAGAATTTGAGTTAAGATATTTACTTGTGGACCTCAAATAAATCTGTTCAAATCATGGCTCTGGTTTCAAAATTGGCCCCACCCCAGGCCCTGTGTTCTCGAAAATTAAATGGTACTTAAGTAAGGTTTTCATACTCGAACTCAAAATATGCACATTAGTTTCAATAGGGATTTCAGGATGATACTAAATTTTGAATTTAAAATTGTACTTAAGTATTTTCGAGAACATGGGGCAGGAGTCACTTGACTTTATATATTTTATATGACTTATTAGTGCTATGACCCTCAAACTTTGGATGGCAGGTACAGTTTTTGTGAATTTAGATGATCTTGTTGTACTTCTGCATGGTTTTTGTATTTTGTATGACTCGTAATACTTCTCATAGGCAATAAAAGCAATGTTTATCAGATGAGCGATTCATGGCCATCTTGGCCCAATTATTATAACTTTTTACTAATTTAAAGGCTGGTGTATTTGCATATTTTATAATCAATATCTATCTTTTATCTAATGTTTTACTGATATAAAACAGGCATATTGACATATTTCTTAATTTTTATATATATATATTAATATTTTCTTCTTTGTCAGAACAAAATTTAATTTTCTTGACATACACCTGTTGTATATGAATCCAAAACAACTCCCCTGGTGTTACTGTGTGTTTTAATTCAGCGAAGATAAAGTGACTGTGATGTTAAAAGAGTATCTGATGAATGCCAACATGCAGTTTCAAAACCAAGATCAGGAGCATGACATACGCCTCAGTTTGATGATTGTTCAGTGTTTTGAGGTTTGTGTTTATGTTACCAAAGCAATGTTTTTTTATTCGTTGTTGTTTTTCTGTGTTTGTTAGTTATTTAAGAGCTAGAGCTATTTCCTGACTCACTTCCTGATTAGGCTTGAAGATATCTGATTATTGATTATTCTATTTCCTAATAAATCTATACTTATTTGTGAAATCTGGTATAAATCTTAATAATGATATCGTACAAATGAAAAAGTAATTAAATAAGACATGAATATTTGCATGCATTGTTAATTATTATTTGTAAATATCTATTTATGTGGTAGATTGGTATCTTATTAAGACCATTAAAGATTTAGTCTTGTATTTTACATATAAATAATGTAACTTTTAAGTGCCAAAGTCATATCAAGTTTAACTTGTTTAAAATATATCTGATTATATACTGTAAAATCATTAATTTTTCGTTGACATTAAATTTTGTTGATTATATACCTAAGGGAATTTCATGGGTACATTTTTTCGTGGATCTGTGTTCTAGAAAACATGAGGTCTATATAAGAGACAAGTTTTTGTGGGGGTAAATATTCGTTGATAAAACCCTCCACTTAATCGCCGAAAATTGATGTCCCACGAAAAATATTGATTTCACAGTATAGTATCTATTATTTATGTGTATTCACTTGTCTATTAGGATCAAATGAGGCAGAGGAACGTTGAAGAAGATGAAGTACAAGGGGCAATTTATGCATTGGAACATGCAAAGAAAACAACCTTTGATTCAGAAGAACTTAGTGTAGATAAGCTGTATGGTTTGGCAGAAGCGAGACTGGGTCTTGCAGTTGCTGCTAAATATATTGTTGAAACATTTCATTTAGTGTCAAATAAGCAACCAGTTCTGAAATCAACAAGACAGCTTATAGAGGCAGCTCAAATACTGTGCATAGTAGGGGACTGTGGTTGGTCAAAGTAAGTATCAGTTAATTATGCTGTCAAATTATATCATTGTCTTTCTGTCCATCTGCGTGATTGTCTTCTCTAAATAATCATCTTATCACTTTCACAGATTTCCAGACACTTACACTTCGCCTTCTATGATACTGTTGCTTTGCCAACTGGAAGCCATGCATATAGATTGCTTTTACACACACTAAAATTTGGACACGGGGTATATATTAGTGGGTTTGTTGGTCTGTCCATCTGTCTATTGGCTTTGTTCAATCCATAACTCATGACACACAGATTAATATGATATTGGTACTGCATGTTTATCTCAATTAACCCTTTCCCTCATATAGACTCATTTTGACGCACTCAGTAGGTACCACATAAAGCCTGGTCTGCAGAAAACCACAGTTAAACCTTACCAAATTTAATTACAAAATCCTCATTTCCAGACCACTGAGGAGCAGCGAACAGCATAAAACCTGATCAGCCTGTGAGTTACTCGCAGGCTGATCTGGTTTTATGCTGTTCGCATAGGTCTTTTCAGGGTTTCCTCTATGAGGGAAAGGGTTAATAAAGACTCAAGTACGACTTTGGGCAAAATTTGTAAGTTTTTAACAGTTTTTGCTCCTTTTTGACTTCGAATTTACAAAATATTTTTTGTGTCAAATCGCTGTCTGTGAGTATTATTCATCCTTCAGTTATATTTCTTGTTTTGATTAATTATAGATATAGATAACAAAAACAATTTTATACATTACAAAAATGAGGATGGTGTCTCGTTTCATTCCACCTTGTTCTGATCAAGATATGTGCACATCTAAGGGTATATTGGTATATTTGTATTTATAATTGCAGTCCAATGGAAAAGCTTCATGTACTACAATTTCAGTGTATTTGATTGATATATAATGAAATACATTGTATATATCAAATATTTATTTATATTTAAAAGTATACTGTGTGCTGTATACTGTTTCCTACTGATACCCTGTCAGTTGCCTACCAATTACATGTATATAAACAGATAACAGTGTTATGATCTGCTTTGTCTGAAGGAAACACATACTCTCTCTTGAATCGTCTTTTATTTTAAGTCGTAAGGAACAATGTCATTGCCAAAAAACTAGATATCCATGACCAAATGCATTACCCCAGGAAAAATTAGTAATTCAACAAAGTGTTCACCAATCCACCAAGAAAAATCAACTTCAATTGGAAACTATCAAGTCAAACCAAGAATTGCATGTTAAATATTCATCAACTTGGATGGTGGTTGAGTGGTTAGAGCCTCCACCCTGAAATTGGCGCTCAGCATATAAAAGGTGTCTGGCTGTGGTATCATGCTACATGTCTACGGCTTGAAATTGCAGTGTAGCAGCATGGTATCTGTCTTAAGTAGACATTGTCGCCAAGTCGGTAATATATAAATTCTATAATATTTGTTGTCCAACATTACAGTCCAACATTCCGTTTGACTGCTGCTACTGCTGTTGCTTCTTATAACAGACATAGTCATCATAAACTTAAACTTGCTTATAGATAAAATGCATTTATTTTATGGGTATGAGAATGGCCACAAAATGTTGGAATCATTTGATGATAATTTTGATTTATTATACTATAATCTTGAATATAATAAATAGAATAAACATATTAAATGCATAATGAAATATAAAGAACTGCTTGAAATTAAGAAAAGGAATTTGATATACATTCAATATTTTTTGTTTCTTGACATCATTTTACATGCCATTTTTTAGCTCACCTGAGCACAACGTGCTCATGGTGAGCTATTGTGATCGCCTTTTGTCCGTCGTCCGTGCGTGCGTGCGTGCGTGCGTGCGTCCGTCCGTCGTCAACAATTTGCTTTAAACAACATCTCCTCATGAACCGCTGAAGGGATTTTGACCAAACTTCACAGGAATCATCCTTATGATGCCCTCTATCAAAGTTGTACAAATTATTCAGATTGGTTAAAAAAGTAGGTCACAGGAGCTAAAAATAGATTTTAAAAATGCAAACTTTGAAAATCTTCTTCTGCAAAACTGCAAGGCCTAGAGCTTAGATATTTGGTATGTAGCATCATCTTATGGGCCATTACCAAGATTGTACAAATCATAGCCCTACGGTGATAAATGACCCCGCACCAGGGGTCACTTGTTTTACATAGAGTTAAATAGGAAAATGTTTAAAAATCTTCTTCTATGAATCCATAAGGCCTAGAGATTAGATATTTGGTATGAAGCATCATCTTATAGTTCATTACCAAGATTGTACAAATCATGACCCTATGGTGATAAATGCCCCCGCTTGTTTAACATAGATTTATATAGGAAAAACTTTAAAAATCTTCTTCTATGAATCCATAAGGCCTAGAGCTTAGATATTTCATATGTAGCATCATCTAATGGTTCATTACCAAGATTGTTCAAATCATAGCCAAACGGTGATAAATGCCCCCGCAAGAGGGGTCACTTGTTTTACATAGAGTTATATAGGAAAAGCTTTAAAAATCTTCTTCTATGAATCCATAAGGCCTAGAGATTAGATATTTGGTATGTAGCATCATCTTATGGTTCATTACCAAGATTGTACAAATCATAGCCCTACGGTGATAAATGCCCCCGCACCAGGGGTCACTTGTTTTACATAGAGTTATATAGGAAAATCTTTAAAAATCTTCTTCTATAAATCCATTAGGCCTAGAGCTTAGATATTTGGTATGTAGCATCATCTTATGGTTCATTACCAAGATTGTACAAATCATAGCCCTATGGTGATAAATGACCCCGCACCAGGGGTCACTTGTTTTACATAGAGTTATATAGGAAAATCTTTAAAAATCTTCTTCTATGAATCCATAAGGCCTAGAGATTAGATATTTGGTATGAAGCATCATCTTATGGTTTATTACCAAGATTTTCAAAATGGTGGCCCTTTGGAGATAAATGACCCCGCACTAAGTCTTCTCCTCTGAAACCATAAGGCCCAGTGCTTATATATTTGGTGTGTAGTATTGTCAGGGCTAAAATGTTTAAGATTGAGTTATATCAGAATTCTTGTCTGTTTAAAAACCTTGTAATCAGTTGTAGCAATGGTACTCAGGTGAGCGATCCAGGGCCATCATGGCCCTCTTGTTTACTAAATGGAATTCCAAATTAAAAAACAAAAAACAAAAAAAAACATTCAGTATAATTGTCATTCTTAGTAAAGTAATACTTGCAAGGTTTACATTGTATCGTGTATATCAAAAGTGAATGTAATACAATTTGATGTTCAGGCCCCGTGTTCTCGAAAATACTTAAGTACAATCTCAGGCTCAAATTTGAGTAAGATACTCAAATCCCTATTGAAATTATTGGGCATAGTTTAAGTTTGAATATGAAAATCATACTTAAGTACCATTTTTATTGTCGATAACATGGGGCCTGGTCTGACATTTTGTTGTTCTGAAGTATTACCTTGTTTAACTTTTACCATTTACATGTATACATATGACATTTTTCAGGGTTAATAACATTTTACTCTTTTGGCGTTTTCTATCATGTTCTGATAGAACACAGGGCTTCAAATCGTTTACATTAATTTCACTCTGGGGTATATGAAATTGATATAGTGGAGATTTGTTTTAGCTCATCTATTTTTCAAAGAAAAAAGTGAAGGTATTGTCATCACTCTGGTGTCGTCAGCGTTGTGAAAAAACTTTAACCTTGGCCAGAACTTCTAAAATATTTAACCATCTGTCATCAAATTTCATATACATGTTCACTTTCACAAAGGCTACATTCTTATCAAGGGCCAAAACTCTTAGGTCCATTTGGCCTAATTTATCTCATGTTTTTAAAAAAAAAAAAAAAAAAAAAAAACGGCGAACATTGGCATCTGCATGTGGTACTCTTGTTTAATGAAATCAACCATTTTGTTTTCCATTTTGTAGGATATACCTGGTGAAATGTATATGTCGCCACTATGGAATTGAAACCTATAAAAGTCTTTGTCAGAGTGAAATTCGCTATCTCAGCTGGATCATCATTCATGAGTTCAACCAAAATAAGGTAATTTATTAAGATATCCTTACTTGATTTAAATGGAAGAAAAAGAAAAGTAAATTTTCATTTTCAGAAAGACATTGTTTTCGTTTTCATATATTAGTGCATGAAGTTATTTGGTTGCTGCTTCATTTACATAACCCAATTTTCATCTACATTTAGATAAATGGATCCCTATTTTAAGTTTTGAATCTGTTTTGTTTAGGTTGAATGTGCAGATAGATATATTGTTCTGGGAGATACCTACAGAGAGATCCGTGAGGCTGTCACAAAAGTTGTCATAGGTGAAGGTATAGAACACCTGGCAGAAACAGTGCAGGTAATGTCAGAGTCATACATAATTGCTTTGCGTTAAGATAACTATGAAGGTTAATAAAATAGTTTCTCATTTATATCAAGATTGAGGGAGCTTTATTTTTAATTTAATGCAATTTGCTGCAGAAGTTTCTTCCAACGTTGGAATTGATTAAGATGCTGGACTCGTGTGTTGTTTTTATCCTTGTTCATTTAAATTTTCCCTATAAATTCGAAAAAGCGTTTGAATACATGTTCTGATTTATTGTTTATGAAAAATGTTCTTTTATTGATCTCAGTTAAACTTAATTTGATTTCAAATTTAAAAAATAATGTATTCTCACTTCAGATGAGATGAACTTGTCATTTGTGATTATCATTAGTGTTTGCTTGTCAAGATTTCTACTTAAATATGGCTATTGTTTGCTGTCTCAGTGTTACATTTTGCTGCTGTCTCAGTGTTACATTTTAAGCTGCTGTCTCAGTGTTACATTTTGCTGCTGTCTCAGTGTTACATTTTAAGCTGCTGTCTCAATGTTACATTTTAAGCTGCTGTCTCAATGTTACATTTTAAGCTGCTGTCTCAGTGTTACATTTTAAGCGGCAAATATGGTTTTTAGACCTAAGTTCCTCAGCCTAATGCCACATTGCCCTCTTTTTAATTTGTGCATTATTCTATGCTACAGAAATTACGAACATCCAGAAGTCATGTTGACACTCATTTGCAACTTGCCTTACACAGAGAGGTTACTATGTCATATCTGTATCCAGAGGAACAGAGGAGGTGCTCAGAACAAGTAAATAAAATTGACTAAAAATATTTGCAAATAGTTTTATAATTTCAGTCACACATAATTTTTTATAAAAAAGACTTTGAAATTTGAATTGATGTCGCTAAAATTAATGTCATTTTTTGTTTTTGATATATTATA
>CM037777.1:15075980-15125980 GCA_021229015.1 Solen grandis | reverse complement strand
TTTCAACTCCTTGTGTCTAGCAAACTTCCTTTGCGTGTTTTATTGAGGCACAATGGACTTTCCATTGCGCCGAAGCCTATATATATATATATATATATATATATATATATATATATATACGTATAGTCTCCAATTTAATAACTCCACCAAGTTAATTCGTATTCTATTGTCTTAAAGTAATGTTTATATATAAGAAGACAGTAACAGGTGGTTTAAAATAGTTTTATGTCATTTAATACTGCTATTCTGAAAATAAAATTTCCATTGCTAGGTAATAGTTTCATTGCGTCCATTGCTCCATAAATTTTCATTGCGTGTTTTAGGCCTACCACTTCAAAACATTGGGTCACGTGATCTTCCATTCCACTAAATTATGACCGCTTTTTCCACTGTTCTAGCTTTTGCGTGGCTATTGATGTTATGAGAAGACAGAAATGCAACGTAATATAACAGAAATGCAACGAAATATATCATTATCGAGCGAAACGCTGCTGAACTACTTTGGGTTAATTACGTACTTATGCAAAGCACTATTTTCTTGATTGCATGTGTGGATCTACATGTACTCCAGTTGGGTTAAATCTCTGTTTTGTAAACGACGCAGGTATTTTGTTCACGCTGAAAATGGTTGTATTCAGCTTGAGGAATTTGTAACAGAAGAGTGGACACACAAACTTTACACATTAAAAGAGTTTCTAAATGTCATTTAAACGTCGTTGCAACACATCTGTGTAACACACCCCACTTGCTTTCGTTAGCTCAGCTTGCATTGTATGGATCCGTACAAAGCGCGGAGTGCTACAGTTAAAAATGTTGTGGAAAATATGCAAATCAGAAAGGCCTGATTTCGAATTTCAGCATAAGACTGGCGGCAAGCCGCCAGTTTAAAAATGACATGATGCACGTGACGTCGAGCTGTATTGTGAGCGATGGTGAACTGAACGTATCTACCCACCGCCCTATAGTGTGCTGTATGAGTTACCCTATGCTATTATCTGCGCAATCTCGTGCGTATGACAATAGATCTATTAACTGGCGCATAATAAATCGGAAGCATATAGACAGATACTGTGATTATGTGACCCACGATGAAAACTTAAACCATGCATCTCAAATGATTATAACGGATCGTTCTCAAATATGCACTCTGTATAACATAATAACTGAATCAGTAAAGAAAGCCACTGACACTTGTATCCCAAGTTGTAGGTTTAAACCACATATTAAACCGTATTGGAAAAGTAATTTGACATGTCTTCATAAAGAAATGACTAGAGCAAGGGTAACATGGCTCCACGATGGTAGACCTAGAGGTCATAATTATCCTTCTTATCATAATTACAAAATCGCAAAGAGAAATTTCACAGATAGTCACACAACAAGCTGTGCTACAATATATTGTAAAACTTGAAATGGAAATCGATACGGCAGCTGAGGTGGACAGTACAACATTTTGGAAGCTTGTAAACAAGCGTAGGAAAAAGAAACGAAATAATCCTGTCTTTGAGATGAAATTCGATGACACAGTATATAATAATCCTAATGAAATAAATAAAAGGTGGCTGAACTATTTAAAAAAAAAAGTATTCGTCATCAATGGTCGATAACTTTGATGATGACTATTTCCAAAAGGTGATATTATCACCGAAAAATTAAACATTAAGTACGTGTCGACGTAATAAAGCCTGTGGTTTTGACGACATTTACTACGAAATAATTATATACGGTGGACCTACCCTTCTGAAACCAATTACAAAATTATTTAAGCGTATGGCACAATTCTCGTTTGTACCAGAAGAAATGAAAAAAGGTATTATTACGACACTACATAATGGTGGAAATAAAGATAAAAAAGACCCGCGAAATTACCGAGCCATCTCATTGTGCTCAACTTTTCTGAAACTTTACGAAAAAGTCTTAATCGAAATATTAGAACATGCATTGATATTTCAAATCCGCTAAAGATTAATTCACTGCAAGGCGGTTTTCAAAGAAACATTAGCTGTAATATGACATCATTTCTATTCAGGGAGTGTATAAACTACGTCCGTGAAAACCATTCAAAACTGTATGCGTGTTTTCTTGATGTCCGAACTGCGTTTGACACTGTGAATCACACTCTGCTTCTACTGAAAATATTCAAAGGTGGAATCGACCCGACAGTGTTTAAAGTATTAGTCAACTTGCTCGACAACACCGTTAGTTGTGTTCAAACCCAAGGAATAATATCTGACTGGTTCCCCATAAAACAAGGTACCCGACAGGGCCAAGCATGTAGTCCACTGCTGTACTTACTATTTATTAATGATTTGATGAACGAACTCAGCACGAGCCCAGACGGACTCTTCATCAACAACGTGAGCTACGCCTGCCCAACATCTGCGGACGATATGGTTCTCGTTTCCTTGTGTAAGAGTGGACTCGATAGCTTACTTGAAATATATAATAAATATTCTAAAAAGAACAGATACACTTATAATAGTGAAAAGACAAAAATTATTGTTTTTAATGATTGTAAAAAAATAAATAGTCATGTATTGCGTGTATGGAGCCTTGGTAAAAGTATTATTCAAGAAACAGACATGTATACCCGCGTAGGCATTCCTTGTAATGAATATATGGACCTCTCACCTAATATTAAAGGGGCATGTGGCTACTTTCTATAGTCTAGTCGATTGTGGCGTTGATGGGATTGGCTTACATCCTCTTACTTCAAAACGTTTATATGAAAGTGATGTACTGTCAAAAGCGTTGTATGGCTGTGAATTGTGGTACGGCCTTGAATATGAAATAGACAAAAGAAAACTTATTTTCTTTGGTCAAATGTGTAATATCATTCAAGAAAGAGCTGTAAAGTCTTTATTTTTATATCGACTGTCACATGATATGAATAATCCGGGTAAATGCCTTGGGTTCTTCCCAGATATATACCGAATTTTGGGCAAATATGATTTAACTAACTGTATTGTTGAATATATGATAATAGTATATACCCAAACGTAAGGCAATGGAAATCTATTGACAAGTAAAGGAAAAAATCACCCTTAAGGCAAACTCTGATCATATTAGGAACATTACAGCTGACCATGATCTGCATTCCTTTGTTAATATACAAGTTCAGATAGTACCCTGTGTGTTTTGTCAATTCAGTCAAATGTATCGTGAGTATCTCCCTTACTGTAGATCAGGTCTCAGTATTCTGTTAAAATTATATGGTCGACAATATCAGTCTATTTGTCCACTGTGTCAGCTTACCACTGACCAAATTACACATGTTATTATGTACTGCCTCAGTCTGTAACAATATTAAAAGACTGCAACTCTGGAACATTCTATGTATTAAACTCGGTGCAGTAGAGTATGAAAAGCTCATCAGACTAACTCCCCGTGAGCAAATAATAGAGATGTTAACTGGTTTTACAACTCTTGAATTATGTTATTGTTTAAGGGTTAACTGTTTTAAGTTAAGACTAGAATATCTGCATAGCATGGTTAAACCATTACTATAATATGAAAAAAATGCATATTGCACCAGATATGTATATATGTATATGTGTGAATGTCAGTGCTGCATAGCAACTCAGAAAAGGAATTTGGAACTTTTTTTTTCTTCAATCATATTGTATATTTCATTAATCTCTCATCTCAGACTACATGTATACTGTATATTGTATGTATATAAAATATGTATATATTCATGTATATGTTCACTTGTTCACTTTAATTTGTATTTTCCACTGTAATTCACGTATTTGATATGCTTTCTTCATAAGAAGGAATAAAAGATTGAATTGAATTGTTTTACGCCGATTAAAGATGGATCTTCAGGGATGAGGTTGTATTGTAAATAAAACTATTCCGTAAAAGCCAATTCATGTTAAATTTATTTATTAGTAATGAAGTCTTCATCAAAAGAAAATATAAAATAATAAATCTATATGTACATATATGATCTGTGTCAAAGCTGAAATAAAGAGGTTAAGTAAATATCTTAACAGAGATCCGAGCATTCAGTAAATGACAAATATATAAACCGATTATATAGTGCACATAACAGTTAATAAAGCACGTGTTATTATGGAATAAAGCTGCATTTCAATAGTACCATTCGTATGTTATCCATTAAAAGTTCCCCTAATATTGTGGCTATTCAGAAGTACTGAAAATTCAAATTTATCAATGATACTTTTAATAGAACACTTTTCTATCTTCTGTCTTACATTTTCACCGACGGAAATCATTCATTTGATCTTCATTTGCTTTTATGCCTCCGAAATCTGTTATCGGGGGCATATTGTTTTGCCCTGTCTGTTTGTTTGTTTGATAGTTTGTCAGCAACTTAAACATAGGTCATAACTTGAAAACCCTACAAGGTATTGTCTCAAAACCTTACATATGAATATAATGCAGGTAGGATAAGTGCAGAGACTAAGAACTATAACTCTATCTGGTACAATTTTTTTAAATTATCCCCACTTTTTAATTTTTGTCGGGAGCATAACTCATAAACTATACAAGGTTTTGACTTGAAACTATGAATATATGGTGAAATTGGGAAGTGCAGTTTCCAAGAGCCATAACTCTGCCTGGTCCGAATTTTTAATTATCTCCCTTTATTTAGTTTTTTAATGAATTTCTGTTCAGAGAAAAACTTATTTACTAGGTACTATACAAGATATTGATTTATTTACTTCATAAATAAGTAGATAACAACTAGGAAAGTGCAGTGAGCAAGAAACATAGCTCTACCAATTCCGTTTTTATTGTCTACATTTATTTTTTTATTATTTTTTCTTGGGATTAAAAATTATAAACTAAACAAGGTGAGGACCTGAAATTTGAAACATATGATGGCAAGTAGGAGCAGTGCAGTTACTAAGAATCTTTATATAATATTAATTTTTGTTTTAAGAATAACTCCATTTCAATATGGAATGAAGTCTATATATTATACTCCATTCCTGAATGGCTTTCAATTGACAACAGTTTTTTGACACCTGACCTGCTCAGACGCAGCCAAAGTGTTTATCGAACACTTCTTGTTTTACTATTACATCTTCATAATTATACAGATTGGTGGAACTATTTTTTTCAGCACTGACACCTCACGTTTTCCAGTAAATATTGGGGTATTTTTAAGAACATGTTTAAGAATGAAGAATAATACGCTTTTGTATAAAACGAGATGTTGAATTCTTTAATACGATGTAAGGGATTAAACATTTTAAACAATATATTAACAATCTAGTAACATATAATATGATACGAATACTAAGATTTTATTTACAGAATATCTCCTGGTTGGAATACTTGTTGAGGGGAAGCACGAAAATTTCGAGCGAAAAAAAAATGATATCCATCACACCACAATAAAAAGGGGAAATGTAAATCCGAATTCTGTGATGTTTATTTTATCACAATACTTTTCAGGAAAGGCCAACGGAATCACCGATACTTGAACAAATGTCAGTATGATTTGTCCTTCAGTTTGTTTCCATGGATGTCGAATCTTCTTTACAGAAGGAGACCTGAAGAAGAAGGAGGTCTTTATTTAGAATTACGGAAAAAACGACATACCACTTAAGTGTTCTACGTAAGTTGTTTTTAGTAGACGCAAAAGAGGGTAAATAGCATACCATTTCGTATTATTAAAGTACTAAAAGTAATCATTTTATTTTTGCTTGTCTGCTTGGATTGAACGTCTCACCGATAATATTTTAGTCATTGCGTATGTCGCGTCAAGTAATCTTCCGAATACGGAGCAGACGCTCTAATCACTCGGCCACCGGAACCGGAAGCTGTTTATTTTAATTAAGTTGAAGAATATAGCCAGGCCTGCGGCTAGGATTCTTTTAGGTGTATTTTTATATTTTAAGTAATAATTTAACAAATATATTTACCTGCTTCACATGCTGTGGGATAGCTCGCCAGACTTCCTGCAAGTAGTGCCCTCAGTGCCATTTTCATCATATCTGGTAGCCTTTTGGGTATGATTGAACCTAGAGCCCCAATGGCAAATCCGATAGACACAATGGAAGCGTTCCCACACATGGCATAGGTGATGATCACTTCAGACCGTTCCTGGAACAACAAAAGGACATGCATAGCATATGTATAGTTAAGATAATTCAGGCTGCTTAAATCGTCCTTGGCATTGATTAATAGCACTTTGCTTTTCTCAAAAATGATAATATTTCTGATAGCGACAACACAATATTATGAGATCAAGGTATACAAAAGTCACCTATCTGGCTCGAATTCCACCAGCTATACTTTACGCTAAGAAATACTTAAGTGTTTACCATTCCACCATTCTTATCTCTCTATTAAAACAAAAATACTGAAATAGTTCTTTTCTCAACAAATACTGTTAGTGATTAAGGGAATAAATAATATACTTGAATATATCATGCAACAGGAATGAGGATTGCGTTTCTACCTAGATGAAGCACTTAACTTTAACTACAATATTTAAATACTTATCCGGGTGATTGTCACCCAAATATGCTAGTTTTTAAAACAGTTGTTAGTTATTAATTTAATCACTTAAATCAACTTGAATATTTCGAAAACAATACGATTGAATGTGTTTCTATGCCTACGAATTTAAGGTAAAATCCCGGTAATGGTTCCGCTACATTTCGGACCATATGGCCTTTTAACGGAGATTACCAATGTTTCTTCTTGTTTCATTAGTGTACCTTGGTTATCTTGTTCGAGGTTAAGTGGTCCAAGACGTAGCAGAACCATTACAGGGACTTTACCCTAAGCATGACTCAGCACCCTGTACTGGTGGAATTCGAGGCAGGTTACATGAGCCATTGTTTTCGATTATATAACGAGTAGCCTCGCTTCGGTTATATCCCACTTCCGGTTTGACTGTAAAGTCCATATCATTGCACATGACCCAAATCGTCCAGTCTATTACCAAATGTAATATACGGTCTTAAATAGAAATCATATCAACAAAATGCCGGCTGCGAAAGACATTATATGTAGTTATTAAATTCCAACTTATGTAGACAGTAGGCAAACATGGAAGTGAATCTAGAATATGAAAGTGTTATCACCTCAATGATCCCGCCTGTTAAAGTTTGATTGAGATTGTCCAGGAATATATCATCTCCTTGCATTCCCCACGTGTTGTTTGGATCAATGGTATACGTTTCGAAAATTCCCCTGTTGTGCATATACACAGTCAAGCCTGTATACGCAAGCATTGGAAACGAAACTGTGCGATATCCAAGCAGGTTCCCAGCCACTAAACAGTCCTTGGAGCTGGTTCCCATTAGGAAAGCAAACGGGTAGAAAACGTACGCAAGTATTTCCTGAAATGTGTTAAAACTGAAAACTTTACTATAGGTTTATATAGAGAATAAAGGTCATCTTAACTTTGGCGTCCGTCAGAACAGAATAAAATGGCCATTTTAGGGCTTTAAGGGCCTACTACAGACAAGTTTGTGTATATCACTGGCACTAGAGCCGCAGACTTATTAAAGTGATCAAACAATTGATTTTTCGCGTTATTACCTCATAAAGGTTGCCCTTTGCCAATGATACGTTATAATATACCAGGTGTTACTTGGATATCAGACTAATCAAACCGTTTGCATAGAATATAAATGTAGCATACATTTGTTCAAAGTTACGATCTTTGCAATCAAATGTTGCCAGTTTCTGTTCCTTACCATATTCATTATACAGTCTCTTGTACCCTTGGCAGCGTAATATAGGTCAAACTGTATTCAAATTTGACTTTCGTACTACAAAAGAACACACGGTTTTGTTTGTAATGATGTTTATGAACAGCTGAACTAGTCATGAATAGAAAAAAAAATAATGTAATGAATTTTGCAATATAAGTTTCATGCTTTTAGCGAGTTCACCGACTTTACAGCTTTTACCCTGATCATCGGGATACTAGTATCCCCGAGGAGTTTTTCACTCCGCTTATGGCAGCCAACATCATGGCTCTACAGAATTATACCGCTCTCTCAGGTACCCATTTACACCTGGGTGAATAAAGTAAATTTCTTGCTCTAGGAAATTAGCTGTGTCATTGGAAGGACACAAACCTGGGACTTATCGATCCCGAAGCGCGGGTCCTACAACTAGACCACTGCTCCCCGCAAAATGTCCCGCAACTTTAGATAAAACTTAATTACTGTTAAGAACTTTTAATGTGCAATATTCTGACACAGGGGGTCAGTAGTCGAAAAAAAATGAAAATCGCGCTCTTACTCAAATTCAAATTTGAGCAGTACTCTGAGTTAAAGCCTGATATTGTACTTAAGAATGTTTCGATAACACGGCCCCAGATCAGCCAGTTCTGGAACAACAAATATATGAAATATGCAAAGCTTCGAAAGCTGTATGGGGTGATTCTACCGACGACTATCGCTGGACCTACGGTCTGAACGAATGGTGTAGTACCAACCGCTATTCGGCCTTAGGGGGGGATATAACGGTAGACTAATGCTTAAAATAATGACTAGTCATAGTCTTAAAATTGCTACCTGGAACGCGTCAGGCATAATTTCAAGCGCTGCTTACCTCAGTAAATTTTTATCAAACTCAGATATATGTGGTATAACAGAACACTGGTTGTATGCTCGAGATCTCCATTTTATTGACTGTATTTATAACAATTATATTAGTTTTTCAATATCTGATCCCGACCTGTCATTTCCTAGCAATAGACGTGTCGGTAAAGGGGGTATTTCTTTACTATGGCATAGACGGCTTAACACAGTTATATCTAAACTTGATATTGATAGCCAGTACATAATAGGTATTGAAGTACAGATCCATCCTGGTCGCTTCTTATACGTATTACAGTTATATTTTCCTTGCAAAAATCATTCGTCTGAATCGTTCTCAAAAAGCTTAGAAGACCTAGAGAATGTCATTTGTAGATACTTTAATAGCGGATCATTTATAATTATGGGGTATTTTAACACGGAATTGCCCTCTAGGTTTCAAGATATATTTGTCTTCGATATAAGGGGTAAACAGTTAGTTGATTTAATGCTGAAGTATGACCTGGTTTCTCCCAACGGTACGGGACTTTGTACTGGAGCAGAATTCAGTAACGTACCATACAATAGTGAGCGAGAAACACTTATTGGCCATATACTAGTACAGAATCAAAGCGCCGAAGGCACTGATAGACTGTCGGCGGGTTGGTTGTGATGAGCAGCAAGAGCGCTAGATTGTAACCAAAATAGGTTATATGCTGTTTTCTAATCTGTTTTTAAAGGAGGGTATGTGGTCAGTATCAGTTTTTCAGTTGTCAAATAAGAAACAAGAAAAGATAGTTTTCATTTTTTTTATTAAACATTAGAACACGTTAATTAAAATTAAAAACATACATCTAAACTATATATTGAACAAGAGCTGTCAGAGTACAGAACGCTCGACTATGGAATTGCCTTCAAATGCCCTAAATATAAAATAGTAAAAATGATAAACCTTGATATTCTGACCCTTTATATTTATGATGTCTAAAATCAATCCCATGCCTATGATGAAGATAATGAACAGAAGCAACGACTAACTAACGTAATCTAGAATATTGACTCGAGCACACCCTTCCCAGTTGTTTGTTTGTTTGTTTGTTGGGTTTAAGTCCCACCGCCCTTCCCGGTTGATAAGGAGTGAAGAAGGCCCTTAATGGCACGTGTCAATACCACACACACACACACACACATACACACATTTAACAGTTCTAAATTGTATTGATTATAAATATATCAATCTTTTTTTTTTCATAATATAAAATTATTACATGCTGATGATGGTGATTTGGAAAGAAGCCTAAACTTAATATTAAATTTCCTTCTTCATACTTCTATTGCGTCAGCATGCGCGTGTTTGATTAATTTACTGGAAGTGTGGCATACACGCGCCAGTCAATGCTGTATGGGTATACCGGTATCACTGAAAAATGGATCCGCTGTGTATAGTATGGTACATGACAAATTTATAATGAAGGGAACAGTTTTAATTTGGAGTATTTAATACATATAAATAACATGTCTTCAAAACTTGTCGTTGGTACGAGTTTGCATATGAAGATATAACTTTCATCTGCGTGGTATTTTTAAGGTGCAATGGAATTTCCATTTCGCGGTTATTTACATTGCGCGGTACATGAAAAATCTTGATGATATAGATACACAAATTAATAATATTCATTAAATTTAAAACATTATATTGATTATTATCATTTTGTGATATGATGCCTGTTTATCTGGATACACTGTCCATTAATTTATACCTGGCCTGGAGAGCAGAGCTACCAGTGTAAACATCGTACGTGTGTCTGCTTTATTTAGATTGAACATATTAAAAAGCGTATACCAGAGCATTAGTATTGTATTCTTATTTTAATCCATGCATGAATAATATAACAAATTTCAACTCCTTGTGTCTAGCAAACTTCCTTAGCGTGTTTTATTGAGGCACAATGGACTTTCCATTGCGCCGAAGCCTATATATATATATATATATATATATATATATATATATATACACGTATAGTCTCCAATTTAATAACTCCACCAAGTTAATTCGTATTCTATTGTCTTAAAGTAATGTTTATATATAAGAAGACAGTAACAGGTGGTTTAAAATAGATTTATGGCATTTAATAATGCTTTTCTGAAAATAGAATTGCTCCATATATATAATCTCAAATTAACAACTCTAAGTTTATTCGCATGTCATTGTCTTTAAATTAATGTGTATATATAATTAAACAGTTATAGATGTTTTAAAAGTAGTTTTATGTCATTTAATACTTCTATTCTGAAAATAAAATTTCCATTGCTAGGTAATAGTTTCATTGCGTCCATTGCTTCATAAATTTTCATTGCGTGATTTAGGCCTACCACTTCAAAACATTGGGTCACGTGATCTTCCATTCCACTAAATTATGACCGCTTTTTTTCACTGTTCTAGCTTTTGCGTGGCTATTGATGTTATGAGAAGACAGAAATGCAACGTAATATAACAGAAATGCAACGAAATATATCATTATCGAGCGAAACGCTGCTGAACTACGTTGGGTTAATTACGTACTTATGCAAAGCACTATTTTTCTTGATTGCATGTGTGGATCTACATGTACTCCAGTTGGGTTAAATCTCTGTTTTGTAAACGACGCAGGTATTTTGTTCACGCTGAAAATGGTTGTATTCAGCTTGAGGAATTTGTAACAGAAGAGTGGACACACAAACTTTACACATTAAAAGAGTTTCTAAATGTCATTTAAACGTCGTTGCAACACATCTGTGTAACACACCCCACTTGCTTTCGTTAGCTCAGCTTGCATTGTATGGATCCGTACAAAGCGCGGAGTGCTACAGTTAAAAATGTTGTGGAAAATATGCAAATCAGAAAGGCCTGATTTCGAATTTCAGCATAAGACTGGCGGCAAGCCGCCAGTTTAAAAATGACATGATGCACGTGACGTCGAGCTGTATTGTGAGCGATGGTGAACTGAACGTATCTACCCACCGCCCTATAGTGTGCTGTATGAGTTACCCTATGCTGTTATCTGCACAATCTCGTGCGTATGACAATAGATCTATTAACTGGCGCGTAATAAATCGGAAGCATATAGACAGATACTGTGATTATGTGACCCACGATGAAAACTTAAACCATGCATCTCAAATGATTATAACGGATCGTTCTCAAATATGCACTCTGTATAGCATAATAACTGAATCAGTAAAGAAAGCCACTGACACTTGTATCCCAAGTTGTAGGTTTAAACCACATATTAAACCGTATTGGAAAAGTAATTTGACATGTCTTCATAAAGAAATGACTAGAGCAAGGGTAACATGGCTCCACGATGGTAGACCTAGAGTTCATAATTATCCTTCTTATCATAAAGAGAAATTTCACAGATAGTCACACAACAAGCTGTGCTACAATATATTGTAAAACTTGAAATGGAAATCGATACGGCAGCTGAGGTGGACAGTACAACATTTTGGAAGCTTGTAAACAAGCGTAGGAAAAGGAAACGAAATAATCCTGTCTTTGAGATGAAATTCGATGACACAGTATATGATAATCCTAATGAAATAAATAAAAGGTGGCTGAACTATTTAAAAAAAAAAAGTATTCGTCATCAATGGTCGATAACTTTGATGATGACTATTTAAAAACCAGTGAAAGAGAGTTATTAGATATTAAACATAATCTAATGTCTGTGCCAACTAATGGTGATATTATCACCGAAACAATCGTTAGTAAAGCATTAAGTACGTGTCGACGTAATAAAGCCTGTGGTTTTGACGACATTTACTACGAAATAATTATATACGGTGGACCTACCCTTCTGAAACCAATTACAAAATTATTTAAGCGTATGGCACAATTCTCGTTTGTACCAGAAGAAATGAAAAAAGGTATTGTTACGACACTATATAATGGTGGAAATAAAGATAAAAAAGACCCGCGAAATTACCGAGCCATCTCATTGTGCTCAACTTTTCTGAAACTTTACGAAAAAGTCTTAATCGAAATATTAGAACATGCATTGATATTTCAAATCCGCTAAAGATTAATTCACTGCAAGGCGGTTTTCAAAGAAACATTAGCTGTAATATGACATCATTTCTACTCAGGGAGTGTATAAACTACGTCCGTGAAAACCATTCAAAACTGTATGCGTGTTTTCTTGATGTCCGAACTGCGTTTGACACTGTGAATCACACTCTGCTTCTACTGAAAATATTCAAAGGTGGAATCGACCCGACAGTGTTTAAAGTATTAGTCAACTTGCTCGACAACACCGTTAGTTGTGTTCAAACCCAAGGAATAATATCTGACTGGTTCCCCATAAAACAAGGTACCCGACAGGGCCAAGCATGTAGTCCACTGCTGTACTTACTATTTATTAATGATTTGATGAACGAACTCAGCACGAGCCCAGACGGACTCTTCATTAACAACGTGAGCTACGCCTGCCCAACATCTGCGGACGATATGGTTCTCGTTTCCTTGTGTAAGAGTGGACTCGATAGCTTACTTGAAATATATAATAAATATTCTAAAAAGAACAGATACACTTATAATAGTGAAAAGACAAAAATTATTGTTTTTAATGATTGTAAAAAAATAAATATTCATGTATTGCGTGTATGGAGCCTTGGTAAAAGTATTATTCAAGAAACAGACATGTATACCCGCGTAGGCATTCCTTGTAATGAATATATGGACCTCTCACCTAATATTAAAGGGGCATGTGACTACTTTCTATAGTCTAGTCGATTATGGCGTTGATGGGATTGGCTTAAATCCTCTTACTTCAAAACGTTTATATGAAAGTGATGTACTGTCAAAAGCGTTGTATGGCTGTGAATTGTGGTACGGCCTTGAATATGAAATAGACAAAAGAAAACTTATTTTCTTTGGTCAAATGTGTAATATCATTCAAGAAAGAGCTGTAAAGTCTTTATTTTTTATATCGACTGTCACATTATATGAATAATCCGGGTAAATGCCTTGGGTTCTTCCCAGATATATACCGAAGTTTGGGCAAATATGATTTAACTAACTGTATTGTTGAATATATGATAATAGTGTATACCCAAACGTAAGGCAATGGAAATATATTGTAAAGGAAAAAATCACCCTTAAGGCAAACTCTGATCATATTAGGAACGTTACAGCTGACCATGATCTGCATTCCTTTGTTAATATACAAGTTCAGATAGTACCCTGTGTGTTTTGTCAATTCAGTCAAATGTATCGTGAGTATCTCCCTTACTGTAGATCAGGTCTAAGTATTCTGTTAAAATTATATGGTCGACAATATCAGTCTATTTGTCCACTGTGTCAGCTTACCACTGACCAAATTACACAACATGTTATTATGTACTGCCTCAGTCTGTAACAATATTAAAAGACTGCAACTCTGGAACATTCTACGTATTAAACTCGGTGCAGTAGAGTATGAAAAGCTCATCAGACTAACTCCCCGTGAGCAAATAACAGAGAGGTTAACTGGTTTTACAACTCTTGAATTATGTTATTGTTTAAGGGTTAACTGTTTTAAGTTAATACTAAAATATCTGCATGGCATGGTTAGACCATTACTATATGAAAAAATGCATATTGCACCAGATATGTATGTATGTATAATACATTTATATATATGTGTGTGTGTGTGTGCTGCATAGCAACTCAGAGAAGGAATTTGGAACTTTTTTTATTCAATCATATTGTATATTTCATTAATCTCTCATCTCGGACTACATGGATACTGTATATTGTATGTATATAAAAATATGTATATATTCATGTATATGTTCACTTGTTCACTTTAATTTGTATTTTCCACTGTAATTCATGTATTTGATATGCTCTCTTCATAAGAAGGAATAAAAGATTGAATTGAATTGTTTTACGCCGATTGAAGATGGATCTTCAGGGATGACGTTGTACTGTAAATAAAACTCTTCCGTAAAAGCCAATTCATGTTAAATTTATTTATTAGTAATTGAAGTCTTCATCAAAAGAAAATATAAAATAATAAATCTATATGTACATATATGATCTGTGTCAAAGGTGAAAATAAAGAGGTTAAGTAAATATCTTAACAGAGATCCGAGCATTCAGTAAATGACAAATATATAAACCGATTATTAAGTGCACATAACAGTTAATAAAGCACGTGTTATTATGGAATAAAGCTGCATTTCAATAGTACCATTCGTATGTTATCCATTAAAAGTTCCCCTAATATTGTGGCTATTCAGAAGAACTGAAAATTCAAATTTATCAATGATACTTTCAATAGAACACTTTTCTATCATCTGTCTTTCATTTTCACCGACGGAAATCATTCATTTGATCTTCATTTGTTTTTATGCCTCCGAAATCTGTTGTCGGGGGCATATTGTTTTTGCCCTGTCTGTTTGCTTGTTTAATAGTTTGTCAGCAGCTTAAACATAGGTCATAACTTGAAAACCCTACAAGGTATTGACTCAAAACCTTACATATGAATATAATGCAGGTAGGATAAGTGCAGAGACTAAGAACTATTACTCCATCTGGTACATTTTTTTTTAATTATCCCCACTTTTAAATTTTTGTCGGGAGCATAACTCATAAACTATTCAAGGTTTTAAAAGGGATTGGGAAGTGCAGTTTCTAGGAGCCATAACTCTGCCTGGTCCGATTTTTAATTATCTCCCTTTACTTAGTTTTATAATGAATTTCTGTTCAGAGAAAAACTTATTTACTAGGTACTATACAAGATATTGATTTAAAACTTCATAAATAAGTAGATAACAACATTGAAAGTGCAGTGAGCAAGAAACATAGCTCTACCAATTCCGATTTTATTATCTACATTTATTTTTTTTTATTTTTTTTCTTGGGATTAAAAATTATAAACAAAACAAGGTGAGGACCTGAAATTTGAAACATATGATGGCAAGTAGGAACAGTGCAGTTACTAAGAATCACATCTCTGCCTGGTCCGATTTTTGTATTATCTCCCTTTATATAATATTAATTTTTGTTTTGAGAATTACTCCATTTCAATATGGAATGAAGTCTATATATTTGATATACATGTACTTCATTCCTGAATGGCTTTCAATTGACAACAGTTTTTGACACCTGACCTGCTCAGACGCGGCCAAAGTGTTTATCGAACACTTCTTATTTTACTATTACATCTTCATAATTATATAGATTGGTGGAACTTTTTTTTTCAGCACTGACTCCTCACGTTTTCCAGTAAATATTGGCATATTTTTAAGAACATGTTTAAGAATGAAGAATAATACGCTTTTGTATACAACGAGATGTTGAATTCTTTAAAACGATGTAAGGGATTAAACATTTTAAACAATATATGAACAATCTAGTAACATATAACTAAGATTTTATTTACAGAATATCTCCTGGTTGGAATACTTGTTGAGGGGAAGCACGAGAATTTCGAGCGAAAAAAAATGATATCCATCACAACACAATAAAAAGGGAATAATGCTTATCCGAATTCTGTGATGTTTATTCTATCACAATACTTTTCAGGAAAGGCAAACGGAATCACCGATACTTGAACAAATGTCAGTATGTTTTGTCCTTCAGTTTGTTTCCATGGATGTCGGATATTCCTTACAGAAGGAGACCTGAAGAAGAGGGATATCTTGATTTAGAATTACGGAAAAACGACATACCACTTTAGTGTTCTACGTAAGTTGTTTTTAGTAGACGCAAAAGAGGGTAAATAGCATACCATTTCGTATTATTAAAGTACTAAAAGTAATCATTTCATTTTTGCTTGTCTGCTTGGATTGAACGTCTCACCGATAATATTTTAGTCATTGCGTATGTCGCGTCAAGTAATCTTCCGAAACGGAGCAGACGCTCTAATCACTCGGCCTCCGGAACCGGAAGCTGTTTATTTTTATTAAGTTAAAGAATATAGCCAGGCCTGCGGCTAGGATTCTTTTAGGTGTATTTTTATATTTTAAGTAATAATTTAACAGATATATTTACCTGCTACACATGCTGTGAGATAGCTCGCCAGACTTCCTGCAAGAAGTGCCCTTAGTGCCATTTTCATCATATCTGGTAGCCTTTTGGGTATGATTGAACCAAGAGCCCCAATGGCAAATCCGATAGACACAATGGAAGCGTTCCCACACATGGCATAGGTGATGATCACTTCAGACCGTTCCTGGAACAACAAAAAGACATGCATAGCATATGTATAGTTAAGATAATTCAGGCTGCTTAAATCGTCCTTGGCATTGATTAATAGCACTTTGCTTTTCTCAAAAATGATAATATTTCTGATAGCGACAACACAATATTATGAGATCAAGGTATACAAAAGTCACCTATCTGGCTAGAATTCCACCAACCATACTTTTAGCTAGTAAGTGATACTTAAATATTCACCATTCCACCATTCCTGTCTCTCTATTAAAACAAAAATACTGAAATAGTTCTTTTCTCAACAAATACTGTTAGTGATTAAGGTAATAACTAAGTAATACACTTGAATATATCATGCAACAGGAATGAGGATTGCGTTTCTACCTAGATGAAGCACTTTAACTACAACATTTAAATATTTATCCGGGTGATTGTCACCCAAATATGCCAATTTTTAAAACAGTTGTTAGTTATTAACTTAATCACTTAAATCAACTTGAATATTTCGAAAAAAACAAAACAAAAAGATTGAATGTGTTTCTATGCCTGTGAATTTAAGGTAAAGTCCCAGTAATGGTTCCGCTACATTTCGGACCTCATGGCCTTTAACGGAAGTAACCAAGGTTTCTTATTTTTCTATTAGGGTACCTTGGTTATCTTGTTCGAGGTTAAGTGGTCCAAGACGTAGCAGAAACATTACAGGGACTTTACCCTAAGCATGACTTAGCACCTTGTACTGATGGTGGAATTCGAGCCAGGTTACATGAGCCATTGTTTTCGATTATATAACGAGTAGCCTCGTTTCGGTTTTATCCCACTTCCGGACTGACTGTAAAGTCCATATAATTGCACATGACCCACATCGTCCAGTCTATTACCAAATGTAATATACGGTCTTAAATAGAAATCATATCAACAAAATGCCGACTACGAAAGACATTATGTAGCTATTAAATTCCAATTTCCGTTCACGGCACTTAAACAAAGTCCGTGAAATATTTAATATATTGTAATATATTCTAGTCCATGGTTTTATACTGAAAAGAAAGTCTTCCAATAAAACAAACTTCGTAATATGATGTTTCGAGGACCAAACGGGTGATATAGATGCTAGGAAATCGGCAGGCTCGGACTACATGGAGGATCTAATAGCACGATCTTTTATTTCATTAAAAACAAGAAATCAGCTTGTGTCGGGAAAAGGAACACACTAAGGAGTGGACATGATAATTGGATAATCACCCCTCGGCATGACGTCATTTTACTAATTTATGGTCTATTTTGTATATAATGTAAGTGATTCTCCCAGCAAAAGACACGCAATGAAACACGATGAGGATTAAGTATTGGTCACAGAATAACACAATGTATATAAATTATATTGCGGTAATATAAAGGCCAGATGGCCAAATCTTGATCTTAGCTAAGGGTCCCCCGATTATGAAACACACACACACACACATTTTATACCCCTCGTTCTTTTCCCTAAAACATGTTCATAAAATGGAGGACCGATATTTGTAAATAGATATGTAGACAATAGGCAAACATGGAAGTAAATCTAGACTATGAAAGAGTTATGACCTCAAGGATCCCGCCTGTTAAAGTTTGATTGAGATTGTCCAGGAATATATCATCTCCTTGCATGCCCCACGTGTTGTTTGGATCCATTGTATACGTTTCGAAAATCCGTCTGTTGTGCATATACACAGTCAAGTCTGTATACGCAAGCAATGGAAACGAAACTGTCCTATACCCAAGCAGGTTCCCAGCCACTAAACAGTCCTTGGAGCTGGTTCCCATTAGGAAAGCAAACGGGTAGAAAACGTACGCAAGTATTTCCTGAAATGTTTTAAAACTGAAAACTTTACTATAGGTTTATAGAGAATAAAGGTCATCTTATCTTCGGCGTCAGAACAAAATAAAATGGCCATTTTTAGGGATTTAAGGGCTTACTACAGACAAGTTTGTGTATATCACTGGCACTAGAGCCGCAGACTTATTAAAATAATCAAACAGTTGATTTTTTGCGTTATTATATGGAACGCCAGAACTGTCTTATGTTGAGAACGACTGATATTGATGGTCAGTTAGTGTTCTGTTAAGTCCGAGATACAATGTGTTGGGTAGTAATGCCAAATGAGTTCAGTTACTGACGTGTTAAGCACTTGAAGTATTTTCTTTTGCCGATGCAATGTGTTGTTAGGTGCACTTATTGTTATGTTCAGTCCTTACACTGAGCTGGCAAGTGGTCACAAATTATGTTAAGTCCACTTGATGTACTATAAGGTGTTGCAGTTATTGTGTTCAGTTGTAATAATATGCTATTTGGTGCTTCATGTATCATGTTCAGTCATAACAATAAATTGTTGAGTATAAGTATCATTATGTTTTGTTGTGACAGTGTATTGCGATACATATATTATTTTCAGTTACAGTATTACCCTGTCGGGTGCTACAGGCATTATGTTCAGCCAAGACAATAAAATGTTGAGTAGTACTGTCATTATATCCTGTTGCGATAATGTCTGATTTAGTGGTACTAACACTGTGTTCAGTTACAATAATATTTTGTTGGGTGTTAAAATAATTTTGCTCAGTTAAGAAAATGAATTGTTTAGTGCGATATCATTTTGTTCAGTTACGTTAGTGTGTTATGGAGTGGTACTGTCATTGTGTTCGGTTGAAATAGTGTACTGTTTAATAATGTGTTGTCAAGTTCTTACCCCATCGTGTTCAGTCGTGCAAAAGAACTGCTGGGTGATAACGTAAATTTATTCAATTGCGATAGTATTTTGTTGAGCTGTAAAACTATCATGCTTGGTTGGTAAAACGTGATGTTCTATGTTGATACTGTTATGACTAGTCTGTGTATTTGACGTTGTGTTCGGTGGTTATTCAATTATGTTGGGTTCATTCAGATATCTTCGGATAATTTCCAGGAAAAAATGGCGGGACTCGACGCACATAATGTGTTCAATTTCTAAACAGTTTACTTCGTACATCAATAAATGGCAAATACTATCTGATGTATTTTTTATGCTCCCGAGACCTGTGATCGGGGACATATTGTTTTTGCCCTGTCTGTTTGTTGGTTGGTTTGTCTGCAACTTTAACATTGGCCATAACTTGAAAATTATAAAAGGTATTGAAACTTCACATATGAATAGAATGCTACTAGGTGAAGTGCAGTGACTAAGAACCATAACTCTACCTGGTCCAATTTTTGAATTATCTCCCTTTTTAATTTTTAATTTTGTTGGGAGCATAACTCGTAAACTATACAAGGTATTGATTTGAAACGTAAAATATAAACAGATAGTGAGAAGTTGAAGGGTTATAATTATTGAAAAGAACTTTGTCAGGTTCTTCTTTTTAATTATCTCCCTTTATTTATTTATTTTCTTTTTTTGTCGTAAGCATTACTTCATTACTTTATGGAATAAAGTCTGTTTAGTCCACTCATGAATGACTTTTTAAACTGGCATCAGTTATTTAACATCTGACAGCTCAAACGGGGGAATAGTGTTTCTCGAACACATCTTGTTTTCTCTTTGAAATACAGCAATATGTTTATCTTTCACCCATATTTACATACAAAAACCGATACTGTTGAAATGATCCCAAGAAAATATTTTGAATGTGAAACATATACATAGTATCAAAATTAACAAACACATCTTAATGATAAACATAAGAATAGCATTACTGAATAGACTATTATTTTAACAAAACATATTGACAGCTCAACCCAACAGCTCTTTTGCTTACTGCACAACATGACAGCTCCACTGAACACTTAATTGTATCAACTGAAAATAATGACACTATACCTAGTAGAATGCTATCTTAACTGAGGATAATGATCTAAGCACAAAACAGAATATTATCAGAAGACAGCATAACGGCCTTTGCACCAAGCAGATTACCATTGAACTGAACATAATGGCAGTATCAGACCACAGCACGTGTTCTCGACTGAACATAATGACTTCTTTACACATCAACATATTACTTTATCTTAACATAATTACAGTACCACTAAATCCAACATTGTTTTAATTTAACAAAATAATGTCACCATTTGGCACTTCTTTTTCACAACTAAGCATTATGACTATATTACCAAACACTGTGTTTCAAACTGAATACAATGAAAGTATCACTCACTAATATACAACCTCAGCTGAACATAATGATGGAATCACACAGCAGTTTATTTTCATGACAGAACATAATGAATAAAACAACGAGCAGAATAGTACTATAACTGAAAATATCTACACATTCTGCGGCTCTAATGCCAGTGGGGTGTAAAAAACGATTATTTCTGTCTGTTGTTTTTTATTTATTCATTCATTACTTACTTAGTAATTGATTCACTAACTTACTCTACTCACTGACTGACTGACTCATTTCACTTTATCGCTGACATACTTTACTTTATCACTTAGTAATTTACGTATTTACTTAATTTACTTTATTAAGCACTCTTTTTTTACGCGTTGTATTTTACACATAATTGCTAAAAGCATTTTATGAGGGTACGATACCCTAAACGAGGTGTCAACGTTGACACGAGCTGCAAACCACGTGACTGTCTGGTCCGCCATTTCTAGAGCCGCCATAAATACTGTAATAGTGCTGATTACACCAACAAACAACATTAGACCCATTTTTCCACCGCTAATCATGGCCTCGCCGAAATTCTTAGGCTGTGGAAAGATCCTGTTTGCAATAAATAAATACATAAATAAATAGATAAGTAAATACATGTAAATGAAAAATAAATTATTTATACTTTACGCCGTATACACGTGTTAATAAATGTTTTTTGTCGAACTTTGTCGTCGCTGCTACGGTATTTCCTAGATGAAGATTTAGTATTAGTATTGAATAACGTTTCCTTATTCTAAATCTGCGTAAGATTCTTGCTTTGGGGATTTCATGTGAGTCGTTTGTTTCTGTTGTGTTTGGGGTTTACCGTTTAAGTCATGTAGAAACGTCCAGCTAATTTGGATAGAACCATCAACCAATCGCGAGCATGAGTCTTATGAAATAATCCAACACATTACGGCAATCCAACCATTATTAAATTTGCGATCATGGTCAATCAAGTGATAGAACAAAATAGTCTATAGCTCTAAGTCAACAGATGGTTGCATCTGCACTGAAATCTATTTAAGCATCTGAAGGACTATGATTATAATTTAATAATGAATGGATTACCTTCATAAATAAAACAAGAGGGCCATGATGGCCCTGAATCGCTCACCTGAGTACCATTGCTTCAACTGATGTCAAGGTTTTTAAACAGACAAGGATTCTGATATAACTTAATCTAAAACATTTTACCCCTGACAATACTACACACCAAATATCTAAGCAATGGGCCATATGGTTTCAGAGAAGACTTGGGCGCAGGGTCATTTATCACCGTAGGGCCAAGACTTTGAAAATCTTGGTAGTGGCCCATAAGATGATGCTACATACCAAATATCTAAGCTCTAGGCCTTATGGATTCATGGAAGAAGATTTTTTAAGATTTTCCTATATAACTCTGTGTAAAACAAGTGACCCCTGGTGGGGGGTCATTTATCACCATAGGGCTATGATTTGTACAATCTTGGTAGTGGCGCATAAGATGATGCTTCATACCAAATATCTAAGCTCTAGGCCTTATGCATTCATGGAAGAAGATTTTTTAAGATTTTCCTATGTAACTCTGTGTAAAACAAGTGACCCCTGGTGCGGGGTCATTTATCACCATAAGCTATGATTTGTACAATCTTAGTAGTGGCCCATAAGATGATGCTACATACCAAATATCTAAGCTCTAGGCCTTATGGATTCATAGAAGAAGATTTTTTAAGATTTTTCTATATAACTCTATGTAAAACAAGTGACCCCTGGTGCGGGGTCATTTATCACCATAGGGCTATGATTTGTACAATCTTGGTAGTGGCCCATAAGATGATGCTACATACCAAAAATCAAAAGGCTAGGCCTTGTGGTTTCGGAGAAGAAGATTTTTTCAAGTTTTTCCTATATTAGCCTATGTGAAATCAAGTGACCCCTGGGGCGGGGCCAATTTTGACCCCAGGGTCATAATTTGTACAATCCTGGTAGACAGTCATAAGATCATGCTACATACCAAAAATCAAAAGGCTAGGCCTTGTGGTTTCAGAGAAGAAGATTTTTTAAATTTTCATTTTTAAAATCTATTTTTAGCTCCTGTGACCTAATTATGCGATGGACCAGAACCATTTATACAACTTTAGTAGAGCTTCATCCAAGGAACATTCCTGCAAAATATTTTTCAAATTGGCCAAGCCGTTTAGGAGGAGATGTTGTTTGAAGCAATTGTTGACGCCGGACGCACGCACGGACGGACGCACGGACGCACGGACGACGGACGACGGACGCCGGACAAAAGGCGATCAGAAAAGCTCACCTTGAGCACGTTGTGCTCATGTGAGCTAAAAAGAGATGAAACTACAACATGAAACATCATACACATTTATTTAGATGCCAGAAAGAAAGAACGAAAGAGAGCAAGAAAAAAAAGAAAGGAAGGAAATTGAATGGTAGGCAGGCTAGTAGATAGATAGTTACGATTCAATAATATTCGTTTGATTCGTATTGATCTCTTTTGTTTCCTTGGTGTTGGAACTTGTGTTGTCTTCGGGGCTCTGTACGTCATCAAATTTGTAATTGTTTTTCACATTAACAAGCTCTACAGCAACATTGACTCCTTCATTCAACCCAGGATCTTCTACTTCCGGTTCGTCTGGGTACATGAGTTTTGCGCAGACAACAGCAGCTGGGGCGCTCATTGTTGACGCAGACAGCAGGTATGTGGCGGGTACCTTCGAAGAGACGTCATTCAAAGAAATGGCATTCCTCTCATAGGAAGAAACTCATTTTTATTAAAATGGATTAATATGGAAAAATCTGAATGTACAGAGAAATTCAAAATTATATTCACATTGAGAGGAAGAAATTTCATACCTCGGTTTGACTTTTTAGTATTTTGGTTAGGCTTAGGGTAAGGGTTTCGGTTAAGGTTAGTGTTAGTGTAAGCTTATGCGGTTTAGTTTTGTGTTGGAGTTGATATAATGGTTAGTTTTAAAGTTGAATTCCATACCGAGGTACACAAATTTGTATATTTCGGGGTCAGGGTCAGAGTAAGGGATAGGGGCAACTGTTTGTGGGTAGTGATTGTGTTTGGTTCGGTCTTGCTGAAATAATGCGATAATATTCTACAAACAGATCGAGGTACAGACCGTAACAGCGAGGTATAAGTCACACATGGGATACCTCGCTAAGACTGTGTTTGTATGTATAAAGTGTAAAAATTCGCGCCGTGGCGCTGTCGTGACTTCGCCATTTTCAAGCGCGACATTGTGAAGACATGGCAGTCTATAAGATATCATTATATCATATTATCCTGATACCGGGCCAACCAGTCCTGGAGCTAACCTTATATGCTGGGCGCAAGTTAGTTATGCCCGTACCATTTTTTACAATTTTGGTGTGCCGCCGCTGATGTCCGCATTTTACAAAAATAGTTTCAAAACTGAATAACATATCAAGGTATATCTCAACACGTTATTCCTCACTATGACAACACTTGTTGCAAAAATCACATCATTCAGGCAAGGGTCACACATGGGATACCTCGCTACGATAGTAACACCAAACTTTCTTCGTGCCTGCGTGCGGGCGTACGTTAGTCAGCGTGTGTGTGCGCGCGCGTGTGGGTGTCTGTATGTAGAGGTAGTAAGCTAGGCTGGTACTACTTACTCCGAGTGCCATGAACTGAATAAGCTCTATGCCGGCAGACGACGCTAGACCGGCGGTAATGACGGTGAACAGATGCGATTCCGGCATATCCGCTAGGCTTTCAAGCACGAGTATTGAGGACATTATCTGCAATATATGGATCCGTCTTAAGTTTGTTTCCTATACGTATGGGGGCCGATTTCTGTCATGGCGGTTTTGCAGGGCGCTAATACAAAAGTTGAAAATACGGAGATCTTCAGTAGCCAAAGTTCAAATCAGGCAATTTCCAACTGACGCAGTCTATTTAATTGTATCACTCCGCGCTCAGTAGTGTATCCATGCAACGCGAAGCTGACATGACGAATGTGAGTGGAATATTTTATATATACGTTTTATTATAACCATTAACACTTTTGATGTAACATATTTTTTTTTTATATCTTTCAGAATTTGTTTCTTCTTTTCTTTTATTTTGCGCTGGAAATATCCACTTAAGCGTGACCAAAATATCCGTGCCATTTACGAAACACAACAGCAACAAACATGATGATATACACATGCTAAAAAGCTTATTAGGCACTCCAGACATAATATTGAAAATTAAATGCGCCTTAATATGTACAGAAAACATTACTGAAAATGATTTTTCATGAGTTCACCAGATTCACAAGACTACAAGAAAATATGAGACTTAACAGTTTCGTATCTGAACAATAGAAATTTTCAGTCAATATACAAAAAAGAAAGTAACATACTATGTCGAAAAAAATGTTTGCGCTTGCGCACATCGCTTCTGGTGCCGAAACGTCCAAGACGAAAGCCACGACCATACCGATGCTCCGTACCAGCCACTGTACCACACGCAGATAAATCAGCACTTGTACGGCCGAACAGAATATTATTATTGTCGGTATTACCTGAAAGAAAGCACTACTTACCAAACACACATGATAATATCAATTATTTTAACGACACGACAGTGACACAAAGAATGACTCGTATATACGTTATCACATCGTCGGATACCCACAACTTCATTACATCCGTCAGCCGTGGGATACTTGGCAAGCGTTTCGTCGTTTTAAGAACATTGATTTGATCTATAGTATCCAATATACAAAAATGCTGCTTATACAAACTCACATTACGAGCAAAAGTAAAACCCACTTGTCATATATGGAACCAACGGGATGAGTTGTTCGTGGATTTCCGACTATGAATATAGAAGAAAAATGAAAGAAAATTCATGTATAAAATCAGAAAAATATATGAAAAAAATGGTTTACTTTGATATACAAATGCAGGTATATAAAGAACATTTTGTAGTTTTATTTTACACTATAAAACGCTCAATAAGCGCTTCTGAAGAGACCGCCAAGGAGCCGAGGCTGGGGATAGTTGGTTCGATCCCTGACTGCGACACACAAATGTCGTTAAAATTAATGCTGACATCTCCTACCTGGCGTTAAGAATATAAATAGTCAAAATTGCTACTGACATCTCCCTACATGGCGTTAAGAACATAAACAGTTAAAATTGCTACTGACATCTCCCTAACGACGTTAAGAATATAAACAGTTAAAATTGCTACTGACATCTCCCTACCTGGCGTTAAGAATATAAACAGTCAAAATTGCTACTGACATCTCCCTACCTGGCGTTAAGTATGTAAACAGTCAAAATTGCTACTGACACCTCCCTACCTTGCGTTAAGTATATAAACAGTCAAAATTGCTATTGACATCTCCCTACCTGGCGTTAAATATATAAACAGTTAGAATTGTTACTGACATCTCCCTACCTGGCGTTAAGAATATAAACAGTTAAAATTGCTTCTGACATCTCCCTACCTGGCGTTAAGAATATAAACAGTTAAAATTGCTACTGACATCTCCCTACACGGCGTTAAGAATATTGTAATTGACATCTCCCTCCCTGGCGTTAAGTATATAAACAGTTAAAATTGCTACTGACATCTCCCTACCTGGCGTTAAGTATATAAACAGTTAAAATTGCTACTGACATCTCCCTACCTGGCGTTAAGAATATAAACAGTTAAAATTGCTAATGACATCTCCCTACCTGGCGTTAAGAATATAAATAGTTAAAAATGCTACTGACATCTCCCTACACGACGTTTAGAATATAAACAGTTAAAATTGCAACTGACATCTCCCTGCACGGCGTAAAGAATATAAACAGTCAAAATTGCTATTGACATCTCCCTTCTTGGCGTTAAGAATATAAACAGTTAAAATTGCTACTGACATCTCCCTACCTGGCGTTAAGTATATAAACAGTCAAAATTGCTACTGACATCTCCCTACACGGCGTTAAGTATATAAACAGTTAAAATTGCTACTGACATCTCCCTACACGGCGTTAAAAATATAAAAAGTCAAAATTGCTACTGACATCTCCCTCCCTGGCGTTAAGAATATAAACAGTTAAAATTGCTACTGACACCTCCTAACACGGCGTTGAGAATATAAACAGTTAAAATTGCTATTGACATCTCCTTACACGGCGTTAAGAATATAAAAAGTCAAAATTGCTACTGACATCTCCCTACCTGGCGTTAGGAATATAAACAGTCAAAATTACTACTGACATCTCCCTACACGGCGTTAAGAATATAAACAGTTAAAATTGCTACTGACATCTCCCTACACGGCGTTAAGAATATAAACAGTCAAAATTGCTATTGACATCTCCCTACCTGGCGTTAAGAATATAAACAGTTAAAATTGCTACTGACATCTCCCTACCTGGCGTTAAGAATATAAACAGTTAAAATTCCTACTGACATTTCCGTACCCGACGTTAAGAATATAAACAGTTAAAATTCCTACTGACATTTCCGTACCCGACGTTAAGAATATAAACAGTTAAAATTCCTACTGACATCTCCCTACCTGGCGTTAAGAATATAAACAGTTAAAATTCCTACTGACATTTCCGTACCCGACGTTAAGTATATAAACAGATTACTTTCACGACCGTTTGTCCAGTGTCAGGATAATGTGACAGGGCGTGGTATCACGCCACGTATCTACGGCATATTTATGCAGTGTGACAGCACTATATATCTGTCTCAAGTAGACATAGTCTCTTAATGACCGAAATAAAATCGATGCTACTTTAAACCAAACGAAACATAAAAAAATATGAGGGAAATCACAGAGAGAGACTGCGTCATTTGTGGATACGCTCAATAGTAAAGTGAAATACGTCAAGTCATTGAGATTTGGTTTCACGTCCGAATACATATATCAAGATATAGCCTTTCTATTTAAAATGAATTCATATACAAAGCACATTCGATTTGCAGCAATTATCATTACCTTGTAGAGTGCAAAGGCATTATCAGTGAGGACACTGGGTCCGAAAATGAAGACCGTGGAACCGTTTGCATACTGGAGAAACTCTAGGAGTCTATCTGTCATCCATGTTAGAACTTTTCTACCTAAAATGGTCATAGAAAATAGCAAACTCCTCCGCAGTGATCTCCCTTGCACGCTCACTTATCAAAATTATCTACAACTGTAAGGGGAGTTTACTATTGCGGAAAAGTTTGTGAAAATAGATGTAATTGTGTTTTACGAATAAAATATTTTAGAACTTGCCATATATTAAGAAACTCGGTATAAAACATGTAACCATCATGCTTTATAGACGACACGACATCCAACCTACATTTGTATATAAAAACGAAATGATATTGAACATGTTGAAATTAAGAAAATTAAGAAATACAGAGAACATTATTCAAATTGTGTTCAGTCACACTCATTCGATTAAAATGTGAAGTTTAGAATATCATGACGAAAGACCCGGAGAGAGCAATAGTGATACATAGAATGCTATTGCGTAGACACGCTTAAAATGCATTGACAACTTACAATTGCATTGAAAGCCAAAGCGACACACAGAAAATTTATGTTTTCAGTCTTGAAAGGGATTGAAATAGACACTAAAAATAGCCCATGCATACAAAAACATTTACATGCAATGGACTCGTGTTTGTAATAGAATGAAATTAACCCCGATTAGCCCATGAGGTTAGCCCATGAGGTATGATGAAATGTACTATTCAATGCTTACAGTGGATTCATGCTTACCGAAACTCCAGTTGAGGACAGCATAGCCGAAAATGAACTGTAGCCACATCCCTACGTAGATGGTATGCCAATTGATCTGTACAAAGTAAGTAAAAACAACTACGAGTATAAGCCGTTTATTATGTTCTTATAGAGGATATGTTTCATGTTTGTATGACCTCGCCAATGATAAAAATTTCTGTTTTATGAATTTATACCTATTCCTATTTAAAAACGAAACTAATGGATTAAGAAAAAAATACATGAATAAAGAAATAGATAAATAAATATATCTAAGTATATTGCCAATAAGAGGAACTAGAAACCTGTCATTTAAGTGCATTCGTTTACAAAGAACGTTTCGTGCACGGTAAAATATGTGTCTGCCCTTCGTCAAAGTTTTCATTTAAAAAAAAACATTTATAGCTTTTCATGACTTAAATCCTTGAATGATAGGTACTTAAATCCCCCTTACCCGACGCCGGTTTGTTGATAGGATCACCATGACAACGAAAGAAGCTGCAATACCCGTCAGGGACATCAGACGGGACGGTTCTTTTAACGCAACATTTCTGATTATGTGTTGGATTAGCACCGCAGCCATTGCCATGTACAATAACCTAAAAATGTTTAAACTTGCTATTTACTCTACACAGATTTCACAGTGTATCCATACCACGTGGTACCACGTCACTTTCAGCATTATTTGCCTCGAATCGGAGAAGAAGTTTTAGGGTGTGGGGGGGGTATCATCGTGCAGGTGGGGGTTTACTTTCGTTTAAATAAGACAGATACGGTGCTGCCTTACTGCTATATTACGCTGAAGAAAAGTGACAATGATACCACACTCCGGTGGCCGAGTGATCGGGAGGTTGTAGGTTTGATCACCGGCTGCGGCGTACCAAAGTCGACAAAATGGTACTGGTATAGGTCTCTTGCTTTGCGCTCAGCATATATGGGTAGTTCCAGGACTAGTTTTTCTTGGCCAATTTCAGGACTTTGTGTGGTATCGTGCAACACTTCTACAGCATCAGTGTAGTAGCACTATGTCTGCCTCAAATAGACATAGTCGCCAAATGACTGAAATACTGTTTTCCAATACACATAAACTTATACCACACTCAGTGTCATTATATTTACTAGGGCCAAATTCTTGCTCTATTCTTATATGGTGGGCGCCATGCACAAGGGGGATATACCAGTTCCATTTTAATGATCGAACCCTTGACCTCCCTATCTACGTAATTAATGCGGCATCAATATTATACTACATTTTAAAAGGCGTTTAAGCGGGTTTTATATATATGTTGTAGATATCTTCAAGAAAAGCAAGAGTCAAAGTTTAAGTTATCCAACTAATGCGGTCAAGGAAAAAGAACATTGTAAATAAGAAATGGACTTGTCTTGACCTTTATTTTTATTTAAAAGTATATAGTGCCACGCTTCATCTTTTAGAAAAAAAAATGAAATATAGTTTAAAGTAATTCGTAAATAAGATTAAGTATCTGATTTTAATTCAGACAACTACAATTTCTAAATAACCAGTGTCTGACAGGTGTTCACATTCTAAGAGATTTTATCCACGTGTTAAATTGTAATACGTATATACACTTCTTATTTGGTTTGATCTTTGAGATCAGTCATTTGGAGTATATGCCTGCTTGAGGCAATATTACAGTTTCACACAGTAGACATGTTGCATGATACCACACCAAGATACTGGGTCAACCAGTTGTTGAATCGTGTTATGGGTGCAGTTAAACTGAAGTAAATACGTAATAAGGCATAAAACGTATTTCAAAAGAAAAAAAAAACATATGTATTTTGTAAGAGTAAATATGCAGATCCGCGACGATGACACATCCCTTTGTATGAGCGAACAATTTTCCAATTGTACTACTTCAACCCTAGTCACGATTTCGAAATGAATACCATTCTTACGAGATTTAACGCAGCTGTCTGAAATACGAGGGCTGATTGATAAATTCGCGAAATTCTCTCCTCAAGAATTGATTTCTTCATCAAATCACATTAAATCTCGTATACAAGTAAAACAACTTATTTCCTCTTTAATTATTAGGTAGGAGAATAGATATTAAGTACTTAAGAAGAATAAATGGTTTCCATAGCAACCACTGTTTGGTGACTTGAAGCACGCTGTATTTCACATATTCTTAATTCATTTAACATACTAGTGCACAGTCAAAATTAACGCAAATTTTGCGCGAAAGTAGCTGACGTTAGCGTGACATTTCAGCGTCATTTCTGAAAAATTTGAAGACATAGTGCTGTGCGGTTATTTCGCAGCAGCGTGTTATGGCCAAGCTTCAAACGGCACATGATGTCAAAAGATGACATTGCGTTGCGTGTGGTTGTCAAATTTTGTGTGGGACTCAACCTTTCACCGGTAGAAGCACCAAAACATCACCAATCTGTGGAAAACATTCGTCTACAATATGCTCCGGCGGTTTCGGGATGGCAGAACCTCAGTGTTTGATGACGAAAGACCGACATCGATAGTCACTGTGGAAACACATCGTTAGTGAACGAACTGTTAGATAATGACAGCCGGTTTACGGTGCAAGGTATTACAGAGCAACTAACTCTGTCGTATTACACAGTGTAACCAGGCCCGGATCCACCGGGGGGGTGGGCCTTGCCCCCCCCCCCCCCCCCCCCCCCCCCCCAGCTGCCATGACCATACATTTTTCTAGGCTATAAAATCCCTTGATTACATCATAGTAGTGTTGTCTAGAGGAAATCCCCATCGTGGGCCCCCATAATGAAACACCCGCATAACCGCCTGACCAGCCAGACTCCTATTGTCTTATGGCCCCCTGCTGCTAATGTGACGAAATTACGCAACAATTTTTTAATTCACGTTTCTCTTCATGTATAATGTTTTAAATCTTGCATTAAAAGCGGGCTAATTAGCTGCCGGCAGGTTGATGAACTATCAGGTATGAAAAATTGCCAATTTCGTTTTTGAAAAAGTTAAAAAGGTAATGATTTTTTTTTTTGCTGTAGCAAACCTCAGATTAGATGCACACCTATCGCTAGCCATGCAAATTAAACTTAATCAGAAATGGGTTGTGTTTCTAAATGTCGTCAGCTTTACTATTTTTACGTAACTTTTTAAGTATTATTTTTATGAAACTAACTCCTAAATATTTTTTCCTGAAAGGAATAAATACAAACAGCAGACCGATACATCACCATGTTCACGTTTGAATATTTACGAATATAAGAATCTACATGTATGTGTATTAATGGTCTCTTAATAAAGAGACCCTGGTGTATTTTAAATTTATAAAAATCATGAATATGAAATGAAAGAATTTGAAAATTTCAATCTGCCAAATTTTTGGACAATCCATATTTTGGGACAATGTATATGTAGATTATGCATGATCACTAATTCAAATCAAATCCAGGTAATCAGTCATTGAGCAATGTTAGTGATAAGTCGATGAATACGAAATACTAATGCACAGAAAACACAACTTATGTGCGAATTAAAACGGATATTAAAGAGTTCATATTAAATATCAACATCTTTTATTACTGAATATTGTTTGTTTTGTTACTGATTTAACATTTAGAAAAAAAAATGTACCAAAAATCGACACACAGAAGGGGCCCATGCAACCGCCCGACCCTAAAATGTGCGCCTGACTTTTATTTATCTGGGAAGTCTGTGTGTGAAGGCTGCTTCCAGATCGACAATTAGACTGTCAAGACTACCAGGTTCGAACCTAATACAGCATATACCCGGTATTCTCTTCAACATATTTGACGAAATATGTTTAAAGTGATTTTTTTCCTCAGATTTAAACAAAACTGTCTTTTACAATGTTGAGTCTAAAACTGATGACAATTCAAAGCATTCACTAATTGATAATGTACACAAGTCACTTTATCTTTTTTTTTTTTTTGGGGGGGGGGGGTCCAAAAAGCACTTATTTTTTATGCCAGTTTCCCCCCACACCCCTTACTACCGTCATTTTTTGAATACAACTGTAGTCAAATACTATTACACAGTAGTTATTCAAAAACATGGCTTTGCGAAGGTAAATATAAAATTATATCGCTCAAGGCTCAGTCCCAATTGACATTTTTAGCCTAGGGAATGTACTCCCGATGGAAATTGATAACCCTCGGGAGGCGTCGGGAACAGGTTCCCCTGTGTCCCGCGGAAGATTCGAAAGCGTTGCGAACCATGTGGAGTCATTGGGAGGCCTCGGGGAAAACCAGGCCGGGGAAACATAAGCATAGCTTCCCGGAAGCTCCTTGGAAGCATTCATGGAGATTCCGCGAAATATTTTTTCCTCCGAGGAACCCCAGGCTTCGGTGATATCTCGAAGGTACGGAGACCTTTCTGTGACACATTCAGATCTTGTGATAGAATCTCAGAATATTCGCAAGAAAATCGACAAGCGCACTCTAAAACTTTTTGCTTTTTTTGGTCAACTTTAGACTGAGACGGTCAAAAAGGCCATGGGGCATTGCTGGGGGCATCCTCATAAACCCCCGAAAGTCTACCCTTGATTTTGCCCATCACCAAATTCTCATAATCTCCATAATCTTCCCGAGGCACCTAGGATGGTTCGATAAAATGATACATCCCCTATTCTCCGATTCACCTTCCCCGATCATCGGATAAATTTCACGAGCATCTGGAGCCATCCCCGATAATACAAGGTCATTGTACCATAACCGAAACATCAGTGAACGTTCAACGGACCAATCCCAAAGCTTCTCATAGGACTGCTCCATCTTTTGGGCTCAAACATCTGATGCCATCGGGAGAAAATTTGTGTATTTCCACAACGCCGATGATTTTTCTCCAGTGGGACCTAGGCATAAGATCCATGGTCTTCAAGTTTCAAAAAAAAAAAGAGAAGAAAAAAAAAAGAAAAGCACATAAAAACCTTCACTTGTATCCCCAGATACTCTTCAGAATGCATCTCCATCACAATAAAAACCTTTTTTTTCCAGGGAAGCATGCCCCTGGATTCCCCCTAGCACTCACATCACATTCAGACTTTGCCCCCGACCCCCCCCCCCCCCCCCCCCCCCCCCCCCAGTGGAAAGAATTTGGATCCGGGCCTGGTAACGTATTCTTACAGACGATCTAAATATGGCCACAGGTGGTGATTACGTCGAGAAAGTTAACCGAACACTAGACTTTGACGTTTAGGTAACGTCAGCGCGACCCAACGTTGATGTCGGCGTGCTTCAAGTACTACATAGCACTGTTGTTCAATGATTCATGTAAACTTTATTGTTCAATACATGTATATCTAAATAATATTTGAGCTCTTTGTCAGTCCTGAGTAAACGTATCTCGTGATATATTTTATTTTTTCGTTTACTATTCCAGGTTCCAGTAATAAAGCAATTCTGCGAACTTATCAATCACCCCTCGTATATTATATCAAAGGAGACTGTACCTGAAACGCATGTCGCTCTTTATCTTCAATGTGCAAAACAGTGGTGGTTTTTTTTTTATCTACACGTTCAAGGTTATTATATGAAGGTTATCAAGCTCGCCGCGGCAATAAATAAAATCCTACATTATGCATTACTAAAAGTTAAATATCATCACTTGGTTAAATCAACTGTCTTTCAAAATGTACAAATTGCCTATCCAGTAGCTCCTTTTCACTAAGAAATCCACATTTTTACTTTGAAATTTCAAGATACAGAGAAAGAGTCTTGTTCCGCTACCGGTTTGTGTACAAATTGCCTATCCAGTAGCTCCTTTTCACTAAAAAATCCACATTTTTACTTTGAAATTTCAAGATACAGAGAAAGAGTCTTGTTCCGTTACCGGTTTTATAACACATTTGGTCATTATGCGATCATCCAGAGACACTCCGGGACCGTCCCCAGTGGCCGAATGGTTAAAGCGTCCGCCTCGGGAGCGGGAGGTCGTGGGTTCGATACCCGGCCGCGACCAACCAAAGTCGTAAAAAGTGGTAATATTATAGCTTCCTTACTTGGCGCTCAGCATATAAGGGTAGTTGAGTTGGCCCGGGGTCAGGATAATGTGACAGGATGCGGTATCATGCCTCATGTCTATGGCGTGATACTGCAGTGTGGAAGCACTATATCTGTCTCAAGTAGACATCGTCTCCAAATGACTGAAATACTGTCTTTGGGACGTTAAACCCAACAAAACATCAGATACTTCGGTACTTTGATCCACTCTTAGATTGAGAATTTTAATTTGTCCTTCTTAATCGTTCAATGAAATTGTTTAGGATTTGAAAAATATATTTCATATTGTTTACCGTGAGGTTTTGATACAGAGTAGTCCCTACGTGACCTAAACACATTTTGGACGGAGCTAGTTGCGACAGCGACTGCTTACGTCATGTTTTGTTTGCTAAAATATAATTTAATATGCCAAGCGACACTGACTCTAAACCCTATTTTAAACATGTGAAACTGTCAATCAAACGGGAGACGGTTCAATAATAAATATGTGATCGTTTATGCTTCATGTCGCATTCGATAAATTCCATAATATTTGAAATTTAAACAATAACTAATACATACTAGATTATAATGCAGAAACAATATCAGATATTACAGACAACTGCCAATACTTGCCCTTTGATTATCAGCGGTCTTCTTCCATATTTTAAGATGGACCTGACATTTCTGGATGTTTTCTTGAACCAAGATTGGAACGATTCGAAGCTTGAAATCCGTCCCCATGCCAACATGTATAAACCAAAGCCAGTGAAAACGGTCAGGCGAATAGATTCCTCGTCCCCGAACGAGCAATACATGGCGTATCCGTAATAGGCTAAGTACAATAAAAGCAAAAACAACTTCAGTGCCAGTTTCAGTTTTCTTTTCCTTGTCGAAATCCATTCGGAAAGATTTTCGCAAGAACTTTCCGCATTTTCAGATGGTAGGCCTCCATCTGCTCTAGCACTTTCAGACATTGCAATATTTTCAGTTGTTGCAGCTCCGTTTACATGACCACTCTCGGACAACCCTGTCTCAAGATTATCTAAATCGCTACAGTTCCGTTTACTTCACTTCTTTCACGTAATGACAGTACCTCCTATATGCCCCGGTGTGAAAACTACGTCGAATTAACTAGGTCTTGGATATCAAATTTAAGTTTAAAATAGTTTCAGTCTAAATCAAAGTACTGATGACGCTGTCAAAATAATGTTGTTTTTACATGCAATCTAAGTTACTGTAAATTAAATATTCATATTTTGATAATTTCATTGTGTCAAATATTAGCGCTAACTAGATTATACTAATTTCTCTTGACGGTTCCTGAGATGGACCAGTACTTATCTAATGGGGAGGCATTGAAAAACCCTTGCCCCCAGCAGGCTTTCAACTTTCGTATCCTCATTTATTCATGTATATAATTACTGGACCATTGTGTCATTCTGTCTCTCAGCCGCCCTGAAACCATTTAAACTGTTCATTTACAGATGATCGGTAGAAAAGTTGGTGAAGTGTAGGTCACATTACAATGGAAAACGCTATTTTCGTAGACGCAACGTCGGCGAAATCGGTTAAATATACCTAGAATACGGTATACCCGTAGCAGGTGCCACGTGACACGTTCCTCAACATGGCATTTTCACCAGTTTAGGGAAGCGATGTTGTATGTTCAGCCTATGAAGTTAGCGCATGCGCGAAGAGTAAATGTGACAAGCCAAGGACGGCAAATGAAAATAGAAAAAATACTTTTATTTAAAAATTAAATTCTTAGTCAGTGCCCATCTGCAAAAGAGCTGCTTTAATATAATGAGGATGGGTCTTTGACAAAAGAAGTGATGTGCTTCCTTTATCGTAAGGTAAGTGTTTTGAATATCAAGGACTATAAACCTCTCATATTGGGTTATATACTTCTATACTCAAAGGAGAAAGAAACACAGGGTTATTTTTTGTGTCAGTTTTAAGTAGGAAGTATTCGACTGTATTACAGTTTAAATATTTTGATTTTTTTTTCTAACAAAAAAAAAAAATGCTTTAGAATAAGATGAGGTAAAAACTTGAGTCTGGCTACTACAGATTTTAGTTACCCTGCGTTTCGTTTTCCTTTGGGTATATATTGTTTTATTTTATCGTGACATCGAAATATCTCGATTATGTTTACTTTTGAAATAGTTCGAACTAGATTCCGTGCATGTTCGAAGAAGAACTTTCATTTTTTTACTATAACCCCCACCCTCCGATCACGCCCCCACCCTCACCCTCCGACCAACCCCCATCCTCCGACCCCATTCCTCCGATCCCGCCCCTACCACCCTCCGACCCAATCCCCCACCCACACCCTCCACCCTATCCTCAGTGTCTACTTGATACAGTGCTGCCTCACTGCAGAATCACACTGTAGACATTTGGCACGATACCACACTCATTCACATTATTCTGACACCAAGTCAACAAGTACTGGAACTACCCTTATATGCTGAGCGCCAAGCAAGGGAGCAATTACGACCTTGTTATGTCGCGGTCGGGAATCGAACCCACGACCTTTCACTCCCGAGGCGGACGCTCTAAACAATCGGTCACCTAAATGATGTCGTTATATTTTTAGCTAAGAAAATGGATATTCTGTGTGAGGTCCCTCAAGGGACTTATGTTGTTGATGAAATTGGAATGTTAAACAAAACTTGCCTTCGTAGATGGAAAGTTGAAGTTTGTTTGATATTTTATCAATCACAAACTCCTTGAGGGATCACACACCCTCCCTTGTTTTGCTGTAAAATGTTTTGCTCGTCATTTTTTCGGGCATCAGTTGTAATTTCATACCAATTGATGGAGCTCGCTCTAAAGACTAATCCTGACCATGGCCAGAACCAAGTTATCTTCTTGTGCATAATATACTCTCTATGAACTAATCAGGCAATGTTGGATTTCTTTTTAAACAAAATCACAAAAAAATAACGTTGACGTTGATTCAGTAAAACATGGCGACAGTCGTACACGCATCTGCCCCCTTATACCAATTCACGGAATATAAGGTGAATGTTATAAAATAGATGTAAATTCGCCAAACAAGGTCATTGGGCTGAATAACTAATAATAATTAATACAAAAAATGGAACATATGTCTCTTGGCAAAATGTTGACACACTGCTGTAGACATCTGCCATACCCACCCCCCCAAAAAGGGGTGAATAAATAAGAACGAGTTAAAATGAACAAATACCTCGGTATATAGATTGATGTTTACTTTAACCTTCTGTCTACAATCGATTCAGTTTCATGATTATGCTTGAAAATCATAAAAAACATCTAAAATTAGAACACCGTTTGCACTTCTTTGCTGTCGTCCCGTGTCTATTCAGTTCAAACAAATTATACTGTAACTGTATACGTACCTCAAGATTACCTGTTACGTACTTAGGTGAATCGGAGTGAAGTTATGTCATATTGTGAGGGATTGCAAACATTATTTATATCCATTCATAATTCAATGCATTCGTTAAATTCATCTCACCGTCCCCGGTGGCCGAATGGTTAGAGCGTCTGCCTCCGGTGCGGGAGGTCGTGGGTTTGATTCCCGGCCGCGACATACCAAAGTCGTAAAAAATGGCACTGTTATAGCTTCCATTGCTTGGCGCTCAGCATATAAGGGTAGTTGCAGGACTGGCTTGCCCGGTATTAGGATAATGTGACTGGGTGTGGTATCATGCCGCGTGTCTACGGCGTGATATTGCAGTGTGGCAGCACAATATCTGTCTCAAATAGACATCGTCTCCAAATGACTGAAATACTGTCGGTGGGACGTTAAACCCAACAAACAATCGTTACTAATCTGCTAATCTTGACTTTACACATGATCATCACTCCCTTTGTAAAGCTTTAACCTTTTTTGTGGTCAGATTTATTACAGACAAGGTGAGAAACGGGGGAAGTAACTTTGTGATATAAGTGATATATTTTAGTTGTAGTCAGATATAACATTGAGCTAGAGTTTGGTGTACGTTAGCAAAACAAACATTTCACATTTCAAGATTTATTTTGCAAAATGTACCTGTACGGGTTTAATGTATTCAGAAACCCCACGCAGATTGAGGTGTGTGAGGTAAGCCCATTTAGCCTATTTATCTCATTTAGCCTTTTTATCTCATTTAGCCTATTTATCTCATTTAGCCTATGAAGTGAACAGACTTCAACTTTCTTTTATCCTATTTAGCCTATGTAGGATATAAGCTACTGCATTTAGTCAATCAAGTCTACTTGAAATATAAAGGAGATCTTTATTGGCCATTATATGCGAAAGAGCCAATTCAGGATAATGTGTGTGTGTGTGTGTGAGAGTGTGTGTGTGTGTTTAAAAGCCAATGAAGCCGGTTTATGTAACTTACAAAAGCTATGTTAATGAAGAAATGTAGGCTATTTTGCGTTAGCTCATCTACCGGTCTGTGTATTAAAAAGGGCTTCAATTTTTACCCTAATTAGCCTATGCAGAATATTGACTACAACATTCAGCCAATGTAGCCCATTTAGCCTAAAAATGTTTGATTCTGTAATTTAAAAAACCGATTTAGCCTATTAACCTTAAAAAGGAGAAATGTAGGCGACATAGCTTTTGATTTAGATTCACAAAATTAGGTAACATAAAAATGCTATGTTAATGAAAATAAATAAAGCCTTTTCAACTAAGGAAGTCTTTATTTATAAGCCGATTCAAATTATTTTTATTAAAAAAAATGATGTTTAAAAGACAATGTAGCCGATTAAGCCTGTTTAACGTGCAGGAGGCTATTTGAATAAGCCAATATAGTCGATTTAGCCTATTTTGCTTAAAATAGCCGAAAAAGCTAAATAGGATGATTGTCTAGTGCACAAGGACGATGTCGGCGACACAGCAATATGTCTGCCAAATGCCAATACGAGTGGACTTCATATTCGACCAGTCATTCTCGGTAAAATCTAAAGGAGAATATGTCATCTAAAATGTGATAAAATGATCACACGTTTTCTCTCTTTTTCATTTTCATTTACATTACATATATTGCAACATGGTACGGAATGGAATCTGACATTGGTCGATTACGGAGATTGTAACTGTGCACAAATTCCGTTGGGGTAAACAAAACAGATTTATTCATTTATTTATTTATTTATTTATTTATTAGTAATAAAGTCCTCGGCAAATGAAAATATAATGTTACAAACATATGTGTACATGTATAATTTGTGTCAAAGCCGATAATAAAAAAGAGGTTAAGTAAATACCATAGCACAGTCACGAGCATTAAGTAAATGACAAATATACAAGTATAAACCGATTATTTAGTGGATATAATAGTCCATAAATTGCGAGTAATTATGGAATAAAGCTGCATTTCAATCAGACCAATAGATTGTCCATTTGAAGTTTCCCAAATTTGTGACCAATCAGAAGCCAGTCATAAGCTCTGATTTATAATCGATTTATTTCACTGGAACACATTTCTATTTTCTATTTTATTATTTACAAAATAAATCGATCTATTTGACAAAGTCAAGCGTTTGTCACAAGTTTAGGGCGACTTTTAAGTCGGATAGAATCTATTAAGATATTTCTACAGACAATAGAAGCCTACGCTCGCTGCGGCCATCTATTGCCTGTATAAATGCCTAAATATACTCAAAGGAAAAAGAAATACAGGGTAACTGGAATCTGTAGTAGCCACACTCAAGATTTTACCCCCTAACCTTGCAATAAACCTTATATGATAGACTTCATCTCATTCTAAAGTTATTTATTTTGTTTGAAAAAAAATCTTTATCAAACTAATTTAAACTGTAATACCGTCGAATACTTCCTATTTAAAACTGACACAAAAGTTTACCCTGCGTTTCTTTTTCCTTTGAGTATAGACTCTATCCTATACAAAGTCAAAATACTAAATTCATATACAAACTAAAGTGACATTAGTATGAACGACGCTAAATTGTACATAGATGTGTGTCTTGAACTGTGAAATGATCATCCATTCTCGTATCTCGTGTAACTCTTAATCGTGCATTTTACCTTCATTGATCTTTTTTCTTTCATCCTAATAGTTTTACAGTTTTGTGGAACTCCATTTCCATCACTCACCAGTGTAACACAGAGATCTACTAATAGGTTTATGCCAGTTAGTATTGGAAGAGATCCTATACATATACATGTAATATTTATACATTCTTACACATAATAATAATGATTAATACGCATTATATCAAATAGCATAATAAAATATTTGAAAGGATGTAAATTGTTAAATATTGAAAAGTACTATTGTAAGTATTGTAATAGGAATAATGGTAGTGTTATTTTGAATTTCGCGACCGTCAAGACCTCAGCCAATGGTTAAGTGGAAGTGCGAATAGTTCGAGCAAAAATACCACAGTGCACAATAAAAAGGGAAAAATGTAAATCCGCAGTGCATGGTGTTAATAACAATTCCTTCAGAAGATGCCACACGTATAGCATCATTACTTAAAAACAAGTGTCTGTTTGTTTTGTCCTGTTGTTCTAGTAGTTGTATTGGGGTTTACCGTCCCTGCGATAGTATTTCAATCATATAGCGACGTCCAGCTAATTACAGGTGGAGGAAGACCCCGAGTTCACAGAGGTACCCGGGTAGTTTTGTCCTGTTAACTGCTTCCATGGATGTCAAATGTTCTCTACAGAAGGAGTCCTGAAAACGTAATCTTGATTTAGAATAATAAGACTAGAGTTTTACGTTAGTTGTTTTTAATAGACACAAAAGATGCATATTTTTCCAGCTAAATAGCATATCGTAAAAGTAATGAACGAAATCATTTTATGTTTGCTTGTCTGCTTCGATTTAACGTTCCGCCGATGATATTTTCAGTCATTTAGTATTTCGCGGTCATGGAACTCAAAGTTACGGAGCAGACGCTCTACCACTCGGCCACCGGAACCGGAAGCCGACTTTCATGAATTAAAGAAAATAGCCAGGCCTGACGCTTGGCTTCTTTTTGGGTGTATTTTCATTCATACAGATACATTTACCCGCTACACATGCTGTGAGATAGCTCGCCAAACTCCCTGCAATCATTGTGCTTGGTGCCATTTTCATCATTTCTGGTAGCCTATTCGGTATGATAGCGCCGAGAGCCCCAATGGAAACTCCGACAGTCACAATGGTAGCGTTTCCACACAGGGCATACGTGATGATAACTTCAGACCGTTCCTGGATTATCAAACAGACATGCATAGCATATATTCATGGGAGTGAAGAAACCCTTAAGTCTGTCAACTACTTTCCAACAAAAAAAATCTTTGCGGCGTTGATGAGATTAAAAGCAATGGAGATTGTAGAAAGGTTGTTGTATGCTGTACAAATCATTACCTGTGAAGCGTTTCATTCTCTAGAAGTCAAACTTGAATAAGCATAGATGTGGTAGAGCGTCCCGTCCACCAAAATCGGCGGAATAAACATGTTTGTAAGGAAGTGGACTGTGGAGACAGTGAAACAGACTTTGATATACTGTAAATATTTATAACGTTCATCTCGAAACCGGTCCAACTGTACAACTAAGGGAACGTGTTTTGATAAAACAATTATAAAGATTTAGTATAAAAAAAAACTGTAATTTAGGTAGAATACTTCATTAAAAGTTCGTGAAGAATCTATGTTTCAGCTTGATGTCATCTCAAACATAGGTATTTTCTACCAATGAAATTCGTTCAAATTTACACTTGTTTCTGTCTTGCGTCATCATACGTTAGTAGGTCAGAAGTGATGCAGCGCCGAAAAAAGGTAATATCTTTAATAACGGTAACTAGTAAAGTTAGGTAAACAAAAGTTACATGTCAGGTCCATGATGCCATTATTTCAGATAAAGCAACTTCTAGTTTTGCTTCTTGTCTACCTATTGTAATACTTTATAAATTCAATTTTGACACTTAATATCATTCTATTTATGACCACATTGACCAAATATGAAATACGATCTTAAAATTTATCTATATAAACAAAATGCCGACTATGAAAGAAACCTAAAAAAGATATTTTCCATAACTCCAGTGCATGACTCTGAGGCAAAGTACCTAGTAACATCACGTTAAATTGGTTGCTCAAGTTTATGGCTTTATACTACATTTTGTTTTCAAGTGCAGGATGTCTTCAAACATCATTGGTCGTATAATTACATATGGTAAAATCACGAAATGCCTAGGACCAAATGCGGGGACTATAAAATAATCGAATAATCACGAGTCTCGGAATTTAGGGATATCAAAGTAAGCATGATGTTCGAGAGCCAATTCGGAATATCGTGAAACTCGGATATGGCCATTTTACTATAAATGCTTTGTGGTCTTAAGGGCAATTTTCGAAGTGCTTCGCCCCCGAAAAGACAAAAATATAGATATAAAACAAGATGTGATAAATCAGTTGTGGATAGCAGATACTCTGGGGGGGGGGGATATGAAATTCAGAAAAATACTGAACAATACTGATGAAAATAGGAGATATGAAATGTGGGAAACGAAAATAAACGTAGGTGGATTTTAGAATTTTAAATGAGAATATATGATTACTGGAATGTGTGAATAAGCAAGAACACGGGCATTCTAGAAACAAAAGTGTTATCACCTCTATGATCCCGCCCGTTAAAGTTTGATTGAGATTGTCCAGAAATATATCATCTCCTTGTATGCCCCATGTGTTGTTTGGATCCATTGTATATGATTCGAAAATTCGTCTGTTGTGCATATACACAGTCAGCTCTGTATACGCAAGCATTGGAAGCGAAACTGTCCGAAATCCAAGCAGGTCTCCAGCAGCTAAACAGTCCTTTGAGCTGATTCCCATTAGAAAAGCAAACGGGTAAAAGACGTAGGCGAGTATTTCCTAAAACGAGTGAAAACTGAACATTTACTATAGTCTTGTAGGGAAAGAATAATCGTTTCAGATTCTTTATGTTTTTTGTTTACTTATCTATACAAAGACTTTACTGGTGTAGAATCTTCACCCGGTCGTGTTACTCGGATCTTTCATGTGAGAAAGCCCTCCAGCTGTCATGCATTCAGTTAAGCATAACGCTCGCAACTGCTATGGATTTGGTATCCTGCTTGTTTCCGGTTACCGTGGACCAAAAAGGATTCTTTAGGAATTTTATCAAACTTAATGGCAATGTTTACAGACATAATACCCCAATTAAGCTCGATTGGGTCTGGAGTTATGGCCCTTTTAATATTACTTTAAATATTTTACCACGTGAACTGTTTGGTTTGTGAAATTGAAATGATCTTGCTGTATTTCTGGATGGCTTACATATTCCGTACAACTATGATATTATATAGTAACTTGTGTGGGCAAACAAGACAATATTTTTCAGGTGAGCATCTTCATGGCCATTTTGGTCCTCTTATTTTTAATTTCTACTGATCATCTGTGAACGAGCTGCTTTAAATATAAAAGTTAAAAAAGGTCAAATATTTTAGTTCTCGCATATGTTATGAGGTAGATACTTAATGAAAACTTTAAATTTTCGAAGCGAAAAACGGGGATGATAATATGACTATTCAGCTTAAGAAATCATCATGATGGACCAGGGGAACGTACTGGCATCCGTGGTAGATCAGTGGGCCGAACCTTCGTGCGCCTTTGAGCCTCCAGAACTTAGCCCCTTTTCTCCAACGCCCCATCTCAGACATACCGTGATAGACCGTGAGAAAACTCAGCAAGATCTAATACTTGAATACAGAGAAACTAGGTTTACCCTAAACGAAGTGTCAACGTTGACACGAGCTGCAAACCACGTGACTGTCTGGTCCGCCATTTCTAGAGCCGCCATGAACACTACAACCGTGCTGATTATACCAACAAACAACATTAGACCCATTTTTCCACCGCTAATCATGGCCTCGCCGAAATTCTTAGGCTGTGGAATGATCCTGTTTACAAAATAAACAACAACTATTAATTAAGTAAATCATTATTTTACTATACGCCGTACACACGTATCGAAATATGTTTCGCTGTAAGTATGAATAGAGCAGCGGTATTTCTTAGATGAAGATATACCAGTATTGAAATGATTGTGGGCAAGTTATATAAACAGTAAAATCTTTATGCAGGGAAATTGAAAACAAACTGGAAGTGAATTCGCTATAAGTATGCTTTTATTCCCAGCAAGACTGTAAGCAAATTTCAACCCGAAGCCATGACACATTACTTCCCCTTACCTTTAAAAAACTATTGATTCATGGATGTGGGCCAGTCATAAAACCATATTTATCTAAATATGAAAGAAATTCGATTCATCATTTGGAATGGTGGTTTAGTTGGTAGATAGTTACGATTCATTAACATCTGTTTGATTCTTCTTAATCTCTTTTGTTTCCTTGGCGTTGAAACTTGTGTTATCTTCGGGGCTCTGTACGTCATCAAACTCTTTATTAGTTTTCACATTAACAAGCTCTACAGCAACATTGACTTCACCATTCAACTCAGATTGTTCTACTTCCGGTTCGTCTGGGTACATGAGCTTTGCGCAGACAACAGCAGCTGGGGCGCTCATTGTTGACGCAGTCAGAAGGTACGTGGCGGGCACCTGAGAAGTGACGTAATTTAAATATATGAGAAGAAATTCAAATTTGTAGTGTGTGTATGTGTGTGTGTATGTCGCGAGAAAAGTATTGCGCTGTCGTTTTCAAGCACGACATGAAGACATAGCATAAATCAGCCACCATACATAAGGTTTAGATTACTGTTTGTGAAAGGCGTTTGCACTTGCTTGTATGGATTAAACAACATTTCAATAAGTTGAATACTTCGTCTATACAGATATAGTGTTGCGGTATGCTCTATCACACCTTAGACAAATGGCATGCTGGATACCTCAACGACACCGGGCCAACCAGCCTTGGGGTTACCCTTATATGATGAGCGCTTATACGAGTATGTCGCGGCTGGGGACCGGTGTTTAGAATCATAGTTTCAAAACTTAATTCAATACCGATGTATATATCAGAAAGATATACCTCACTATGACAATATTATGCCCCTGTATAAACCGCATCAATGAGGCATGGGTCACACATGAGATATCTCGCTAAGATAGTAACACCAGACTCTCTTTGTCCGTAGGTCCGTGCGTGCGTGTGTGTGTTCGTATGTGTATAGAGGTAGTAGGCTAAGAATGTACCACTCACCCCTAGAGTCATGAACTGGATCAGCTGTGAGCCGGCACATGACGCCAGACCGCCGGTAATGACGGTGAACAGATGCGATCTTGGCATATCCGCTAGGCTTTCAAGCACGAGTATTGAGGACTCAACCTGCAATATATAGATCCGTTTACTGTTTCCATCTCACACGGAAGGGGTGGGGTATGTCGTGGTAGGTTTGCTGGGCGCAATTGCATAAGTAGAAAATGCGGAAACACAAAATCATCCATCGTTGAAAACCCACGGCATATATTCCGTTATCACTTCTGTATATGCCGTGGGATACCTGGCTGGCAAAACTTCATTTTCATGAATATTAATCAACTACTTGCTGACCAGTGAATTAACTCATAGTATGTTAAATACTTTTCGTTGAAAAACTGACTCATTGTTCCCCACAAGATAAACCGCAAAGCTTCTAAAGGCGAGAAGCGTGACGTCAGCTCTGCATGGTAGATAGAAGCTAACATTCAAAAACCCGTGCTGTTTCATTGGTCAAATGATCAATGACGAATCCAATTAAATGCGTAATCAATAATTCATGAGTACGAAATTTTGCTTACCAAGTATCCCACAGTCGTCTAAGAAGCAGAGCGTATTGAGCGAATGTGGGTTTACAGACTCCGAAAATCATCATACCATCGGCCATTCAATCGGAAAATGAGACATCAGTTGGAGTCGACGACAACAGTCGTATTGAACACATGCTACGCAGTCGATATACAATGTGAGTATTTGTCCGTTTATTTTATTTTTTAAATCAATTTTGGGTAAAATAAAGTTTATATTTTTAAAAGCCAACATGTAAAGTGTGCTGCTGGCAAACTGTATGCCCTGTTAAACATAAAAACCGGACAGTATCCACTGCGTATTATAACATAGCTTTTTTGCCATCACCTTGTTGCTTTGGCAACTCAAAAAAAAGTTCAAACACACAAAATATTAAAGCAGCTTGCTTGTTCACAAACGGCAATTGATTAAAAATTTGATTTTAATCTGTGTGTATTACCTCTATCAATACTCGTCTACAGACGCGTGGTCACCCAATGCAACAATCCGTGATGGATGATTTCTCCTTCATAGACTATAACGTTACGAACGTTGAAATTTTCATGTGCCGTCACATGACTGATCACACTCACTCTTCGCGCATGCGCTTACTTCACAGCTGAAAATTTTAACAGCTTTACCAATTCCTTAGCCGGGATTGGTGAAAACGGAAGACGCCATATAGCGGAATATGTCGGGTGGTGTGTCCCCTGCTTCGGGGTTACCGTATTCTATATTTAACCAGAATTCCCCGAAATGCGTTTACGAAATATAGCGTTTTCCAGAGCAATGTGTCCTACACTTTCCGAGTTTATTTGTCAGGAAACAAATACTTCATCAACATCACCGAGGGAGAGAAGGATTTTATTTCCGCGATCATCTATGAATGAGTTGTTCAAATGTTCAGTACTGTCAGGCGTAATAAAAAAAAACAAAAAAAAAAAAAAACGTTACTTGCTTCCACTCACCCAACAGACCCCTATTTTTGTACCGACTCTAAATTTTATTTCGTTGGATGCGGGCAATAACGGTCTCAAAAAACTGTTTTTCGTCACTTCGTCTACAGAAAAAGAAAAAAGTTAAAAATAAAAAAGCGGTTCAGCCGACCTATCGAAATGGAAATAAACAACTATTTTATTCGCCTTATCATAAAACGTAAAGTCTGATTTGAAAATCAACAATAAATATTAAATGGTTACTTAAAACAAAAACATATTCTCTATCTACATATGCCACAGTCTGTAGTAAATACCGAAGCCAGTCTAAGTGTATCAATCCGCTCTCAGTAGGGTATCCACGCAACATGAATCTGAACTAACGAGTGCGAATGGAATACGTTTTGATCATAACCATTCACGCAATGTTTAATATTTTATATTTTGTTTAACAATATTTTATGTATTCGTGTGGAACACTGCGCTGCAAACATCCATTTATAGCGAGAACAAAATTTCGAGAACACCAACAAAGATCTACACATGCACAAATTCAGACATTAGCATTAGACATTCCAAGCTTAAAACTGAAAATAAGTGTTCCATTATGTGTACAGAAAACTTAAATGGTTGGCTTAAACATATATACGTCACCAAACTAACGAGGTTTCTATAAACAATAGAAGTCACCATAAATTTGTGACCAGTCAGAAGCTCTGAAAAATCAAATTGATCAGCGATTTATTTCATTAGAACACCTATCTTTTTGACAAAATCAAATGTCTTCAACAAATTTAGTATGACTTCTAAGTCGGAGAGAATCTATTTATACATTAATATATAACAAAAGAAGCTTGTGCTCCTACAGTCACTTCGGCTTACTATTGTGTGAAAATGTCTCAAAAGACTCTACCCTATGCATAGAAGTTGCCAATCCCTTATGTGGTTCAATATATAAATAAGATATTAACATACTATGGAGAGAAGAATGTTTGCGCATGCGCACATCGCTTCTGGCGCTGAGACGTCCAAGACAAAAGCCACGACCATACCGATGCTCCGTACCAGCCACTGTACCACACGCAGATAAATCAGCACTTGTACGGCTGAACAGAATATTATTATTGTCGGTATTATCTGAAAAAATAAGGTATCACTTACTACACACATGAGAGTATCAGCATTTACGACAACATCAGGACGGTACAAAAAATGACATAGGTAAATACGCCATCAAACCGTCGGATACCCACAACTTAACTACATCTGCCAGCCGTGGGATACTTGGATTATACCTACAGTGACTAATCAAAATGCTGCTTATACAAATGAGTACTAATCGAATGATAACATATCTTGTCCATAGCATACATTAAAAGTCTAGCATCGGAAATTTAGTAAAATATGTTTGTTACAATTGTCTTCTGCCAGCCATATGTAGAAATCCACGAACATTGCAACATGGAAAGCCAATGTCGCTAATAAATAATAACCCTACTTGTGATATATGAAGCCAACGGGAGATATTTTAATAACGAAAAAGACGCGCATATAAAATACTTTCAAAGAGAGTGTCGAGGGGCCGAGGCTGGAGGTTGTGGGTTTGATCCTCGACTGTGACTAACAAAAATTGCTGTTGGCATCTCCTTACTTGGCGCTCAACATACATATACAGGAAGCTTTCGGGCCAACCGGTTGGCCCGGTGTCAGGATAATGTGACTGGTGTGTGGTATCATGCCACATATCCTCAGTGTGATACTGAGTTGCCAAAGCACTATATCAATGAGGCGATACCCCTCCGCTCACTTCTAAAAAATCTTAAACAACTTTCTATAAGGGAAAATTCATTTAGAATGCATATTCAATTTTAAACAGTTATCATTACCTTAATGAGTGAGAAGGCCTTGTCAGCGAAGATACTGGGTCCAAAAATGAAGACCGTGGGACCGTTTGCATAATGCAGAAACTCTTGGAGTCTATCGGACATCCATGTTAAAACTGTTCTACCTAAAATGGGCATAGACAATAGCAAACACTTCCGCAGATAACTCCATTGCACGCTTACTTATCAAAATTATCTACAGCTAGTTCATAATGCGGGGAAGTTTTAAGAAAATAGATAGAATGGTGTTTCACGAATAAAATATTTACTTGTCATATAATTGTACAAGTATTAAGAATCTCCATATCAAACGCAATAACCTGCTTAATTCTTTATCCAACCTTGGACAAAACAGAACTATGTTTAAAAGCATTAAATAATGTTAAATGTAATGAAATTAGGGCCCTGAAGTGCTTATCTGAAAAAAACATTGCCTTCATTGCCTGCACTACTTAAGAAATGAAGATGCTAGATTGTAAAAATGACAAATGTGTGTGATGTTCTGATATTTCAAGGGCCTAAAATGTAGCACTATAAAATATCAAATATCAGCAAAAATCGAACTCAACTCAGATATTGTTGCATTATTATTGTATATAAGTTACGTGATGGTGGCTTAACTACAAATGATTGAGTGTAAAAAGTACAAATCTGGCAATTGTTGTAATTCAAGGCACATAGCTCCTGACAAACTGGCCTATAACAACCATAATCAAACTTGGCTGAGGGATTGTGGCCATAAACATTGTCATGAAGTTTGAGATGATTCCTTAAGAATTGAAGATGCTAAAGTGAAAACAAAGTGAAATCTGGCTTTTTTTTTTTATTTAAAGGGCCATAACTCTTGACCTAATATCGATATCAGCCATAATTGAAA
>CM037777.1:15025880-15075880 GCA_021229015.1 Solen grandis | reverse complement strand
TTTAAAGATTTGACGGGTTGACCTAAAATTTTGCCCCACAGGGCCCAAATTTCAAACCTAAAATTCCGAAAAAATTTATTTAATTTTTTAAGGAACAAAAACCTTCCTTTTTGCCCCAAAGGGTTTCTTTTTGAAACATTTTGGGGCAAAAACTTTTTGGGGCCCTCTGAGTGTTCACAATTTTTTTCTAAAATTTGACCTGGGGGCCTGTTTTTCCCCCCACATGACCCATTTCGAACTCATCCGAGATATAAAGTAGAAAAACCTCCTGCCCAAGTTTCATAAAGATTGGCCAAAACTTTTTGGCCTCTAGGGTTTTCCAAGCAATTTTTGACGACGGACGGGCCCTGCGACCCCCGCGGAAAAAAGGGGGATCAAAAAGCTACCCGAGCACAAAGGGCTCGAAGGCAAAAAAATTAACCACGGTTTCACGAAGAGAATTGGGTTTGTTTATTTTGGAGTAAAGTAAAATTTTAAAAACAAAATTTTCCCCCTTGGGGGCCTCTTTTTTTATTTTATCAACTTTAATTTTTTTCCCAAAAAGAAATTAAATTCTGACCTTTGGGCCCTTCACAGGGAAAATTTTTATTAAAATTATGTGTGTTTGCACGGAACCCAGTTTCTCTCAATGATCTGTCAAAAAATTTAAATTTTTTTTCCTTTTGTGAAAACCCCGTTTTAAAAACCTTTTCCCAAATTTTCTTTTAAATTTTTTGACGAGTGGTTTCAGGGGAGATGTATTTTAAAGAAACTTTTTTGAGCCGCCCCGAAAAACATGACGACGAAAAGTTTATCTAAATAGCCCATGGAGCACTTTTTAATTTTTGTGATTTAAAAAAAAAGAGGGCCAAGTTTCCCCTATAGCAAATTATATTTCGAGTGGTTTCAGATTTGCGTCTTTTAAAAATTTTTCTCTATATACAATAAAGGCAAATTAGGCCCCGCCCATGCGGGCCATTTTTTTAGGGGATGGGGAAAAATTTTTTAAGCAACCCTTGTAGAAAGTTACCCAAGGAACATCTGTACAAAAACTTTTTAAAAATTGGCCAGTGTTTTGAAAAAGATTTTTTTTTATTTTTTTTTTTAATTCCGTTCCCAGGCAACCAGTGTTTTCCATGGAATTCAATTTTTTAAAAAAACTTTTTGAAAGGTTTCCCCAAAGGATCTTTCCCTCCCAAAATTTTTAATCAAATTCTGCCCATTAGTTTCAAAAGAGATGCTTTTAAGGGTTTTCACTATATACATATAAGGAAAAATAAGCCCCGCCCTTCGGGGCCCAGGATTTTTTTATTGATGGGAAATTTAATTTTACAATTTTGGTAGAGGGTTATCAAGGAACCCCTGTTTTAAAACTTTTTCGAAATTGGCCGTAGTTTTGAAGGAGGATAAATTTTTTTAAAAGCCCATTTTTTTTTTTCCCGGGTTCCCAGGGGAAAACCGGTTTTTTAAATGAATCAATTTTTGGGTTTAAAAAAACTTTTGAAAAGGGGGGTTTCCCAAGGATCACCCCTTGCCAATTTTAATAAAATTTCTGCCCAGCGGTTTCAGAGGAAAATTTCTTTTTAAACCCAAAATGTTGAAACTACGACGGACGATTTGTCGACGGAGCAGGGGTGATTACAAAAGTTCACATTGAGCACGTTTTTGCGCAGGTGAGCAAAAAAATAGGGACTTTAAATTATCAAAAGGGGGCAAAAAACTTAAAATCTAATTTACGGATAAACAGCCATAATCGAAAATTGTCCAAAAGAATAAGGCTTAAACTTGTCCTCAGTTAAAAGGTGATTGCTTGAAAATTTAAGAATTTCTAGAGGCAAAAAAAACAGAAAAAGGGTTTTTTTTATATTTTTTTTTTAAAAAGGGTTTTTTCCCGAACCCCTTTTCAGGCCTATATCAACCCTTTTTCGAACTTGGCCAAAAGGGGTTTTGATAAAACATTGTTCCCTTAAAAATGATTTCTTAAAAAATGAAGATGCGGGGGGGAAAAAAAGTGGTTGTTTTTCCCAATAGTCATTCCCGGTACAAAATATAACAAGGGTTTAGGAATGCCACAAAACGCCCATCACGTATGGGGGAAATCTCAGAAATAGCCAGAGAAACCCAAATCCCTTAGTTAATGAATTTACTTTTTTAAAAAAATCATGTTGAAAGGTTTTAAAGGATTGGTCCAACGGTATTGAAGTTTTGAGCCCCGGGCTTTACAAATTTTAAAATATTTTTTTTTTTTGGGACGTCAAGGGCCAAAAATTCAAGTCTTTCACGCGATAAGCGGATTTTCGAAATCATCCGTGATATTATGGGCCCTGCCCCATGTGTGAAAAGTTTGAAAAAAAGGGTTGGGGGTTAAAGGTATTGAAGTTAGAGCCCGGGCAATCAAAAATTTTAAAATATTTTGTGGCGTCAAAAGGGCCCTAACTTCTAAGTATTCAAGCGATAATGTGGTTTTCGAACTAAACCCCCGATTTTTATGGCCCTTGGGACATGTGTGGAAAGTTTAAAAAGGATTGGGCAAAAAGGTATTGAAGTTTGAGGCCCCGGGGGAAAAACACAATTTCAAGTATTTTGGGGTTTCTTCCCAAGGGGGCCCTTTAATGCTAAGTCATTCACGCGATAAAGCGGATATCCCCAAATCATCCCAGGGTATTTTTGGCCATGCACATGTGTGGAAAGTTGAAAAAGGGTTTGGGGAAACGGTTTTTGAAGTTAGAGCCGGAAAAACAAAAGTTCCACGCCCCCCACCGTGGTGTTCACATAATTTCGCCCCATTTTTAAGATGGGCGTATAAAAAAACACAAGAGGCCATTAAAAAACCCCCCCCGAGAAAAACTGCCTTTATTGCCTTTACAAGTTTTTAAACCCCTAGTTTTACGGGAAATTTATTTAAGTATTGATCATTTTTTGTTCCATGAAAAATATACAGGGACTTTTGCCAAAAATTTTTAAGGGCAAACCAAATGAGAGATTATGGGTTTTAAAAAACAACCCTTTTTACATTAAAAAAGGGGATTATTGGCCAATATCGCTTTTTAAAATTTAAAATTGGCCAAAAAGGTAAGTCTATAAAACATTGTTTTAAAATTGAGAAAAAGCTAGAATTTCAAAACCCAAAAACTGGTATCGTTTTAAAAATTTTTACAGGGGGGATTATCCTGACCTATTTTGGGCCCATATCAGCAAAATTTTTAAAAATTTGGGGGAAGAGAAATTTTAGCTATTAAAAATTGCCATAGGGTTTTAAAACTGATTTTTTGAGGGAAAAGAAAATTTTTTAAGAGGGCAAACTAACTGAAGTTGGTCTTTTTTTTAAAATTAAAAAGGGGGATAACACCTAAAAATAATAGTGCGATATCAGCCCCAAAACGAAAAATTAGCTGAAAGAAATAAGGCTATAAAAAATTGTTAAAAAAATCTGAAAAGATTCTTTAGAAATGACCATACTAAAAGCAAAAAAAAGTGAACTTTGGCCCTGTTTTCATATTAAAAAAGGGGGATTAAATCCTGACCAAAAAGGTCGATATTTAAACCCTAAAATTTAAAAATTCTTCAAGAGATTATGCATTTAAAAAATTGTTTTAAAAAATTTGGGGAAAGATTGCTTAGAAAAGAAGATTTCTAGAGTGGGAAAAAATTTTGAAAAACTGGTATTTTAAAAATGGGGAAAAAAACTCTTTTTAAAAAGGGGGGGAAAAAACCCCCTGACTTAATTGGCCCATCTCGGGCTTGGCCGGAAAAATTATTGTAATAAAAAATTGTCAAAAGTTTAAAAATTTTAAATTGAATTTCTTTTAAAAAATGAAGTTTTTAGAAATGCAAAAAAATTTAATTGTGGTTGATGGGGCGGACAGGACGACGCATGGAAATGGGCGGCGGAGGTTTATTTTCAGTTTCCCAATAGTCTCCCGAGCACATGTGCTTTTAAAACAAAAATGAGGGGGCTTTCCCAAAAAACCCATTTCTACGGCTTTACTATGGGTTAAAAAAAACAAAATGATGAATGTTTTTCTGTGTTTTGAACAAAACAAATGGGAAAAACTATGAACCACGACAACATTTTTTTAACCCGAGGGGCCCTTTTCTTTTTAAACCAAAATGTGGGGGAAAGGGACCCATTTTTTTAGAAATAGCCCCGCCCAAAATTTAAAACTGATTGATCATTCAAGGGGAATGTTAGGGTTTTTTTAAATTTCGGGGTTTTAAAAATATCATAATAATTTAACAATTTTACTTTTTTTTTATGGTTTTGATATTGAAAAATATCATTCATTTTTTAACTCTTCCTTAAATAAGGGGCTCATCCCCTGAGCACTTTCCCTGTACCTCCATGCTTAAGTGGCTTTAAAAACAGAAAGGGAAAATCAAACTAACTGTAAGTACCTTTTTTTCTTGTTTTGTTTACCTTTAAACAAATAATTGGGCCCAAAAGAATAAAGGTTTGGCTCCCTTTTCAGAGATGGCAAAGGGCCCATTGGCTCCTTTGTGGGCAATCCTAGAATGAACTATGCGAGTCTAAAAGTACCGGGGTCCCGGAGTTTAGGATTTGGGGGGGGAAAGGGGGGGGGGGGGGGATTTAAAAAATTTTAGGGGAGTGACAAATTTTTGTAGCTTTGATCGAGCTGGGGGAAAGATGTATTTTGTTTTTCTGGGGGTTCAGGGGATTTTCTTTTAAATTTAAAATGTAAAATAGTGCCCTTTTTGTGAGTGTTTTTTTTTTGGTTTTAAGTTACATTTAGGGATGGTCCCCGGGGAAATTTTTGAGGGGGTGCTTGCCGGGTTTAGCCCCCCCCCCCTTTAAAACCGCCGGGGCCCATCTACCGCCCACTTTTTGTCATGCCACAAAAATTTCAGTTTTTTTGGGTTTTAAAATTCCCCCCCTTTTACAGCATTCCCCTTCTCCCCATACCAAAAAATTTAGGGGGGGGGGGGGGGGGGGTTGAAAGCATGTCCTTTAAAACGAAAACGAATGTAGCCTATATTGTTTCCAAGGAAAAACCCCGAAACCCCCTTTTACCCCCCCCCCCCTACATTGTTCCCTTTGTAATTTATAATAATTAAAAAATTCATTTTAGTTTTAAAAAAATGGAAAAACCATTATTTAGTTTTTTTTAAAAAAAGGATTAAAGGCAACGATTTTTAATTTACGATAATTAAAAAAATGAGAGTGGGTTTTATTTTCGTTTACATGCAGTCAAGCCAAAACCCGCATAATCACTCATGGGTTGTTGCATCAAAAAAAAACTAAAAATTTCCCAAGAAATCCCCCTCAAAATTTTTAGCTTTTTTTTTTTGCCAATTCCCCATTTTTGTTTTTCCCAAAATTTTTTTTTCCTTTTTTCCCGTTTTGTTTTCTTAGAAAAAAGGAGAAAAAACCCCTAAAAAGACTTTAACCCGTAGTGCAATCAAAGGACTGAAGGGACAAAAAATTATGTGTGGGTTTTTCAAAAAAAAAGGGGGTTTGCGAGCCCGCAAAATTTTGCTGGGTCATTAAATTTTTAATTCCCAAAGTTTAAAAAAAATAATTTAAAATATTGTTATTTAGTTCGCAATTTTTTTTATAAAGATTTACTATTGATGGAAATCTCATTAACTGCTTGCAAAAGAAAAAGGGGGGGGAAAAAGTGGCGGAATTTTTGGGGGTTTTAAATTAAAAAACTTGCTTTAAATTTTAGGGCTCCCGCGCTTTTTATGTGGGTTATTGTAAGAACAAAAATAACCCCAAACCTGCAAAATTAAATTTTATATTTTTTTTTCTTTTTCCCTCTTAAAAAGGGCCCTTTAAACTTGCGAATCTCCATAGTTATCACGGTTAAAATTGCCTTTAAAAACTCGGTGTCTAAATCCTCTTCATACCCATTCCACACACCCCACTGTTTTTTGTTCCCCGGGGATTTTTTTTTTACATTATTATTTAGTAATATTAAAATAGCTATTTCTTTGCCTATCAAAAAAATTAGATCGAATGCAGGCTTTTTAATACGTTTTGTTTGGGGGGGGGGGGGGGTTTGGGGGGGGTTGGGGGGGGGGGGGGGGGGGCAAAAAAGGGAAAGGGGGGGTAAAAAATACGTAAGTTTACCTAAAATTTAGGTTTTTGTTTTTTTTCAAATTTTTTTTTATTTCTTTTTTTTTTATTTTTTATTTTTTTTTCCGTCCCCGGTGGGCCCAGGGGTTACAGCGTCCCCGTCGGGAGCGGGGGGTCGTGGGTTCGATCCCGGGCCCCGCATACCAAAAGTCGTAAAAATGGTATGTTAAGCTTTTTCCCCCCCGTTGGGGTCAGCATAAAAGGGTTGTTGAAGACTGGTTTGGGGGGGTGTCAGGGATAATGTGACTGGGTGTGGTATTAAAGCCAAAATGGGTTTCGGGGTTTATACTGCAGTTTTGGCAGCACTATTTCGTCCCCAAGAAAACATTCCCCTCTCCAAATGACTGAAATACTGTCGGTGGGACGTTTAACCCAACAAACAAAACATATTTTTTTTTTTTTTTTTTTTAAAGGGGGAGGGAAAAAGGGAGATAACCAATGCCCGGGCATTAAGGGAGGGGTTTTATTTGTTATCTCCCTTTTGACCATTTTATTGGGCTCTCACCATACTCTTTAAATGTGTATGGGGGCTTAAGGATATTTATTGGGCTGAATAGCGAAAAAAACAAGTCGGTAGTCAAGGCTATTAAAAAAAAGGAATTTTCCCCCACGGGTTTGATGCCTGTTAAAAGAAATTAAAATTTAAAAGCAAAAAAGGTAAACACGAAAGTACGGGTGACAAAAAATGAACCATGATAAAAAATACAAAAGTACGACAACCCCAAAAAAAGGGTTTTTTTTAAAAAGCGTTATTTTTTCGTTATCGTGCTTCCGTGTTTTCGGGCCCTCGCAAATTCGCGATTTCGTTTGTCTTTCTTTCGCCATCCGGTATGCAGGCGGAAAAAAAATGGAAACCGTATAGATTATTTCATTCAAAGGAGAACTGCCTAACAGCGTTCAGTTTTTTTTTTAAAATTAAAAATTTTGTAATTTAAAAATTTAAAAAAAAAAAATAAAAGGCTTATTTTGTAAAAGCACTTTTTTCATTTTACTTTGTATGAGCCCAAAAAAAAAAAAAGGAAAAAAAAATGAAAAAAAGAATTAAAAAATGGAACTATTAGTTAAATTTTTTTTTTTTTATTAATATTAATTGTTGTTTTCTTCTGTCCGTTCTTTGTTTTTTATTTATTCTTTGTTTTTCTTGTGTATTTTATGCTGCCAGGGTTTTTTGTTCTTGTTCCATTTTGCTAAAAAAAGCAAATTTTTGGGTTTTTATTTAAAACATTCCCATATCCATATTCAGTCCTTTATTTCCCAACATTAAAATTTAAAATTTTAAAATTTTTTAAAAAATACACCCAAAATTTGTTACTGTACAAAAAAGATCATTTTTTAAACAAAAAATATCTTTGAAAAAATGAAGGGTGCTTTTGGGGGTTTTCTTGTCTTTTGTAACGATAAATTTTCAAAAGGTATTGTGTTTTGAAAAATTTGGGGGGGGGGAAAATTTTAAACCCGCATGGGAAAAACCCCTGTACCACCCCTGTCCCATACCAGAAGGGGAAAACAGGGTTTGCGTGGGTTATGCCTTTCGTTTACACCACTCTCTTACCCTCGGCTTACATAACATTCACATCTTGGTGGGCTCGAAAAATAGTTCCCAAAAAAATTTACGTCATCCAGACCCCTTGTTCCCAAAAATTTAATTTGAAGGCGACTAGTTTGGCTTCCCTAAAAAGTGAAATTTATATAAACAGCCACTGAAAACCTTTCCGGGGAAAAGGTCATTTAAAATTACAAAAATATGAAAAAAAAACGCTGGCCCTTAAAAAACCCATATCCGGTGAATCTATAAATATTTAAAATTTTTCAGACGGCGTTTTGCCGGGGAAATTTTTTAAACCGAAAAAAAGGCATGAAATTTGTTCCCCCTAATAAAAATCAAAATTAAAATTTACACACGTTTTATGGGGATTCAAAAAATTTTTTTAAAAGTTTCTATACTTTTGATTTCCCTTAAAAAAAACTTAATCCCGTTTTTAAAAAGTGTTTTCTGTTTTGGCCCGATTCTTGTTTATTTAGCCCAAATTTCAGAGATGTTATGTGAGGAACGAAAGACAACTTGCTTGGAGGATTTGGCCCTTTCTTCTAATATGTTCCGGCGGCCCAACCCGGGGACACCCTTTTTAGGCCCCCGTGGACCCAAAAAAGAGTGGCGTGAGAGAGCGTGGGGGAAACCGGGGGAAAGGACAATTGAGAGGCCCCTGATCGCCGGGATGACGGGCCCGATTTTTTAACTTTTTAAAATATTTTGCCCGGGGCATACGGTTTTGGGGTTGGGAAAACCCAAATCGGCCGCGGGTTTTTTTTAAAACGGGGGGGACCGAAACAAAAATGGGCAGGAAGTGGTATACCCTAGCAAGATTTAAGGCTTTCCTAGAGGTACCTATTAAAATGAACTGGGGGAAGGGCGCCACGTTCGGGAAAAGTGGGGCAGAGGTAACCAATACCCGCTTCGGAATTTCCGATTTCCCCGAAGTGTGGGATATACAAAAAGGGAAATTTTCCCCTTTCAAAAGTACCTACTCTTGCGATTTGTTTTTTGGGGAAAAAAAAGACTTCACCAACATTAAGATTTTTAGAGCATTTTAAATTTTTTTTTGTTTTTTTTTTATTTATTTATTTATTTATTTATTTTTTTATTTATTTTTTTTTGTTTTTTTTTCCGGGCATCTGTGAACAAACTGCTTTAAAAATACTTAGATTTAAGGGAAAGGGGGAAAAAATGATTCTAAAATTTTTTTGCGTAAAATGCCTCCGACACTTCGGGCGTGTTTTTACCCCGGGATTTTCGCATGTACGGGAAATCTGAAGGGCCCTCGTCCCGGAAAAAGCTCCCCCAAAAAAAAAATGGAAAACCCAAAAGGGGTTTTTTGACACCCATCCAAAAAACTAAAAAGAGATGATTTTTTTTGCGTCGTAAGGTTTAATGGAGAAAAAGGGGTATGCTGGGCATTTTAAAATTTTAATTTTGGGAAAAGTAAACATTTTTGTTTTAAATTTTGGGAGCATTTTTTTTATTTATATTTTTTACAAAATTTTAGACTAATGGGGATTTAATCCCCAAAATTAACCCAAAAAGAATTTAGGGTTTTGAAAGAAATTTCCCCCGGGGAAAAAATGCTCACATCTTTACATTGGTTTTTAATTTTTTCTTTGGTATTTTGTCAAGTTGTAGCCCAGCAAAATCCCCAACACATCTATAAATTGGGAAAAAGGGAACAATTTATATCCCCTTGGGGCGATTTCCAGAACATTTTCAGCCCTTTTCCATGGGGTATGTCCCCGAATATATGTTTTCATTTGCCACTTTTCCCCGTTGGTGTTTGGTTAAAACATACGTTATGTTAATAGCTCTTAATATTTTTCAGTTAAAAATGTCTTAAGTGGTCGATGGGGGGCAAAAGAAAAAAGTCGTTAAAGAGGGGGTCGATAAAAAAGGCTCAATTTTATAAAAAGAAAACTTGTTCCGTAATATCAAAACTGGGCCCCTAAACGAGTTCAAACGCTTAAACAGGTGACCGTAATTTCAGGTTCAACTGTATATTAAGGGTTTGCCGTGACACATTTATTGTAAATAGTATTGAGTGTTCAAAAAAACAAAACTTACGTTGAGCTCGATTTAAAAATGTACCGCTTTAAAGCAGGGTTTTGGGGTCGGCCCTTTTTAATTGGGCCGGAAAGCTTAAAAAATTTTACAAAAATCCCTTCCCAAAACTGTTTTAATGTATATAATTTTCTGAACGCTTAGCTTACTTGTTTTCCGAAATTTGGTATGCAAATAGTTAAATGTTTTTTCTTTTTTTTAGGAATTGTTCTTCATGCGACATGGGGTGTCGTCTGCTTCGACAATTCTTTAGGTTTTTGTTGCCCGGTGCGGGCTTTAAAAAACGCCCAGGAGGTGACGGGCCAATTTGAAAGGTGGGCCCCTTATGTAATTTTTCTACCTGAATAAATTTAAGGGAATTTTATGATTTATATTTTACGTATTTTTAGACAGCGATGTGCATTTCGCGACATTGGGGCGAAACCCGGAAATATTTATACATGGCTTTAAAATACTTCCCCGATCTTTTACAAAACGACCTATGTTTAGAGATCTACCCTTCGTGGGGGATTCCGCCTATAAATTTTTTCTTTATTTTATTTTTAAATTCAAAATAAAAGCATTTTGTACAATGCAACCTGTGATTTAAAGTTGCCCCTTTTGAGGGAAAAATTTTTAACATTCAGTAGGTGATTTGGCTTTTATCATAAAAATCCTAACGGTGATATAACTGTTTCGGGAGTTTCAGCCTACAAATGTTTGAAGTACAGATTTTTTGAGAAAAATAATTTTTTCTTCCGGTTTTCCGTATCACTTCACGTCTTCGGGGCTTTGTTTTAGGGAAACCCCCGCACTGCACCCAAACCCTAGTAGCCAAAACACCCCCTTACTTTATGAAAATTTGTAAAAATTTTATAAGCAAATAAAATGTCCCCCTGGGTTTAAATTTAAAAATTTTTGTTTCATAAGATATGTGTCTTGCGGGGGTTGGTTTAAAAAGGAAAATGAGAAAATGACCCCCCTTAACAGAGGTGATGGGTAATGAAGTTTTAAAAAATAAAACAAAAAAGTACTTTTGGGAATAATAAAACTGACCGCTAAATGCTAAAGGTTGGCCCGGCTTTGTTTCATATGGTCGTAATAAGGTTAAAAATGTTTTGATTATTAAATGAAAATATATGGGGTATCTTAGTTATACCACGGGGGTAGATCGGGGTTACTATTTTTCGCACGTGGTAACGTTTAAAAAAAAAGTAAAAAATCAGTTTGCCAAAAAAAGTTTTTTAAAAATAAAGGAAAATAGGAAAAATTTTGAAAAACGCACTGTTTCCCCGAATTTCACTTGCATTTTATTACATGTAACACGACAGGATGGCTTTGACTATTTTAAATTGTTTTTTTAAAAATTTAAAACAACTGTTTTTTCTTTTTTTTGATTATTTTTTTATTATTCGAATTGAAAATTTTTGCTAAAATCGGTATTTTATACATTAAAAAAAGGGTGTTGTAAGTTTGGATTTTATTTTTGGAAAACATCGTATTGACACATTTCGTTTGGTTTTTGCGGATAAAAATGTAAAATTTTTTTTCCCCAGTTTGTTTGGAGGGTTTTTCAAAATTTGTTTCGATTATAAAAAGTCAAATTGACCCCTTTTTCAGGAAGAAAAGGTCTGCAGGGCAAAAAACTAACATTGATAAGTTCCAGTCCCTCATTGGAAAGATGGGGCGTTTTAATTTAGACGCTAGCCCCGGCCCCAAAACAAATGGAAAAACCCGGGTATAACATCTGTCCACTCAGTCCTGAAGAAAAATTCTTTTATTATATCACCCTACTATGGTGGCATAAAGGGGTGGAATACATTTTTTTTATCATATGACGTTCCTTTTTTTCCGTTTTTAAAATTTTTCCTTTTATATGTTTTTATATTTAAGCCGTAATATTTAAAAACGTCCTGACGGGCATTTTTCCCCATATTTAAATTTTTTTTGGGTAAAAAAAAAACGTGCAAAAAAACAAACGAAACGTTTAAAAAATTTTGGTTAAATCTAAGATTTAAAGTAATGTGATAAAAAAAAAATCTCCCCATGAAATTTTCAGATAATTAAAACCTTATTAAAAAGGGCCCAAAAAAAGGGCCCGCATTTTACCCTTTTCTTTCCCCGTGCGCACGCGTAAATATTATCACGTGCGCACGGTTTGCCATCGCTTTTTCAAATAAAAGCAAGGGCTGGATAATTTAGAAATTGAATTCGTTTTAAAAAAAGACTATGGTATCGTTATAGGCCCCAGAATTTAAATGGTTATTTCGATCGATGTGGCTACATAGACTTTTTTATTTTGATGTTTAAAAAAAATTAGGTAATTTTTGGTTTTTTTAAACAAAAAAAAAACCTTTTTTCCCAAGGAAAAATTTCCTTTACCGATTTTTTCCCCTTTGGGTAATTTTTTGTTGGTGGGACAAAATCGGGTTTTTTTTTTTTTTTGGGGGGGGGGGGGGTAAGGAAAAATTGGGTTAAGTTTTTTTTTTGGGGATTTTAAAAACCGGAAAAGGTTTTCCGGTTTCCCTTTTTTTTTTTCCCTTCTTAAAAAGAAATTCCAAAATTGGTTATTTTTGGGAAAAGGAAAAAGGGCGGTTTTTCAGAAAAAGGGGTTCCCAAATTTAAAAAAATTTTTTCGGGGTTTTTTTGTTTTTTTTTCCCCAAAAACTTTTCATTTTCCCCGGCCAAAAACAAAGTTCATGTATAACTGATGAAATTAAAATGCAAAAAAAAGTTTTGGTTTCCGTTTGAAGTGATAAATTTAAATTTTTTCCTATTTACTCTTTTTGCAGAAAAGAACTCGGGCACTGCAGTGAAATGGGGAATTTGTAAATTCGACGATCAACTAATGCTGTCCATTTGATTTGACCTGGCCCTAATGTTTCCCCCTTCTCCCCTTTGTGAAACACAGAGAAACAATTGTGGAGTTTTCCAGGCCAAGCGTGTGCTGGGGGGAAACTGAGTTTTCCCATTTTTTAAACCCATTTTGGGGTCCAGATGTTTTACGAAGGGCTGCCCTGATTTTCATGCGACGTTTACAATATTTTACCCGCAAATTTATGTCGGAAAAAAACCTTTGGTTTTTTACCTTTTTTTTTTAAAAACAGAAATTTTCCCCAGCATTTTTAAGGACTTAAAAGTAACATTTTTAAAAGTTTGATTATAAAATTTCCAAGGGGAAAAAAGGTTTAAATTTTTTCGATTTGTCAAGCCCGGCATCTATTATAATGTACGGTTTATTTTCGTTTCCTTTTGTTTTTTCTTTTTTTTTGTTTTAAGAGCAATAGTAACCTTTTTCTCAACACTTTCCTGAACAGGTTTTAGTTTTTATTTACTTTAAAAACATGAAGTTTTTATGTGGGAATTTATGAAAATTTTTATTTTAACCCTCATTCAAATTTTTTTCCTTTATGTCTATTTTGAAAAACACGCCTTACTAATCTCTTCAACATGCGCAGTTTGTATTCCCAAACAAAATTTTTGCAGTATATTTAACTTTTTTATGTTATAAAATTTAAAATAAATGCTTTTACGTGGAAAGTGTGTACAAAAGTTTCCGGGGGAAGAAAACCGTGTGCCACCGTGTGGAAAAAATTTTTTGCGGACGGAGGGGGAAACGGTGAGGGCACCCGGTGGGCGTTTGGCGATCGGTTTAAACCCCTTTGGCTCCGGGGTGGCCGGCGAGAACCGTCGAAAGTTTGAAACATGTTTCCCAAAAAAATTTCCCTGTAGATACCAAAACGGGGAACACGATAAAAACCCGGTTTTAAAATCGGTAAAAGGCCCGGTTTTTTAAGGGCCCTCGGCCCGGTTTCGATTTCCGTTTTGAAACCCTAAAAGGGATGTGCCCTAAGTTTGTTCCCTTTTTTCCTTATTCCCTTTTTGATAAGGGAAAATTTTGGGTTCCCTTTTTCCTTATTCAAACACAAATAAAGAAAAAAAAAAGGGGGGGCAGAAAGCCCTGATTGTTGTTAAAAAATGTTTATCTATTTGCATGTATTTAAGCATGAGATTATTAAAATAAGAGGTTCCAAGGCATAAGGAAAACCCTTTTTATGAAGAAAATTTCGTAAAAATCGAATAAAGGGAAAAAGGGTTTGGCCTTTTGTTATTCCCTTTAATTTAAGAAATTTAAAGTGGCAAGGTTTAATTTTGGGGGAAAAATGGGGGTTTAAAGTTTTTAATTTAAGGCCCAAAAAAATTTAAAAAAAGAAATTCCTTTAAAACTTTTTTTTAAAAAAAGAAAAATGTGGGTTTTTGGAAAATGGTTTTTTTTTAAACGAAATAAAACGAAAATTGGAAATCAAAGCTTTATTTTAAATTTAAAATTTTCAAAATAATAAAATTTTGAAATTATAAAATTATATGGAAAGGGTTTAGTCTTAAACCCCCCTTTTTTGGAAAATTTAAAGCTGCGATGGAAAAAAAAAACGGCCCTTTTTTAAAAAAGGAAATTTTTAAAGGAAAGAAATTTGCAGATTTCCTTTTTAGATTTTTTTTGATAAATAACAAAATATTTAAAAAAAAAAATAAGAAAATTCCCGGGGAAATTTTCTTTTTTTTTTAAAGAAAAATGAGGGTCCCCCGGAAAAAAATAAGTTATTTCCCTTTATTTCCAAAAGGATTTTTTAAGGAAAAGGGGAAATTTGGAAAATGCCATAATTTTTTTGAAATGGTTATTTAAAGTGGGAAATTACATTTTGGAAAACCCAAAAGGGGGGTTTTCCCCCGGGGGTAAGCTTTTTTATAAAAATGTAATCCCCAATTTAAAAATAAAGGAAAAAGGGGAAATTGGGTTTCCCGGGGTTCCTTTTTAATGGGGGAAATAAGGGGAAAAAAAATTGGAGAGGTTTGTTTTTTTTCCCTTATGGTTAAAAAATTTTATCTGGGAAAAACTATAAGGGTTCAAGTGGGCCTTAAGGGAAAAATTTTTTTTAAAAACCCCTAATGGGAAAAAGGTTGGAACTTTTTCCTTATTTCGCAAAAAGGGGGCCCGTAAAGGCCCAAAAATGATTTTTTTTACCCTTTTGGGACCAAAAGGGGTGTAATTTTAAGCCATGGGGTTTTAAATTGGGGCCCCGTGGCCTAAAAAATTTTTTTTTTAAAAACCCCTAACTTGGAATAAAAAGGGCTTATTCCCTTTTTAAAGCCCTTAAGGGTTTGAAATTTGGGCCCCGATCCCCTAATTTTAAAAATTTTTTACCCAAAAATGGGCCCCAAAAAATTTTAACTTTGGAAAAACCTATATGGGTTCCCAATGTTGGGGCCCTTGGGTTTTTTAAAAAAATTTTTTAATCCCCCAAGGTGGACCCTTATTTGTATTTTATGGGTTAAATTTTTTTTGGGGCCCTTTTTGGGGAAATAAATTTTTCCCCTTGGCCAAAATTTTCTGTTCCTTTTTGGGTTTTTAAAAAAGGGAACCCCTTCCTTTTTCCCCATTGTTTTCCCCTTTAACTTTTTTTTTTTACCTGGAAACCCTTTTAATTGTATTTTTTTCTTAATTTTTTTTGGGGCTATTGTGGGGCCCATTATGGGTTCCAAATTTTATGTTTTTTTCCCCCAAAAAGGAATAAAATGGGCCTTTTTTTTGTTTGATTTTTGCCTTAAAAAAGGGGCCAAAGTTTGGGGGGCCCATATTGTAAAATTTTTTTTTTTTTTCCTTAATTTTTTTTTAGGAAAATTATGGGGTTAAAAAAAATTTTGCCTAAAATTTTTGCCTTTTTGGTTTTGGGTTTAAAGGGCCCAAAAAAGCCTTTTCCCTTTTTAAAAAGGGGAAAAAAATTCTCTTTATCTATTCAAGGGGGGGTGGGAGTGAAGTGGCTTTGCCCTTCCCTTCCCGTTTTCCCCGGGGATTCCCACTTAAACCCAGAACAACCCTTGGAAGGATTTAAAAAAGTTTTCCGGCTCTGCCCAAAAGGGCCCAATTTTGTTTGGGAAGGTTTTTTTTTTTTTAAAAATTTAACGAATACTTAAGGGAAATTTAAAGGCCCAATTCAGGGGTTTAGAATTTTTTTTTTTTTTATTTTTTTAATAGTTAGGGGGAAAGTTAAATTTTAAATTCTGTTAAAGAATCCGCAAAGAAATTTTGGGGGCCCAAATTTTGGGGTTTCTTTTGGTTTTTGGGAAAGGTAAACTTAAAAATGAGTTTCTGTTTTTGGGGATTATTTTTTTTTTTTTAAATTTTGAAAAATTTTTAAAAAATGTTAAAAAAAAAAAACTTTTTGTTTTTTAAAAAAAAAATTTAAAAAATAAAAAAAAAACCAATTTTTTTGGGGGTATTTTTTTTATTTTTGGGGAATTTTTCCGGTGGTTTTAAGCACTTTTCGGTTTTTTTATCCCCAAAGAAAATAATTTTAAAGTTTTTAAAAAATTGTTTTTAAAAATAATTTAAAAAATTTTTTTTAAATGGGGTTGGGAAAAATTAATCATTTTATTTTTAAAAATTTTTTTTTTTTTCCCAAAAAAAACGCTAGGAAAGTCCTTGTTGATCCTAAAAAAATGGTGAACCCCCAAATTCAAGGCCAGGGAAAAGAAAACCAAAAGGAATTTAAACAAATTAATTTAAAAATTAAAAAATTTCCCAAGGGGGTTAAAAACGGGGCCAAAAATTGGTGAAATCCAAAATCCTTTTAAGGCATATACAACCCCTTAACCAAAAAATTTTTAAAAAAAGCATATTTTAAAAAGATTTTTTAAAAAAAAATCCCAAAAAAAAAAGAAAGGTTTTTTTAAAATTCCAAAAAAGGGTTTTTCCCCTTTTGGGTTTTTCAAGGATTGGAAAATAAAAGTTAAAAAAGGAAAAGTTAAATAATTTGGGGGCATTAAAAAAAATTTGAATTTAAAAAGGGTTGGCCTTTCAAAAATACAGGGGGGCTTATGTTTAAAAAATTAACCTTTAAAAATTTTTTGTTTTTTTTTTTTGCCCTTTGTATTTTAAAAAACAAAATTTGGGGGGGGTTTTTTTTTACCAAACCTGAAATTTAAAGCAATAAAAAAATTAAAATTTTGAAAAATTTTCCAAAAACTTAAATTTTTCGTTTTTTTTTTTTTTTTTTATTTAAAATTTTTTTTTCTAAGCGACTTAACAAAAATATTGGCCCGATACACATGGGGGGAAGAAAAAAAAAGGGAAAAGGGAAAAAAGGGAATCCCTACTTTTAAACCTTTAAAACTAATTTTGTTTTACATTTTAAAAAAAAAGGGAAAAATTTGGGCCGAAAAATGTTAAAAAAACAAAAATTTTAAAAAAAATTTAATTATTTTAATTTTAAATTAAAAAGGGGGAAAAAGGTTTGGGAAATTTTAAAAACATTTCTTTTAATTTCTTTTTTTTCAAAAAATGAAAAGAATATAAAATTTGAAAACAAAAAATGGTGATTTTGGAATTTTCTTATTTTTCCCCTTTTCTTTAAAAGGGGTTTTCGGAAAACCGGGAAACAAATTTAATTAAATAAAATTGTAAGGTTTTTGGGGCCCTTTTTAATTAAAAATTTTATTAAATGGACCCTTTAACCCAAAATATCACTTTATTTAAAAGGGGATATTCTTAAAAGGGAAACCCCCGGGTTTTGACAATTTTTTTTCCTTTTTTAACTTTTAAATTTTTTCCCTTTTTTATAGTTAATGAATTACCTTTTTTAGGAAAAAAGAGGGGAATCCTGTTTGTTTTGTTTCATTGGGTTTTTCCCGGGTTTTTGGCAAAAGGGGTTTTAAGGGGGTTTTGGGCAATTTTACCTTTTTTTTCTTTAAAGGGGTTTTTTTTATATCAATTTTATCCCTTTTTTATGTTTCTTAAATTTTTCCGGGGGTTTTTTATAAAAAGGGGGACCCCACTTTTTTAAAATTTTAAAGGGGAGTTGATTGGATCAATACTTTTTTGGAACCCAATGAGCCGTCTTCTAAAAAAGATTTTTTTAAAATTTTCAAAGAAATTCAAAATAAGTGTTAAGGAAAATTTTTAATTTTTTGCCAAAGGGGGGAAGGTTCCCGCAAGATAAAACGACAAAAAATAAAGACCCCAGAGTGCGAACACAACTTTGATGCTAACGTCAAATCTGACGTCTTTTGGGACGTCATTGAAAATTAAAAATGATAGAATTTAAAAATTTGAATATTTTAGTCGAGGCAATTTAATTTTCATATTGCTCAGACCTGAAAACAAACTGAAATAAACTCTTGGATTTGGTTGGAAAAAGAGGAATAAAAAATAATAAGAAGAAACATAACAAACCCTATACGTTTTCCGCAGGTTTGCGGAAAGCCGTAAAAATAATATATTGCATTACAGGGAGAAATATGACAAAATTTGTGCTTAAAATATATAAAGTGTCATTTATAGGGACCATCTAAAAATCAAAGCGCTAATAGCGCTGAGAGAACGTGGGTTTTTTAAAACGATGATGTCTCTTTCTTTTTTTTATCAAAGTAAATTCAACTAGAAGTCGTTTGTTTAAGATACAAAAAGAAGCGGCTTTCGTTTGCTTATTTCAAAGGTATAAAATAAATAATCTAATACAAAAAAATGGAATAATGATGCATAATAATGTATGATTTAATACGTAAATCATCATTATATTAAATATATACTTAATTATGTTCAAAAATAAGCTTTAGATCTTTTTTTTTTCCCTTTTCATCTTTAAGGAAGATATTGAGAAAGCAAAAATATGGATCTTATTTGATTATGCACCCGTTTTCTATCATTCAGGAAAAAACAACAACAACAACAACAAAAAAAAAAAAAAAAGGAAAATTTTAAGATAATAATAGATAATAATATCCCCAAGAATTGTTTTCTTACGTTATTCAATCGATTTAATTTTGTTTAATTTTTATTTAATATTTTTCTCTTTGTAAGCATATGACTTAACAAATATTCATTGCAATTTGACCCACAATTGAAATTGTAAAAAGAAAAAAAAAATACTTTGAAATCCATGACTTCACCCTTTAAATTGATTACATGTGCAAAATTGGATGGAAACAAAGGCAGAGGTGTAAGCAAAATTATGAAAATACTTTCTCATTCTATAATAACGTTATAAACATCTTGAAACTTTCAACTATTCATTTGCTTTATAAATTTGCTTATTTTTACAGATTTAGAAAAAGAAACCGTTAAACATTTGGAAAACAGAAAAAAAATAGTAGAAAAACATGTATTTGTCATTTTCTTCAGGTTTGCAGAAAGCTGTGATAAACAAATGCAATATTATATCCATATTTTTCTGGCTCTAATACTTATATCAGGAGGCTTTGTAACATTAAAATGTAACTTAAGAACCAAAGTTCGAAACTCGGTATCGCCATGCATCTTAATCTTTTCAAATTTAGAAATTTGAATGTCAAGGTGCACATCTACATCTAAAATATATCTTCTGTGAAAATATCAAGATAATCCGACCAGAATTGAAGGCGGTAGAGCGCGAACAAACTCTTGAAGCTGACGTCATATCTGACGTCGTTTGACGTCATTGAAATAAAAATAAATGAATTAATAAACTTAAACTTTTGAATCTCAGCAATACAATTTTCAAAAAGATTAGGTCAAAGTCGTGATAACAGAGCGAAAGAAATGTTTCAAAAAGATGTTTTTTATCGTTTTATGAGGTCATAACCACGTGACTTAAGAAAAAAAGCCTTTAAAAAAATTGGAAGCAGACCTTTAGGCCGATATGCTGTCTAATTTTCATGCTTCTAACTCATTAGTTGGCCTTGTAACATAAAAATATAATTTTAGGACCTAAGTTCGAAACTCCGTTTTGCCATAAAAAATAACAATCTTTTTGAATTTGGAAATATGAATTCCAAGGTGCACATCTACATCCTAAAATACATCTTCTGTGAAAATATCAAAATGATCGGACCAGAAAGAAGGCTCTAGAGCGCGAAAACACTTTTAAAGCTGACGTCAAATCTGACGTCATTTGACGCCATTGAAAATTAAAAATAAATGAATTTATTAATTTAAACTTTTTAATCGCTGCAATACAATTTTCAAAAAGATTGAGTTAAAAGTAATGATACCAGAGCTAAAGAAATTTTTCAAAAATATGCTTTTTGTCTATTGTATGACGTCATAACCACGTGACTTGAGATAAAATCTTTTAGGAAATAGAAAGCAGACCTTTTGGCCAATATGCTGTCCAAATTTCATGCTTCTAGCGCATTAGGTGGCCTTGTAACATTAAAAACCAATTTTTGGACGTAAGTTCGAAACTCGGTTTTGCCATAAAATTTCAGTTTTTTTCGAATTTGGAAATTTGAATGCCAGGGTGCACATCTACATTCTAAATACATTTTCTATAAAAATATTAAGAAAATCGGACCAGAATTGAAGGCTCTAGAGTGCGAAAACTTTTTAAGCTGACGTCAAATTTGACGTCATTTGACGTCATTGAAAATTGAAAACACTTGATTTTAAAAATTTATACTTTTTTGTCGAAGCATTTTAATTTTCATGTTGCTTGGCCATTGGCAACATATATAAATTAACTCTTGAATTAGGTTGGAAGAAGAAGAAGAATAATAATAACTAGAAGTCGTTTGTTTAAGATACAAACGAAGCGGCTTTCCGTTTGCTTATTTCAAAGGTATTGAATATATAAGTTAATGCAAAGAAATGGAATAATGTTGGCTAATAATGTTTAATTTAATACGTAAATCATCATTATCATAAATATATACTTATGTTCAAAATTAAGCTTTATATTTTTTTTCATTTTCATCTTCTTAGGAAGATATTAAGAAAGCATATATATGGATCTTATTTGATTAAGCAACCGTTTACTATCATGCAGAAAAAAAGACAGGAAAATTTTAAGATAATACAATCCTCAAGATTTTTTTCTTACGTTAGTCAATCGATTTTAAAGTTTTTTTTATTCTTTATTTAATATCTTTTTGTTCGAAAGCATATTACTTAACAAATATTCATTGCAATTTGATCCACAACTGAAATTGTAAAAAAGTAAAAAAAATATACTTTGAAATCCATGACTTTCAACCTTTAAATTGATTGATTTTACATTTGCAAACAAAGACAGAGGTGTAAGCAAAATTATGAAAATACTTTCTTATTTCTATGTAATTAACGTTATAAATGTCTTTGCTTTATATATTTGCTTATTTTTACAGATTTAGAAAAGGAAACCGTTAAACATTTGGAAAACATAAAAAAATTAGTAGAATAACATGTATTTGTCATTTTCTTCAGGTTTGCAGAAAGCCATGATAACAAACGCAATATTATATCCGTATTTTTCTGGCTCTAATAATAATATCAGGAAGCTTTGTAGCATTAAAATGTAACTTAAGAACCAAAGTTCGAAACTCGGTATCGCCATGAAATCTTAATCTTTTCAAATTTAGAAATTTGAATGCCACGGTGCACATCTACATCTTAAAATACATCTTCTGTGAAAATATCAAGAAAATCGGACCAGAATTGAAGGTTCTAGAGCGCGAACAAACTTTAGCTACGTCAAATTGACGTCATTTGACGTCATTGAAAATTAAAAATGAAAAACAGATCATTTGACGGTAAACTTATTGAAAACATTATAAAATATAATGAATTTATAAATATAAACATTTAAATCGCTGCAATAGAATTTTCAAAAAGATTAAGTCAAAAGTCATGATACCAGAGCGAAAGAAATGTTTCAAAAAGATGTTTTTTGTCGTTTTATGACGTCATAACCACGTGACTTAAGGAAAAAGGCTTAAAAAAATGGAAGCAGACCTATAGGCCGATATGCTGTCCAATTTTCATGCTTCTAACTCATTAGCTGGCCTTGTAACATTAAAATATAATTTTAGGACCTAAGTTCGACACTCGGTTTTGCCATAAAAAATAACAATGTTTTGGAAGTTAGAAAGTTGAATACCAAGGTGCACATCTACATCCTAAATACGTCTTCAATGAAAATATCAAAATGATCGGAACAGAATTGAAGGATCTAGAGCGCGAACAAACTTTTTAAGCTGACGTCAAATCTGACGTCATTTGACGTCATTGAAAATTAAAAATAAATGAATTTATAAATGTAAACACTTTAATCGCTGCAATACAATTTTCAAAAAGATTGAGTTAAAAGTAAGATACCAGAGCGAAAGAAATTTTTCAAAAATATGATTTTTGTCTATTGCATGACGTCATAACCAGTGACTTGAGATAAAATCTTTTAGGAAATAGAAAGCAGACCTCTTGGCCGATATGCTGTCCAATTTTCATGCTTCTAGCGCATTAGGTGGCCTTGTAACATTAAAAACTAATTTTAGGACATAAGTTCGAAATTCGGTTTTGCCATAAAATTTCAGTTTTTTCGAATTTGGAAATTTGAATGCCAGGGTGCACATCTACAATATGAAAAGACATTTCCGTAAAAATATTAAGAAAATCGGACTAGAATTGAAGGGTCTAGAGCGCGAACAAACTTTTTTAGCTGACGTCAAATCTGACGTCATTTGACGTCATTGAAAATTGAAAACACTTGATTTTAAAAATTTATACTTTTTTGTCGAAGCATTTTAATTTTCATGTTGCTTGCCTATGGCAACATATATAAATTAACTCTTGAATTAGGTTGGAAGAAGAAAATAATAATAAGAAGAAGAAAAATAAACATAACAAACCCTATACGTTTTCCGCAGGTTTGCGGAAAGCCGTAATAATAATAAAAGAAGAAAAATGATTCGTCTAAACGAATGATAGGACTTTCTGCAACCTGTGTTACTGCAAAAGCAGAGATAAGTTCATTTAGACTACCTCTGAAGTATTTCATGTTCATGCTGAACAATTGACATTATATTCCGCGAAAAATAAGCGTTTAGTTACGAAGAAAAAAAAAGTAGCAGTAGTAGTAGTATGCTTATGACGTCATATGACGTCACGACTCAAAATATATGTAGATATTGTGCAGAACTGCAAACTGTGTAAGTTTCAACTTTCTATCTCATCCCGAAGTTCTTTTAACCCTAAAATGAAATTTTTGGTCCTAATGTTCGATTCTTACTTCAGCCACAATACTTCGGTATTTTCGGAATTAAGGTTAGCTGACAAAATATTCACACCTTAGTTTCAAGATGTACCATCTGTAAAAATTTGAAGAAAATATGATCAAAAATGGCGACTGTAGAGCGCGAACACCATTTTTCACTATTTTATAGCTCTGACGTCATATGACGTCATAGGGTGCTGAAGAAGCTTCTGTTCAAAAGCGCATACTTTACTGTCATAACTCTGAAATTTTCATTATTCTGAACAACTGGCATCATGTCGAAATCATTGCCCTTAAATAAAAATTAAGAAGTATGCTTATGACGTCACATGACGTGATATGACGTCACGACTCAAAATATGTGTAAAAATTCTGCAGAACTGCAAATGTGTAAGTTTCAACTTTCTATCTCATCCTGAAGCTCTTTAATCCTAAACTGAAATTTTCGGTCCTATGTTCGAATCTTATTTCAGCAACAGAACTTCGGTCTTTCGGAATTTCGATTAGCTGACAGGATATGCACACCTTAATTTCAAGATGTACCATCTGTGAAAATTTAAAGAAAATCCGACCATAAATGACGGCTGTAGAGCGCAAACACCATTTTTCACTATTTTTAGCTGTGACGTCATGTGACGACAAAGGGTGCTGACAATCATTGAAATCAAAATTTCCTCACGTGACTAATAACCCATAAAAATTTCATCGTCCTAGGACTATTGCAACATATTAAAATAAGCGTTTAGTTAGGAAGAAGAAAAGAATAATAATAATAAAAATGACGTCACGTGACGTCATATGACGTTTATTTTCACATAATTGTTAAGACACCCAGAGACCTACTAACTGACAAAATTTCAACTTTCTATCTCAAATAGGACAGTTTATATAAGCATTTAAAAATTGACGTCCTTGGTTCGAATCTTGGATCCGCCAAAGATGCTTGGACTTTTCGAATTTTGAGAAACAGACACCGGTATACACAATAAGAACGCAATATACACATTCTGTGAAAATTCGGTCCCATTAATAATGGCTCTGGACCGTGATACAAACTTTCGTTGTTAATTTCAAATGTGACGTCATATGACGTCATAAGCTTCTGAAGATCATTGAAATCGAAATTTAAGCGTCTGAATCATTTGTCATTAAATTTTCATTGCCCTTCGACAATTTCAACATATAGAAATACTCTTTTTAATATTAGAAATATATTATCATATAATGACGTCACGTGACGTTCTACGACGTTTATTTTCACAAAATGTTTAAGACTCTTAGAGACCTATATACTGACCAAATATCACTTTTCTATCTCAAATAGGAACGATTTTATAAGCATTTAAAGATTTACGACCTTGGTTCGAATCTTGGATTCGCTATAGAACCATGGACTTTTCGAATTTTGAAAAACGGACACCGAGATGCACAACTAGAACTTAATATACACATTCTGTGAAAATTTGATGAAAATCGGCCCATTAATAATGGCTCTGGACCGTGTACAAACTTTCGTAGTCAATTTCAAATGTGACGTCATATGACGTCATAGGCTTCTGAAAATCATTGAAATCGAAATTTCTGCATCTTAAGCATGCGGCATTAAATTTTCATTGCCCTTCGAAAATTTCAACATAAAGAAATAATCTTGTTAGAATTAGAAATTCATTATCATATAATGACGTCACGTGACGTCATATGACATTTATTTTCACAAAATGTTTAAGACTTCCAAAGACCTATATACTGACCGAATATCATCTTTCTATCTCAAATAGGACCGATTTTATAAGAATTTGAAAATTTACGACCTTGGTTCGAATCTTGGAATCGCTATAGAACCTTGGACTTTTCGAATTTTGAAAAACGGACACCGGGATGCACAACTAGATCTTAATATACACATTCTGTGAAAATTTAATGAAAATCGGTTCATTAATAATGGCTCTGGACCGCGTACAAACTTTTGTAGCTTATTTCACGTGTGACGTCATATGACGTCATAGAGATATGAAAATCATAGAAATCAAAATAACATCTCTTGGAGAATATGACATCAAAATTTCATTGTCCTTGGACCATATTATCATATATAATTATGTGTTTAAAAATTAGAAATTTGATGACGTCATATGACATCACAAGACGTCCATTTTCACAAAATATTTAAATCTATCGGAGATCTATATACTGACAAAATATCAACCTTCTGTCTCATTTAGGGACGATTTTATGAGCATTTATCAATTTGACGTCCTTGGTTTGAATCTTGCAGTTGCCATAGAACCTTAGGCTTTTCGAATTTTAAAAAAAAACGGACAACGGGTTGCACAATTTAAAGTTAATATACACATTCTGTGAAAATTTGATAAAAATCGGTTCATTAATTATGGCTGTACACCGCGTACAAACTTTTGTAGCAATTGCCAAGTGTGACGTCATATGACGTCATCGGCATATGAAAATTATAAAAAAAATTAATTACGCATATGAATAATATGCCATCGAAATTTCATTCTCCTAGGACGATTGCAACATAACCGATTATTTTGCAATTTCGATTGCTTTTGGGTGAATGTTGCCGAAATCAGGTGTCATATACATTTAAAGGGTTGCTCTGTAAGTTGGGATTGGATTGTGGAAAACATACATAATGGCACATGCGTCGTATATGCGGATAAGTATGTAATTTTTCGCAGTTTGTAGGAGGTTTACAAAATTCATATCTGATCAGATATGCCCCTTGTTCAGGAAGACCCAGGTCTGCAGTCTAAAATCTAACATTGATAAGTTCAAGTCCATCATTGAGAAAGATGCGCGTTTTAATGTCAGACAGCTAGCACGGCTAGCACAAATGGAAAACCTGGATCTGTCCATTTCATTCTGAAGAAACGTCTTAAGTTAACGAAGATAGTTAATGCTCGATGGATCCCCCATCTGCTCACCGATAAGCAGAAACGTTCGAGGGTGCAAATGGCAAAGCAACGTTTGAAGAAGTACTCAAAATATTAGAAGATGATTGTGTCAATTAATGGTGAGAAATAGGCCATCTTTATGAGACAAAGCGGAAGGTGGACAACAGGATATAACCTCTCTGGAACCTGACAAAAGGCCCAGTATTGCACAACGATCAATAGGGTAAAGAAGGTATTATACGCCATTGTCTTCAGAAAGTGTAGGCCAGTCATGCAAGTACTATCGCATCCTCTCTACTGACCTTTCCTCCCTTCGTATTTGTAAAATAAATAAACATTCTGGTAGGGGATATAGGTCAAGAGGAGTATTTTTGGGGGTCAGCAGTTAACCATTTTCTCAAGAGTGTATCCAAAGACGTTAATGGAAATGCTTAAAAAATTGATTAAAAGATTCAAACTATGTGTTCTTGACTTAAGGGAATATTTCGAAGATTGACTAGACAAACATGTCGACTTCTGATTAATATTTTTGAGAAAAAATAATCTACAGAAGTTTTCGAACAACCCTTGTTGTAAATTATTCAATGTGATTCACACAGTATCTGCCCTTGAAATATGATTCAAAATGACGCGCGGCGTTGACCCGCCATACGAAGATGTCATAATACAGTCACTTCATGCAAATAAAAAGTAGATTATTAAAAACCAATTGAGTCTTCGTTAACCAGTTTGATTTTTCGATGGTGTTCTTACCTGTATAAGCGGCTATAAGCAGAGTTCCTATGGATTAAATCGTATCTCAAAAAACAGGTATATGGAATGACCACATTTTCTAAAGGTCACATAGAATTTTTGCCAATTTCGGACAAAGCAAATACTTAAAAATCAATTTGGTTACTGTCTCATTTGAAAATATATCATTGAGTTAAAGGATGTCAATATGTAAATAGTTTGAGTTATAATAAGAGATGTGTCAATAACAAGAGAAAAATTATAAAAGTTATTAAGTGTATACACATCAGTTGTCAATACGACCAGCCACCTGTTTATTTCGTTCAGCAATCCGTCTCCGGTTGCCACGTAGTAAAGCGTCCGCCATCGGAGCGGGAGATCGGGTCACGTGTTCTCGTAAAATACTTATAAACCTGGTTTACTGTTACCATTGGCACCTGATATGCAAAGCCATATACAATAGTTCAGAAATGCAGATATTATAGAGCCAAGATGTACTTGAAAACACAATGCCCCGTTTGAGCTAAACGTCTATTGCCGCATCCAAGGGGGTAAGATAAAAAAAATGATGTCATTTGAAAGTATTCATTAATGGAGAAAGTATGTCCCGTGTATATGAATGTGTAATGCTATTGAAAAGAAATCATTTGAAAAAGAATGGTAATTAAAGAATAATTAATATAACCAGGTAAAATCCTGGATGTCGGCCTCTGCTCTTCTCTTACTTACTTATATTTGAAGTCCTGTGTAGTTTACAAGTAATGTTCAAGACAAAAATTTAAGGGAGATAATTAAAAAAGGGGGACAAGTAGAGTTATGGTTCTTGGTAACGGGACTACTCATACTTACCATTTTTTATAATCCAATTTTAAGTCTTTATTTTGTATTGTTTGCAAGTTATGTCCCTTCTTGGAACGGGACTACTCACTTTCTACCGACAAAAAATAAATAAATAAGGGGAGATAATTCAAAATTTAGATTAGCTTACGTTCCTTAATCACTGCATTACACACTTATCATCAATGCATATCAATGCGGATGCATACAATTTTAATAAGAAAGACCCTTCATCTGTACTGTAACGACTGCACAGCACGCAATGTTTAAAAAGCTCATCAAGGCATGAAAATATGTAAAAACCACATGCACAAATTATAGTGAGTATAGTCGGTAGTGTGTTGTCTATATCGGTTAAAGATCTGCGAATTATGATAAGCAAAAACCGATTTTATTCATATTAACAATTCATACGAGGGACGTGTGTATGATCTTTAAATATATCCTGTTTTATACGGAGCGAGACTGCTGTTTCATAAGCAAATAAGATCGACAGTCGAATCGACAGCTTGAAAAAATGCCCAAATTAAACACCCTGTAACCACCAGTATCCAAACCGACGACTGGAACCACAGCCAGAAATAGAAAATAACCCTAGAAACAAATGAATGGGGAAAAAATTGGGTGTCACCGTTCTGATTTTTTAGTTATCTGAAAGTGAGTTTTTTTTTTTTTTTGGGGGGGGGGGCCTTTTTATGTAATAAAAGGGCAGATAACTCAATACTATGGGCTAGCAAAACTTCATTTAATTTCAACTCGATGTTTGGTACTGTATTCTCTGTCACTGTGTAAATGTTTTGAAATTCAATGCAACAGATTTCATACTATAGTCGCATACGCGAATATATACAGAAATTTTCTTAATTTAAAAAAAAAAGAAAGAAAAAAACAAAAAAAAAAACGCAGTATGTTTATACGATGAAGCATATTGCAAAATCTTTTGAACAGAACTTTGCATAATGAAACAACACACATTAATGTGAAATAAAATAAGGTATCAAAAGGCTTCATTATTAGTCCTCTGCCCTTGTAAATTACATAAAAAAGCAACAACAAAAAATCCCTTTCAGGGGCAGATAACTAAAAAATGAAAACGGTGATCCCCATTTTTCCCCATAAATGTTGTTTAATTGTTTTTAATCATGCAAAGTTTTAGAAAAAATTATGACTAGCTTTAATTTTTCTTCTTAAGGTATTCCAACTTTTATAGCCATATTTCATTTCCTAATTGGATGGTAATATTTCTATGATTGGAGTCACTTTAAAAGTCACTTTAAAATCGCTCATAAATAAAAAAAAATCACCGAGAGTTTTATCAAGTTTTCACCGAGAGCTTCAATTTCTTTAAATGTGTAAATAAAAGAAAATGAATCTTGAGAAAAAACTCATGGTAGAAAGCTACATTAAATGATTTTGTTTCAAATTTCATAAATAGATCCAAACTTCCCCGTAGAAAATGGAGATAACCACAGTCTTTAAGTTTTCAACGGAGATAATTTATATTTATCAGAGGAGATAACTCATGATTATCAGGGGAGATAACCAAAAAGCTTCAGTCAGGTTTACATAGTTTGATATCTTGAAGCTTATATTGTCAAGTAATATTTGTATGTTTTTGGTGAAATTGGTGGCATTAACAACATTAAACATTTAATAAATCAGTTAGGTACTGTTTTCCATACACTGTCCTCAAAAGCCATAACCTTGTTATTTATAGCTTATAGCCTGGTCATATAAATATGTCTGTTTTCATCAGCACATAAGTCGTCTTACTGTAAGGTTGGACATTTCGTTGATTCATTTCTAAAAAAAACGCGAGATCTGTAGAATGAACCACATGGGCTCGAAGTTGCATGGGGCAAATCATTTCGTACTTAATGGTAGCAGTAAAAATAGGAAAGGAAGACACTATTTTCGGCTATTTTATGAATATCGCATTTTCGGCAAATAACGATCAATAAAATGGTTCATATGCATTTGAAATGAATAGATATAATGAATCGTGTCGTTTCCCGTGTTGTTTTTACTCTTTAAATGACTTACATGTGTTTTAATGTCCCAATCGAGCTTGACAACAGTCGGAACCGGCTACTTCCGGTTTCTTTTCTAAAGAAGAAAATGTAAGCGCTCATTGGTCAATATATTTAAATCAAATACTGTGTAAGCCGGTAAGACTTCCCTGTGCCTTCTTGTCCGACAATGATTACATTGCGCCCACTTTCGATCGCGTTGTTTATGCTATTCTGGACCTCCGTAACTTAATGAAGTTTTCCCGGGAAATGTCAGTTTCGTTTACATTTTGATTGACCAATTAAAAGTTGCCTTTATATTCACTTCTAAAGAAACCGGAAATAGGTTTCCCCGGCTCTTGTCAAGCTCGATTGGAACAATAAATTAACGATATTATCGTTACAAGAGAAAAACTACCTCATTTACGTTAAGGAATTTCTTAATTTATTCATTTATAACAAAACCTGGTTCATTTTCAATGTTGAATTTCGTTATAAACGCGTTTTTCCAAATTTGGTCTCAGAACAGTGTCTTCCCTTTCTATTTTTAATGTTACCACTAAGTACGAAATGATTCGCCCCATGCAACTTCGAGTCCCTGTGGAATGAACGACTTTTGTGGGGATTAAAATTCGTGGAGAAAATCATCGAAAATTAGAGGCTTCCGAAAATGAATGAATGATTTCACGGTATTTACAATTTGTATGTTCCGTTTTCGTTTCAGCAATTTGCAGTATTACGCGGAGGGCTGCACCAAAGTTACACGTTTACTTCTGGGTGTTTTCACGAGCCTGGGCTGCCTGGTTGCCTCCCTTGTGTTGTCATGGAAACTGACCCTGGCAACACTGTCCATCTTCCCTCTTACCATTGTCATAGGGAAGTTCTACGCCATAGTAAGTCTGTTTGTTACGAGAGTTACTAACAAATCGTGATAAATGTGTAAACATGAATATCTGGTGTTTGATACAGCAAGATAAGCATAAGTTATCGCTTATGTTTTAAATTTTATGGAGTACTCAGTACTAGTTCTTCCAAGGAACTTGTCTCCCGTGTATCGGTGCTATACACTAGGCACGTAAAAAAAGGAGTCTGTTCGCAAAATGAGCTAAGGTATCGCATCCGGACTTCCTTATATTCAACCATGTCTCTTCAACTAGGTGTCTCTTCAGCAGTAAAAAGGGATTTCCTTGACCGCAAGGTCTAGATATGGCCATAAAAATCGGTAAATGATTGCTAGCCATTACTATAACAGAAGAAGAAGAGAGAATGTATATAAAGATAAATATATAATATATAAATATATATATTGTTGACGAACCAAAGTATACGCGTCATCCCATGGAAGGATATCGCGACTGTTCACCGAGCACCGTGAAAAATTGACACATCTCTAGTAAACAATATGTGGACAACAGACGGACGAAGTGACATCAGTAGTTCAGTTGCGCAAAGAGCAAAGTACACGAATATCTCCTTTTTTATTCAGGGTTTGTCCATCACTGCAAAGAAGTCTCTGGAAGCATACAGTAAAGCAGGGGCCATCGCAGAAGAAATTCTAACATTAATTAGAACGGTTACAGTATTTGGTGCCCAAGGAAAGGAATGTCAAAGGTAATGATTGAGTTTCCAATGGTGTCCGTATAAGTTTATACACTGTTTCTATTTTTATTTAACTTTAATTGAGAAAACTTTCAATAGTCACTGATGCTTCGTCTCAAACAAGGTTATGAGGTTCCGAGCGTTTCCGAATGCGATCGAATTGTTTTTGATTGTGTAAGGTAATCTTCGTGTGAACTCGTGTGTCAGTTAAAAAGTCGGCGGTTTCGATATTCATATATCTTTGTCTATTTCAATATTTCGACTTTTCTGGGAATATAAATGCTGCACGCTACATTTTTATACAGTGTTAAAATATACAACTTTGTGTCAAGAATGGTAGGGATGAATGTTAGACCTAATACATATTTAGAATATCTGCATGAATTTAAAGCGGGGGAGGGGGTATACATTCTCGTATATGAGAAACGGTTTAATGTAGAACACCACTAATTACTCAAGTTATTTTTTAAATAAATATAACAACACAATGCATTAAAAAAGATTTTTAATGACTTCAAGAATCCTTCATCCCATATTGTAAATTATATTCTATTTTTGTTAAATTGTATATATGTGAAACAGTGGTAGAAATTACAGTTGTTATGTTTCTGACAGGTATAATGAAAATCTCGCAGCTGCCGGGAGAGCCCTGTTAATAAGAGCAAGTCTGATAGGTTTGGGGAATGGCCTGTTTCTTATACTCGCGTTCAGTATGGCATCCATTGCTGTAGGCTTGGGGTACCACTTGAACAACACAGGAGAAGCTACCGTGGGAGACGTATTTACAGTAAGTCCTAATTACATTCTCAATTTAAAAGAGTAAATATTTTTGGGGACAGATTTATATGTATTAACATCGTCTAGCAAAGACAAGTGTAACGAAAGGGGCCGTGTTCAAGTGGTGACTTACTCGATTGTGGATCCGAAGGTTATGGATTAGAAAACAATTGGGGCAAGGAAATTTCATGACCTTCCCAGACTCAAAGTACTGGTCCAAACAAGGATCCGTCTAGAGAGATTAGTGTAAGTTGTAGCAGCTTGTCTTCTAATCGACGTAAAATAAATAAATAAATAAATAAATAAATAAATAAATAAATAAATAATATAAAACAGGTTTAAAGTAAGAGTAACCGTGTAGACAGAAAATGCGTCAGATTATTATTTTTGAAATGATTGCATTCCAGAAAGAACAAAACGACAATATTTCCTGTCTTTAGACTACAGTAAATGTTCAATAGAAAAAATAATTTTATTTATGTTTTTGTTATTTCAGACCTATATATCGAATTCATTGATCACAAATGGTAATGTATTTTAAGAATTATTAATTTATGGTACAAAACACATGATGGCATTATAGAATCGTATTCATTTTTTCAAAGTGACTTTCTAACATACGTGTATACTTTGTGTTAGAATGTAAGCTATATATTAATTTACGCAAACAATTTATACCACGATTCTATTGGTTTCGCCCGAACATGCATACATTACTTCAATTATTTGAATCAAAAAATGAAAATACCATTAAGAAATTGAGTATTTATATAATAATAGCTTTCGAGATAAGAAATTCCATCATTTGATATTGTGTATGATATGCATTTGATATTGTATATGATGTGTGTATGTCAGTTTTATGTAAATCTGAGTGTGGATGTGAATTTCATTTATGGTTTTTATGTATACCATTCAAACTCAGCGCCTTCTCTGCAAAATTGTATCATAATACTGTCCTAATTAAAATAGGTATCATAATATTACATAAACACGAGCATTAATATTATTAGCTACTTAATTTATTTTATAACTGGTCAATTAATCAAAGTATTTGTGTACGAATTGTCAAATCTAAAGCAGCAGTTTTATTTATATGTATTGTGTATTGTTGCCATGTTACGTCATGTACTGTTTATGTATGATGTATATTGTCTCCTGGGCCCAAGGCCTATTGACTTATAAAATAAACTTTCTTCTATGTTATAAAAATACATAATAGGTTGTGGATTTGAACCCCGTTTGGGGAAAAGATTTTCCCGTGACCTTCTTAGGCGTAAAGTACAGGTCCAATCCAGGAACGACTGAGAAGGATTAGTGTAAGTTTGTTTCGACGTTAACTAAGTATAAACGGTTTAGGTGTGTTGAACATAGGACCCCTGTTGTTTTGTCGTATGCTTTTAATATTAAATGGTATGTAAAACAATAAGACAATAAAATATATCGAAATAAATCATTCTTATTAAATCAGACGCTCCTCATGGTTCTGATGTCAGTAATCCAAGCCTTACAAGGTCTTCAAGCCCTGGATGTTATAATGTCTGGAACAGTGGCCTCCAAATCAATATTCGATCTGATCGACACCAAGGAGGAAGCAGACGACAACGAGTCCGGTATTCAACCAAGTTCAATAGAAGGCAACCTGCAATTTTCTTCTGTGTCGTTTTCATATCCATCACGAGAAAACCACAAGGTATTTTTGCATTAAGGTGTTTAGTCAGTGTGTGTACAGTTGAACCTGCAATAGTGACCACCTGTATTATAAGCGGTCATAACCATGCATTTAACGACCACTTGTATTAAGCGGTCAATCTGTATATAGCGGCCATCTCTGTTATTTAAGCGGTCAACATGGGCATGTATAAACGGACCAACTTGTATTAAGCGGTCAATCTGTATATAGCGACCACCTGTATTAAGCGGTCAACATGCATTTAACGACAACTTGTATTAAGCGGTCAATCTGTATATAGCGGCCACTGTATAAGCGGTCAACATGCTCGACATTTATAACGCAACGTAAGCGACCTGTATTAAGGTAAATTTTAACAATGATAGCGGTCAATCTTATATAGCGACCACCTGTATTAAGCGGTCAACATGCATTTAACGACAACTTGTATTAAGCGGTCAATCTGTATATAGCGGCCACCTGTATTAAGCGGTCAACATGCATTTAGCGGTAAGTTTTGATATTACATTCTAGCATATTAGTATTTGTTTAACCTTCATTAAGAATCAGAGATAGTCTGTAAATGAAGGTTAAACATATACCAAAATGCTAGTTTGGTAATATTTATAAAACTTACCGCTAAATGCGGGTTAACTGCTTAATACAGGTGTCCGCTAATGCAGGTTCAACTGTTAGTCAAATATGTGAATGTTTTGTAAATCGGGACTGATAGAAAAGGTTTATATGTGATTTCAGAATGATTATTTAGTGTTAAATATTGATGTTGAAGTTCGAGCCTGGAGTTATATAGTGTTATTCCGCTAAACTGTCTTTTTATTCTATATACCTGTGTTTTTTATTTCATAAAAAGTCATTCATTTCAGGATCTGATAACATTTTAACTTTTACAAACAACAAAATTGGTCCGGTGAAAACATAGGTTTTATCGTAACGTTTTATCTAGAGCGCCTGTCGACTCAGATTCTCATTCGGAACCTTTTCATGAGTTTCGGTCTTTTTCGTAGGTTTAACATGGGACCTGTGAACCGTACAGAAATAATACAGGATGAAATATATTGTATAGTCACGTGAAAAAAGAATTCTTCTCTCATTGGATGTAAAGAATAAATTTTCTGTATGATACTGCTGTGCTGATGTTTACCATCTCAGTCTAGCTAATTTCAGATGGAGGAAGTGCACAGAGGCACCATCGACCAACCAGAAGCCAAACTTCACGCAGCAGTTACCTCCCTTGAGCGTCCAAGGGAGATCACTGCGTGGAATTTGACCACAAGCCAGCTGGGACTCTTCCTCTACTTTTAAAAATCCGATGTATCAGACCGATTATCAAACTTATAGCGGTGAGGGTTATATGATAACGACTATGTGTGCCCCTCTTAATGTAATGGTATTTTTAGACATTAAACTACATTTACAATCTGTAAAATATTATCAACTTTACCAGTACACTTCACACGCTGTTTAAGGTACTAAAAGGTCTCAGTTTGAGGATCGACCCTGGTACGACAATAGCTCTCGTTGGAAGCTCCGGAAGTGGTAAAACTACTGTGGTTCAACTGCTGGAAAAGCTGTATCGTGTAAGCGACGGGGAGGTAAGTAAATAAAACATCACTTACGACTCAAAAACAGGCACAAAACCTCCACATTTAAGTAACACTTTTTTTAAATCTTTTCTCGCATATATATTGAACACCCCTCACGTACATGTTGAACGCCCATCACATACTTAATGAACGCCCTTCCTGTACATCACGTACTTGTTGACCGCCGTACTTGTTGAACGCCCCTCACGTACTTGATTAACGGGCCTCCATTTCTTACAGATACTTTTAGATGGAACCAACATCAACCATATCGAAACGGGCTGGTTACGCCGTCACATAGGTATGGTATCTCAAGAACCAACCCTCTTTTCCACGACTATTGAAGAAAACATTCGATACGGGAACGAGGCTGCATCACGCGCAGACATAGAGCGGGATACGTTTATAAAACAGCTTCCAGAGTGAGTTTACAAAATTAAAAAAAAATCGCTTTCATATGGTACATCTTGTAATTTTGCTACATTATTCTATTTATTTATTTTTAGTTTATTTTTTTGACACGGAAAGCATCTCCCGTTGGAGTTTATAATGTCTGATATATTAAAGAGTTGGCTGTAAGACATAATGTCTAGGAAAGGCAATCCTAGATATAATAGGCAGTTATAGTACCTTAAATTGTAGTTTATAGTGAATAAAGTAAAAGAAAGCAATGAAGGCCGAGAAGTAAATGGAGAGAGAGAGAGAGAGATAGAGAGAGGGGGGGGGGGGGTAAAACAGGATCAATAAAATATTCACGGCCTTACCCCATGTATTATTCTACGTATTACTGAATAATCATTAATTTCGTTTACATGGAAATTCGTGGAATCTGTAAAAAAAAGTAACTTCTTTGGAACATATATCCGTGGATAAAAATTCTAGACAACGTGAGGTCTATTTAATATTCCCGAGGCTAATATCCACTTAAGGTTACACGTTTTAAAAAGTGACATGCAAACAACGGCGTATTGTTGCCAAACTTTTTCTGTGATGGAAAATGACTATTTGGATAATTCAAAATAAAGTGTACTTGCCACCAACTTTTTTTCTATATGTTTAAGATAATCTTACCATCATTAAACTATAATTATGGTTCATCAAGTGATAATTGAAATTTCATAGTAAATGCAAGCCTTTATAGACTTTGAGCAAAAGAGCCCTATAACTCTAAGTATATTGATGCTTGCATCTGCAATGAAGTCTTTTAAAGCATTTGAAGGATCATGATCATAATTCTATGATGGATGGATGGATGGATGGATTACCTTATAAATAACGTAGTGTAGATGAAATACCACTATATACATTCAGTAATGTTGCAAGTAAAATCAAGTACGTTATGACAGTACTCTTATTGGAAGATGTTTATCATGCTTTTTATATGTCCCCGATTCGCATCAGTGCGATCAAAGTATCTTTATAGCTGGTGTAGTGGTAGATCGGACATCTCCAATCTATTTGAATTACTTCAGTCTGAAAATGTTTATATTTTTAGAAGAGTGGTTAATTATTTTCAACATTGTGGATAATGCTTAGACTATTGTTGTAAATAAAGAACAAATTATACATATATAACATAGGATCAAAAAAATGGACACCACTGTTACATGTAGACATTAATATACTGCGAGGTAAAATTCCCTCCTCTGATTGAATAATAAGCCGTGTACATTATTAATTATACAGTTTCCTGACAGGGTACATGACTATTTATTTCCGGCCGAGAACAATCATGACAGCCGAGTCTGTCATGTACCCTGTCAGGCAACTGTATAACGGATTTATTGTACTGCAAAATACTGCAGTCCAGTTTCTGCGATACTGATTTTGCGTCGCATACATATACCCAATCTTCAAATAGAGTTGTCGTTCGTTCCTCACATAACATCTCTGCAATGGGCTCAATGACAAGAATCTTGTCAAAACAGAAAACACTTATTAAACGTGGATATAAATGTATTTTAAGGATCAAAAGTATAGAAAGGTTGAATAAATACTTTTTGAATCATCATAAAACGTGTGTAAAATATTAAAATTGATTGTTATTATGGGAACTAGTTCATGCCTTATTTCGCCAATGGGAAAATGCCGCAAACGCTCGTCTGCAAATGTAAATATTTACAGATTCAGCTGGATATCGTAATTTATGACCAGCTTTTTATTTACATAATTTGTAATTTTGATGACCATTCTGATAAGGTTCAGTGGTGCTGTTTATATATATTTCACAGTTTATAGAGCCTGTCTAGTCGTCCTTCAAATTAAATATTTGAATAACGGTCTGGATGACGTCATTTATTGGAATTACTTTCTGTACCCACCACAGCGGTGAATGTAATGTAAGCCGATGTGTAAGAGACAATCTCCACGCAGTTATCTCCCCTTCATTCTTCGGCATAGATTACTGTACAGATAAGGGGAAGTAACCGCTGCGGGCAGTTTGTGTAAGAGAGTGACATATACCCAGTGTACATAACGTTTTATTATATTGCAACGTAAAATTCTCTCTTCTGATTGGTCAATAAGCCGTGTACATAACGTCATGTACACTGGGTATATGCTTATGACGCGGTATAGGTATTTATTAACGTAGAAATAGGACTTAACTTTGCGTTATAATAAATCCGTTATTATGTTTTCTGACCGGGTACATGACTATTTATTCCCGGCTTAGAAAAACCATGTCATCCTCGCCTTGTGGCTCGGGTAACATGACTTTCCTCAGCCTGGAATAAATAGTAATGTACCCTAGCAGTCAAGAAACTGTATAACTAATATTATTATACTTCAAAGTCAAATTTTCTCTTCTGGTGGTCTAAGCCGTGTACATAACGGCATGCACACTGGGTATAGGTTTATGACGCATTATAAGTATTTATTAACGCAGAAACTAGAATGAACAGTTTCCTGACAGGTAGCGGCTTGGTTGACATGACTTTCCTCAGCCGGGAATAAATAGTCATGTACCATGTCAAGAAACTGTATAACTAATATTGTATCTAAATATTCTGGATTTTGAGCAGATGGTCTATCAATAAAGAAGTTAATTTAAGCGCAGGAATGAACCGTTTTCAGGGCTACGCCACGCACGTGGGGGACCGGGGATCACAACTAAGCGGAGGTCAGAAGCAAAGGATTGCAATAGCAAGAGCTTTGTTAGTGATCCGAAATACTTCGTTTGACGAGGCAACGTCATCGCTTGATAGAGAAAGCGAAACTGTTGTACAAAGGCCATGGAAAAGGTAAGAATATATTCCTTGTTGACTAGTGGTACAGCCATTAATATTGTGCCTAAACGGCGTCTTATATTTTGCGACATAGATTTATTGATTTGTTTTCGGTGGAAAAAACAGACATTGACCTTATTTCATATGAATTTGTCAGGGAGATAATTATCACGTTAGGGCTACGCCCAATTTTGGGGAAAACTCGGCCACCAAGAGGTATGTAATGTAACATAAGAGAGTGAAAAAATACTGTTATATTGAGTCAAAAGCTGTATGTGGCCCACTTATTAGCTGGGCCATACGTCATGCATGTTCAGAGAACATTAAAATTTCTCATGAATACCTATGCAGCAGCTACACATTTATATATTTGTGCACCGTGAAATAAGAACCAATGATATTTATTTACTTTATGTAATATTTACAGGAAATATAATTATACGAACGTACTTCATTTATGATGTATTTAATTTATTGATTTCCCGTGTCGAAGTATTTCAATTATACGATCAGCAATTCGTAACCCCATAAGATCCGGCATGTATTTTAAAATGTAAATAATACTAACATGAATAAATAATTTACAAAAGTTCCTAAATTGCAGTGAAAGTACAAGCATTATGCTAAACAAGGGATTCATTAAGCCAGAAAGTTTAAGTGGAACAAATCAGAATTATATACTAGTCAATTTGAAAATATGGCACATTAAAATACTGCAGCATTGTAAAAGTAAGAAAACCCACTTAACACGTGGAGTCACAACAAATTCCCGTTTCTTGAAATGGAACTGAATGAGCAACTTTAACTTGAAAAATAATTTTTTCTCATGAATGATTCTATCACAACGGGAAGATTTTAAAATCATGAGGGACCTGTACCTAAATCCCATACCAAATGAAAACATATCTGTACTAATTTGTTTCGTTAACATCGTCCTTTGATGTTGATGATGATGTTTTTTGTTTTGCATTGACATTAACACCGACTTAGTAGCTTAAAGTTTGGAAACGCCATGCATCTTGCAGACCCTAACTCTTCCAATATTCATATAAGAAAGGAATTACATGTTGCTAAATGTATCTCATTTGATATGTAGATTAGTTAATTTATGGCATCTCAAATCATCATCATAGACTATGTCTGCTATAATTGAAGTCTTTTTCTATACTTTTGTGTTATTGTGTTATTTCTGAATAATTTGATAATATAAGTTTTTCATAGGCCATATTCTCGATATTTTTTTTCAGATTCAATAGACAAAAATGTTTGAAAAAAAAAAGAAATGGAAATCAGGCTGCAGACACTCTTGATTTACATGGACTTTTTAGAACACATTTTAGAAATCTCTGAAACAAACAGCCTACAGCTGAGGATATTTGTGAAAATGACATGTATCATTGCCTAGTGGAAATATTAGACCTGATGTTTGTAAATGATGCATGCACATGTTATTAAAATATTCTGAAATGACTTTGCTTTATTTAAGTCGTTCTTCAAAAACATGCGCGGCGTCTTTGATGCTTTGCATCAAAATTAATCTTGTTTGGTTTTGTGATTCCCTTGTTATTGTACTCGTAACATTTCGGACAATTTGATTTCGGTAGATAGCCTAGTGTATCCGTTTGTGTACACGTAATATGCGGGTTTCCCAAAGTTAACAGATGTTCCGAAATAGATATTGGCAAGGGAAGCAATAACAGGAAAACAAATCAAGCAATGACAAAATCTAAAATAAGAAAAATGAATATGTTTAATGATAAAGTTTATATATACCTATGCCTCGTAGGATCATTTGGAAAATGAAAGTTCTGGTAGCGTTTAAATTTGGCGCTTACTTGTGTTCGCTAAAATTGAGCTCCTGCGTACACAATTTTGAGAATCATGTGCAATCGCATGATGCTGATCTTCATACAGAAGTGCATGTGACAAATAACAAATCATAATGTATCTTACTTCTCTATAGACTTTTGAGCATATGGTCACATAAGCTGATCGCAGAAAACATTAAACCTTACAATTTAATTACAAATTCAATTCAAGTAATGGACGACATAAACTGTCTGCGATTCGCAGTGATCGGTTATGCTGTGCTTAGGTCTTTCAGGTGTTTCAGAGGAAAGGGTAATGACATTTAGCCACGCTTCCTTCATTAAGATCCTCACATAAATTGTGATCATGGTCCATCAAATGATCATAATTTATAGCAAATGCAAGCCAGTTTTCTCAGCGCTATCAGATTTTCATTATTATTTTCATTATTATTTTCATTGTATCCGATGTCACTAATTACATTTTTGTAAAGGCCAAAGAAGGAAGGACAACTCTAGTTATAACCCATAGATTAACAACAGTCAGAAATGCAGACCACATTTTTGTTCTACAAGATGGAATCATTGAAGAAAGTGGCACTCATGAATCGCTTGTAGACAAAGGAGGACTTTACTGTCAAATGTTTAATGCTCAGGTATAGTTAAGTACGATGTATGTATTAATGCTGTTGGTTTAACGTTCAATTACCAGTATTTCAGTCATTTTGGAGCATGTGTTTACATGAGACAATTATATGTCACTACAACAATATATCAAAGCAATGGAGTGTATAGCAGTGTCATTTTAAACGAATTTGGAATGTCGCGGTCGGGGATCGAATCAATGCCCTGAACGTTATTCTTATTACTGTCTCTCATTAACTATCGGTGTGTGTGTGTGTGTGGGGGGGGGGACTTTTTATACATGGAAGGGTTTTTTGTATGGATGGATTTTTTTATGAATGCATGTATGGATGGATGTTTATATATGTTTGTTTGAATGAAGAAATAAATGAATTCAATATATTTGGGGCAGTACACGCTATGATCGAAATTTTAATAACCTTATGACCATTATGAGGTGGTCAGTAATAATAATAATAATAATAAATATAGTTGATAAAAATAATGATGAAAATAATAGTAATAAGATTGATAATAGAAATAATAGTAATGATATTAATGATAGTAATATCTTATTACAGATGAAACAAAAGAGCACACAGGAAACTGGTGAGACTTATTTTATTAAAACATTGTATAACCTTTACCTTTGTTTGGTATCATCTTTTTCCCCAATATTAAAGCTACATATAAGGAAAAAAAAACAATTCACTTATTTCTTTCTTAAAAATATTAAATACTGTTTTATTTTCTAAATTTTCCTGTTAATCGGTTATTATCAATCAGCTGAAGTATTTTTTCTTCATTTTTTTCTGACGTTATTCTCCCTCTACTTCCCATCATGCTCCCGCCCGTCACCTCCAGATACGGATGACGTCACTAACCTGGAGGATGTCAGTGATGCAGACTTCAATGAAGAACCCCCGGATCAGAAGGAATCGGAACTCTTTTCGGTTTCGTAATTTATATAAAAGTCTTACGTAGACTGTTATTACTGTAGATACGTATTTTGGTCAGAATCTCGGAATTTCGATGTGCTACTATACCTGGAGAATGGCGCCTGTGGTCGTTGCGCCCGTTTTCTACATGCAATGGTTAAAGCAGCTCCTTCACAGATGGTCATTGATTAAGAATTTGATTGGTCGCTATCTTTATGTATTACGTCTATCAATACCTATCTACAAACACATGGTCACCCAATACAACAGTCCGTGATAGTATAAATAGTTATGGTGGCATATTTCTGCCAGCCACTTATCCACTTAGCTATGTCGAAACTTTTCTGAAAAGTTGTCACAGTTATTAACTGGCAAGTAGAAAATTTTCAAGTTATCCACTTAGGTATCTTAAGAGGAATAAACTGTCTGTTAGTGCCCACTACTGCCAGCCACATATTCACTTAAGATAACTGGATATCTCGCCTTTTTTCAAGTTAGTCAGTTAAATTATGTGGATAACAATCATTTTTCACATAATTATGTGGAAAAAAAAGTGGATAAGTGGCTGGCAGAAATATGCCACCATACTATTATACTTAGGACTGTGATAACTTGAAAATTCCCTATTGCGTTAATACTGAATGATTTCGAAGTTCGAATAGCTAGTGGTAGGTGCGAAATGCCACCATATAAGGGGTTTCTTATCCACCTAGCTATGTCGAAGCTTTTCTGAAAAATTGTCACATATTCAGTTAGTATTTGGCAAGTAGAAAATTTTCAAGTTATTCACTTAGGTATCTTAACAGGACTAAATTGTCTGTTAGTGCCCACTACTGCTAATCACATATTCACTTAGGTTAACTTGATACCATGCTTTTTTCCAGATAATTATGTGAAAAAAAATGCTTGTTATCCACATAATTTAACTGACTAACTTGCAAAAAAGCGAGATATCCAGTTATCTTAAGTGAATATATGGCTGGCAGTAGTGGGCACTAACGGGCAGTTTTGTCCTGTTAAGATACCTAAGAGGATAACACGAAAGTTTTCTACTTGCCAGATACTAACTGAATATGTGACAATATTTTCAGAAAAGTTTCGACATAGCTAAGTGGATAAGTGGTTGGCAGAAATATGCCACCATAGTTTCTCTATCAGCAGCAATAGCATTACGTACGGTATTGAACCTCTATTTAGACTTGTAAGATCAATATTTAGATATTCTAGTTTCATGTGCCACCACATTACTGATCAAATTCACACTTCGTGCATGCACTCACGTCACAGACTGAATTTGCTACTCGGAACTGGCGAAGACACAACATTGCGGAATGTGTCACGTAGTACCGCAAACACCAGCTTCGGGGATACCGTAAATAAATATAACTGTATTTTTTAGTTAAATCTGTACTTTGTAAATATTAGTTAATGTTTATATATTAAATTTCATGGAATTTATCGTAAGCGACGCGAAACGATTAATATAAACGATAACATATTTATAGTTTGTACGTACGACATACAACTTTGCCATTGAGCTCGCATTATGGAATCAACTTCCGTTTGATTGACAGTTTGTTTGTTGGGTTTAACGTCCCACCGACAGTATTTCAGTCATTTGGAAACGATGTCTACTTGAGACAGATATAGTGCTGCCACACTGCAGTATCACACCGTAGACATGGGGCATGATACCACACCCAGTCACATTATCCTGACACCGGGTCCACCACTCCTGCAACTCCCCTTTTATGCTGAGCGCCAAGCAAGGGAGCTATAACAGTACCATTTTTTAAGACTTTTGTATGTCGCAGCCGGGGATCGAACCCACGACCTCCCGCTCACGAGGCGGACTTCATTGACAGTACACATCAGTATCAGTGGTTACATTTTATAAGATACATTCAAAACGTGACTTAATCATTTTTGAACGAAATGCTAGCATTTCATTGGACGATTAAGTCGGACAAACTGTTATAAGCTATAGATATAGTTAAGAAATTTTTATATCAGTTTAAAAATAACATTTTTTTGATTATCGTCAATGAAATGATTGCATTTCGTTCAAATTAGAAAAAATCCTACTATGATGTGTTTTGATTGAAAGATACAATTATCGCCTAGTGAGCTTAGGCTAATGGCAGCTTCGCGTCGCTTGCGATAATTCTTGAATTTAATGTTACCGGTAGAATAAAAATCGGTGAGTTCTAGACTTATTTCGTTTCATCATAACCAATAATATCATATTAATAATTTAGAATTCAAGAACAAAATAATAATCAGCTTTTCAATAAATCATCATAAGGCATACATTTAAATATCGATTGCTTATAAAATAATAGATTAACTTCGGCTGGATATATAAAAGAAATAATATCTGAGTAAAGTTTTGATGTACATCTGCTCTCATAGAAATGAAACAGTTGAGAAAGCTAGAAGAAGGAGAATAACGTACACCTGATGATTACCTCATACACCGACAGACTCCAAATGACTTCAGCTGACAGTCCTTGCGATCTAACAAAACACTCTACTGACATGCCTAAATATAACAACAAGACATGACAGTAACATAACAATGACTGAAATGAATATACAATGTCACTATAATGCTGGTACAAATATAACGATAACATATTTTTGTACTCAATTCATAGCTGTCAATGACGTCACTGGATGACGACACTGTCAGGACAACCAATGAAAATCCAATATGGCGGGTCATAAAAATGGGCGCTCCTGAATGGCCGTACAGCAGTGTGGGACTGCTGTTGTCCTTCATACTCGGCTCCGCCATGCCTGTCTTCGTCTTTTTGCTAACAGAATTTCTCACGGTAAGCTGCATTTGTGTCTCTTACGGTCTTGCTTAATATTTCTATTCGTTGCATCTACCAATATATGATTAAGGTAATCCAGCCATCATTAAATTAAGATCATGGTCCATCAAGTTATCGTTGGAATTTTGTAGAAGATACAAGCCTTTATAGGCTTTGAGCAGAAATGTCTTTAACTCAAAGCCAAATGATGCTTGCACCTGCACTGACGTATCTTTAAGCATTTGAAGGACCATGATTATAATTTTATGATGGATGGATTGCCTTAAGAGACAGTTTATATATTTCATTGAGAATACCGGTAGGTAACTGCGTATTGAAACATGACAGTTTATTTGAAGCAATAAAGCAGCAGTGTTAGAGTTATTTATAAATCGCGTGTTAATAATGGGAAGTTTGAAATGACCACAGAATGATGTTCTTTCAAATATATATTTTCTACTAATGACATCTCTGAACATTTCAGATATACTCCTCTACAAGAGAAGATCCCTACGAGCATGTTATAATGATAATAGTATTCATGGTTACTTTTTCTGCTGCCCTGTGCATTGCCGAGCTGATCTGTGTAAGTATGCCCCTTTATCATAAAAGTTTTGAAAGCTGTACGAGTTTTAAAGGTTTTAATAACGAAAAAACATTGTTGTTTCAGTGGGATACATTCCACTGTATCAACCATGCGACATGATACCACACCCAGGCAATGTCACATTTCACAGAGACAACCGATCCTGGAGCAACATTATATCTTATGCTGAGTTCCAAGCCGGGGATAGAACCAGCGACTTCTTGCACTCAAAGTGTACATTCTTACTGCTTGACTACTGTAGAATCAATAATTTTCGTTGACTTTAAATTTCGTGGAATCGGTAATAAGGTCAATTTCGTTGGTACGGATATTCGTGGAATTATGATTTAGAAAACGTGAGGTCTATTAAATAAACAGTTTTTCGTGGGGGTTAATATTCGTGGTTAAAGTCATCCACGAAATCAACGAAAATTAGTTCCCCATGAACATTAATGATTCTACAGTACATAAGACAGTTTAACAGGCCCGTGGTCTAACATACCCGACTGTGCATCCAAAGGTTGCAGGTTTGAACCCTTTTTGGGGGTGGGGGCAAGGCTCTTTCATGACCTTAACATGCGTAAAGTACTGGTTAAACCCAGGTACGGTTGAGAGGGATTAGTACAAGTTTTCCCAATAGATTCAGAATAAATATTGTTGCACGACTAGAGTAGAGTTAGTAGTTTTGTTAAAAATGGAGATGCTGTTTGTATGTTTACAGAAACTATGTTTCGGCAAAGCTGACCAGGGTTTGACGACTAGGTTCCGAAAGCAACTCTTCAGACATATTGTATATCAGGTATGGGCTCTTTAATTGATTGACTACCTGATTTACTGAGTTAGGCCGTTTATCTTGACATCTTTCCTCAGGTTTTATTTAGTTTCCATGCATATATTTACCTACATAAGTGAATCAAACAAGTAAAATAAACATAAACAATTCTTTATTCAGGCATGAGATTTTTTCCGGTTTTCGGCGGGTTTCCAATTTTTTGGACAGCCCAGGGGGTTTTAAGATTAGTGCAGATCCTTTGAGAAGATTATGCTAATTGACAGTCTCCTTTCAACGGTCTTTGGAGACCAGAGACCGTTGAAGACCGTTGACTTTTTTTTCAGATTTTTTTTTAAGATTCAGATTTCTTGCTTTGGTCCTCAGTCTTATGCCTGTTAATTTGACGGTCACGTGGTCAACAACTTTGCCCATTAACAGATTCATTGATCATAGCCCCCATTAATTCTATAGGAGCCAGGGGCCCGTTTCACTAAACTTCGTACGAAAAAAAATCTTCGTAAGCGTAAATTCACAGATGTAAAATAGTATTTTTCCTGTGAATTTTTCTTTGGTCACCTGTTGTTGTTTTATTGTGAAAATTAGTAGATACTAGGTGACTGGATCATAAGCATTTCAACATATGGAGAATTTACAATATATTTTCTAATTGAAGCAGCAAACATAAAATATTTGTAGGTATAATATCATACAATAAGTTTAAAAAAATGATAAAGTCTGTTAGTTAAACGTTTTCATTAACTTCACTTTTCAATAAAATATACTTTTCTCCTTAAGCTAATAGACACGAATTCACGTCTCATGTTTACATACATACATACATACATTACATTACATTACATTACATTACATTACATTCATTCATTCATTCATTCATTCATTCATTCATTCATTCATTTACCCGTCCCGTTTTCCCAGTGGTATAAGAGCATCTGCTCCGTTACCTTGACACCGTGTGTTCGTTCCTTGACAACATCTCTCAAAATGGGACAGTGTTACTGATATATCTCCCTGCTTGGCGTTCAGCACATTATAGGGGTAGTTCCAGGACTGGTCGGGCATCGACAGGGTAACGTGACTGTCTACTTCAAACTCATGATCTTACGCCGTGTGTATCTAACGCTGCATGCTTTTATTACTATATATATATATATATATATATATATATACACAATACACAGGACATGTCTTTTTTCGACCACAAGAAGCACCAAGTGGGAAAACTGTCCGTAGCCTTATCACAGGACATAGCACTTGTGCATGGGGTAGGTGAAATATTTTTACTGCTAAAGAATTCATTCACTTGAGGAAATTATCACAAGTTTTGAAGGTTGATAAATTGCAATAAATTTACGTGATAAGAATTGATTCTGACAGTATGGATACATGCGTTCTGAACCATTTTCTATCATGTTCTATTCTTGTGTGCAAAATAAAGTATATATTTGATTTGTTCTTATCAAATCGGAACAGATTTTCCATTTTTTGACAATATCGTCACTCTTTCAGTATCAATATGTACACACACACACACACACACACACGATTATTAGTGTCCCATGAAAATTAATGATTTCACACTACATTGTATATGAGTGCATAAATGAAAAGAATTTCATGGAATGCTGTAACCTGTGCTCCAACAGATAAGTCTGGAGCAAGTAGGGGTGATCATCCGGACATGCGTTTCCATAGGGACAGCTTTCTTTGCATCCTTATACTACAACTGGAAACTGTCGCTGATCACCTTGGCATTCATACCACTGACAGCCCTAGCGACGGTGTTGGATTCCAGACAAAACTTCTCAAAGTCACGTGACTTGCAGAATCTGTCAGGGGAGGTAATTCAACTTAGTGTAACAGTCAAGAAAACTTTACTTATTTAAAAAAAAAAAAAATATATATATTATATATATATATATATATTTATATATATATATATATATATATATATATATATTTCAGTTCTGAATAACATCCTATAAAAATGTATCTTTAAAGGGATACACCAACCTAGCTCCTACTTTACAGTTTCTACGAACTATAACTCGAAACTGAGTGTTTATATTTTGGACGTTTTTCGTCCTTTAAATTGATGATGTTTTTTTTTTGTTTTGTTTTTTTAATGTTTTAACTTCTATTTGCTTCATCGGATTGCTTCAATATTTGTACAGTTGCTTAAGTGGATGAACCTTTTCATTATACAGTTGACCTTTTAACCTTAACCTTTGACCTGCTTTTTTATGAAAAAAAGTGGTATCTTGACAGGTTTACCTTTTGGTTAATCTGCTATAACTTCTATGTACTTCTTGGGATTGCTTCAATATTTGGACAGTTGCTTAAGTGGATGGACCTCTTCATTATGCAGTTGACCTTTACTTTGACCTTTGACCTACTTTTGGTTTAAAAAAGACCGAAAAAACCTGGCCATAATACCATCAGGTCTTGTTAATAAATGATGACGAAGGAAGACGGGGAAATGGGACTGGGTTAAGTATTATTATAGGAACTCAAGTTACTTGAAGAGGTCTCCGTGGCCAAGAGGGTAAAGTCGCTGACTTTAACACTCACTCAGTCCCTCACCGCTTGGGTTCGGATCCCGGCAGAGTCATTTGGATTTTCATGTGATGAAGCCTTCCAGCTGGCTTGCGGTAGGTCGGTGGCTCTACCCGGATGCCTCCGTGCATTCGTGGTCTTCCTCCACATGTAATTAGCTGGACGTCGCTACATGACTGAAATACTGTCGAAGCGACGGTAAACTCAAATAGTCAAGTCAGTCAAGTCACAAGTCAAGTTACGTGAAAGTTGGAGCTTAGCTTGGTTATACGGTAGGAAGTCTAAACTTGGAAGCTGAGTTTAGCATGTTGTAGAAAGTTAAGTTTATATTATTGTAATAACCTCAGTAACTGGAAATTGTAATCGGAGTTGTTTAATATTGTTAGAGCTGAGTTTAGTAGTACTGTAGTACGTGAATATGGGAGTTTGGACTGAATGTTTAATTGTACCATTACATGAAAAGGAGGATATTAATGAAACAGCTAATTGTATAAGGGTTATATTATTAAGTTCTTTTGGAAAATTATTTACTATGATTTTAAATGAAAGATTAAATAAATGGTTTGAAAATATCATGTACTCATTGAAACACAAGAAGGATTTAGATTTATATGGGTACGGTTGATGCTATATTTGTTTTACATCATAAGAGATCATTTGTAAATTTTAAAGATTTTACATAAGCTTTTGAATACCTAATAAGAGATGTAATTATATCCCCAGATACGAAGCATATGGGAGGCTATATTAGAGTCACGTTGGTCGGTCGGTCTGTTGGTCTTTTGGTCTGTCAGTAGACGAGATTTGTCCGCCCAATTTCATGGCTACCTTTGGTCGGATTTTGATCAAACTTTACAAGACTGATAAGTACATAGCCTTGTTGCTCATATCTGTGGCACGTCATGATTTGAAGTGAGTTATGGCCCTTTGTTATATTTCTAAGATATAGTAGGTCTGCTCTATTTCTCAGCTACCTTTGATTAGATTTTGATTTAACTTCACAGCATAAATAAGTACAAAGTCTAGTCGGCACCTCATGACTGGCTTAATTTTATGTGAGTTACAGCCCTTTGTTGAATTTATTGAAAATAGTTTGTCCACTGTATTTCTCAACTGCATTTCATTAACTTCACAACCATAATACCAACCTTACTTGCTCATAGTGTAGGCATGTCATGCTTGCTTCAATTTTCATTGAGTTATGCCCCCCTTGCCATATTTCTTGAATATATTTTATCTGCTCTATTTCTCAGCTACTATTGGTCAGATTTTGATATAACTTCACAGCATTTATAAGTACTTCCAGTAGTTGCGCATATCCTTGGCATGACATGATCAGCTTTTTTGTTGTATTTATTGATTTTTTTTGTTGTTGTTGGTAAATATATAAGTGCATCAGAGCTCTTTCTTGTTTGGTGTGTTTTTATTTTTATCCTTCAACTTTATCAAGACTTTCTGGCATGGTAACAGTAACTGTGACAAAGCGGTATCTGGTGGTATTCATCATATTCAGTGATAGTTCATGTTTGGTTTAAATTTAAATGTTAGATATCACTGAATCAATGTATGATAGTGTTAGGAAAATATAAAGACATTCTTGTGATGAATTTAAGCATTATTTTAGTGTATATTCAAGGGGAATCACTCTCGCCATTCTTATTTTCAATGTATCTTAATAATATTAAGAGCACTTCATGATAAATAGTTCTGATTGTGTGGATTGGAATGTATTAAAAATATTTCTTCTACTGTCTTTAACAGATTGTTCAGGAATGTGTTAGGAACATCCGCCTCGTATTCATCTTATCAAAGCAACTTATGTTCGAGGACAAATAACATAAAATTTT
>CM037777.1:14987354-15025780 GCA_021229015.1 Solen grandis | reverse complement strand
TTTAATTTTAATATCATAAACTTTTTTTCTATACTTAAATACTGTGCATGTGTATCATTATCAAGTGTGTAAGGGGGTGGGGTGCACGTGATGTAGATTGATTAACTCAGGTCAGGTGGGTGATCTATGGCTACAATAACCATCTTGTTCCATCATCATTGACAAATATACATACTGAACAACAGCCAACCATAAACTGGTAAACGTCTCTAAATTCGAACAAACAAACAGTTCATGCACATATGCACATACATACATTTATACACATAAACATTTCTACAAAAATAGAATTAAGGTAATCCATTCATCATAACAATGTGATCATGGTCCATCAAACTTCGGGTCGATGGATGCTTGCATATGATATGGAATGATTTCAACATGATTATAATTGAATGTTATGTTATTGCCTTGAACTGATTTTCGTTATACATGCTTTATTACCTTTTGCAGATAACATAACGGACATTATTTAATGCTCGATCCATTGCTTTTCTAATTGTATGAAATATAATATTGTATATAATAATATAATGCATTGTATAAAATATAAAATTTTATTCAACTCGTCCAAGAAAATGTTTAAAAACTCTCCAGACGCTCGCGTTTTACAATTTTCTTCAACTCGTTTAATAAATAACCATGACAACTTATGTGAGACCATGTTTGCAAGCTTTTTTAAATGATACAGGGTAGAATGAGTTTTTGCTGTTGTGGAATGCATATACGTATACCAAATTTATATTATGTACCCAATAGTAAGTATTTCGTAGCACCGGACACAATTTCAGCGTTTTACTCTGTCATCTCCGGTAGGTCATTTTTATGCCGTTATTATAATTTACCATTACACGACACGCATTCCTTCCCAAAAAGCCCCCCCCCCCTCTCTCTCTCTCTCTCTCTTTTGCTTCATATACCAAGTTAAAATAAGCATGTGTCTCTCCTCTACCGATGACTTAATTTTCTTTTTGCACACCGTAAGGCGAGTTTTCATCGGTTATCTAAATATCAATTTATATTTAATCGATCTTGGCGTAAATTGTTTACGCCGCGCGATGTTGTCATAGATAATAAAACTGGATATATATTTTAAATGAATGTGTCTCATTCCAGATGTAATTGATATACTTTGACGCTCTTCAGGAACAGAAGTGACCACTTATGTAATCGTTGAAAGTATTTTGAATGAGAAAAATGGTACCTCCCAAAATGTAAAGGACAATAGTCACGATTATAAAAAATACATGTTTCGCATACTGTAAAATCATTAATTTTCATTGGCAGTCATTATGTAATTAAGGGTATTTCGTGGGTACATTTATTTGTGGATCTATGTTCTAGAAAAAGTGAGGTCTATATAAGAGACAAGTTTTCGTGGGGATTAATATTCGTGGATAAAAGCAATCACGAAATCGACGAAAATAAGTGTCCCACGAAAATAAATGATTTCACAGTAATAAAATGTTAGTTATACATCTAATATACATACCTAGTCAAGTATTAAAGGCTGAGTGTACTAATTATTGGCGAAGTTTTCAATTAAGAAGGAAAGGCAAGAGTTACAAGAATATACTGAATGTAAATGTTTTAAAAACATTTTCAAATGAAATTATACATAAATGATCAAAAAGCAAAACTGGAAAATGTGAAAACAGATTTTAATTAAGTTAATAGACGGTTACACTGTTTAACATCGTTTATTCTTTAAGATGTCTTAAAATCAACCAAATGATCTAAGGTTTGATTTTTGTTCACTTCTTAACTAAGTAAAATTGCCGCGATGTATAATCAAACACGATGTCGGTAATTACTTGAATATTGGTTCGCTTTCCATGACCCAGAAATTGTACTTGATGTTTTAAGCTATGGTGACTTCCTGCTTTCCAACTGTGTCAAATTTATGATATTTTATGTCACTATATTTTGGCTCTGCTTCGAATAAAAATGAATGAATCATGAAAACAAAACGTATAATTAGCATTGTATATTACATGTACAACTACATATGTTAACGTTTATCCCCTGCTTCCTTTCTGCATTTTTTTCAATCGTGTTTTAAATATTCTTAATATCATTTACCCATTCCGAATAAAATAAAGTAAAATAGATTTGTATCGGAAGGCTATTCTTTGCAACATGCATGATCAAAATAGTTCAAATGATCTCCTCCGTGAAGGTCTTTTAAAGAAGCACATTTAAATAGTGTCATTCTAGTTAAACGTGTAATTACATACAAAATATAAGAACACGAATTGACAAACTACACAATTAACCACCGAGTTTACCTTTAGCCATTAGCTAATAACAAGAATTAAGAATTATAGGATAAAATGTTTTAAATACGAGTATGAGGTTATTGAATTATTTAAACGAGTTAACCATTTATTGATACAAAATATAACTGTTGCTCTAGTTTGAAACAGATCTGAAGTGGTTTATCAGTGTTCCGATGAAGAATATTCCACGATAACGTTCTGTATACAGCCTTACACCACTACCAAAATACTCATAATATTGTTGTTTTAGTTCGAACCAGATCCGAGCTGGTTTATCAGTGTTCCAGTAAACAACATTCCACGATAGATATCTGTATACAGCCTTTCACCGCTACTCCAAGTATTCCGGACCAGAGCCGTGTCTCCAGACTGCATAACCGCTGTAGCTTGACATGAATTACACGGTGACGTGTCGGAGTCGTATAAATATATGCTGCCATATTCTTTCTCCCCAACTATGACACTGGCAGCAAAGCCCTTTTGCCGTTTGGTACACAGCTGCACAGTAAATAAATACAGTCCGGATACAGGGGCCGTGAAGACCCCCGTACTGTTGTCGTAGGCATTCCCTTCGTTCAGCAGAGTAGTCGCAAAGATGAGTGTGCCGCCTTTAACAGGGTTAAGTGGGGTAACTTTACGGGCACTGAAAGCCACCTTTGTGGTTGTTCCAATATCTAAATAATATATAAAGAAAAAATATCAAATAGCTTATTAAAGAACAGCGTCAGTTGGCTTGCCCATTTGCTGCACACATTTTCTTGTTCACTTTTAAAGTTAAACGTTCAAATAAAGTAAATAAAGTTCACATAATACATGCCGGAATGCATCAGCGTGCGTCTCTCTTAGCCTTAGAAAGCTGGGAAGCCCGTTGAACTGCATTCGTACCAGGGATTGGGGCCTGCAATTCTTCCCCATGAACGAAGCATAGATTTCAGCAGATCGATTTGTTTAAATAATCTAGTGCATAAAATTGTAGTCGGTCCAATATGAAATGTTGGTTGGCTTATATCATTAGCATTTATCATCAGTTTTTTAATGAAGCAGCAGCATAAATACATTTGCAACAAAGGAATATGATACAAGGATATATGAGTTAAAGATTATGTTCTTTCTCCAAGTATTTGCTTCTCTTACATCCTAAATAATAAATAATCCAAAATCGCGTCGAATGGAATAAACGTTTCAGCCATTTGGCCTTATCTCCATGTTAATATTTCTATTTTTATAGAGATATTTAAGAAAAAATATCAAACTGGTAAGTTAAGTTTGAATATTTACCTGACGGATTCCGATTTATAGTTTGCATAAAATCACGGAGATTCTGACGCAGTTCGCTTATTTGTTCCTCTTTTACACGAATAATGTCCAGAATGTCGTCTTTCTGTTGTTTTACTATGTTGGTAATTTTAGTCCGCTCTGGTTTTCTGACCTGTTTCTAAATTCTTCCGCTTTGTCACTGATTCCTTGTTGAACTTTCGTTAGTTCTGTTTTCATTTCTTTAAATGTAGTTTTGACGACATTCTGTAGTACATGCCATTCCATTTCCATTTTAATTATTTTATGTAAATATTTTATTTCATAATCGAACCTGGAACAGGCAGGTTCCATAACCACACAACCGAGCAGCATAAAAAATGAGAACCCAAAGAAAAGAGCCATGACTGTTATCTGAACTGCGGTCCCGTCAGACTTGCTTTTATATCCGAAAGCAACTTGCAGATATTTTGTACACATGAAAAAATAACGAAACAAAAAACGGCTTACATGATGATGACATTTTGAAGCAATCAATTAAATTTTAATAACAAATTTTGCGTTGGTAATTGATGATTTTATGATATTCCCTGTGGTTTATTTCGAAGATCACATCACATATAAATGCTGGTCAGTTCATCAAATTAATAAATTCCAACCTTTCAAAAATTTAGAGATGCCTTTATAATGATACATGTTCATGTGGTTTTCAAGCGTTAAGGTTTCAATGAAAAATATGTTATAAATCTTGGCGATGACATGAAAACAGAGCCTTGGTGTTTTCATTTCGCCAGTGGGAATGAGGCGTCCCATACGTAATTACATTTAAAAGTTCGATTGCCATTTCAATAGTAATGATATTGACAGCATAAATGCATGCCAGTCTGGTGACTCTTTCATCTTAGCCGATTGAAAAGCAAAAGGATGTTAGCGATGAAGGGAATTACCATTACAATTCATTTGAGATATGTATTTTTGTCACAAAATTTTCTTTTCAAAATCAAAGGAAGCAGAATCACCAGATATAATGAATATACTAATTACATATGTGTGTGAAGTTAGTCCGTTTACATTGGTAAAAGTTGGAATTTAATAAAAAAATAATAAAAAATAAATAAATAAATAAAAAGAAAGAAAGAAAAAAAGAAAGAAAGAAAGAAAACCTGAACATTCTCATTTAAGCATTTTCTATTTACTCGTATAGAAAAGAATTAAGACCTTAAGTTCAGGAATATTCCTAAAAACTTACGCGTTTATTCTAATTTGCCCCTTTGGTCTATGTGATGGATGTGTTACAGCATTCAGCTCATTTATGGTACTCAGGTTATTTAACTTAAACAGGCTGTGTTATTTAGTTCATTCATCCTATTTAGTCTATGTATTGGGTAGGTTACAGCATTCAGTCCATTTATGGTATTCAGGTTATCTAACTTAAACAGGCTATGTTATTTAGTTCATTCATCCTATTTAGCCTATGTAGTGGGTAGGTTACAGCATTCAGTCCATTTATGGTATTCAGGTTATCTAACTTAAACAGGCTATGTTATTTAGTTCATTCATCCTATTTAGCATATGTAGTGGGTAGGTTACAGCATTCAGTCCATTTATGGTATTCAGGTTATCTAACTTAAACAGGCTATGTTATTTAGTTCATTCATCCTATTTAGCCTATGTAGTGGGTAGGTTACAGCATTCAGTCCATTATGGTATTCAGATTATCTAACTAAAATAGGCTATGTTATTTAGTTCATTCATCCTATTTAGCCTATGTAGTGGGTAGGTTACAGCATTCAGTCCATTTATCTTAACCTTATTTTATATACCGGTATTTGATATAACATATTAACTACATCATGGGCAAAAAATGGGCAAATTTCACATACACTCATTTTGAACGGTTTAAAAGCGCCAATTTAACAAAATGTGTGTCTTAATAGACTTTATCCTATACACTGGCGAAGTCTTTATTTATCCTTACAAGGACTGTTTTACCAACTTATGTATTTTGCTGCCAATGTAGTCCAGAAATTTGAAAACAGTAATCTTAACAAAATTGTACATTTTGTGCACACATTTAAATTACTGTTGGAAGTGATAATTATCATAACTTTTAAGAAACATTTCATCTGCAGCATATTACATTTTAGTCTCCAAATGACTGAAATACTGACGACAACCGGGAGTAAAAACCAATTTAACAAACAAACAAACAGACAGAATTCTGCGTTTGATAGTCATCCAATGTCCATGAGATAAAAATATTGTCCAGTGTGTCTCCCCTCTGCGATGGCCATGGCTTGAGCCAATATGTCTGTCTTAAAGGCATACGTGCAGAATGCAGTTACAGTCGGATCTCGGTTATCCAAACATGCATTATCCGAAGCCTACCCTTTATCCGAACCTAACCTTCGGTCCCGATTTTTTCCATATGTAAGTTATATGAAATACAACCCTTTATTCGTTTGGTTTATTCAAACATAAACTTTTATCCGAAGTAAAGTTGGGCCCCCAGCGTACAGTTTAATCACCTGTTCACACCTATTATCCGAACATGTCTGTCAATATTGTGTGACATCTGACCTGTAAAACTGTGAAGGGGAAATCACTGCAATGTCTTCATCACAGCAAACATTAATTACTTGAATATAATTTTGATTAGTAACGGGAGTTCCTATTAGTCCAAAATTCCTCACAACCTTTTGGGGCTGCGAATAGTGATGTGGCTTTTCAAATAATTGACAACGAGCAAATGCTAGCTTATAATCCCACGGGCGATGTTTGGAGTAATGTAATAGGCGCTCGTGGGTTTCCGACCCTGCATATTCAGGGTTACATCTAAATATACAAAACTACAGAAAGAGTACTTTAAGACGAACTGGTTTATACAAATCATACTGATTATTACTAAACTACTATTTTATTACATTATGCCAACTAACTGAGATTTCCTCAGAAAATGTTATTGTACGAATTATAAATTTTATAGTTAACACCTTTATAGCACGAGAAAGATTTATTTAAAATTAATGTTTTATGTTGTAACATTATCTATATATGTTATTTTGTGACTGTTTAATATGTAAATCTATACCGGATGTTTTTATATATCGTCACTGTTCATCGAAAACCTCGTAACTCAATTTTGGCCCAAAAATTATTGTTCGCGCAATGGAAAATATCTGGTCCATCGATAAATTAATTATTGATATAAAATGGGTATAAGTTTGTACTGTTTCTTAAAACCAAACCCTATTTAAAGTGATCAATATGATTTGCATAAGAATAGCCTCTAAAATAATACTGCAGAGTAATGAAGTCGCGTATGCGCTCCTCTGCTGATGTTCAAATGTCAACAACCTTAAGTTCTGTTCATGATTGTGTATGGATATTTGACATTTGCCAAAAGAAACAAGTTAACCATTCAGTCCCGAAACGAATATGGCGTATTTCTTTTTGTCAAAAATGGGGACACACAAGTATATCTATTTTGTTTATTTTTTGAGGTTCAGATTACAGTTCCTTCAGCAATATTTGTTGATAGGGCGTTGTTTCTGTTGTTACCGTGAAAATGCCTGTTGTTTCGAATTGAATTGTACATGTACGATGATTCACTTCCAAGCATTTTATTAAGTTTGTGTCAAAGTGAGACCGGCATACTTACCAAAGAAAGACAGTACAATTTCGTGCAAGATATTTACTATACTTGTATCGTGAAACGAAACCAGGATATAATTCCATTTAATATAAAATGATTGTATAAATCCACAGAAATGAAATTACATCTAAATTATGTAAATTGGTTGCTGAAGGAACAATGATAGTAACATTAACAATGGTATGCCAAATTTAATGTTGAAAAGAGAAATGAAATGATGCAACTAATATTTTTCAGAAGACAAATGAAATTAAGAGGACTGTTACTAAAAATAGGAAATGACAGTTTTCATACCTAGAATTTTAGATTATTTTCTTTTAAACCAATTACACACATATAACATGCACTAAAGTCAAAAAGCTAGTTTGTTTATTTATAGAGTTTTAACAATACCTTGAGAAACATGTATATCTTTTCAATCTGCCAGTTCTTAAGACAGTCGGCTAGCGACACGGCAGGAAGTAGGTCCGATACACAGCTCGATTTCCATCTGGCACAGCCGAAAACAGTGGTGTCATCATCAACAACAAAACATATCTGTTTAGAAATTTCACGTCCATTTCATCCATGTATAACTATTGTCTAGGCAGAACATTTAAATAATTATTGTTAGCACATTACGTGTAAGACGTTTATCGTATGAATTTTGATGAGATAACTAAATATATCAGTGAGATATAATTCATCGCTGTTGAAACTGTGAGTGATATAGAATATGTTGGTTCCCGATGTGTACATTATTAGTTATACAGTTTCTTGACAGGGTACTTTACTATTTATTCCCGGCTGATGAATGTCATGTCACACGAGCTCCCAGTTTCTGCGCTAATAACTACTTATAACGCGTCATAAACATATACCCAGTGTACATGACGTCATGTACACGGCTAATTGACCAATCAGAAGAGAAAATTTGACGTCGCAGTATAATAATGAAATCTATAGCAAAGTAGAACATGAAGAGATAATGTCTGACTAGTTTAATGCAAAAGCCAAAAACTATAGAAAACAACATGAGACAAAAAAAAAATATGTTTGTTGTAAATGAATATGGACTATTTCTCATCTCAAAGTGATACAATTTTCATATATTCACTCGCGCTACGCGTTCGTGAAAATATTGTCATTGTATCACTTCTCGATAAGATGTATTCCATATTCACCCACAGCAAACAGATATCCGCTATTTACTAACTATACTAAGCTATGAGAACGAAAGGGAAAAAAGGAAAGAAAACAAGTATCGATGTAATAACAATAACAATAGACGCACACCTTCACGTGATACAATTGGAGTATATTTAGCACGTGCGGTGACCCAGAGATCTTTTTCATCGACGTTGAAACCAGAGAGAGGGTCCCAGCTGTGTTTTGAAATATACTCAATTTTCAGGAGTTCATGATAGCCATTGATGGCCTCTTGCTAGGTTGGACTTCGGAATGACACGGAAACTGTAGCCGTTGGTGGCAGCGTATTGCCAAGGAAGGGTTCTGGATGAGAAAGCAACTGTAGTATTGGCTGTACCACCAGGAACATAACAACAATGATATAAAAATCATCTTTAATTTTTACAATAACATTAACTCTAAGTAAAACATATTGTCTTAAATATGATAGGACCCCTGTCCCTTTATCATTACAAACTACTTTACCGTCCCCGGTGGCCGAGTGGTTAGAGCGTCCGCCTCGGGAGCGGGAGGTCGTGGGTACGTTCCCCGGCCGCGACATACCAAAGTCGTAAAAAGTCGTACTGTTATAGCTCCCTTGCTTGGCGCTCAGCATATAAGGGTAATTGCAGGACTAGCTGGCCAGGTGTCAGGATAATATGACTTGGTGTGGTATCATGCCACATGTATACGGCGTAATACTGCAGTATGGCAGCACTATATTTGTCTCAAGTAGACATTGTCTCCAAATGACTGAAATGCTATCGGTAGGACGTTAAACCCAACAAACAAACAGACTACTTTAGTAAATGACAAAAGTTGAAGTAAAAAAAATAATATTTTACGAAAAAAATAAATACATGTACTATCAGGAAACATGTTTCTTAACATTTAGGTATTACTTAGGATTACGAAAGGTTTCTAGAATTGAAACTACATACGGGTTCAGTGCGTTATGGTTGTGGTTCACTTATATAATTATGATATCTTTCTTTTTTTCGGATGAAAAGATAAACTAAATCATGACACGATCCTTATTTAAAAACTTACGCACACCCAAATACAACAACAAAAATACTTTTAATTTTTACCAATTTAAAACACACACACACACACGCACACACAACTATTTTTTCCTCTGAAATATACAGGTTCCGATGTGCTTGGTGATCATGCCATTATCATAAGTGGCCACTGTGCTTTGACAACGGCATTTTCTTTGATTACAGTATAATTGTGCTTCGTGACCATTCCTATATGCTAGCTAGAATCTTTGATTATTTGTAACTACTGCCGTGTGAATAATTTTAGAACTTGACTATGACTTAACTATTTGAGTTAACCGTCGCTTCGACAGTATTTCAGTCATATATAGCGACGTACAGCTAATTAAAGGTGCAGGAATACCCGAATCCACGGAGGCATCCTGGTAGAACCACCGACCTACCGCAAACCAGCTGGAAGGGTTCCTCACATGACATTCCGAATGGCCCTACCGGGATTCGAACCCACGCGGTGAGTGGCTGAGTAAATGTTAATATCAGTGACTTTACTCTCTCGGCCACGGAGGCCACTGTAGACTTTGAAGTACCAATATATTCGATAACAATGTTCTAACAACCTATCCAGCATTTAACTCATGCTAAACCTCACGCACTATGACATAAACGATATTACCAAGCACTAAAGCATAATGACAATGATACATGATGTAAACCATATTGCGCTTTCAAATCAAAGTGCCGATAGCACTGAGAGGACAGTGTTTTTAATATTTATAGGGTTTAAGTTGCAGCCACAGTTTTTAATTTCTAACATCTGAACACTGTTTTTCCTTTAGCAGTATCACACCCAGTCGCATTGTCCTGACACCTGTCCAGCCAATCCCGAAACAACCCTTTTACACTGAGCTTGAAGTAAGGGGCTATATACCAGCACCATTTTCTACGACATTGGTATGTCGCGCCGAGGATCAAGCCAACGACCTCCCGATTCTGAATATTTTTTTTTTAAATGTTCTTTTTTAAAAATGTCGCATGTATTTCGTTTATTGTATTAAATGTAATAAACACATTTTCATGTGATGCCAATTAACCTGAAGTTTGAATCGTGTAAATAAGGTTGTTTAAATCGACAGCTTGCGGTAAGCACATTGTCCCTACTCTCTCTGTATTTTCTACTGTTTACAAGATAAAAATAAACATGTGTATTTAATCAAAAGGAAGCAAATATAAACAACACATTCTCACACATTTATCTATGTCTGGTAAATTGTTTATTTTATTTATAAAATATAGGTTCAATGAAATAATATATTAATGCAAAAAAATATTTCGACCCTTAAACTTCCCTTACCGAGTTTGTGTTTGAAAAAAAAAAAGATCGATTCCCCAATCACGGTCAATAGCGTTACGAACGGTATGAAAAATATATTTATAATTTAAAAACCTGTGTTTTGACATTTCTCTCTCACATGACTGATCACATCACCTACCAGGGTCGTAAGAAGACGCCATGTCACGTGGTACAGCAAGAATCAATGCGTTCTATACCTAATCGGTTTTATGAAGTATAGCGTTTTCCCATTCTTTATTTTATTACAGTCTTTAAATTCACACACACACACACACACAATGAACTCTGTTATGTCAATTCTCCTTTGAATGAAATAATCTGATTCGGATCCACTTTTTTGCGTCTGCATACCGGAGGGTGAAAGCAACACGACGAACTCGCGAAGGTACGATGACGAAAACACGGAAGCACGATAACGCAAAAATAAATCGCGTTTCAATCATCGTGTTTTCGCCGTCGTACTTTTGCATTTTTAATATCGTAGTTTCGAGTTTTCGTCATCGTACTTTCGTGTTTACTGGGTTTTTTTTGCGTTTAAATTTATTTCATTTACAGGCGACCCTAATGGAATTTCTTTGATTAATAGTCTTGACAACCGACTTGTACTTTCCGCTATTCTGTCAATAAATGTTCATTAAGTACCCCATACACATTTTCAAGAGTATGGTAAGAGTCAATATATGGTCAAAGGGACATAACAAATACAGCCCTACCTTAATGACTGGCATTGATTATCTCCCATATTCCCCCTTCCTTAATAAATAAATAAAAAATAAAATAAAATAAATAAAAAATGACAATAAACAAAAATCTAAATTTTAAGTCAACGAACGTATACACTCTTCCTCTATCTCATCAACACACAAACGTATTAAAAAGCCTGCATTCGAGTCCATGTGTTTTATTAAGCAGAGTTTAGTTATTTTTATATTACTAAACAATAATATAAAAAATCAAAAGAACCTGGAACGAAAAACGGCATGTGTGTGACGAAGATTTATGACACCGAGATTTTATGCCAACTTATAAGTATGGGGAATGACTATAAGCTAATCGCAACTCTTTCCCTCCCTATTTATCTTACAAGCAGTTTATAAGATTTCCATTAATATGTATTATCTTTATCAAAAAGGCGAACTAAGCAACATTATTTTCATTATTTTATTTAACGTTGGTATCTGACAAATATTAAGTGACCCAGCAGGCCTGCAGCTCGACAAACCTCCTTTCATTTGAGACACACACATGACTTCTGTGCCTTCAGTACTTTGATTGCACTACGGCGTTAAAATTCATTTCGAGTTGTTTCCTTTTTTCTAAGAAAATCAAGCAGGAAGGAAAATTTAAAACAAATCGGGGAAATTGGCAGAAAAAAAAAATCTGAAAATTTAGAGGTATTCTTCGGTATTTTGTGTTTCTTTGATGCAACAATCAGTGAGTGATTATGCTGGTTGGCTTGACATTCATGTAAACGAAACGTACAGCACTCTCATCATTTGATTATCGTCAGATTGATCGATGACCTTGAATCCATTTGTATAAATACTAAATAATGGCTTTCATTTATTTATTATAATCAATGATTATTATTATCAATACTGTATTGAGGAATAAAGGTATATATAAGACCGTATCTTGAAACAATATATGCTACTTTCAATTTCGTGTTAGGACATGTTTCATATTTGCTTCACCCCCCCCCTCTCTCTCTCTCTCTCTTTTTTATTATTTAGGTCAATTTATATCTGGTATGGGGTAAGATTAAACAGATATAAAGCTGTATTTCTAGTGGCATAACTATAAAGTGGGACCGGTAGATTGACCTCTGGCAGATTAAAGGGTGGGGGCGCATACGACGCGCGCTCCCGCTAAAGTTTCCGCACCATATATAAACGTAGACATACAACCAACAACACTCACAAAAATACACTATTTTACAGTTTTAAATTTAAAAAAAAATCCCCTGGATCCCCAGTAAAACTCTAAATACACCATTTCTCCGGCTCGAGCAAAGCTACAAGACGCTTGTATTGTATTGTATTGTATTGTATTGTATTGTCAATACCTACATTATGTTAATATACCCCCGCCTTCAACCTGAGTCATACTTTTGCTAATGGTAAACAAAACAAGAAACAATGTACTTACAGTTAGTTTGCATGTGTCTATTCTGTGTTTAGCCACTTAAGACATAGAGGGTACAGGGATAGTGCTCAGCGATGAGATCCCTTATTTAAGCAAGCGTTCCAAATTTAATGATATGTTCAATATTAAAACCATGCATAGAAGTAATAGTCTTAAATGATTATGATCTGTTCAAAACACAGTAACTTAGCAAACATCAACATTCTACTTGAATGATCAATCAGTATTTAATTTTGCGTGGTTATTTCTGCTAACGCGTTCAAATGATCAAAACCTTCCGCATGTCGGTTAAGCATAGGCCTACTGGTTAGAAAAGAAAATGGTGTCGCGGGTCATAGTGCTTGACTTTTTGTGTTTAAAACATAGAGAACATTCATCATATTGTCCGTCCGTCCGTCATTTACAATTAGGTTGTTTACACTGTAGCATCTTCATTTAATAAGCAGTCATATTCAAACTCTATTGCAATGTTTATAGCTATAATCTCTTGGCCAAGTTTGAGTTCTGCCCCTTTTAATATTAAAATATACCAGATTTCCGTTTGTTTGCAATTTAGCATTTCTCAAGTAATCATCTTCAAATTTTATAAAAATGTTTATAGCCATATTCTTTTGGCCAAGTTTAATTATGGCTGATATTGGCCAGTCATTGCCACTTTTAATGTATATTTTTTGTCTTCAAAGCCATAATCTCTCAGTCAGGTTTGATTTCAAATTTTGACTACAATCATGGAACGGAAATGATCTCGACATTATGTATTCAGAACAACTGTGATATAATTTATTAACTTGTAAAGGTAATGAAGGAATCTTTATCTCCCGCCGAAGGCAGCGGGGGATATGGTAATAGACTCTGTCCGTCCGTCTGTCCGTCCTTCCGTCCCACATTTTTGTCTGGAGCATAAGTCGAAAAGTATTTGAGGTATTAACTTAATACTTAATAGAACGATAGATCTTATTGAGGAGGAGCGCAGTGCACAAGAATGATAACCCTATCTTTCATAATTTTTGAGTTATTGCCATTTATTATTTTTCAGACTATTTTTGTCCGGAGCATAAGTCAAAAGGTATTTGAGTTATAAACTTGATACTTCATATGTTAAAAGACCTCATTGGGTAGGAGTGCAGTGCATAAGAATGGTAACTCTATCTTTCATAATTTTTATTTATTGCCCTTTGTTATTTTTCAGACTTTATATTTGTCAAGAGCATAACTCTAAAAGTATTTAAGCTATCAGCATGATACTTTATATGTGGATAGATCTTATTGAGGAGGAGTGCAGTTCACAAGAAAGATAACTCTACCATTCATAATTTTTAGTAATTGCCCTTTATTTTTCAGTCTTTATTTTTCTCCGGAGCATAACTCGAAAAGTTTTTGGGGTATAAACTTGATATTTTACAGATGGATAGATCTCATTGAGGAGGAGTGTAATGCACAAGAATGTTTAAAGTGCAGTACAAGAATGATAACCTTTACTTTCATATTCTTTGAGTTATTGCCCTTTGTTATTTTTCAGACTTAATTTTTGTCTCAGTGACCTTTATATTTTACCTGTAGACCTCAAAATAGGGGAACTAGTAGGTCATCACATCGGTTTCATATCTATAATCGCTTCAAACATTAGTTTTCATTACCCAAAATTTTCTGTTAAAAATGAAATATTCTACTCTGCAACACCTCTTCTAAAGAGCAAGCATTCGGCGGGGGATGGCCATGTCAACATGGCTCTTGTTTCTCAGGTAAGCGTCTTCTTTAGGGCCATCTTGGCCCTTTTTTTTTGCATACAATTTGGACCCTGTACTTAAGCATTCTGCTATCAACATTGTGGTTGGGGTAAGTTCATATATATTAACAGATTCGGTCGGGATTACGCTTAGGTAACATGGGAAGTAACATTCTCAGGGACGCATGGTTCTAGGCATGATTGTTTTCTTCATTTCTTTTATCGAAGAAATTGGCTATACGCGTCTGCTTGCGTCTTGACATATTTCATTAGGCATTTGTTAGACGTAAGGCGAACCGTCGACCAATTAAAGTGTATCAAAATATTTCGCAAATTGGATTTAAAAATTGATAAAATGTGTGTAGAATTTATAGACGCAGTCTACTAATTTTCCAACGGGAAATAACTTCCTGGATGCACATAGATACTATCAAACTCCACACAGTTATGCTCCTTCTGATATTAAATATCACATTTTTAGCTCACCTGAGCGCAACGTGCTCAAATATGAGCATTTGTGATCACCCTGCGTCCGTCGTCAACAATTTGCTTTAAACGACATTTCTTCTGAAACCGCTGGGCAGAATTTGAAAAACTTGGCAGGGATTATTCCTGGGTAAACCTTTACAAAAGTTGCTAAAATAAATTAAGTTGCTAATAAACTTGATTCATGTAGAACTCTGGTTGCCATGGCAACGGAAAAAAAGTAAAAATTTAAGATTCATCTCCTTTAAAACTACTGGCCAGGTTTCGAAATGTTTAGTACAGATGTTCCTTGGGTAACAATCTACCAAGATTGCTAAAATTGTTCCGATCTGTAAAAAACATGGCTGCCATGGGCGGGGCTAATTTGCCTTATATGTACATGTATATAGTAAAAATTTTAAATGACATCGACTCTGAAACCACTGGACAGAAATTGATAAAATTTGGCAAGGATTATCCTTGGGTTATTTTTCACAAAAGTTGCTAAAATAAACTTTATCCATGAAGAACTATGGTTGCCATGGCAAACAGAAAAAAAATGAAAACTTTAAAAATCATCTTCTGAAAGATTTCAGAATGTTTTAGCAATATTGCTAAAAAATTTCAGATCCTAAAAAAAACATGGCTGCTATAGGCGGGGCTAATTTGCCTTATATGTATATATAGAAAACTTTAAATGACATCTACTCTGAAACCACTCAAAATATATATTTGTCTATAGGCCAAACTTGGCCCTCTTGTTTCAATTCACAGGAGTACAACGTGCTCCAGGTGAGCTATTGAGATAAACATTCGCCCGTCCTTTTGCGTCGCCAGTCATTTGTCGTGCGGCATCAACAATTTTCTTTAAAAAAACATCTCCTCTGAAACCACTCGTCAAAAAATTATGAAACTTGGCATGAATGTTCTAAAGTGGCTTTTCTCAAAAGTTACCCAATAAATATGATGACAGATCACTGCAGAGCTCTGGCTGTCTTGCAAACAAACATATTTGAATACAATCTCATGTGAAGCCGATGGTCAGAATAAAATTTTATTTGGAACAATTGTTCACCTCATAGCTGTATACCAGAATTGCTAAACTAAAGTTGATCCAATAAAAATGAGGCCCTAAGGGTGAAGGTTGTTTCAGAATAAACTGACACTTTATAAAAAAAATTAAAAGTATTCTTCTGTAAAATCGATGGTTAGAATTTCTATTCGGCATGTATGTTAATCTCATGGCTGCCACCATAATTGTCAAAATAGAATAGATGTTTTGGAAATGTGGAACCTATAGGGTTGGCTGTCTTTCTGTTGTAATACTCTCTATAGATCATTTCAAAATTCTTAATATATTAAAGAAGAATTTAGAACTAAGAGAAAGAAACACATGCTTAACATCTTTTATTTTTCATAAATATAATGAGATTAAATGAGTGTTTTGTGGGGCCTCCGTGGACGAGAGCGTAAAGTCACTAACTTAAACACTTGTTCAGCCCCTCACCGCCTGAGTTCGAATTCCGGCAGGGTCATTCGGATGTGAAGAAGCCTTCCAGTTGGCTTGCGGTAGGTCGGTGGTTCTACCCGGATGCCTCTGTGCTTTCAGTGTCTTCCTCCACCTGTTATTAGCTGGACGTCGCTATATAACTGAAATACTGTCGAAGCGACGGTAAACTCAAATGTCAAATTAAGTCTAGTCAAATGTGTATTTTCAGGATGTTTATAGCTATACTGAATCTTTAAATACGTGCTGCCTGTCACATATTGTAAGGATAGCCATGGGACTTACAAGAAATGATCTATTACTCGGGATTTCAAATATTCATAAAAATGATTATAAGACCAGATAAAATTAAATAAAAAAATAGTTATAATTGTGTTTAATTAAGGACATTGAAAACGCATCCCTGTTTTTTATTATTATTATTATTATTATTATTATTATTATTATTATTATTATTATAACACGAAAACAAAATACGAAGGATTCTCTCAAACGTTTATCATATATCTACTTTATAAAACAAACATAAGCTTTGAAACTGAAAATATTCAAAAACGTTGAAATGTGTACGAATATAATCGTAAAGTGTTTTCGTTGTAAAAACACCCTTCCATAGTGTGCATTTCACAAGGGAAATAACTTCGATTGAATAATTCAAGAAGAATACATTAATAGTTGTCTTTCTTTAATTGTTTTTCCTTTTCTTTCATGCAGGTGTGACATCATGGCGACTAGTCCAGATTCAGTAGAAGCAGGGTCGGACGACTACGTACCGCACTTCTGTGACCCCTGTAAGTATGTTGGGTCATATGTAAAAGCAATGTCTTATTGTGGACAGTGTAATGAGTATATGTGTCATGTTTGTGAGAAGACACACAGGGGGTTCAAATCAACACGGAACCATACGGTTATTACTGGACAGAAATTATCATCAACCATTAAACCAAATCCGCCATTACCAAATGCCTTTTGTGAGGATCACAGGTGCAATTTAATAATTGGGTTTTGCGAGAGTCACAAGATATTGACATGTGACGTGTGTTCCTCAACATCACACCGAAAATGTTCAAAGACGTCGCTACGCGATAAAACGAACAAAATGAATAAAAGTCAGCTGGACAAGTTGGTATCAAGAATGAAGCGAATTAAAGAAAATGTTGAAACATTACGATCATCCCGTGGTAAAGATGCTGATTTGTTAATCAAACAGGCGAAGAAATCAGTCAGAGATGTCCAGGAACTGAGAAGAAAAATTAATGAAAGGATAGATGATCTTGAGGAAAAGGCATACACGGCTATTGAAGAAGTTAAAAAGGCTATGGAATCAGATTTGAAGGATCACTTGACTGCATGTGAAAATCTTCTTAAGCAAGTTGACGAAAGTATCAAGGAAATGCAAGACTGCCAGAACTCAATGAATAAAGATATGATGTTTATCGGACTGACAAAGTCATCTGTTAAAGTCGATGAAATGGAGAAAATTACAACAGACATAAAGTCGGAAGCTACCCAATGTCAGCTGACTTTCCAGCCCAACAAAGTCATATATGATCTATTACAGCAGGTTAAGGAGCTCGGTCACGTGATTACAAACTTTCAAAGCAGTGGTGTATCCAGCGGAAAGAATATACTTGAAATGACAGTTTTTAGTAAACAAGACATCAACATTAACACGACCTGGATATCTGGTTCAACATTTCTCCCCTGTGGTGATCTTGTTTTATGTGACCGTGGTAACAATAAGTTACATCTGTATAGCCCCACCTTCACCTCTAAGGAGAATGTAGATCTACCATCACAACCACGTGACGTCTGTACAGTAGCTGATAAAGAGGTTGTCGTCACGTGACCAGGGCAACAGAAGATTCAGTTTGTCTCTGTACAGCCGGGATTCAGATTCGGACAATCATTGAGTGTAGACAGGAATTGTTGGGGTATAGACTGTCATGGCGGCATGATGTACGTCACGTGTCATGATTCTGGTTATGGAGAAGTACTGGTGATGACGATGGATGGACAGATACAGAGGAGACTCGGGCTGGTACAGGGGCGGTACATGTTTACAGTCCCATACTATGTACGTGTAAGTCGCAACAGTGACCGTGTTTATGTATCTGACTGGAACACCAACACCGTAACATGTCTGACACAACATGGTGATTTGATATACAAGTATACACACAAGTTATTTATCTTATCCTAGAGACATTCACGTAGACAGTCAGGACAACATACTTGTAAGTGGGTGGGGGTCTCACAACATTCATCGTGTAGATAAGCACGGTACTTACCACTCCATACTGGTCAGTCACAGTGATGGGGTAGAACTGCCGTGGTGTCTCTCATACCGGGACACTGATGGGGCGTTGTTTGTAGGAATGGATAGTAAACCTGCTGGTAAGGTGTTCTGGCTGAAGAAGTAATGAAGAAGTAATATGTAGACTGTTTTATCAGGATTAATATCATCATGGCAACCTTGAAGTATTGTTTCAAATATATGAAGTCAGACACTCTTATTACATGGTGCGAGTATTTGAGAGTCAGGCCGAAACTCGAACCGGGAACCTCTATGGTTGTTTTTCACCAAACAAGGAATTTATCTGCTTAACATACATTCCACTCCATATTTAAGATTGTAAGATGATTAACATGTATTTTGATTAGTTTGGTTGCAGCAAATCGTGTTTCATGTTTTCCACGGGATCTTCGTGTCTATATTTGACAGTATAATCTATTTTTAGCTCAACTCGACTGAGTTTACACAATTACTCCGTACAAAACATTCATGTATTTTCTGAACATGATGATACACTTGGGTGCTCGTTTTCCTATTTAATAGCTTATTTCAGTTTTCAAAACTTCAACTGTTTATATACCTGAATATATATCTTTATTTTTACTTTTTATTTTCACATATTATATGTAGCAAAATGTGCTGAAATCGAAAATGGAAAAAAATAACAAGTCACCGACCTCGTTTTTATGATACGTTCGTATATCGATGGTTAACATCTTTAACAAATGGCTAAAATAAACATCTGTCTTTGAAAAGAAATAAGAAAAAAATAATGCTATGAGATAAGTTATGATTGTTCAAATTATCAGATTAAGTGGTTCAAATATCCGCCGGTACTTCGTTTTTTGTCATATATGTGAGGAAAAAAAGTAGCTTAATTTTCTTGTTTTTCATATAAGTATTCCATAAAGGTTCCTTGATCAGAACATTGAAAAAAAGTCACCGAGTTCATTTTGGAGTGAATGAGCTGTTTCCATGGTAACAGGCACAAGTCGTGTTCTCTCTTTCTTGACGAACCTAGCAATAATTATCTATTTGTGATTTTTGTCGCATATTGACTGACTGATTTTACATTTTTTTAATCATTTTATATTTTAATTTGTTCAATAATTCAATAATCACATTATATTTTAAAAGTCTTTTCGAATGCTATTTTGCGGAATAATTCACGGTGTTAAGTTCAGATGCGCAGTAATCTATTATTACAGAGGCCGGAGTCGTGGGTTCAACCTCCGGTCAGGACCATCGTTAAAATGGTTCTGGTATGTCTACTTTGCCTGGTGTTCAGTATCAGGGTAGTTCCAGGACTGGTTGTCAAGGTGATGAGATAATGTTACTGAGCGTACTGCTGTCAGATCCATTGTATCTGGAGTCAGCGTTATAAGTATTTCAATAGATAATTTTATAATCTTAGAAAAACAGTATATATAATGCGTGGCATTACTTATTTTATTATTCCGGATACTTTTAAATCATTCATGCTCATGGTTGATTTATTTTCGTCGTTTTCCTGATTTTTTTATCCGAAAATATTTCCCCTAGGTAACTGGTTTATAAATCAATCACAATGTTTTCTTGAACACGAATCTATTTATAACCATCAATGCACCAGCTGTATTGCCTGTTAAACAGATTCCTCGAAATAAGTGTCAACGAAAAATAATGATTTTATAGAAACCGTGATCAGATCTACATGTTCAAACATAATTCTAGACAGCGCAATGACAGATCCGTTCATGTCCGTTAATTATGCCTACCAAAATAATTCGCTAAGCGTCCTTTATTATAAATGCATGAACATTTACTCAATAGGGAAATATAAACACAAATAAAGACATTCACAGGTCATATGTGTTAAAATGTCCAATTTAGTTGGTTTTTTTTTTTGTTGTTGTTTTTTTGTGTACTTTCTCTTGTATATGCTTACATAAATATCCTAAAATCTTCATATGCATTTTTTATTGTATTTGTATGGACCTCTTTAATTTAAAATGATTGTATCGTTTATGACAATAAGATTTTCTGAATTATGTCTAGTGAAAGCTGTGAACAAAGGTCACTGGCCACCACTGACACATGGCCTTTACTTGGAGGTGGCTAATATTCAATGGCTAAATTCTCGGTCACTGGCCTCCTTTCACCGTTGGGCTCTTATTCGGGTTTGGAAAACCTTTTTTTTTGGAATCTCCTGGCCTTTGTTCACTTGGCCTTATTTAGAGGAAAATCTTATAATTGGAATCCTTCGCTGGCCTTTGTTCACCATTGGGCCGTTATTCAGAGGTAAAATTACTTAAAACTTTGAATCCTTGCACTGGCCTTTGTTCACCATTGGTCCGTTATTCAGAGGTAAAATTCCTTATAACTTGGAATCCTCTCGCTGGATCAGGCATTGGGCCGTTATTCAGAGGAAACAGTCTATTCAGTGATGGGAATTCTCCCCCCCCCCACACACACACATTTCGATGTCCTCATTTCACAGTCGGGCTGTTTCCAGAGTCAGTGACCTTTATTCAGTGGTTGTATATTTTAGATGTTATGTTTATTTCTAAAATTATTGTGTTTGGAATCCGGTCACTGGCCTTTGTACAGAGGTTGGCTATTTCAGATGTTAAAATCACTAAAATCGTCGGTGGGAACCAGGTCACTGGCCTTTGTACATGTAGGCTGTATCCAGAGGTGTAGGGGATAATGTGACTTGATTTTGTCATCTGTTCGTAAAAGAATTTGTACAGATTTTATCACACAAATATTAAATATGTTCCTTCATTTTGATTAAATTCTTATCCATATATTTATGAAGTAATTATCTATTAATTAACATTTCCAGACGCTTCAAAGCAGCTCGTTCACAGATGATCGGTAGAATTAAGACATAAATAAATAACTACTCCCCTTGTTGAGGTTAGTAAAGTATTTGTTTCAGGATCGGTAGAATTAAATAAAAATAACTAGTTTCTGTTCCTGACAGTGTAGGTCATATTGTACAGGAAAAGGCTATTTTCATAAACGCAAGTCAGTCAAAATTAGTTTACGGTATACCTGAGGCAGATGCTTGTGGTAACACGTGACACTTTCTGCAATATGGCTTCTTCACCAGTTCAGGGTAGTGATTTCGTAAATTCGCCCTATAACGTTAGCGCATGCGCGAATGGTAATAACAACTGGCAAGTGATGGTAATGGAAAAAAGAAAATCTAAATACAGGTTTTATCATTTTAAATATAATTTCAATACCCTCTGTGACGGTAAACCCTGTGATGGGGAAACCATCCATTTTTTACGACCATTGATGGTTGCATTTGGTGACCATGCGTCTGTTGATGTGTATTGATAGACGTAATACACATTGTAAAATATAATTTTCCGTCAGTGACCATCTGTGAAGGAGCTGTTTTAATTGTATTAATTTGTATTTTGTAGAATCAATATACGCCTTCTTTTGCCTACTGTAATATGATTTATGCTTATGTAAATATAGAAACAGTTGATTCAGTATATATGTAATATATTTCTTCGATGGTTGGGTGAATTCTAGTTTCAACAATCAGTAACATTTGTATATAAACTCTTTCAACAATGACAAAATAAGTAACAAGGTCAATATGCATAAACAAGTGATTTTGTGTAATTATAAACATTTTACCTATATCTCCTTTGCTTATTATATCCCTCGCTAAAGAATCACCATTACTTTCGCGTTCGAATGTAAATTCTGCCCTGAACTATTTGGCCCTGAAAGTTTCTATTTGGCACACAAGCGGGTATATGTGGCCGTGTGTGTATGTAAACGAAATAACTCAACTTACCTGAAGATTTAAGTATCAGCGGTAAAAATGGAGACAAGTGGCGAAATCTCACACCTTATCACATTATACAGACACGTGGCATGATATCACACCCAATCACATTATACAGACACGTGGGCTGAGGTCAAACACACTCCTATTATACAGACACGTGGCATGATATCACACCCAATCATATTATACAGACACGTGGCATGATATCACACCCAATCACATTATCCAGACACGTGGCATTGTATCACACCCAATCACATTAACCAGACACGTGGCATGATATTACACCCAATCACATTATCCAGACACGTGGCATGATATCACACCCACTCCTATTATACAAACACGTGGCATGATATCACACCCAATCACATTATCCAGACACGTGGCATGATATCTCACCCATTCCTATTATACAGACACGTGACATGATATCACACCCAATCACATTATCCAGACACGTGGCATGATATCACACCCAATCACATTATCCAGACACGTGGGCAACCAGTCCTGGATTACGGTAACGGTAATGACTATATATATTAATTGTTCTGCTTTGTGCACATATACATACACGATCACATGACTGAAAGGACACAGTGGTCACTCACTACACAAGACGCGAAATAAAAGAAAGAAAACAAGGAGGTAATGAGAGGATCGTACGTTCGTTCTCTGGTCCCTGGTCGCGTTACAAACGTTTATTTTACGTCGATTCAGAAACAAGTTGACTTCTTACAGTTTTAACTTTGCCGCGTTGAAGAGAATCAGAGCTACAGTAATGTATAAACAAACAGGAAGCCTTGATCAGACAGATCCTGGAAGTTAATATCTAATCTGGGTTTGCCAAGGCGTCAAAATGCCTCTGGATGATGTATTTGTTTTATTTTTTTAGTGTGCGCTGATCGGGAAACAAGTTCTGATATAAATAATACTAATTACTCTCGACAGTTCCTGTGTTGGACCAGTACTAAGCCCCTGGAAGGCCAAGAAAAATCCTTGCCCCACATGGGGTTCGAACCATAACCTTTGGATCCGCATTCGGGTATGTCACAACTGCCACACGGCGTTCCATTTAAAGTTGTCAGTGATGGTTCTGTTAAATTTGATAACTTCCGGGATTTATTGTCCGACATTAGGGTAATGGCACAGAAAATGGTATCATGTCATTCATAACATAACATAACATATCTTTATTAGCATAGAACTTGACATGTTCATAGCCAAATACAGAAATTTACAAAAATAAAGCATACACAAAGAGTGTTACAAAACAGTTAACAGAGAAGTCACAATAAATAGTTGGTAATGTCAATAAAGAATTTAAGCAGCATTTCAAAATACATGTATATTATGATTTTTAAATTCTTTAAATATTCTGGACTTGAGAAGTCTTACTAAAAAAGCAGAATATATAAACTTAGCCAGATTATTGATTATTTTTGTTGATTGGGTTGATATTAGAGTTTTAAAACTTTCTTAAATTAGGCCAATGAGAATGTATTGAGGTAAAAACTTTTTTTCTTAAATCGCAATATTTTGGACATACCAATAGAATGTGATATTTTTTTCTACCATATTCATTGAAAGGGTGGCATATCCTTTCATTCCTGCTTCATTAATGTGTCTTCCGGTTTCTTGAAAAGGTTATGGGAGGAGAGTCTAAATTTGTCATACTAACTTTATATCTATTAATATTAATGCAATTCAGATATTTCTCAATTTTTAAGATCATTTTTAAACAATTTATATGAATCTAATCTACTTGAGGGTGTTGATATTATTATGCCATGTTTTGTTGATATATATCTATTATCCTTTGTTTTATTATATGTATATCTTTTTGGTATAGTATCTTGATTAAGCCAAAGATGCGTCATGCCTATTTCGTTAAGTGTTTGTTTTACATGAAACGCCCAATTAATTCCATTATAAGTAATGTCATTCGACTTCTGTGTTATTTTGACAGCGCGGTTGTATACATGACATATTGAATATGGATCATAGACCACAAGCAAGGGATAATGACAATATATATATGCCCGCTTTCTGTAATCCAGTGTATAAATAGAGTGAGTGATACGCAGCTTTCCGAATTATAACGTGCCTCGAGAAGTAACGAGAGCGCGCGTACCTGTCAACGGGTAGCAAACATTTCGATAAATGATTAAGCCGGTAAATTTCATCTACAGTGAGTTTAAACAAAGAAACGAAGAGACCGGATGCATAATTAGAGTATTTGTGAAGGTTGATTATAAGTAAGAGAGGAAAGGAAGAAAAAATGTTACTTGTCTGGTATGACTCAGCGGGGGCATGAGGAAGATGATAGCCTCAAGTACATGCAGAGTTAGCCCGTAGGGCCTTCTTGTTCTTTATAAATTGACTGGTGTTATTAAAACAATCTTCAACGGCAGAAATGTAGAATTATTGATTCCTTTAATCACGATGCGATAGATCAACCCCACTGACGTCTGTTTATGTCAAAAGCAGTCGAATAAATTAATGACTAAACAAAGAAACCATTTCAGTACTAGATTAATTCAATATCAGTCGGGAATTTTCGAAAATATACATCAAATTCAAAATGAACGCTTTGATTTTCAATCTCGTTCCAGATCTCGGACAACACGCGATTTCAGAAAAACGATACAGCCAAAAAAAAAAAAAAAAAAAAATTGCTGCGCATCTGTTATTATAGGTATACATATGGAACAGAATTCGGGCAAAAAACACATTTTGCCTTTGACATGTCTATTGCTTCATTTGTCTAAGTGACAAGCATCATTTTGACTAGTACAATACGGCGTAGTCGTCGTCTGCGTTACATGTATCTTTTTTTTTTTCATTAAACATTAATTATTCATTCACATCATAATAAACTACTGAAAATACATCTGCTTTTATTTCCATTTTATCACCGTATAGCACTGTGTATAGCTGGACAGTCCAGTTTGCATTCGTATTAAAATGGAATTTATTTCGTCGGTTTACCGAATCGATGAAAGACACCTGTAGCTAAGCAAAATAACACATGTGCGCAAGCAGAATGACAAATGTCAAAATGTGCACCTAGCATTATGACGTTGGAGGGCGCTGTTCCGGTTTGATTCGGCGAGTTCAGTTTACCTACTAGAGTTAACTAGAGTTACCAGAGATGCAATAAAACGCGCGGGGTTTTTACCCTACGAATTCTGTAGGGTTACGCGAGTTCAACCCAGCGAGGTAGGTGGGTAGACTAGAAAGCAATATAGCGGACGGAAAGCATCTAGGCGAATTTATAGAAAATTATAAATATCTATGATATCCTGTCTTTAAGTAAGCCTGTAAGTCGCCTTAAAAGAAGCTGGCAGCTAATTTTTTTCAAGCCCACGCTCGAAAAAAGTCATAAATAAAAGATATATTGTTTTAATCATATGTCTGTTTACAAATTACGTCAGAAGGGGTAAACCTCATACGTTCAATTGATTGCTAACTAGAGTATATTTATTACGTCATCAATACGAGTTAACTCGAGTAGTGTTTGTTTGTTTGTTTGTTTGTTTGTTGAGTTTAACGTCCCACCGACAGTATTTAAGTCATTTGGAGACGATGTCTACTTGAGACAAATATAGTGCTGCCACATTGCAGTATCACGCCGTAGACATGTGGCATTATACCACACCCAATCACATTATCCTGACATCGGGCCAACTACCCTTATATGTTGAGCGCCAAGTACGACTTTGGTATGTTGCGGCCAGGGATTGAACCCACGACCTCCCGCACCCGAGGCGGTCACTTAATAACTCGAATAGAACTATAGTTGGTTAAATGAACTCGCTGTCGATAGTTCGGGAAGGTTCGGCAAAATGAAGAACGAAACTGTGATTGTTTTCCAAATTAGAAAAAGTTAATTCCTTTAAACAAATTGTTTGAAAATGAAAGTAGATCCACTGCTTTAAGACATAATTGCATTGTACATAATACTTTCCATTGCTTTTCTAAGTGCAGTCCAAACATTTCAGATGTTAATATGAGCTCAGGCTCAAGCACCCACACACCCCCCCCCCCCCCCCCCAGCTGGCCTGATTATACAATTTTCTGGGTGACTAACATTGCCTTGATTCTTGATTAGGCAAATGGAAATCCCCATCCTGAGCCCCTTACTGAAATAAAGTTAGCCAAATGACCAGTCACCCAGGCCGACCCTTGCTGAGAAAGCATCCGCTGTCACTTATTTCCGCTGTCATTATGGCAACGGAACTGTGTCTGCTTTAATCTGAATCAGGCAAACGCATTTAGTATTGCTGAAAATACATTTTATCTTCATTTTTTTTTAATTATTAATGAATACATATAACAAAAACGTCTCCAAGTTGAATCAGAACCTAGCATTGCAGCCAGTGCCATAAAATTTTTATTAATGTCAATTTAAGTCATGTAGAAAAATATTTTCACGATCTATATATTAAATTAGCGAGCTGTGAGTTCAAGCCCCGGCGGGCGGATACCGACAATGGTTTTGCATGCGAGATGTATTACGGTGGATATGAGTCTAGAACTGGTCCTTCCTAAGAACGATAATAGGTTAACTGTCCGCCTAATGCAACACCCCCGCCCCCTCCCCCAATTACAATGACATGCCCCCCCCCCCACACCCACACATACCTAAAAATGACCCTAAGTGAGAATAAAACTATTTAGCCCAAAGCTTTTATATATAAAACATATATCTAACTTATTTCTCTCAGATACCACTCAGATTCTCCGTCTTTTATCCGGGGTAGCAAGCCCACCCCCACCCCAGCACTGACATCAAACATTTGTGTTGAAAAATTCTGAATCCGAGCCAGAGTATCACAAAAATATATTTGCTTAAAAGATTTTTATATACTTTATGGTATATATATTTAGTTTTTTTTTTCTTAAATTCTAACTGTTATACATTTATTATATTTCAGCTCCTGTTATGATCATATCACGGAGATATACGATCATCCCATACTTTCCCGGAGTTCCGAGTATTCAGTTTCCTCCCCTGAGTAACGAAATGCTTGATTTTGATTCTTTGAATTAACTTCTCTTTGATTATTCTGCCCCAAATGAGGCAGTATAGACAGTTTAATGTAAAACAAATGTCACATTGATGGTTTCTCAAAATAAATTTCAAAATATAACAGCATCAAACTATGACACATGAAAGCCAAATCATTAAATGATGCGAGATAATGCAAGAGCATTAGCCAGTAGACAGCATTGATTAACTCACTTAACATAATACAGCATACCACTTGTCAGTATGGCAAAGGCAGAATGTCACGTGTACACATGGACTTGTAAGACGGCAAGATGTAATTTTTGCCCTAAATCTGTTCCATATATACATGGCAAATCACAATGTGCAGTTAATATGCCAAACCATCTTCAATTGATTATTGTCTGTGTGATTGGAACACCCGCCCTTGCAGCGGGAGCCTGTGGATTCGATCCCCGGTAGCTACAGATTTAAGTTGCTTAAATGGTTTGTGTCGATATCCCTGCGTTTCACTTCACATATTCAAGACGTATGCGATCGGGTGAGGTGCCACATGCCACTTGTCTGTCGTGAATATATCCATCGTCGGATACCCCCGGCTGTTTTTTTTTTTTTTTTTTTTTTTTTTCGTTTCACTACATGACATCAAGATCTATAGACCATATAGATGATCTATCGATCGGCCGTGTGTAAATGACATGACAATGGACTTAACCACGTGGAGTCTATATATGACGCAATACGGGACCTTACACGTGTATCCACGTAGGCAATCATAAACGCACAGACGCATACCAGATAAATATTCAATTATATAACCTTGCTTTTGGGGTCTACTAGGCCGAAAAGGTAAAGTCGCTGCACTTAACACTCACTGGGCCCTCACCGCGTAGGTTCGAGTCCCGGCAAGGTCATTCGGATTTTCATGTGAGGAAGCCTTACAGCTGGCTTGCGGTAGGTCAAAGGTTCTACCCGGTTGCCTCAGTGCATTCGGATCTGCCTCCACCTGCAATTTGCTGGACGCCACTATATGACTGAACTTTCGCAGCGACGGTGAACATCAAAAGATCAATAAACTTTATGTTTGATATATTAAGATTAATCCAGTGAATTTTTTTTTTCAGCAAATCGTGCCTAATATTTTCCACGTCCTCTTCATGTCTGGATTGGTCAGTACATGTGTATAAGATATAATAAAATAAATAGGATCTGACATGAATTGCTATTTTATACCAATTTCTACCAAACGAGCTCATGAAAATGCCACTTATCAGACCTGTACTAATTGTAGATCGCGATTATATAAACAAACAAAACATGAATGAACGGACTGTGGACGAATTATTATTTGTAATCTAACACCAAGAAAACTGAAAATAACGGCTACTTGTGTATGTCTCATACAATTCAATAAAGTTGCATCAAACACATTTAATCCAGCTGTTCGAGTTCAACACAATAAGCATGTATATAGAATACACGCGCGTGACGTGGAATAATGTAATTCGGCTGTAACCAGGGGCAGAACAGTTCCTTTTGTTATTATAAAGTGGAAATAGTAAGGGTGGAGATAATCTCTTACGGTTTCGTACCATTTTACACCTTTTGAAAAAAATGAAAATCAAGACGTCGTGGTTCCCTGTTAGTAAAAGTGTCTACAATGTCCAGCTCTCGCTCTCGATAAATGTTCAAGTTCAGCCCACTCATTCGTTCGATTCCGATGATACTTCCTATGTACTCGACGCATAGTCGAATACAACCTTTCTGGAGTGGATATTGATACAGGAACAACAATCAGCAGGATCAACCATCGTCGAATGGTATGGTAGGAGTCTTCTGACGCCAAAGAGAGCGTGGCTGCAAGGTCTCGCGGTGCTGCGGTACTACTTTGTCTACATTGCTTATTTGGTGAAACCAATACTCTCTATTTTCTTTAATCGATTAGACATTGTTAGATAATAAAAAATAAAATATATAGAAATAGGAGATCCAAACAGTAATGATCAAACATTCGAAATCGCCACGAATTGTTAATATATAACAGTTTTTCCAACATTTCAGACCGATACACGGTATTGGTTTTGATCAGTAGATTTTATTTTCAAATGGAAGAACGGGTCTTCATTCTTAAAATATCACGATATTCAGGAGGTTATGACATTTTAAAAGAAAACCGCGATGTAGACAAGCTTCGGAGGTCCTTGGTTATATTGGAAATCGCGTTAAAATAAACGAACATACAGTGCATACAGCTTTAATCATAAGTAAACTTACGAAAATAAAATTCATATATCAACCAATTGCAGATCAAAATAAAACTTTTTTTTCTAACTTTTAATCTTTGCATTCCCGAAAAAGATCGTATATAATTATGCCTTACCCGGGTAAGCATTATTTTATTTCTATATCATTTTTCGCATTAAAATATTTTTTTTTATTTTATCTACCTCCCGGAACGAATTGTATTCGGCGTATATGTAGGCATCTACGTCACTGGTAACGTGTTAAATATAAGAAAATAATTTTGTGATGGTTGTACGAAACCGGAAATGAAGGACCATCGTGTACGCATAGGTGGCTTAATATAACCAAAATTAAATGAGTGCATGGTATTATCAATGTGTGTTTGACTGGTTTGACACGATATTGTTTGAATCCATTTTTTATGAAGGTTGGGGTGCTTTGACAAAATTCATGTCCCCACCCCTCGCGTGCAGGATATTTTGTAAATAAATTACAAGCCTGTCTTTAATGCATTAAGTCTGCGAACAATTACCTAATTTAAATTCTATGCTAATGGTATAATCTGTTATCCTATGCATGTTTACTTAATAGTCAAATGCAGTTGAACCTGCATTAAAGACCATCTGTATTAAGCGGCCAACCTGCATTTAGCGGTCATTTTTTAAAACCAAAGTATTTTGTTATATTTTAAATTCATTTAGATCACCTCTGTTAAGCGGTCATTTTCTCATATTCATTTGACCAACCGCGGAAGACACGATTATCATTAAAAAAAACATGTATTGAATCATTCATGATACATTTTGTTTGCTTGTATAATTTACTAATATGCATAAGTATAGGTATGTTTTGGCTACCATGTTTGTGCAGTGTGTGATTTTATCTCACATATAAACTCCTTAATGGGCCCCACAAAGAGATGATGCAGCTATCACCAGGCAGTGGTCTTAACGAGGCATCAGCAGATACGGTCAACAAGAGGTTTTTGGAACTGTCTTATATGATTAATTAATAGCTTTCGAATTAAGTTACTCTTAAAAATTGACAGGGACTCTCTTTTATGTTGGGATAATTAAATATAGGATTTGAAAATTAAATTTGGATACAGGTATGTTATTTTCAATACATTTAATATGTCTACACAGAAAAGTTTCCTCACCACACGAGATTGTCGAATGCAGACGACATCCCATATTGCATGAAGATTAAAGAACACTTCCTAGATTTAGAAATACTTTTTAACTACTGCATACCAAATTCGTGGAACAACTAAGCTAAGCATTCAGCATTAATATACGTAAACAGTTGAACCGGTATTAGCGATCACCAGTATGAAGCGATCAACCTGCATTAAGCGGTACATTTTTGATCGAGCTCAACAGTAAGTCTTGTTCTAGTACATCTCACATACTATTACTATAAATGTGTCACGGCGAAACTTATATACAGTTGAACCTGTATTAGCGGTCACCTGTATTAAGCGATGAATTTGAATTTAGCGGCCATTTTGATATTACCGAACAAGCATTTTTTATATAATTAACCTGCATTTATCGACCAGCTCTGTTAAGTGGCCACTTTCTCTTTGTCCCTTCGTCGACCGCTTAAGACAGGTTTGACTGTATGTATTAAGAGTTATTTATCGATCAACATATACTGATATGCTTACCAAACATCAACTGGGGAGGGGCGATGTAACATAGATTCAAGACATACTCATGGACAAGGTTGAAAATGTTCTGGATTTCGTCAAGGGAAGGCCTTCCCATTTAAAGATGTGTTGATGAGTGTTGCTGGGCTAAAAACTGGACAAAATACCACAAAAGATATCTTAACAACATTGTACTAGCTTGTACATATTGGATTTGGATGGCGTGCTATTTACATTAGAGTTTTGGAGGTTTAATCATTTGTGAGCATGTTTACCGATGGATTTCATTCATTTATTTATTTTGTTATTTATTCACATTGTTAAATTGGGGATTAAAGGCCCATTATATCTCAGAGATTGTAAAAAATCAATAACAGAAATGCTACGCAATTAAACAAAAATGTTACGTTACCTAAATGGTACTTAATGACAGCATATCTGTTCTCCATTGACCTTACAACGCAAAAAAGTTCATCTCTTTTTAGTATTTTGGATGGGTGTCAAAATACTACCTTTGTTTGCATTTTGTTTTTGGCGAGTATTTCCGACGATGGCCCGTCAGACTTCGTAAATGCGAATATACTCGGGTGAAACACGACTGAAGTGTGGGAAGCATACACGCACAGAAAATTTAAAAGAAATACTTAAAGCAGCTCGTTCACAGATGATCGGAAGACATAATGAAAACAAAATAATAAAAAAAAAAAAAAAAAAAACTCTTCCCCATCAATGTTGTGAAGTCTTTGTTTCATAACAAATAAATTCGTCAAGATAAGATCACATTGCACGGGAAATTCTTTTTCGTATCCCCGAAGCAAGTGCTTGCGTTACCTCGTGACACGTTCCGCAACCTGATGTCTTCATCAGTTCCGGGAAGGGAATTTCTAAGTTCAGCCTGTAAAGTAAGTGCATGCACGAAAAGTGAACGTGATCAGACAAGTGATGGCACACAAAGATAGAATTTTTAAATGTAGGTTTTATAATTTAGAATATATGTTTAATACCATTCGTAACGTTTTTGCCTGTAATGGAGAAGCCAACCATTTATCTTTTACAATCACGGAATTTTGCATTGGGTACCTCGCGTCTGAAGATGGATATTGATAGACGTGTTTTCACAGAGGAAGTAAAAAACATCAAATTCGTAATCATGTTTAATTTAAACATACATGTATATTATTTCAAAATAATGAAATGGGGTTGGACAAGAAGTTCTAACAACAAATTCCTAGTTAATGCCATCTTTGAACTTTAATACAGAAGAAAATAAGCTGTCACTCGAGGTATTCAGATTTCTCTAAATTTTCCGAGCACAAATGCTTCCCACACTACAGTTGTGTCTCATCTGAATATGTTCGCATTTCCGATGTCTGGCGGATCATCGTCGGAAATGCTTTTCAATTACAAAATGTAAACAAAGGTAGTAGTTAAAAACCAATTAAAATAGTAAAACTTGGTGACCTTCATGCGATTCAATGTCAACGAAGATGGGATATGTGGTCTCTAAGTAACATTTACGTAACTTTACATTCTCGTTTAATTGCTTTAATTGAGTGGATTTAAGCAAAATATTGTAAATATTGCAGTATTATATTCCTTGTAAATATGCGCATGTATTGTAAATATTGCTGTATTATCTCCCTTGTAAATATGCACATGTTTTGTAAATATTGCTGTATTATCTCCCTTGTAAACATGCGCATGTATTGTAAATATTGCAGTGTTATCTCCCTTGTACATATGCACATGTATTGTAAATATTGTTGTATTATCTCCCTTGTAAATATGCACATGTAAAGTAAATATTGCAGTATTATATACCTTGTAAAGATGCGCATGTATTTTAAATATTGCTGTATTATCTCCCTTGTAAATATGCACATGTATTGTAAATATTGCTGTATTATCTCTCTTGTAAATATGCACATGTATTGTAAATATTGAAGTATTATCTCCCTTGTAAATATGCACATGTATTGTAAATATTGAAGTATTATCTCCCTTGTAAATATGCACATGTATTGTAAATATTGCAGTATTATCTCCCTTGTAAATATGCACATGTACTGCAAATATTGCAGTATTATCTCCCTTGGACATATGCACAGTATTGTACATATTGCTGTATTATCTCCCTTGTGGAGACTGAATGAAATAAAGAAATAAAAAAGTAACAGATGACCAAGCAGAGCTCTTATTTTTCTTTGGATAATTCTAATATGAGAAAATAATAAATTGTCCGAGTTTATACAGTTCATGATATCTCTAATTCAGTAATACCGTGTTAGCATTTCGTTTATTCTTAAATTACAGATATAACTATATAATTACATTATCCCCCAGTGTATTCTAATAAGAAAATGATTTTAACGCTCTCTCAGCCCCTCGACGAGTGGATTCGAATACCGGCAGTGTCATTCGGTTTTTCATGTGAGGAAGCCTTCCAGCTGGCTTGCGGTAGGTCGGTAGTTATACCCGGATGCCTCCGTGCATTCGGTGTCTTCCTCCACCTGTAATAGGCTGGACGTCGATATATGACTGAAATACTGTCGAGGCGACGGTAAACTCAAATAGTCAAGTCATGTCAAGTCTAATAAGAGAAACTAATAAATTTTCCGAGTTTATACATTTCATGATATCTCTAATTCAGTAATACCGTGTCAGCATTTCTTTAATTCTTAATTTACAAATATAACTATATACTTACATTATCCCCAAGTAAATTAAATTTAGCCCAGTACTTTTAATATTAACACCATCAACATTTTGTTTTAATCTAAAAGGTGTATCTTTTCAACATACACTGTGTCATTTAACAAATGGAAAAGAAGGAAAATATCCAAAAAGAGGTTGAAAAAGTATATATATAAAAAAACATACATGTGCAATCATTTGACATAATGTCTTTGTTTCTTAGAAAGTCGATTTGCTTTCAAATTGTTATAGGAAATGTTAATACGATTAAAGTGCACAAACAATCATTCATTGACCCGCAGTTATAGGCTCGTTTGGTCAAAATCTGTAAATGATTACATTTTATAGCAATTTATTGATGGAAGGATTACCTTAAAGAATTGTGATACCTTGTATATAAAGGATTTAACTTTTCAAATATCACTCTTTGATCTTGTTTAAGTGACTAAATATTAATTAGATTACAATTCATATTTTAGGTGAATTATTCCGACATATTTTCCTTTAATATAATCAAGTATATTTTATGCAGCTCACAAGCAGATCATCTTTTAAACTGAATAAGTCTCATCAATACTTTTTTCACGAGGAGGTGAGAAGGGAAAAAGTTGACCATGTCTATTTGAAGTGCAAAATGCTTTCAGTTTAATCTAGAATTTCTTTGATGCAAAATGAAGTAAAAAGTTGCATTAAAAGGTAAAAGTAGAAGCTATGTTTTCAAAGATGAATTATATTTAACATATTTATTTAAGATCTAATAGATTGAGAAAAATCTCCTCTAATTTTTTAAATATTTAAACTTAATTTTTAGGCCACAGTAAATAGAACAGATCCCTATTTATATACATAGTGATCACATGAGTTCCTCCTTTCATAAGGCCACATATATTTAGCGGTCAACCTGCATTTAGTGGTATTTTTAATACTACCAAACTAGCCCTTTGTTATTTGTTTAACTTCCATTTATCGCCCACCTCTGTTATGCGGTCACATTATCTTGTTCCCTTGACTGACCGCGTAAGACAGGTTTGACATTATATATATATTATCTGTCTTATAAGGAGTAAATTCTCATAAATTTCTCATACATCTCTCTCTCTCTCTCTCTCTCTCTCTTATTATGAGTAAATCAACCACCATCCCCCCCCCCTCTCTCTCTCTCATCAAATGAGTAATTTCGTTTTCCCTTATTTATGTAATGATAAATCCATTCTCTCCTATATAATGAGTAAATTATTTTTGTCCCTCTCTCATGCGTAAATGTTCTCTCTCTCTCACACACACACACCACACACTCACACACATACACAGAGAAAGAGAGAGAGAGAGAGAGAGAGAGAAACACATACACACGGGAAATATTAACATCAGCTGGTAGACATGAAGTTGAACAAACATTTTATTTACAAACAGGTCGTGATAATGTCAATAGGCACTTGATTTTCATGAATGAAATCCATTTTGTCAAAAAAGGGGGTGGGGAGGGGCATGGTATTCTAAAGGTACTTCACCTGATGAACATAAAAATATTGTCTGACAAAACTTGTTCTCTTTATTCACATTCATTAATATGCCAATGACAGAGAAGGAAAGAGAGAGATCGGTGAATATTAAATCTATGGCACCGACCACGTAAAAGAACAAAATTGAAAACGAATTCCCCTATATCAAGCAAATGTCACGAATGTTTTATATGCATGAAATATAGTGAAAACAAAACAACATCAACACGCTTTCGCCGAGCTGAAATAATCAATTCGGATTCATAACGAATAGCTCCCTCATCATTATCATCGGCAGCACCACTAAGGGCGCAGTGGTCGGGCGGTAACGCAACTGCGCATCCGAAGCTTCGAACCCCGTTGCGTCAATGATTTTTTATGACTTTCAAAGGCGCTAAGTACTCGTCCAACCCAGGAACCTTCGAGTGGGATAACTGTATCTTGTAAGAACTTGTTTTAGTATCATCGTAAAATAAATAAGTTTAAACTCGCCAATTTTAATATAAGCACAAGTATCAAAATTCACAAGATTCACATGTATTTACACACCTCACCTGTATGAAGGCAGCACGTTCAGTTCTCTAATTGTGCAGAAATGTGTCGATTTTCAATCGCCTGAATAAAACGAGTTAACATTAGGGAAAATGTGATGAAGTATCACGATCAGCACGTGCAGAACTGGTCATTTGTCATTGGTCATTTCTCACTCATTGTTACAGGGTGAGCCTTAAACTAGTGCAGATCACGTCATCTATCACTTGCAGGGAATTATCAACATCATAAGTTGGCGCAGTCACATTTGACTATTATGCAACGTGCCATGTAGGCTTTGGTCTTGGAGTCTTCGTTGCTGAGTCTGAGATTTCTGCGATATTTCTTCAGTAAAGATCATAGAACTGGATTTTATGTGCAGGGGTAAATCTTTGATGAATGCAAGAAATAAGATCGGGCCAATGAAATTTCCCTGTTGGACTCCGCTAGTCACGGGAGCAGACTCGAATGTAGCTCCACCAAGGATGACATGCATGCTGGGTTCTATTCGAAAGAAAGGCTTGGATCCAGGTCAAGGTGTTCCCTCTGATACCGTAATGGTTGAGCTTGGATAGCAATCGATTCTGTGGAATCTTGACATTGAGGTTTATGTATATACTGCATTAATCTATGCATAGAGCGCTGATGAAAGGGAAAAAAACCTTTATGTTACGATCTCTAGGAGGATAGTACATTTATAGCTACAAATGGTAAGTTTTGAATATTTTCAATTTTATTACATTTTAAAATTCAGCATTTGCTGGACTGCCTTGCCAGATATAGTTTAAAGCCAAAGGGGTTAGTCAAACAGCTCACGTAGGGTAAAATTGATTCTAAATTAATTTGGACCGTCCCCGGTGGCCGAGTTGTTAGAGCGTCCGCCCCGGAAGAGGGATCGTGGGTTCGATCGACGGCCTCGACATACCAAAGGCAACAAAGGTATCATTTCTACAGCGTGATACCGCGATATGGCAGCACTTTATCTGTCTCAATTAGGTGTCGTCTCTAAAGTACTGAAATACTGTCTGTGGGACGTGAAAATCAATAAACAAACAAACATTAATCAGAGTTCCAGATAATTTTCTTACCCTTGGGGTAATTACCCCCACTTTTTAAAGTATGAGGGTAAATGGTGATATGTAAATCACATAAAGGGTAAAATACAAAACTTACCATTTTGATTATTGATGTGGACATTTGATTACATTATGACAAAAAGGAATAAGAGCTTTATTACTTTACATTTTATTAAGTCACTGTCTACATATGTGTATTTATTTTATTCTGAATTCATAAATACCACCCCCACCCCTTAAACAAATAAACGTTAATAAGCTAAAAAAAAATCTTTTATTTTTTTAAGGGGGGTGGGGTATTTATGGATTCAGAATAAAATAAATACACAACAGTAAAGAAAAAAGTATTGGTCCAACCTCACAACATTATTTTTTTTTACAAAATTATTATCTTTGGAATTATCCAAAAAAAATATTTTCATATCGAAACGCATTTATTAAAGCATTTCGACATTCATTTCAATAACATTGCTTGAAAGATAGAAGAACCAAAATGATTTCAGAATAGCAAGTTTGTCACTTTTCTAAACTTTCAGTCTGCAGTAATCTATATACCTTTAAAGATGACGGCCAAAAAGAGTCTTATCTGTCTATGACATTACATGGGAATTATGATTTGATACAGTTCATTAAAAGAGACTTTTAGTTATCAATCTTATTGCAATACGATTTTTTTTTCTCTATTCAACGTACTTCTCGCATATCGCACATTTCATTCGCACTTCGTTTTCACTCTCAATGATGCGTAACCTGGGGAATGCCTTTTGCCAATTTTCTAAAGTAGAACGATTCACATTTGTGTGTGCCTTTTTCTTCATAAACACTGCGTTTATGATTTCGTCAATAATTGGACTGACTAAGGTCTTCGTCGGTAATGACGTTGTGACAAAGAAATTGTCGATTCTTCGTTGTTTTGGTTTTGAACAATCCATGATTGCACTTCGTTTCCTTTTCGTTTTATAGCAATGCTCGTCTGGTTCCCGGCCCTCTGCGAGAGAGTTAATAAGGGGAAGGAACTCCAGACTAGTAGACAAACGCTTGCTACAAGAATTGCAAAATCGAT
>CM037777.1:14971102-14987254 GCA_021229015.1 Solen grandis | reverse complement strand
TATGCATAATGTAGAAATGGAAAACATTCATAGTCGAGTCAGTTTTAATATTCAAATACTCATTTCCAAATTGATAATGCATTTTAAATGACAGTTGATTTTTGAATTTAATTATGATGTTGTCTAGGTCTTCCGCAAAGGACATCAATAATACATCAGAACATCAATAATATTCGTTGTATTATAACAAAATGCATACAAATTCAAGATAAGAAAATAGCTTTATATTCAATACACTGTTAGAATAGATATTATGATTGAAAGTACAAATTAATATGTGAAATTTTATATGACGTTGTACTTCAGATATATCTCTACAAGTGCAGAAGTAATAAAAATATATTTAAAAAATGCTGTAAAACAAACAGATGCAAAATCTACCGAAGAGAAAATGCAAACGACTTCTTTTTCAAATGTGAACAAGTTAAGCAAATTTTAGTACATATTATGTTTTAAACTGACACATTTTGCCTGTAAAACATACTCGTAATTGTGACAGAAAAATGTCACCATATCTAATTTCGAAGGAAATTGCATTCACGATACTATACGTATACCTATTTGTATATATATATATATATATATATATATATATATATATATATATATATATATATATATCTCGCTTCATTGGGCAGAACGTTACTGAGGATCCTAAAGGTAATTGTGACTCGATACCTAAAGAAGTGCAAACTCAACTTGTTATGATTTCTTTTTATGTATGAATGAATCATGATCTATAGGGTTCAGGTCTGTTTTCATGATGATCAACATTAACCATTCATTATCGTTCGTATGATTATATAAAGAGTGTAAGTTTTAAATTAAATGGTAACCATACACTTCTTCTCTTCCTACTGATAGTTATATAAATACGGCCACTTCCTGCATAATCACATGAACATATTTCGTAGAAAAAATATAAAAGCAGGTTCTCAACAAAACATTTTTTTTTTATTTTAAGATGTATGCCGCTTTTTCTGATTAATTTTCAATGAGAGATAATTCCAATAACATGGGAAAATTAAAACCAATGGAAGCAATATCAAAAGTAAACCGATTTATCACAATCAACACAATCAGTATTAAATAGAAATGTATTTATAATGCATATCTATGTATAATTTAAAATTTCGTTTGATAACGGTCAAAACATACTGTTATGTCGGTATATACTGTAGTTTATTATTTCTAAATTTACTTATAGAAATCCTGTAAGGCAGATTGTTAAGGCCTTTTATAAATAAATAAGAAGTAAATTTATATCTAGATGTTTCTGATAAATTATTTGTTTAGCAAGGTTATGTATATTTCCTGTGTCATGATGATGTGAATGTCGCTTAATGTCAAAACGTACATTAACAAATATTAAAGAAATTAAGTTATCAATTTCTGATCCTTAATTTTATTTAAATCCAAATTTAAACTAAAAAGTAATGATTTATACAGCTGTTCAACATCCATCTTTTTCTGCTGTTATTAATCCGTGATTGTTTTAAACTTTTATATCGTTTACTTCGAAAAATATGTTTGATTTCACGGTGTGAGTTCCTAGTGCATTGTTTAATCTATACAGTGATATTTTTGTTATACATAATGACAGAATAAATGACCCTTTAATAACGATGCAATAACTTTACGTTCATGTGCAAGCAGAATAGAAATGACGCAATTTAAATGAGATTTAAAAGATATGAGTTTGATATCGATTGCATTATGTAAAATACGTTATTTCCGCAGTTTAGATGTGGACACTTTTTCATTCGAAATAGGTACCTCTTTATGATGTATATTTTTATGTTGAATTGATCGGGAAACCAGGAGAACACAAATGGAATGGCTTAAACTATTTAAGTTATTTTGTCTGTTTTTAAAGCATAATTAAAAATCAGTCAGCTATTTTATCTGTTGATTTTATTGTAAACCGTAGAAATAACATTTACACTTTTAACACGGGAATGAATTCTGACTATGATAGAGAACCATGACATTCTAACATTCGTTAGACAAAATCATCCACTTCAGACGGTTATTACCTGGACGAATTAAATGGATACAACTAATTGTATTCATATGGCGAAATGGCAAACATTCATAGCCGAATCAGCTTTATGTATCAAATACTCATTAAATGACAGTTGCTTCTTGAATTTTATGACGACATTATTATTGTTCCCGGCACAATACTGTACGTATGATTAAGAAAAAAATAATACATACACAATTTAGATAAGAAAATAGTTTAATATTCCATGTAGTGGTCGAACAAACATTTTTATTGCAGATAAAATTGAACATACTGTTTTATTTAATAAAATTATTGTTTAGTATGTGTTGTAAGGTCATTTTTTTTATTTCCTATATCATATTGAAGTAGGTTTGGCACATAATAACATAAAGTCAAACACAGTTTGCAGTCCCTAGAATGGTTTTCACAATTAAGGCGATTGAAAGTTAATGATTCCTTTTAGACGTACATAATATCATGACACAGTAAATAATGTATTTTGAATATAGTATAATGAATATAGACTTATAGTGTGCTGATAATATTGTATTTTCATTATATTACATTCTTTTTAATTTATTGTACGATTTGTCTCGCTCATTTTAACATTGCACTCACGCCGCCATGTATATTACAATACCACTGATCACGACTTATCTTGTGACAAGAAGGTATTACTCAAATAAAACATGCATTTGGAACTTTCGTTTTCGATTAGCGATATAAACCGTCTATCTCAGTAAAGAGATCATTTATAGAAATGTAATTGGTACGGATATGTAGAGCTAAAGCTTATAGCTTTTTAATAATAAAACTTTATAAAATATCATTACGTGTGTGGAATAGATCTCTCTAGAGTTTCCAAGGTTGTATTTGCGTCTACACTACACAATTGTACTGGATATGCTATCCGCAAGTATCTTTTTTGTTATTAATGCAATATACGTATTATAACTTATATCACGAGGCATGAGGAAAATGTGTAAAAGGAAGTGATATAGAAGTTGGATAAGGTTGCACCCTAAGATTTTTTTAAAATTTATATCAACATTATAAACTTGTTTCTCCGTTCGTTCTTACTGTTCTTTTTTACATTATCTCAGTACGCAAATACATAACTCTATGAAAGTTATAGAATTCATTTGAAGAAAAAAAACATCGAGCCTAGATTTGCATGTGTCAATTTAACGCAATACCTAGAAGAAGGTATTAAGTATTCTTCAATAATATACATATATTTAAATTCGTATCTTTGTTTATGTCGTAATCGATATTGTCTATAACAACCGTAATATATCTTTGGGGTATGAAATGGATTTAGAAACATACTGTACACTTATGAAATTTAGGACATGAATGAATGACCTGCTGAAAATATTTCCTCGTAGAACCGCTTATGATTGGAAGCGTATAATTTCATTAAAAAACATTTATGTATTTAGTTTTGTCTTTAAACTATGTGCGAATGCATATAACAATTGCACAATTCATAGGATCAAAATGCATTTCTCCACAACATAGATGTGTAACATGTAATACCTGAACGATATTATAAATTCACACGGCTACCTATTACTGAAAGAAATCAAAATTGATACTGAGTGCAAAACAGGCAGTAACAAATAAATTTGGAAAACCGCTCACGGGGCTGACGATATTTCAGTCCGCTATCATTGGACTGTAATGGTAAAAAAGAAAATGATTGTGGCTGAAAATGTTATAAAACTTGATAAATTATTTGCATATAATATTAAGTAAATAACTTCTTATATTGTTTAATCAGAAATGGGTTTCAGTGACCAGCTTTTAGTGATATTCGTATTGCCATTCTGTAATTATTCCTGTCCATTTATCAAGATCAATCAGTTATGTTATGCATCGAATATGCATATACAGTACCCTTATCATATAAAAGTGTGTTTATATTCTGGAAATATGGGAAAAAAAATGAATTAAGTTTATAAATTATAATTTTACTATCTAAGCCGATACAAAATACACTAAAATATCAGAAATAGGTTTCAGAAGTGTTTGTTAAAATGTAAGGGACCTATAACAGTTATTGGTTTCAAATTTGATTTGAACAGTTCCTGTGTTTTATTGAATCTGGATGAATTTGCCTCTAAGTAAATGATGAAAAACAGTGTTTGTTCTTATATGTGTATATTTGAAATACAAGACTGGCCATACATTGCTTTAAGTGTAGCTGTCAATTATCATATTTATGTTAACACTTTGGCGGTAACCAATGGCGAATACTTTACCACTGCACCACGGCACCATTATTTGCGTTAATATCGATCTAGTTATAATATGTACATCTTTGTTAAAAGAAAAGGTCTTATGTGACCAATTCACTTAAGCTGCATGTGCCAAATCCTGATGACAGAGGTCAGATTTTTTTCCGTGGTTATTTTGAAGACAAGCAGCCAGCGGTCCTAGATTTTGTACACCCTTACGTAATATCTGAAATTGTAAAATAGGTCGGTTCATTTCTTTTCTTGTTTCTTTAATAGTAACAAGATAATGTGACTTAGTTAATTGGAACAAATCATCCAGTCGATTTCCAACTGGAAAAAAAAATGAACGGGCGTTTTGTATTTATTCCTCTCTACTTTAATTTGACTCTAATATATTTCACGAATTACCAACTTGATATAAGTTAAACTGTATCATTTTAAACTGAATGCATATTATTATAAACACGTTCTTTGTATATTTCATTTTATTCGAATTACTTGAGACAGTCGTTACTTCTTCGCATTTATCAAATGTGCCTTTTTTTCTATAATTGTGTTATTCTCTTATTAGTGGAATATCATAATTGGTTAGTGTCATCTTAAAAAGGCCGTGATAGGCATTTGAATAGACAAATCCTTCGTTTCACTGTTATCCTTTATTTTTAAAAAAATAGAAAAGCTCTTGAATAAATGAAATATATGTTTATTTAAAATACTTACTGTTGAATATGATAAATTCCTCTCCCATTACTTAATTATATAATCATTAAATAATAAATGAGTTTCATTAATAAATAACTGCCATCCATCGACAATGTGTATGTGATAAGAACCAGACCTTTCATAAATAATTAAATAAATAAATAAATAAATAAAAAAAAGTAGACATTTCAGAAAGTGGAAAGTGCAAGAAAATTAAAGATCAATATAAATTGTTTATCATCACTTTTAAATCAATCATTATTCCAAGTATAGCCTCAAATATCATTTTAGAGACCACTCTAGCCTCAGTTAAAGCTTGGAATCAAATAGTCATCACATACTGTATATGTCATGTCTTTTAGACGATCATAATAAAAAAAAGAAATGAGTCGGGAAGAAAAGGGGGGCTTTAATTTGAACACAGTATTCTTTAGAAACATGATTATTAAGGTCATAATAAATCATGCAATTGAGATGATGTAGAATGTGAAATAAATTGCATTTTATGTACCTTTATTGTTTTAAATACAGTTCCGATTCGTTTCACATTCATTTAATATTTTTTTTTTATTTCGCGTGTCATTGAAAACATGACTATTGCTCAGAGTTAAACAAATGACAGAATGTTATTATAGATGTATCATTTCCTGCAAAGCAAGCTATACACTGATCACAATTAAATGACCATGCATTTTAAGCGTAATTATAAACATGCAATCTGATAAATTCAGTAAATGATGCTTAGTATAAATGTGTTAAATTGTTAACACACCCAGATTTGAGAATAACATTCTTAAATGGTTTTGAAATCAAAATTGCCCTATACCAATTGCATTACTTTCTTACAAGATTCCTTATAAGTCATTTTCCAAATAATATTATGCAGCATTGGAACAATGAGTTACTCGGAGCTCGCATATATCAAGATAATTTACATATATAATATGAGCATTTGCCAGGAGCAAATAATCTTTACACATAAATGCATACGGTGTTTAAGTGTGCCGCTGGTTTTAATCAGCATTTTTTTTTCAAATTATTATTTTTCTTTATCAAATTAAGTTTTATAATTATCTTGACATCATAAACCGCTTGATGATATTTCAATTCTGCTAGGTGCATGCCCTGTAAAATTAAGCAGATAAACATAAACAAGTAAGACACGCCTAAATAGTATTACATGTGGTATGCAATACCAACCTCCTATTTCGCAGATTTATGATAAAATATAAACCATTCTGACAAGCATACGTAGTCGAATCATCGGACCAGCACTACTCTATATGTCACATTACAATAAATTAATCGATATTAACGCAAATAATGGTGCCTTGGAGCAGTGGTAAAGTATTCGAATCCAAGGCGCAAAGTACTGTTCAACTCATGAACCATCGAGAGGGTTAGTATATGTTTTAAGAACTTGTTTCCCAGTCGACGTAAAATAAATTAGTGTAAAGTTACGCAAATAAGTTCTTATCCTAAATCTCGGGCACATTAGTTTTGTCCGGTCTACTTAACTTCTTAATAGGTAACAAGACAGAAAGTGTGTGTTGATTTTGAAAAGTCATAAGAAATCTTAGACATGATATATACGATTTGTGTTGTATTGTTAAGCTGCAAATCAACTTTACTTTAATAAACTTACTAATACAATATATTGATACATTTTCAAATCACCTGGCACTAATAAACGAATTATATAAGAGGAACATCATTCTTTACATTTACAGTCTGGATTTATAACCTGACAACAGTTTAGTGATGTTAAGAATATGTTTTATATGTATTTCATATTTTAATTGACATTGAATTGAAACAATAAGGACAATTTATTTTGCAAAATCTTACAGACGATGAGCACTATAACATTTAAGATATACGTTCATAGTAACATGAATCACTAAAACATTAAACCATTTAACAGGCGTGTATTAAGATATTATACAACCATGTACTTGGTTGAAATGATAAAAAAGCGATAAAGCTTATTTCAAAAACTATTTTTTATGATAGTGCAAAACATAACGTGGAAAAATTTTTTTTTTTTAACTTATATTTGTATATTTTCATAAATGTTAATTTTAGTACATAGTTTTTTCTATACATAAAATTGAAAGATAAAATTTAATATACTGTTAGGAGGATGAACAAAAGGAATTTTTTCTATTCTAATTGAATATGTTTCAATTTGAAATACTTTATACACGCTAATTCTTACCCTTAACATTCACATAACAAACACTGTGAAATCTGAGTACAGTCGAACTGCGGCTTTTCGAAGTCCTTGGGATCTGCGTTTTATTTCGAGTAAGGCATGTATTCGAATATCGCAAATAACGTCGACCGTAGAGACAAAAACCCATCCCACCCACTTTTTCCATACAGTGAACGTAATGTATAATTTGCACTTATTAAATTTTGTCATTTGAATGTAGGAACGTAAATGAAACGACTATAGATAATTATTTTTTATTTTATTTTTTTTATCTTTTATGCATAAAATGATAAATGATATCGATGCATAGATATCAGGTCTGACTAAATCACATGCGGCTACATGTGTTCAATATTAACGTCGTCTTGAAAACAGCAATAGATATTTAATATTTATTAACATTTATTGCGTAAATGAAACAAAATCAATGCATACATCCATTCATCAGGTCTGACTAAAACGCCGGACGTGTGCGGCGTGGCGTGATCATGCAACATTAATGGCGTCACCTGTAAAAGTTCCGGTCGTTTGCGGCGTATCGCTGATCGAAGAATTTTAGTCAAATACCACTCATAGTACTCTTTATTAACCGTGCTTCCATGTGGAACTCTGTGTGTTGTCAAAACACCGTAAATGTCGTAAGCAAATATGTTTAACATCTTTGGACAGTTTATACTGCGGCGATATTTCACAGGTCTTGGCGAGTTAGAAATATGCCATAGCATCACCTGAATACGGGCCCACATTATGCAGTAAAATTATATTCATTGAAAATACAAAAAGACGCATTCAAAATACTGTATCTAATCAAGAAATACACAATGTTTTTTTTTCTCCATTCGAGCTTAACAAAAGCAGAATATTGATTCAATAAGTTCAATTTAAAATAGTTTTATGTTTGAACTGAACATCAGAAGCATTCACATTGCATCTCATGACATAAAATCTTAAATCATGAGATGTACACAAACCCAAAAAGAACGCTATTCACCTGATTCAATTAATGCTATATATTTACATAAATGTTTTAATATAAACTAATTTTTGCCCTTTTCGTGGAAAAGTTTGTCCACGAATTTTAATCCCCACGAAAACTTATCTCTAACATAGGTCTCACGCTTTCTTAAACCTAGATCCACGAATAAATGAACTCACGAAATTCCCTTCGGCACCTAATCAACGAAATTCAATGTCAATGAAAATTATTGATTTTACAGTATATATTTTTTTCATGACAACATCATCAATTGTTATGAAACTATATAATGATGAGCAGATAAATGAAAACAGTCCCAATCTTTATAACATAATATAAGAAATGACAAAGCGCACTAAACGTCGCATCGCGGAATCGACGTAAAGTTGTAAGAGTATGTTTGTAATACCCTGTGATTCCGACAGGATTGGATTTCGGGGAACATTTCAGATATTTACTTGATCTGGCTCTCTGGAACAATGAATGTATATGTTCTAAAGGTGCATGTCCGAAGATATAGTAGGCCAAGGCAAGATGTCAAGGTTTATTTTAGCCAAATATTGTCTGATTATAAGTGCAGTGTTAGACATTGCGCTGTTATGTCCCGGGTCCTGTATACTGCATGATGGTATCAAGCATCAGAAAAAAAATGTTTCTATAGCTTTGAACATTGCAATTATCTAGAAGTTTGACCAAATCAGTGTTCTGATTCCCTGTAATCCTAGACAAAACTATGAAACTGCCCGAATGAAGTAAAGTATCAGTTCGTCGACAAATCGTTTAGAGAAACCGCCCTGATAAATCTTCTACATCAACTAATAAGTCATTTATTGAGTTTTGAAAACAAATACTACGCAATTTGGACTATAACAACTTAACTACAACCAAGGTTTTGATTGAATAGATCGATGCCGTCATACAATGTACTTTTGGTCCATATCGTTACAGTAATATTTTGACTTGCATATTAATATTATTTATATTCAATGTTATTGTTGTGTTTGATATAGTAGGAATTTCCTTCATAACCACACTGTATTAAAACATGAGATAACTCTTAACATTACAGGAGCCTCCGTGGCCGAGAGGGTAAAGTCGCTGACTTTAACACTCACTCAGCCCCTCATCGCGTGGGTTCGAATCCCGGCATAGTCATTCGGATTTTTCATGTGAGGAAGCCTTCCAGTTGGCTTGCGGTAGGTCGGTGGTTCTACCCGGATGTCCCCGTGCATTCGGGGTCTTCCTTCACCAGTAATTAGCTGGACGTCGCTATGAGACTTAAATACTGTCGAAGCGACGGTAAACCCAAATAGTCAAGTCTAAACCGTACATACGTTTAAAATTAGATAAGATATTTACACTGAAATATGTAAACCTGTTTGCATTTGATATGTCTAGAAATACGGTTAGGCTACAATATTTTTGTGAAGGACATGCCAAGTTTAAATTGACACCTCAAGAAGATTAAATCAAAACATGAAATAAAATACATATGATGGTGCTCTTTCAAAACAATTTAAATAAAAACAGATGTGTCCTGTGATATATCCCCAGGATCATGACTTCTTGTTTCCCATGCTCTTAATAACTATCGTTTTATATATGAATTACCCGTGTTAGTAATATAAAAGACAAATCATTGCGGCGAGTATCCAATTACTTATTCTGAAATGTCAGGATTCTCTACAAATTTAGAAATAGAAAAGGAAATTTAACCATAGGAAACAGAGCATTCATTATATCGAAAAAAACAAAACAAAAAACAATGCCATGCTATCGACATGTATAAAATGTACGAACTTTATAATGAATAATCTGGTGTTTAAGATATGTTCCCATATTAGGTTATGATCTCGAAATAACCATGTGATTTTCTATCGACCTCCATATCTCGAAAACATACTAGAGAAGAAAAGTAGAAACACCAGTCTTACACAAATATCCGTTGATATTAGTTTACTAAGCTTTCATTTCATCCGAATGGATAGCCAATGATAAATTCTAAACGATAAGAAACATGCAATTTGGGTTTGGTAAGTATGATGATCTGTGATCATTCATTCATTGTGATCGGCAAATCGGTAGGCTTGTAGAAATTTGTTCGGGTCACGTTTCGAATCAGACAAAATGACAAGTCTAGAGACGTTAGGGAACGATATTTGATTATATCTGGCATGCGAAAAAAGGCATTCTGATTTGTAATTTATATATAAAGGTATCAAAACTTAATTAAATTTGTAATTCAACAATTTCCGCCATATAGATAATCGACGTAATTGGTGTAATGACCTGGTCTGGCCTGAATCTGCTCTGTTTGCAAATAAATATATATAAAAAGATTCATTTATTTTATTTAATGACAACATCCTATTCCACAATACACATTTAGTTGTCAGTAGTTGATACATGTACAACAATTGCTTTATAACCATTACCCCTGTTTACGACAAATTAAATAGTCGTTTTGTAATAAATCTAAATTGAATTAAGGTAGTGCATGTCATTTCATTTTATTAAATAAACTGTTCCAAAATTGTGTTCATGATCATTATATAGTTTACAATAGCGTTTTAAAATACAAGTTTGTATTACCCTTGGCATCATATGCCAATATGTTTTGAAAGTGAATTTGACTTTGAAATAAGGATATGAACACGATCTGAATCGGTTCAACTATATAAAATAATCTAAACATCGTCTTTTATTCATGGAGGTTAAGATATTGAATATTCATGTTATGAATTTAACTACTTCCTCTTGATAAAAAAAAATACATTAATATTGAGCTGAAATGTACAGAGTATTTTCTTCTGTAGTTTTAGGGGGGGGGGGGTTACATGTAAACAGCTGCCTGATATTCTCTTCCTACCGTCTCTCTCTATCTCTCTCTATCTCTCTCTCAGGGATATACATGTATGTTTCTTGTTCAATTCATTCATTGATTTTGAAAATGCATATCTAAATGTTTTCTTCATATATGTTTTGTTAGGTGTAATTGAAATATTCCCATTCCATAAATAAAAAAAAATTTAATTAAATCACCAAATAAAGCTCATTTTTATTATTAGAATTATTATTAAGTACGTATATTAAAATACAGAATATGAATTAGTCAAGGTCGATGAAAAAATCTTACTGAGTGCAAAACAGACAGCAACAAATTACTTTGGAACACCGCTTCCGGCGCTTACATTATTTCAAATCGGCAACAACGGACTGTAAAAATTAATAAAAATGTTTGCGTCTCATCTTATAAGAACTTGATATTTTTTTATGATATTAAGCAAAGGCGTGTTTATAGTGTCATTAGAATTGGATAAACGGCTGTTGACAATATTAGTATTGCAAAATTGAAATCATGATTATGAAAGTCAATCACGTCACGTAATGTATCGAATATGCAATACATTCCCTTAACTTTGATATTTGTTAAAATTCTGGGAATATGAAAAAATGAAATTAAGATTTATTCATATTTCACACATAGTTCTATAAGGATATGTTTCTGAAGTGCTTGTTTACATGTACGGGAACAATCACTATCATGTTTAAATTCAATTTGAATACTTGCTGAGTTTTGTTGAACCTGAAAATTAACCATATAATGAACATAGGGATGAACCGGTTTTCAACTGATTCATCAGACGAATATTCCTTTAAGAAAAAAAATAATTAAGAACAGTGTTTGTTCTTATATGTGCACACTAATAGGTACAATCCACACACAGAATTACTCGTTACATATATAAAAATGGCAAGGAATTGTACATGCCTTAAATAAATGCTCAAGATCTAACGTATATTTAAATACGAAACGTATTTTTAAATGAAGTATGAAGTAAATTAATTGGTTTATGCTATTCTCTTTTAATGTTGTTGTATTTTGTGAGGGTGGTATTGTTTTCCAATAAGATTCTAAAATGCAGTAAAGGTTTATAACACATGAAACTTTGCAAAAGATATATATTTACATAAGTAAAATAAATAATTGTTATACACTAGTCTTAAAATACTTGGAATGTTCATGAATTTCCTAAAATGTTTATAAATCTCCATCATGTTTTTGATGCAGTCCCGAACAAGACTTTGCTTTAAGTGTAGCTGACAAATATCAAAGGTATGTTTACACTGCGACGAAAACCAGTGACGTTTAATAATACTGGAGTGATACAGCGCAAAAAGGGGTTCTAGTTATAATAAGTGCAACTTTGTTTGGAACTTTCTTTAGTAAATAAAGGGCGGATCTTTGGTATTACAAAGCATTACAATATCCTAGTAGAAAGATTTTATGTCACAACAATTATAAAAGGACCTATTCATTTTAAGTTTCATGTAACAGGACCTGATGACAGAGATCACGTGTTTTTCCGTGATCATTTTGAAAACAAGAAGCGGCCCTAGATTTGGAATACAATTTGAATTTTGAGAAAAGATATCCTATTTTGTTTTGACAGAGATAGGCTGGCTTTTCCTTTTTTTTTTTTTTTTTTTTTTTTTTTTAATATAAACAAGATGATGAGACTAAGTTACTTGAAACCAATCAGTTTTTCTCACCCGTAATCATTCTGTTGAATTACAAACTGGAAACTACTTTTTTTATTTATTCAATTTTTGCTTTAATTAGACTCTTATTTTCATATGAGGACTCCCAGCTGGCTTGCGGTAGGTAGGTGGTTCTACCCGGATGCCTCCGTGCATACGGGGCTTTCCTCCACCTGTAATTAGCTGGACATCGCTATATGACTGAAATACTGTCGAAGCGACGGTAAACTCAAATAGTCAAGTCAAAAAATATTTTTCTATGAAGCTTATTGTTGAATTCAATTCCCTTTGGCAAATATAGTCACATCATAAATGGTTACCATAATTGCTAAAATAAATTTGATCCCTTGAAAAATGAGACCCCTGCCGGTCAGCTAGTTTCTTTAAAACACTCTTTATAGAACATTTCAAAAATCTTTTGTGAAACCAATGGTCAGAATTTGATTATTTTTTGCACAAATGGTCACCCCATGAATGTTTACCATAATTGCTAAAATGAAGTTGATCCCTTTGACAAATGAGGCCCCAAGGGGTCGTGCAGTTTCCTTATAGAAACGACTTGAATTATTTTAAATAAGGTGATGTACTCTGGTGAGCGATCTAGGGCCATATGGCCCTCCTGTTTGTAATTGTGTTTTCCTCTTTTTAATGGAATATGAATATTGGTAAGTGTCATCTTAGTCAGGCTGTGACAGGTATTTGAAAAGCCAAACCATTCGTTTCACTATTATCCTTCAATCCTCTGTGAAAACAACATGGGTTGAATTATAGGTACATGTCATAAATGAGTAGGAAAGCGTTTGAATACATGAGGTATATTTCGTTTGATAATACATAATGCTGAATGTGCTAAATCCCACTTATTTTACTCAATTATATAATGATTACAATACATTTTAGATGTACATATCAACTGGACAGGTCTTAAAACGGAATCACTCGCTAGCAACACAACATATCGCGTACATCATTGGTAATATCATTAAATACAACGGCATATATGTAAGAAAATACATAAACTATTTACAGAAGATCTCATTCCAATGAATAGAAAAATGTGAATTTTAAATTCATGACTTATTCAAACGAAAAAAAAAAAAAAGTTTTAAAAATGATTAACTACCATCCTCCGACACGGTATCACTGACAGTAATCAAACTTTTCATAAATATTTCACCTGAAAATATTCGGAGACTAGAACAAAAGGCTAAAATAAAATAAAAATAAACAAAATACTAACAAATGGGAGCCACGTTTAAATGTAAAGTTGGTCATAACTGTCTTATCTAATTTTATTCCGTATTCGCTTAAAAAGAAGACCAACTTAGTTAACGAGATTGTTAATGCAGTTTTAACCAAGTAATTTTATTGGTAAATAAGTAAGACACCAATTTATAAACTTAATCATAGAAAAACAAACCGATGCAAATATTACATAAGAAAAAAATAGACATGCATTGGTGGGACTGTAATAAAGTTAAGCATATTTTAGTCCAGATTTTGATTAAACTAAATAAATGTCTTTTCCTTGTATTATATAAATATGGGGAAAAAAGTAAACATATCTACATTCAACGGAAAATGCGATTCGGGACAATCTATATATGTACCTATTTGTATACATTTATACATGAATTACATTCTTGAGCAACGTTTCTGAGGATACTAACGGTATGTGTTACTTAATAATTAAGAACACTGCAGTCACCTGTTGGTATCAAACCTTTTTGTGGATCAATTAATCACGTATCTGATTGATAATGTTTCAATTGTGCATTGTCTTCTTTTCTCTGAACTACATTAACTTTCTATTACATGTATATACCAAATTTTATGATTTTTTCCTATGAACTACATTAATCATTTATAAACCTAGATTATGATTTTATCAGGTCTGTAACTGTTAAATTAATTGGTAATAATACACTCTTTATGTGGTACCATCACCTTAAGCAACTCGAATATAAATTAAGGTGTTTGCCGATATTTGTTCTCTAAATTTTTGATGAAAGAAAATTCAAAAAAAATATCTAAAAACTAAAATCAAGGGAAGCAATATTAAAATTAGACCCATTTCTCGTGTCAACATAGACACACTTATAAAAAAATAGTGGACAATACGAACTAAACATGAAGAATAAGAAGCAAATCTGGCAGTAGTTTTCTGATGCATGTTCAATGTTCAATCTGAAGTGTGTAGTAATAGCAAATGCGTGATTTCCTGTACATAAATTGAATCTATTTTAAACTAATAACTGTTCTCCTTATCTCCTTGATTCTTTTTTCTTGTTTAATCATCAGTGATCACATCCCGCCTGTAACTGTCGACATAGACCCTAGCCGAGGAAATAAATAAACTTCCCCAAGTACCATTCATATTTTGATGACGCAGAAATTATATTTAGTTTTATAACAATCTGGTAACGGATACCCCTGCAAAATATTCCCCCGTGGACGTCTGTGTTACGCTTCGGAGCAGAATGGACAATGGTAGATTTAATATATTGTGTTGATATATATTAAATAATTATTTGATTGTTTTTATTTATTATTAAGATACATATGCAACATATGGTAATCAGAGAAAAACAAATACATATAATAATCATCGTTTTCGTTATAAACATTTTTTTTTTCTTCATAATAGTTTTGAATAATAATTGCTTATAACTTGTTAAAGTGTGTTTTGAACTTCCTTACCTTACCTTATAAAGAAAACCACGTGTACAATAATATATTTAATTGGGATTTATTTAGATCAATTTAACTTCAATTTTGGATTGGCCAATATACCGTAATGGCGAGATGATAAACCGATGAATTCAGAAACAAAAATTCCGTAGAATGTTGTAAACGCATGCGAATTATTTTGTAATCTGTAGCATTTTTTCAGTTGAAAGTACATTCATTATCATGATAAGCGACATATACAGTGTATCTCGATAAAAATATATATTATAGAATGTTATTATGAACGTATATGTAAAGGTAAACCTAGTTGCTTTCAAAATTGTTAAGACGGTAATTTTAATTACGGAGTTTCGTTTAATCCACATCAAAATAATAACCATTTTAACCTCATTGTATATATAAAAAAACCCAGAAAAAAATAAGGTTATATCGAAAGCAACAATTAACATGTTGGTGTGAATGTTGTTCGTGTATTTTATGGACACATAAGAACGTTACTTGGACTGAATTGATTTGTAAGAAGATATATAATTATTGTATTTATTTACAATATTGTGTTTCTGAATGTTGGTCCTATTATTTACCACGTGGCATTTCTTACGATTATCATGAATTCGTGCAACTTACGTAATGTAAGTTTAATTTGATTTCAAATTTGGGTTTTAGAATGCAGAACTTAGGAAATAAATTAAGTCTTTATATGTTTTAAGTTTTATGATACAGTAATATAATTTATCTGATTTATACTCTTAATTTAATTTTTCTTTCTTTTTATTTC
>CM037777.1:14921002-14971002 GCA_021229015.1 Solen grandis | reverse complement strand
TTATGCCGTTCGCTTTGTGTGATTTTCTTTCTATGGCAAAGCGATGTTCATATCGAAAAGCCTCATAAACACATTGTACTTTCAGGATGAATTCAGTTGATGTAATGTTTATAGCTGTTATGTAAGTCAATAATACGAAGTTACGTGCACGCCATATACTACCGCTTATGATGAAGAAATAAAAAATTCATATGTACAATAGAAAACAATTTACTTACGGTGGACAATTTGTTTGTAAACAGCAATAATTCACACGAATTATTAGATACTGAGGTATTTTTATCTTTACTTTAGTTCATTATTTTGTAATAGTATGGAATTTACCGAATCACGAAGCGTAAAGCCAAGCGCAATCCCTGCAATGGTTCGCTACATTTCCGGACCTTATGTCTTTTTACGGAGATAAACTAATGCTTCCTCTAATTTTTCATATAGGGGTAACTTGGGTTATATTGGTTGAGGTGATGTGGATCCAGATGACGTAGCAGGAACATTTACAGGGATTAACTTGAAGTTTTATTTTTACAAGAGTAACTATGTATAGTGTTAGTTCGACAGGGTGCCGCTGAACAAGACACGACGATAGTAACGATGGCGGCGACGAGTGGGACTATGTGTCCGTGGTAGATTAAAGTGGTTGCATAGTCTCACCACTTATTACGGTTATTCTATCTACCTTTACCTCATTTTTTTCCCTTATGTTTCGCGCGAAACTGAGAATGAACAGTCGTGACGTCAGGTAATGTTGATGTTTTCACTGACAAACCGATATGGACATCCCGATCATGCGGACGACTAAATGGGACAAGTCAGTTCGCGGATGTAGTCTGCCAGACTAAAGGGCTTAATGTGTAACGTAGAGACGCATTGTTATTGTCATTCTACAAGCAACGCATGACTTTATTCCTTTTATTTTTTCTCTGAACCAAGCGCCACCATAAGCTGTAGAATGTTATTTGATGTTTAATATCTTGCAAAACGCAAACTGTTTGGTCTGATGATGTACACTTATGTCCACTTTCAACATATTGATTTACCGGTCATTGTACATGACGATCCTCCGGTCTTAATATCATGCCCCCCCCCCCTCACAACACGCTGCGCGCGCGAGAAAAGTGACCACATAAATAACGGACCCGACGGTCATTATTCTTCAGAAAAATGATCCCGGGTTAAATGATATTATATTATGACAGGGGTTGGAAAATTTTACATTCTTAAATGATATGTGATGGCTCTCGGCTCGTGATTAATTACTTGTATGTAGTAACATAGGGTTGATTTCACCCAGTAGTTACATGTATATATGTCTGTATCAATTATATAAACCTGACGTCAATCAGTCAATCATTGAATCTTAAAGGGAAAGCAAAAAAAAAAAAAAAAAAATACTTAAAAAAAAAAAAATTAAAAATTCAATAAGTAAAAAAATAAATATCGTATCTCTGGCTTTAAGTCAATTTATTAATTAAACGGTACGATTTGCAATTTTACAGGTTCGAATGAGCATTAATCTGTTTTACATATCATGTAATTGGGGTTACATATGCTGACAGAATTTTGGACCGGGCTCTAATATTTTTTACATAGAAATGTGAAAGGGCGGTTGTGGGGTTACACTTTTCTGAAGGATAAAGAATGAACCGGTAAGATCTGATAATATCATCGAGGAGGGGATAACTGTTTTGGGATAAATACTGACCGGGGTCAATTCTTACATATTTCATCGAGGAGGGGGGCGGCGGTCACAATTCATGATTAACTCGATAGTCATTACCTATCGTATTAACATTTCGATGGTTTTTGCATTTTGGCGAAATGGCGGCGCGGGGGATATGGTAATTTGTCTCCGTCGTCCTTCCGTCGCCCTCATTTTGTCTGAAGATAAGTCAAAAAGTATTTGAGATATCAACTTGATAATTCATAGGCGGATTGATTCGCATTGAGGAACGGGGTGCAGTGCACAGAATGATAACTATATTTCCATAATTTCTTTGAGTTATCGCCCTTTTTATCATTTTAGTTGATTAGAAATCATTTGTTGTCGGTGGAATCTTATATTTTGAGACTAGATCATATTACATGTACTACAACCTACATCTTGATCAGAAATCAATAAAGGATTAACACAGCATTCTTAGGATCATGCTCTTATGACGTCACTGTTAAACAGTGATTGTGTACCGATAGGGTAGGAAGCTGGCTGTGAAACTATACCCATCTCCTTAGCACAATCCATCACGGTTAAACAAAGTAACTTTTTTTGAATAATAGGTGTCCATGAGAAGGAATATTTAATTCTAAAACGGAGTAACCACGTGAATTAGTCCGGAGTGTGGGTCATGTCCTATGTCTTCCATTTCATAAAGTTGCCTATTTGCGAGGTTATGGGTTATTTCTCAGTGCTCAGTGCTGTGATGTGAGCTTAGATGTGATAGCTTGATCATGCGTGATATTATCATTAAGACAGCACTTATCCGTCTTGTATTAGACAAAGCCAACAAAATGAAAATACTGTCTGTGGGACATGATTTCTACACTGTTGTTGACTTATGTAGAAGTTTTATATATGGTCTTTGAGTGAGACATAGTTATTAGTAAGCTTACATTTAGTTATGTGTCTGGGAGAAAAAAAAAAAATCGTTTTGGAAGGATAAACTTATTGTGAATCTGTTATGTCATGTTGATTTTTGCGTGAACTATGGTTTTGGTTGATGTGTAAGTTATGGCATAGACTATGCAGTCACATGTGCGCTAGCAGTAAAGTGATTACCTACTGCCTTTACATGTTGAGAGTTCTGTTGTCAGTTGATTTTCTGTGATTTGTCATAAGAAGTTCTTAGACAGCAGATTCCTTTTAATGTTTTAAAACGGATATCTGAATGACTTATGGATGTCTGATTACATGCCCATTAAAAAAATTAAACAAGATGTTAAGACTTTTATTACGAGGTCTTTCATTTTATTTGTACTTGAATATATTTCGGTTTCTTAAGGAAGTGGATTTTAAAGACAAAAAAAAACAAACACTTTTATCGAACCTACTTGATGAAATTATATGGAATGACGATGACACTTATTAAAAATTATATTTTGAAGACTATATTGCAAACATTTGTTGGTTTTGAGTTGTTGTGTGTTTGGGGTTTACCGTCACTGCGATTGTACTTCAATCATTATAGACAACGCTCAGAGCATAATTACAGGTGAAGGAGACACCTAGTGTACACAGAGGTCCAGGGTTTGAAACAACAGGACTACCGCGAGCCAGCTGTAAGGCTTCCTAACAGGAAAAATACGAAGGTCAATACCGGATTCGAATACAGCAGAGGTGAGGGGGCTGACGAGATTTGTAGTGCATATCATTTGTCTCATGTAGTACTAAGACTCATGGATAAGACGATAATCAAAGGTACTGAGAGGTAACTAATGTTTTGCGTGCAGCTTACGAACTTGGAAACAATTTAAAGGAGAATGTGTGGCTTGTTATTTGGAACGGTTTATTGATTTCCTACTCATAAGTGGATCTTATGTCTGTGAGGGCGACGAACGGTCATAATTTTAATTGCCATATTAGTATTAGATGAAACAAGGACACATGGCATGCCAGTGGTGTGGTAAACTACTGCAATTACGCTGGCTTATGTCACACAGTGTCACTCATAGGGTTTTTCAATTGAAATGTTTTCCCTCCCCACGCAATCAGGTGCATTTTATCTTGCCGCGCTAGAGATTAAATATGGATATAAAACATATAAAGCAAACATTTTCAAATAGAAAAAAGTCTTTAATGCTCACGTTTGGATAGTGAAAGAATTGTGATTTATTCTTAGTATTATATATTTGTAATTAAAATCCTAAGTTATTTACCGACTCAAATGTATGATATGTTTGTATGTAGATTCTGTCGATTTATTTTTCATTTAATCATATTATTTGACATACTTATTTTTATATCCACTTCCTGTATGTCAATTGTGGAGAAACTAAGCTACTTCAAAAAACGTTATTTTTGACCCAGCTGTCGAGCAAGATTAAGCTAGCGATTCCTAATACGAACTGAAAAAGAAATGCCGATTAATTTATGGCTGTGTATACAATGACATTGTGTACAAGAAATTGGACAATCTCTTTAGATTTAAAAGTTGCAATTGGAACGTTATTATTTATGAATGATGTCAATCAGCGGCTAAGATATAAACAAACATAGTGTACATGTCTATACACAGCAGGTGCATACAACTTCAGATGCTCTACATGTAAAATAACATGAACCGGACACTTGTGATGTAATGAGGTATATTATGTTTTTCAATCAAGCTTGTCAAAATAGGCAGGTGGGGTGTTGAAACAAACCTCTGCATCACGGCGAGGATGGAATCGATTTTACACAGTTTCGTGTATTAACTCATTTAAATTACCGATATTTATAGAATGCTTGTTTGGGACAGAGGATTCGTTTGAAGCGAGATACGTTAGTGAAAAAAGATTTTGATATAAGAATCGGGGATTTCGGGACCCTAGCAAAGATGTGTGTTCGCTGTTAACATAGTTGTTCAGCTTTATAGTGAGGACCAACTGTATAGCCAATCACATTAAGGCCACTAAAGGGACCTTGTGGCTATCTGATTTTTTTTATAATTTACCCACAAGAACCTGTGAGAGTGATACACTATTTTATTTTTCTATACAACTGTGTTTACATATTTTCTTGAAATGTCTTTAGTAAAAATATCATCCTAAAAACTTTTTTAGTATTTATTGCATTGTGTTTTACCGATTGAAAATATAATATGCCATAATTCCAATTTCATGTTTATAATATAATATGTAATTATTTCCTGGACAAAATAGTTGATAATAAATTACAAAATTTTTTTGGAATTATTTTTCACATTAGACCGCTCTTGTATAGATATAATGTACATACTACTGAGTTGTTCCACATTCTGTGTTTTCGGCGTGTAGAATTAAAGAATAATATATATACAAAACATAAAACACGATATAGTTGTTTATATACCTACAAACCTCGTGGATCAATAGAAAAAGTGTTATTAACAAGAGAGTGTAGGCAGGAACTAAGGGAGGAATACATAAAAGCCAAGCAAACTTATAACAAAACAAAAACGCCTTACAAAAATATAGATTAATCTTAGACAGAAAAATACTAATATTCAAAATTCTTTGTAAATCACTGCCAAGATGTTTCTGGTCAAAGAATCAAACTCAGTTTAGTAAAAATACAGAACACTTCAGACAATTTGAGTTTCACTGATTTATCTATGATCAATTTGTGTCTTGTATATACTGTATTTACAATAATAGTAACAATTAATATTGTTCAGCAATGCAAACTGTATATGATAATAATGCTGACTCTAGCAATAGCACCACGTCATTGATGCGAAGTAGAGATAGCATAAACAAATAACCATGTCAGAGTTAGAGGATGCTGTATTGCATAAAAAAAATAATAAAAATCAGCGGAATGAGATATATCATAGCAGAAATATATATACATGCTTCCATGTCTTTTTTAATATGAATTTATTTAAATGGGGTGAAATACCAGAACCAGAGACTCGGGTGGTCGGGAAAATCATTTTTACCCTATCTTCAAAGGAGGAGATGTGAATAAAGCCTCACATTATATGGGGTATGACAATTAATTATTATAGATAGCTAGAAATTTGATCCATCTCAATTCTCCTAACAAAGGCTGGACAAAGTGGTACTAATACACGCAAAATAATAAAAATATTATAATTATCAGTTCGGCTTACAAAAATAGGCTAATCATCAACTATTGATTGTATAATTTTTGTTAAACTCGATTATTATGAAATCTATTATTACTCACTTAAAAGAAAGATTATATTGTGCTTTTATAAGATTTTGAGAATTGTTTCGACAAACTAAATCGTTTATATTTAGTTACATAAAACTACTCATTGAACTTTTTTAGCTCAAAATTTTTCCAGCAGTCCAAAACATGGCTACAAATGAGGCGTACAGACGCCGTGAGGTGTAATTCCGAAAAGTCGCATGCTTATTTTTTTAATTCGGATATTGGTGCAAAGCTAAGGCGACCCTAGCTCCTGTTCGCTATTTCTATATTTTATTAATGATATTATACAACACCCTTTTTTAATGAAAGTAACAGTAGGTGGTCATAGATTAATCTGAATGTTGCTAATTTGTTCTATATATTGTTTGCAGATGTCGCAGTCCCTACTCGCTCATGCTCCTACAATCTCTTATGACAGTTTTTAATTATCGATATTACACACCTACTGTGAATCACGGGGATTAAAAATTAACACAAGTAAGAAACAAGAATTAGTATTTTCGAATTAGGGCGTCAATACTCACAATATTAATTTTGTTTTAAATGTTCTATATACTACTATATTACTCTTGATTTACTCGAATTTGGCCGCATCCTTATGCTAATGGCGTACATTTTGGATATTTAAAACTGCTTGTTGCATTAATGTCCCACCTACCCTGTTTTTAAGCAACGTTCTTCATTCATTGTCCCCTACCAACACCTTGATATTGACAGTGTGGCAGAATATATCCGTTTCATCTCACAAAGGCCCATCAGATGAAAGAAAAATTATGTTTGATTGGGCGTACTTTTATACCAAACGATGTGATCGCTAGCAACCCTTTTTTAGGCGATCTTTGCTATTGCATTTGTTTTCTTTATAGCTCATAATTCAATGTAGGTTTGATGTACTAAAATCATACAGAGGTTCGGTGTAGAAGCCACCAGAGAGCACTGTTTGGTGAGAAAGGGTACTACACTGATGACGAACATAATTATGGTTGACGTTCAATTGTGGGTAGAGGATAGTATTACGATCAGGACTGCGAGAGGTGGACATACCCCCACACTGTTCGCGCGGTGGCTGCAGGAGTGTGATGGTTTTGTCAGGAAACCATGTTCGGTTGAGTTTATTACTTATTCAATTTACTCTTATGGAATGATGTGTACTAAAATTGCCTGTATAATAACTAGTAAGGTATTGTATTACGACGTTTCTTCTGTCTGCCTTTGTATACTTTTTCGACCTCCATTTCGGAATGATCTGATGAACTCCCGCGGCTTTATCCAACTATTTGCCGTTTAAAGAGTAGTGGCCCTTGGAAATTGTTCACACATCCAGCAAACAAACAGATTCGTCATTGAGTATCATTTTAATGTCAGTGTAAGTGTTTGTTGGTTTTACATCTAACAACTGTATTTTAAGTCGTCTACTTATCAAGTTCATTAATTTTGATTCAGTAGTCTTACTGAAATCTTGTCCACATCGTTGTAGAAGGTACTGTCGCTAATTGACCTTTGTGTAGAGCCAAACAAAATCGTTAGGTATAGCCTGAGGAAAGTTGCAGCAAAATCAGTGTATTTTTAAGAACAAATAACAAGTTGGTGTCTGTACCTGTAGGTTGTCCAGACGGCATGGACGGCCGGGCCGACCGGATGCTTCTGCTGCCAGAGAATACGGTCACGAATTAAGGAGTTTGCCGTCAAACAAGTAGCTATCAAGCTCTCGGGGGACATTTATGTGACATCTAATCTGAGCTATGAGTATAATTCCTCTCGCTCATGTATAAAGTGAAAGAAATTGGTAAATGATATATAAGTATATAATTATCTTTGAAATCTCTCTCTTTCTCTCTCTCTTAAGGTCAGTTGTAGGAATAAAATGGTTCTTTATGCATGTCATAAATATTTGGTAGCTTATCGTCACCTTTAGAATAGATGTGGCTTAAAGTAATAGAGTTTGTCCTAGTAACGGTAAGCTGCATGTTTGATCTCCGGCGTGTATAGAAAAAGTTGCAAATGGTTACTGCTTTCTCCCTTGCTTGGCTATCTGCTTCTGAGCATTACAGAATTATTCGGCACCTGGTGTCAGGAATGAATATTCGCTTGGGGCAAATCTCAGACAGAGGTGAGCGAAAAATTGAATTACTGTGATGGATATGCATCCGTATGATTAACCGAATTACAAATGGAATCTATTAGCTTGGTATCCGTTATTTTTACGCGGTTAATATTTAAGTGTAAATTCGTATCAGTTTTCTGAGTTGAATTAAATATTTTGTAAATTCATATGGTTTTACAATAAGAAAGGATGTGTGTAATGACAGGCCAATATGACTGGAGGTATTAAAAAGGGGAAAACTGTTTTGGGGGCCCCGTTAAAAAAGAAAAAAAACAAGACCTGCAGGGAAAACCCAGGGGCCCGGGACGTACGCCATACAAACCAGGTTCCAATGGAGTATACAAAGTGGTTTCCTGGTAAGAAACTGAGTGCTTATTGCATTCAGTCATTTGTTGCTTAGCAACTTAAGGTTCCGATACTCTAATAATGCATGATATTAAGAATCCCCCCCCCCTACACACACAAATAAGATAGATAGATAAATAAATAAATAAATATTGTATGCCGAAAGTGTTATTTATATGACAGTCAATGGAATAGTTTTAATAAGTTTTACCAGCTGTAACTAAAGTTATGATGTGTTTTTTTTTATTATTTTGAACCACTTAGCCCAGCTCGAAGCTGAAAAACAAAAATGACTAAAAATACCGAATACATTTTTTATACCGTAATAAAATGTGTAAATTGAAACTCGACTACCAATTCTATATACATGTATTACATATTTATGCTCCCCGAAGGGAGAGCATGTAGTTGCCGCTTTGTCCGTCCGTAAGTCCGTTCGTCCGTCCGCCCGTCATAATTTTGTCCGGAGCATTACACAAAAACTATAAGAGGTATGGAACTTCATTGTATATAGATCTCAATGAGGAGAAGTGCAGTGTACAAGAACCATAACTCTGTTTTGCATAATTTAGGAGTTATTGCCCTTTGTTATTTTTCATACTTAAATTTTGTCTGGAGCATAACACAAAGCCTATAAGAGGCATCAACATGAAACTTCATAGGTAGATAAATCTGCAAAAAGAGGAGTGCAGTGAACAAGAACATTTACTCTGTTTTGCACAATTTAGGAGTTATTACCCTTTGTTATTTTTCATACTTAATTTTGTCCGGAGCCCATATAGTATAATAAATTACCCATTAAGTGACAAAGCGCAGTTCGGGGAGCATCCACCAGTTTTACCGGCACTTGTTTTATTGTTGTTGTTTAAGTTGAAATCATCATTTCATCATCATCATCATCATCGTCATCATCATCAGCAGCAACAACAACAACAATGCAACTTATTTGAAATATATCTAACCCCCGGCCAGCGAGAGTAAGTAACCCAAACACCTACATCAAATAAATAGTTTTTGTCCACGCTGCGCCCATGCTCATATTTGTGAGACATTTGTGTAAGCATTTGATACAGAACTCGACCTGTAAGTGTTGGGTCCCGGGTTCGAATCCCGATCTGCATTCATATATTTCACATTTAATTGCACAATAATCATACAAGTTATTCATTGTTCCTCAGGATGGCAGCCAGGAAACATTTTCTCGGAACCAACAAAGAAAAAGAAAGAACGGTGCATGCATATGACATCTATATTTCAATACCCGAACGGAAGTGACGTCACACTTGACTACTTGTTTTGGCAGGCAGATCGATGCACGAGCACTAGAAAGCGTATGAATCATGGTTTTCAGTACATCTGCGAAAGGAAGCGAGATCTCTCTCGCGAGGAAATAGGTAGACTTTCTTATTTACATATTACGATTTGCTTCTGATATATTTTTGATTCTTGTGATTTTCAGCCCTACCCTTGTAATATTTCTGACTTCAAAATCTACACTCAGATCTTCGTCAAGAAAAATACGAGAAACATCTTTAAAAATAGAAATATTTCAAGATTTATGGTTGACAAATATTACTTAGCGCCCCTCTCAAACCCAGAAAAATGCTTTTGTACAAGGCTACAAATTATTTTAGTTTTTTCAATCAAATAGTTTGACAAAAATATAATGAATTAAAACATTGTGTTATTTATTTTAATCCGTCTATCAATTTTCGGTAATATAATAACCTGAATTCCAACCAAATGGTACTAGGGAAATTGTTAAGGGGTTCGAGAGATGGTAGGTCGTGGATAGTATTTAAATACTAAGGGGCGAATTCATCATTATTGTTTGCATCTTATCTCTGCATTTATATATCAGTTTGTGGTAGATATTGACTGTAAATCATTACTGAAATACTTCGTTAAACACGGACGGAGTATTTCTTAGCGCCGTGTATTGTTGATTTGGGATTGATCTTTATGGCCTTGCGTTGCAAGACGGCACTCGCTTAATGACCAAAGCAACAAAAAAGTAAATTTATGTACATTTCCGGCCTTATTTGTCAGAAACAGTGACATTATTGACAGCTCTTACACTATTTTTTCCTATTTGTTGAACATAATCTAGAATTGTTTGATAAGCTTAACCCTACCTATTCTTAATTTATGGGTCAGAGTTAAAAAAGATTACATGAAGGTAAACGATTAGAAAAGATTAAAATCAAACACAAATTATAGGGATCTTGAAATGCTAAAAGAGAATTAAATGTAATTAAATACTGGTTTAAATAGAGCAGTTAGAAAATATCAAGTATGTGAAAATTATATATGATGTAATGCTCGGAGAACTAGACAATGGCTCAGAACAAGAAAAGGCTTGAAAAATAAAACTACCCCCCCCCCCCCCGAAAAAAAACAAACAACAACAATAAACAAACCCACACACACACACACACACACACACACACACACAAAAGACTTGACTTGACTTGACTATTTGAGTTTACCGTCGCTTCGACAGTATTACAGTCATATAGCGACGTCCAGCTAATTACAGGGTGGGAAGACCCCGACTGCACGGAGGCATCCAGGTAGAACCACCGACATACCGCAAGCCAGCTGGAAGGCTTCCTCACATGAAAATCCGAATGACCCTGCTGGGATTCGAATCCACGCGTCGATGGGCTGAGTGAGTGTTAAAGTCAGCAACTTTACCCTCTCGGCCACGGAGGAATTGGGGGGTGTGAACCTGTTAACATTCATTTCTATTGTAAAGACAAGATTGAAAAATATTTTTTTTTTACAGAACTGGTCTTCAGAATTAAGTAATTCATCTAGAGCACCAACTTATATTTATTTGCAGATTTTAATATTACCACCTTATTTAAAGTTTATTAAATTTATTGAAACATTTAAATTTTTCATTATCACGTTGAAGAACATCATCCACCGTTAAAAACCGGAAGGAGACTTTAAACCAACAGCTATAATCTTTTGAAGAAAGGAAATGTGAATTATTCTCATTACTAGAAGATGAATATCATTTTTATTAGAATGCCCAAATTATATTTTGAATTCAAAAATCATTATATAAACACATATTATTGGAAAAGACCAAATGTTCCACAGTTTATTTACTTATAACTTCAGAAACATAAATATCATAAGAAACTTAGTAATGTATGCGTATGTGTATTATTTATTTGAGCTCAGAAATAGTTTGTAATATGATTAACATAGTATTGTACATTCAATCTCAAAAGGAACAAATTTATCCTTACGTTCTACTGTATTTCATCATTCATAATCTTCATAATAATTTCACATTTTCTTATCTTAAAAGTAGTGTTGAATTATATATGGTTTCATTGTAATTAAACCGCCTATTGACTGATTATTGAATATAGATAGATAGATAGATAGATAGATAGATGTGTGTGTGTGTGTGTGTGTGTGTGTACCCGTGGGCCTTTGGACTAAATGTTATTGAAATAAACTGTCTAAAACTGCCTATTATATGATATTGTTACAGTTTGATGGGGACACATCACTATCCGGAACACACTTTTTTATGAACAAAGTAAACAATACAATTCAGTTATATTAGTTTTAATATTTTCAACATTTGAGAAGTTAAACAGTTGCAAAAAAAGAATGCGTTAGGAAAGGAACGTTCGTAAATTCAGTTCCGTCGTAGAAAGATGTTCATAGTTTTGTTCTATGGTTGACAGGTTGTTACCGCGGGAGCGGAAGTCAGTACCGGGGACCAGCGGCCCCGGGCAGAGGACGGGATACAATGTTTTAAGTGGACACTAGCGCTGACATTAATCCCAGCACATATCCAAATTCGGTTGGTGTAGATAAAAAATATAAAGCAATTAATACATTGTACTCTAAGTGAATCTACAAATCATCTGTAGGGTTTTTCCCTCTAAAAGCATGTTTATTTCTTTTATATTGTTTAGATAATCTACTTTATAATTATTATCATTATTACTATTCTCTCCTTTATGTTTTTATGAACAAACTAATTATTGGTAGTGGCAGAAGTAGATACCAACGACAGTATTTCTGTCATTTAGAAACCAGAGGTTGAACCCACGACCCTCCGATTCCGGGGCAAATGCTTTTACCACTCTCCCACCGGGTTTCGTGCAAACAGGTGTTAAAAGTAGTAGAATCAGTAGCAGTAGTAGTTGTGGTAGTGGTTGTTGCAGTTTAAGTCATAGCAGCCGTACTTGTTGTTGTAAATCGAAAATGATATAATTTTTCATATTCTAGATAGAAACAAAGTACATGCAAATGTTTTATCATCTCATCCTAAACGACTTTACCGTGCAAAACCTGCCTATCGCCAAAACGGTTGCGTGTAATGAATGTCAGGTGACATTTCGCGGCAATCACCCTTTGCCTTATAGGAGCATGTGCAAAACGAGCCCATCATTGTCGGAAATGGGCACATATTTCTTGCAAAAGTGCATAGGTACCCGGTACTTTGCTTTGACCGAAAAGCTTCGCATTATAAAAAATAAGCAATATATTATATAATAAGAGGTAGTGTTTTTTTAAATCGTCAAATTTTAAATCTTGTCGTTTTAAAATTTCCGAACTCTTTTGATCATTAATGGATTTTCATTTTGTCTTATTTTGCTTAGAATGAATGAGTACAAAAACACCCCCTTGCCTGAGTGATCGCCTAAAAAAATTTTGCGAATTCAAAAAAGTTTGTCGGAAGAGATCTGACCAACAGAATATCACTATTTTCTCCGTGTAAAATTATAGAAAACTAACGCCGCAATATCAGTGTTGATTTGTATGGGACTTATACTTATGAAAGAAACAAATAAACTGTGTTTGTCCCTGTTTGTCTTTATTCATTGCTTCCACGCAAAATAAGGACAATGTCAATGATCAAAGGAGTTACGGCAATTTAAACGGCATGATGCCTTTAAACCTTCTTATTATATATAAGGTTGTTGATATTTTTGAAAGCGACAGTTTTTCGTCAAAGCAATGTACCAGATAGCTTTGAAAAAGCGTGACAATTATGGTCACCCAGATTCTTGTTCACCTGGATTGGTATTCAATAATCTTCTTGAATTTATTCCAAAAAATTACTTAATATTCTTATATTTTTCTTAAAATATTCCTTAACCATATTTAATTACCTGAGATCCAATCTAAGTGAAATCTTACAAAACTTTCTTTAGAAGAAGAAATGCCTGCGGGTTTACTAAGGTTCATTGAAAATTATATTACAATAAAGTTTTTTTGTATTTGAAGTGTTTTTTTTCTTCAAATCTTACAACGTTAAGTCATTTTTCTGTTATATTGACAAGAATGTTATGGTGTACTTTATATAATAATAATAGTGATGATGATAATTATAACTTTTATCTTTAAAAATAATATTTTCTTTTGATTAGGAGATACAGTCAGACAGTGTCTGCATACTAAGTGTCGTGTGCATGCGAAAATTTATAAGCTGATTGATTAAATCAGCACACATGTTCGTTAACACAAGTAACACTGTTGTGTGGCTTCACACAGGGGGGTCTGTCAGAAAGGTTGGTTATATATCACAGTACATGGATATACCACTATAACATGAAGTAAAGTGGTTTATGACCCACAAGACTTGATTGTATCTCCTACCGACATCAGATATTTAAATTAAATATATTTTGTTAGAAAAACTTGTTGTTGACTAGAAATCCATTACACGTTTATCGTCTGTTATCACTGTAGATTCACCGAGCATTTCGATATTTCTCAAAGATTCTGGATATTCATGTAAAAATAAAAACTTCATTCATCGACACGATTTTGTTTTATTTATTTGTTTGTATTGACTTGTAATATATATAATCATAAATAAAAAATACATTTTACTCATTATAAGCAGGTCACTGTTGTTTTTTTTTTAATTGAGTTATAAAACGTGTTTATTAAATACAAAATGCATCATCCCCGACAGGGACTTGGCGATCACAACTACTGCCGTAACCCAGACGAAGACGAGAGGCCGTGGTGCTGGACGTCCCCCGGTCATTTCCAGTTCTGTGACATACCCGTCTGTTCCGACGAGCAAGTGGCTGTCTCCGAGCTTGATGGACGATACTGAGGTATAACAACTTGATTTTGTAAAAGTCACTTCTATAAACGTTCAAAAGACAAGCAAAACTAGCCGATGAATTTGGAGAGGGAAGCGATAGATATTCTTGGACAGACGGCAATACTAATATAGAATTTAGTTTAACGGCCGCGCTTTCATGTTTTAGTTTAAGTTCAGAACGACAGTTTTTTCATTAGTTCAGTCATTTGAGAAGTTTGTCTACCTGAGATATAAATTGCACCTTCCTGTTTCCTGCCCCAGCTTTTTAGTCCTGGATCTACACTTGTATACAGAATGGCAATTCTTAATTATTGATTTATGTATAAAAAATCTGAACAATATAACTTTATACATATACCCGTATTTACACGTTTATTGCAGGTACAGAATGTTCAACCGACCAATTCCAGTGTAACGATAGACGGTAAATATTATTCAAGACTTAACTCTAACAGATTGATGTCTGGCACTTGCAGTAATTTTTACTGTTACGGTGAGAACAGAAGAGACAATCTCCATGTGTGGTATTGAGTAAATCAAGATAGTATGATTCTCATTAAACTAGAGGTATGATTTCATAAAGAACTATATTTCATTTATAGACTTGTATCCTTGTGACCATATTAAGAAATAACCCACACAGACATTGAAGATGGTAAAGGAAATGTGTACATAGAAATACACAGAGCATTGTGAAAGTACCAGTTCCACCAAACTATCTACTGTGGAGTACCACTTAAAGTCTTAAATACTGTAGTCCTGAACGCATTCCATTGCTAAAGTCTTTTAAAACATTCAAGTGAGTAACTCAGTTTACTTTAAAAAATAATCATATATGTTTGAAATGAAGTATTTAGGACTTTGCATCAAGAAAAATAAAACATTATATACGTACCTGAGTATTTAAATATGACTAAGAGTTAATTAAGATAGATTGTCTTATGACTTCTGTTGTCTCTCCCCGGACAGCTGTATCCCAGAACACTGGGTGTGTGACATGGAGCGTGACTGCCCGGATGGTAAGGACGAACCAAACTCTTGTCGTAAGTCACTCTATTGATTAATTCATATGTCTATTCTAATATAATTTCTCTCTCTCTCTCTCTCTCTCTCTCTATATATATATATATATATAACAACTGCCGCAAAAAAATTTTCAGTTGAAACTCACCATTATAATTTTCTTTTTGTTATTTTTAAGACGTCAAATACGATGATGATGTTGTGATAGTTTATACCGCAGTTGTTGAAGTAGAATTAGTTTTCCAAATAATGAAGTTTTCATTCATTTCTGTTTTTGTCATTAGTCCTTATGTTTACATTTCTAAAATAAAGCTATATTTTCACTTATCTAACCAGGTAGATTTACAGCATGCGAATCCAAGAAGCTGATTTCATTTTTATCGTATCTTGTCTTATGTGTGTCATAGCCACACTAACCTTAATGATTTTGACGTTATCGATTCTTTTAATACAATTTACTTTGGTTGTCATAAAATAATAAAAAAAAAATAAAGATGATATACGTTGCCTTCCTACTACTATTACTTCAGAACCAAAAAATGATAAAGTCGCTTTCCTTACACGATTTGACTACATTTCAGAATACAGCCTGACTCTGTTTAAAAAGACCCAGGTCTTTCTATTCGGTATCATTTTGTGGAAAAATATGTTGCAAACAACAAATGAAACGGTTTGTACACTTTGTAGATATCATTTTACCCTCGTAGTTATAAACTATTGTCCGAACTCATTTCGTTTAATAATACTGACATGAATCTTCCTTTCAAAAAGTGCTATTATTCACAAGAAATGATTCTGTAGAGTCTTCAAATCTTGGTTTCAAGTTAAATGTCATAATAACAAATTATAATATAAAAGCAAAAATATGTAATAATCAGTCGATCAATGAAATGAAAGACAGAGGAGACAGAGAGACTTCTTGGTCAATAAGCTGCTAAATAAAGCGCAAACTGTGGAATCTTGAAGCCTTTTGCAACATGTCAAAGAGCGCTAACACAGGTTAAATGAGTAACTGTTTTAAAAGTATAATCCGTTAGAAAAAAAATAGACCAGTCGTATTGAAGTGAAATGTCGAAGTACACGACATTCCTCTACATGATATGCGCAATTCTACGAGTGTCTGACCTCATCAGATTATTTGCAGTGTGCCCGCTACTGTCTAGAGGCAAGAAGGTTCGTATGTCAGTCTTTCTCATACGCCCCCAGGACTCGGGACTGTTTTCTTTCGGATAAAAACTCAGCAACTGCAGATCCTAAAGTATCTAGACGGGAAGAACTGTTTGAACTTATCTCACAGCTAGGTAAGACAGAATCCGAAACTTCAAAACGGAATTTCAAGGTGATCATAAGAAGACGTGAATAATATCTAAGCATATCAAACTCGATCCATATGATCTTTAGCATCGATACAGTACAGTGTATATGTATTTAATATCGATGAAGAAATTACAAATAAAACTGCTTTTTTTCTGGTATTTTATGATGAAAACATTACATACATGGAACGAAAAATAAAGTATTTGAATTTTCTTGGCGTCGCCTTGTCTACATATATGTCACTACAGCTGACGACTCCTTCTCGAGACAATGAAATCGTGCACAAAACAGCTTTTAAAACGTATATTGTGTTTAAATACATTATGTTAATATAAGTACTTTATTTGCTTTAGAGGGGTGTAAAGACATGCATCCATGTGACAACGGGCGGTGTGCACCGCTGGACCAAGTGTGTGACGGCGTGGACAACTGTGGCGACTTCTCGGATGAATACAATTGCGGTATGACACATTCTTTCATGACTTTAAACATTTCAAAAATTTCGAAATGCATTAATTTTGCCAATTCTTCTAACTAACTAATGTTTGAAATATATATATCCGGGATTGCTAAAATCGCCAGTATTGTTGTATTTTGTGGATTTTGTCTACATGAGACAGATATAATGCTGTATCATTGTGGACACATGGCATGATATCACGTACAGTCCAATTATCTTACACTGGTGCAACTATCCCTCGCCATACTCCTGGAAGTCAGATGCTGACTTTTTGATTCATGTAATCATTATGAATATTTATGAAAGTACTTTACATCTTCATACGAAAGTGTCTAACAATAAATATATTTAAAAAAAAATCTGCTACGTTACAATAAATCATATATAATGAATTACATAAAAAAAATTTCCTTAGGCTCGAATTTACAGATTTTCGAATACAGAATTTGGCATATGCAAAGATCTTATGAGAAAAAGATTATAAATGATGATTTTGCCAACCCATATAATTTATGTGGGAAAAAAAAAATAAAAAAAATGGTATCATTTAAAAACGGTTATTTTTAATAGCAGCCTTTACTTCAATAATTATTGTCTTGACTAATGGTATCAATGCACTGCAAAATATTGGTTATTGCGAGATACATTTGCAAGCGCAATTCTGTCTTACACAAATAGTGACGGAAACCTCCGTAGAAGACCAGTCAGAAACGGAACCCATCCAAGTCCGTCTAAGTGGTATCCATGACAACTCGGGTCCTGTTGAGGTGTTGTACAAAGGGGAGTGGGGATATGTGTGTGATGACGACTGGGATGACGCAGACGCTGCTGTCGTATGCAGGATGCTCGGAATAAGCGGGTATGCAAACGTCTAAGATCTTGAAGATTTACAACTTTATTTTGTTCACTTATTAGTGATATATTTGATATTATCAATATGATATCAGGTGAAGCGATTTTTAAACTTTTTTTTGTATCATACATGAAACAGATAATAATGTTGCTTCAATGCGATATAAAACGATAGGAAGTTGAAAACCCCTTTTCGATATTAGATATTTCCCAGAAGATTCATATTTAAGGCCCCAAAATTCGGAGGCCTTGTGAGCCCTGGCCAGGGCCTTGCCCTGGACCCATCGGGGACCCTACGGGGACCCTGCGGTGCCTTGCCAACCAGTCCCTGGACTTTAGTACCTGTATTTTGGTATACCGCTGATATGGAATAGACTCACTTACCATTCGGCCACTGGGGAAGTTTTATCTCAATGTGTATTGCGCGTGAAATAAGAAAAAACCTCCTTCTATTGATAAATATTATATGTAACGTTGATGGCTAATGGTTTTCTTCAGTGAGTCAAAAGCATTACGAAACGTTCCATTAGAGCACGTTGACCATGACCAGATTATCCTTGACGACGTCGCGTGCAATGGGTCAGAGGTTAATATTGGAGATTGCGACCATCAGGACTGGGGCGTGCACAACTGTTTTAAATGGGAAATAGCTGGTGTCACGTGCGTCGGCCATCAAGGTATGCAAACGATTTCTAGTTGTTTAAAAATATTGTTGTCAAATATCCATAATATTATGCGCAAATATCATTCTTATGTTTGCATAAGGGTGCAATATAAATTATAATCTATAATGCACGTATTGTTAAACTGGACCTGGACAGTGAACCATTTTGTGTGTATTGGAAGGAGAGAGAGAAAGAGTTTTATCTAGTTGTAGTCAGTTTTGCCAAAAGTATTGCGAGGGCGCCGTGATCAAGTGGCAGTTATGAATAATATCAAGACATTTTTCAAGCTCTTCCTTGACACTATACCGATATAACCAAGAAATCTTCAACATAAAAATGATGTTTAAAACATTTTGATTAAATTGTTCATACCACATTGTGCTGAATTGATACATGTCGTACATATGTTTATACTTATGTACAGAGTGTACAGGCGAGGCAGAGTACAAATGTTCTGAAAACAACGAGTGTGTCAATATTACAACTGTCTGTGACGGAAACTGTGATTGTGATGGCTGCACGGAAGAGTCCGATTGTGGTAATTTTTATCTCTTTATCCTTGGTGAAAGACTGGTCCTATTGTGACGCAATCATGGTAACACTTTTTCGTTACATATCATACTTTATATAGTGGCGGACATGAGTTGTCATTCCCGTATTAATTGATAAAGGTAATCACCTAGCTTTCGACATTTAATGAAATGAATGCGCGCTTCATCTGCCATGCAAAGTGTCCTTTGAACAATGTGCTAAACAATTTTGACATCTGAATGTTTATTTTAACAATGAGTCAGTTTGCTTCTGATCCTCGTTTTTGCGTCACTTGCCGTAAGCAGAGGTGGCACTTAAGGATTACCCTTCCGTCGTCTGTCTGTCCGTCAGATTCAACCCCCTCCCCGGAATTGGGAGGTCGTGGGTTCGATCCCCGGCCGCGAAATATCAAAGTCGTAAAAATGGTACTGGTAAAGCTCCCTTGCTTAGGGCTCAGCATATAAGGGTAGTTGCAAGACTGGTTGGCCCGGTGTCAAGATAATGTGACTGGATGTGATATCATGCCCCTTGTGTACGGCGTGATAATGCAGTGTGGCAGCACTATATCTGTCTCAAGGACACATCGTCTCCAAATGATTGAAACACTGGGACGTAAAACCCAATATACAAACATAACTTTATCGTCACGCTTCAGCAGGTGACACACGTGTTCCAAAGAACACTCTTGTGATCATCACGTAACTAACTCCCCACACTTTTTAAAGTGGCACTATCAAATCAAAGCACACAATTCGCTGAGAGACCGTCGGCAGGATGTTAATGGTAAAATAGCCATAATTTCAATTCAAGTGTTAACTCGCTAGTGGCAAATGTCATTTGACACCAACAACTCTTTAAAAACTCCAGTTACTAGTAATACGTCAGCAGAACTCGCTCTTTAATTTACGATTGCCTCGCCGGCAGTCTCTCAGTGCCTTGAGCGCTTTGATTTGTTTCATACTGATGCGGAGGAGGTTTCGTTCATAAATTGCATATAGTTAAGGAGGTCATGACCTTACAATCGTATTTAATTGATACGCTACTGAGCGCGGAGTATTATAGTGCAGTGAAAATGGCTGTGGTAATATGCAAATCAACGATGCCTCCTCTAAGACTAGCTACCGCCAGATTGAAAAGGTGGTTGTTAAATAGTTGAGCTAGGCATAAATTGTTAGAGGTAGGTGCATAGTGACTGGCTTGCCCGTTAATTGTTAGAGGTAGGTGCATAATGACTGGCTTGCCCGTTAATTGTTAAGGTGGTGATAGTGACTGGCTTGCCCTTAATTGTTAGAGGTAGGTGCAAATGACTGGCTTGCCCGTTAATTGTTAGAGGTAGGTGCATAGTGACTGGCTTGCTCGTTAATTGTTAGAGGTAAGTGCATAGTGACCGGCTTGCTCGTTCACCTGTTACTTGATCTTGAAGACTGATTGTTTCTGTGATCATGCATTTATGGATACAATCAATTAAAAATTGTAGAAGTTTCTTGAGTCTATAAAGTTTTGTACTCAATTTGAATGTAATGACAATTGACGTTATGGCTACCACATGGTTCTGCTGATGTCATCTTAAATAAAGACGAAAGCAAACATTTTGTGCATGAAGCATTAATGACTTCATATAAACATCTACCATAATAATTAATTGACATATTCGCAGACGGTTTTGTTGAATTAATTGGGGGCCAGGACGCCTCAGAAGGGAGGATACAGATCTCGTTTGGTGGCGTATCGGAACCGTCTGTGATGATGAATTTGATGATATTGATGCTACTGTCGTCTGCAAAAGCTTAGGATACAGGTCAGAAAATTAACTTTGATTGTTTTACTTTGTAAGTATTTTAAAAGTAAATGTAATTATAATAGTACTGGAATTGGACTTTTATGACTCTGCTTCATATTGATAAATACACTTGTTTTAGAAGATTTATAGCATCTGGATGACGCGCTTTTTAAAAACGATATTCAGTTGGTATGAAATAAGCAGTGCTTTGAATTATATCCCATTTAACTCGCAAAAACTCGACCACTATACTTTACTCCATCTTGCAACGCATTCTGTTCAGAGCACACACGTTCACTTTTTCTGTCTGCTACACTCACAAAAAGAATACTCCATGTAATCAGCTATGGGACAGTCGCTAAGAACACCCAGTTCGGACCAGGATCTGGCATCATCTGGATGGATGACGTCAGGTGTGAGGGAACGGAGGAAAGCATTATTTATTGTGACCATACCGGTACGTTGCAACACAATTGTGGCCATGACGAAGACGTAGGCATCATCTGCTACCCTGACGGTAAGGTTATGATGATGGTGGTTAGCGTGGGTCAATATGCTGTTAATTACTCTTTGTAGAGTGATCATTTAATTTCTAGAGTGAATCAGTTGATTTCTTAAATACAAAAAAACCCTGTCGTATATATTTATGATCTGACATAAATTATTATTTTATATCAACTTTTACTAAATGAATTCATGAACATGACATAAATCGAGTCTATGACGAGCTTAATAAGGACTTTAGTAAAATTTGATAAGAAATGACAATTCATGTCAGACTCTTTTTATCATATGACCCATACTCAGTAAATCGCGAATGAAACAACAACAACAAAAGAAAAAAAACAACAACAACAAAAAACAAGAATGGACGGACTTTGAACGAATTACTATTTTTGTAGTCTAACACCAAGACTTTAGTAAAATTTGATAAGAAATGACAATTAAACGTGTATATTTCTCATACTTTCAACTTTCATATTAATAATGCATCTTTTCGATCAAAATAAGTTGTATTAAACACATTTAATCCAAATGTTTAAGTTCAAAATTATATATATATATATATATATTATATATATATATAATACACGCTCGTGACTTGGATTGATGAAATATATGTAACGTGTTAAATATAAGAAATGCGTGATGTCATACGAAACCGAAAGCAGCTGTTTAAACATTATGTCATTTGATAAAATGCGTAGATGATATTTCGGTCATGAAGAATGTAAGAAATTTTTCTGATAGCGTGTATAAATTTTCGTACATTATTATCCTGTCATTAATATGGGTGTCTCTGGGCGAAATATTGAAACTTGCATTACCTGAATATGATATTTGTTTTACATCCATTTACACAGTCCACACTATTTATATGTATCTTCAGCCCTCACAGTCGAGTTAGTTGGGGGTTCAAACCGATTCTCGGGCAGGGTGGAGCTCCTTCACGCTGAAGTTCGCTGGACCGTCTGCGATGATTCTTGGGGTGAAGAGAACGCTCGTGTTGTCTGCAACATGCTTGGTTACAGGTACTTAATGTTTTTTTCTGTTTTTTTTTTCATTTCTTAATGTTTGAAATAAAAAAATGTTGTATATATTTCCACAACAAAACTTAACAACATGATGAGATGTGCAATGTTATTTAGCTGTATGCATTTTTAAATGAAGAAGTAAAGTGGATTGAACTATAACATTTTTAATTTATTTTTAACTGAACAGAGTTTATGTACACCTCTCAATCTGCTTATCTTCACGGATGTCATGACCTAATTATTGTTTTTTTTCTTACACTTATAAGTGGGTTTTACATTTTTACAGTATTTATTCCTCTGTTTTAATTAACACATATATAGATTTATTTATTTATTTATCTTATTCTTTAAAGAATTATTTTTTTTCTGTTGCTCTCATAAACTATATAAGAAAATATTTTGAGTTCTTATTGTATTTTTTACAAGTGGTGGAACCATAAAGTATTTTGGGGAAGGAAGTGAGGATCTCCCTATACTTCAAGAAAAATTCTGGTGTACTGGAAATGAGGATACACTAGTGCAGTGCCTCAAGTCGAAATATGTTATACCGGTTTGCAATCACACCACAGACGTAGGGGTTGTCTGTGACGGTGGATCAGGAAGTGACGTCACAACTACTGCGTCAACTGTTAACTCTCTACCAAAGCACGTTTCACTGGGCGAAGGTACAACAATAATAAAATTAGCCAAATAAAACGGAATAATGTCACTGTAAAAGCCTCATATACGATATTGTAAAAACCACACAGTCATATAAACAACTCTATTTTTATACGCCCGAAGGGCTGTATTATGTTATGCCGCTGGTCGTCCGTCCGTCTGTCCGTCCGTCCGTCTGTCCGTCCGTCCGTCTGTCCGTCCGTCTGTCCGTCCGTCCGTTAGCAATTTCGTGTCCGCTCTGTATCTTTTGACCCGCTGGATGTAAATGAAAACTATTTGGCAGAAGTATCACCCACAGTAAGAGGATGTGCAGAACATAGGTTTCAGATGGCTAGGTTCAAGGTCAAGGTCACAATTCAAGGTCAAATATCTTAACTGGAGCAAAGTAAGTATATTTGTGTCCGCTCTGTATCTTTTGACCCGCTGGATGTAAATGGAAACTATTTGGCAGAAGTATCACCCAGAGTGAGAGGATGTGCAGAACATAGCTCTCAGATGGCTAGGTTTAAGGTCAAGGTCACAATTTAAGGTCAAATATCTTAACTGGTGCTAAGTTAGTATTTTTGTTTGTGTCCGCTCTGTATCTTTTGACCTGCTAGATGTAAATGGAAACTATTTGGCAGAAGTATCACCCAGTAAGAGGATGTGCAGAACATAGCTTTCAGATGGCTAGGTTCAAGGTCAAGGTCACACTTCAAGGTCAAATATCTTAACTGGTGCAAAGTAAGTATATTTGTGTCCGCTCTGTATCTTTTGACCCGCTGGATGTAAATGGAAACTATTTGGCAGAAGTATCACCCAGAGTGAGAGGATGTGCAGAACATAGCTTTCAGATGGCTAGGTTTAAGGTCAAGGTCACAATTCAAGGTCAAATATCTTAACTTAGGAGATTTCAACATTGACTGGAATATACAATCCCTGAGAAGAAACTTTTGGAGAGGTTCATGACCAGACTACACTTCAAACAGATCATGACAGGTCCAACCACAGATAATAACTCCACAATTGACCTCATATTCACCAACATTGAAGACTGTATATGTGGAACCAAAGAAGCATATTACACTGACCATAAACTATGTTGGGTTAGCTGGTAATGAGGTAACTCTTGATTAAAGCACTATTCACATAATAAGAAACATGAAAAACCTATTTGTAGCCACTGTTATAATAAAGCCCTTGAAGATTAACATTGCCAATCCTTCTTGTTGAAATAATACTTTATATATACATGTTTGTGCTTATCCTTTTTGTCTTAGGATATTCCCTGACAATACATACCTTCGGGCGTATATTGCCCCGCTGTCAGCGGAGCTCTTGTTGAAATTTTGAAAAGGGCTTTATCAAAGTCACGATGAAATACAACAGCACCATATTATTGCATTTAAACCAAAAAAAAAAAATGGCGTAATGGAATGAAATGGCGAAATGTTAATGTAGCAAAAACAACTTGTCGTACATAGGCATTCACAATGATGTAAAACCATATATTTTTGTACCGGCAGAAAAAGTTTCATCTTATTGTTATGTTTTGTTGATTACAGATTCAGTTAAACCGGAGTAAGCTTAATGTCTAAACAAATTTCCTTCTTCAAAAATTTTAAAAATTCGTAAGAAGTACGTATTTGATGAGCATATATGAAAGGTTAAAAACACAGGTTAAACTGTTTGTGTGTGTGTTGGTGTTGGTTTCAGAGAAATGTATTAAATGTCATTTAATTTATGTAGATAAGTTATATAAAGACAAGAAATGCTTTAAAATGATCGATTCCTTCTAAATGAATCAGATGGAAAGTTTTAAACTAGCCTCTAAAAGTATATCATTCTTACCTTGCTTTTCTTTTTTCCTTCAGTATAGATAACAAATCGCTCTTTTGGTGTATAGTATTATTGTATTTATAGTCTTATTATTTCTTAATATTTTTAACTCCCCAGACTGTCAGGATGGGGTGACTCCCTACAATGGTCACATTAACCAGACAGAGGGGGGTTTCCCTTGCCAGACTTGGAGTTCTAACTTCCCTCATAAACACAAGTTCCACGAAGATTCCATGTTTCCCGACGGTTCAGTCCAGGGCGCTGTCAACTACTGCCGCAGTCCCGACAACGACCCTGTCCCCTGGTGTTACACAACAGATCCGACGAACGGTGGGGATACTGCAGCGTTCCTAAGTGTAAAGGTAATGACCTCATGAATATCCATGTTTAAAATTAATGACTTGATGAAAATTAACTTACCGAACTTAATTTGTGTCTGAAACAATGGATTTTACTACAATTTTCTTCAATATTTTAAGATAAAAAAGATGTGACTCTGTTCAAATAGCTCCTCCAAGGAGCTGTTTGAACTGGATGTCTTGTCTTTTCCAAGGCGTCAAAACACCTCACTGAGAGGAAGAGGATGAAGGTAGTCCACTGCTTTCAAAATCACTTGATATGGTGTATATAGTAAACTTTGCCGTATCTTGCTAAACGATGAGTCCACCGATTGTTTAACCCTTCTTTGTTATGAGTATGAAAGCTTTTATTTTTCTAGAAAACTGCGTAACAAAGGCTTCACAATACATCGGTTCTACGTCTGTCACCAAATCTGGACACACATGTCAGCATTGGAAACTGGATACACCGAATCAGCACGGTTACCACGAGGACAAACTCTTCCCGGACGACACTGTGGAGGATGCATCCAACAACTGCAGGGCTCCAGATGGTGACGTCACACCTTGGTGTTATACCACAACTCCCAATATCAGATGGGAACATTGCAGTATCCCCAGCTGTGCAGGTACTTCTGCCATACTGACAGAGTATGCCGTTAAGTCATTACTTTTGGGGGTACAAATATTTCGTGGGATAAAACAAAACACCAACTACACCTAATTGGTCCTCAATCGATAAGGATTGTGATTTTACAGAGCTAATATGTCTGAAAACATATGGATATCCCTTTACACGGGAACATGATAAAGGAAATAAAACATAGTAAAAATGAAATCCTAAAATGAATAAAGTATTACCTTATCGTTTCTATTGCAGTAAATAGGCTGACTTTGATATGTAGCAGTTTGTAAAGATCTGTTACAGGCACAGGCACTAAACTCTTCACTATACCATTTTGACAGGGAACTCCGCTGATCCAAATGTGACCTGTGGCATGAGACCTTTGGAAAATAGCAGACGTCGTCGCGATGTGAAGTATCCAGAATCAGACGACAGTGATGATGATGATGATGGTGATGATGCAGACGACATTGATCTGTCTATGTATCGCAAAAGGGGTAGGATTTATGGCGGCAGCTTCGCTTCCTATGGCATGTACCCTGGATGGTTGGTATAAGAAAGAAAGTATCCACTGGCTTTATTACCTATCACTTCCACCACTGCGGGGGCACCATCATCAGCGAGTACTGGATATTGAGTGCTGCACATTGCTTCAGGTAGTTTTGCATCAGGTTATGTGTACTGCTTTCAGCCGTACCTATATTTCTAACCCGGTAGATGCCCAAGTTGATCCAATCTATACAATGTTGTTGTTGCTGTTTTAATTATATATCCAGCATATAAATTTGAAAGAAAACATCCATCACTCCATATTCTGCGTGAGAACGAACATGTTCAAATAATAGAATTAGAAATAATATCTAGAAAGATATAAGTTGATTTAAAATCTAAATAGAATATTAAACAGGTTTTGGTGCCGATCTATGTTCGGACAGCCATTATGCATATGATCCTTAATATGGAAGGAATCCGGAAATTCTAAAGCAATCAAAGTGTCTGGACGAGATTTTTCTTCCTGTTCCGTCTCATATACGTGGTTGCGGATCGAACCTGGAAAACAATAACGAAATGCGACCTTGTTCGGTTTCCATTCTCGTTGTCTTTACCGGCATCTTTAAATCTATCATCATTTCGTTTAGGTACATTAAGAAATTTAGATGCATTTTAATCATTTATTGTATCAGAACAAATACATTCTACGAACTTACATACGTCATACTTTGTTCATACAGCTCATAACATCACAATGTCATAGGTTCGAATCCCATTGTGGGAGGTTGGGGGGGGGGGGGGGACTTCCCGGGCACAAACAACTGGAAATAAATTTAAACTCGCTAAAGCTTCAAACATTGCAATTTGGTACTAAACACTGAGGTTTATTTCTATTTTAGGGACTCCTCGAAAGGACAGATCATGATCCGAGTAGGGGACCATGACAATAAACAAGAAGATAAATATGAACAGGAGTTTGAAGTAGACAAGATTGTAACTCATGATTTGTACAACCGTAAGTGTTATAAGTATTTTTTTACATGTTTTCCTTTTTAGTTTATCGCAATATGTATAGTCGTTGGATATTGAACCAGGGTAGGCGTTGATTTGCCTTGTGTTGTCATGTTTTAAGAGATTGTGTTTTCAAATGAATCCAATCTTTTGAAAGCTTGCAGTCTTTACTAAAGATAAGGATTATGGATGGTGGTGTGATTGTAACTATGGCAATATACGATGGGTCATAAAACGACCGGGTCAGTTTTCCAGAGATGATATCGATCTTTTGAGAAATTACCGTTTGGTTATTTTTCTTCATTTGTCATTTTTCAACAATGTATGTGTCTGTTTTATTACGCCATTATTAACAGACGTATAGCATGCCAAAGAATGTGTAAAACGCCACTATCGTCTAACCTTTTTCATCTTAGCATTGTCATTTTTGTGTCTATTTTTTCACAGAAAACATGGATTATGACTATGACTTAGCTCTTGTGAAAATCAAGCCAGTGGGAGGCCGTGGGATAATTTTTAATGATTACGTGCAGCCTGCATGTCTACCAGATGGTACAGCTGAGTTCATTCCGGGAAAGAAATGTCTCATATCCGGATGGGGAGAACACGAAGATGGTAATTTTTAACTTACCGTATAATTATATAAATATACTAAGGAAATATTCTTTGGACCGGAAATGAGTCAATATTTAACCAATAGTCTGGAGATATGAGGTGGTCATTGTATAACCATTTGATAAATAATACCCGTTTATTATATTCGTGATCTGCTCAAAGTACTGGTCTAAATAATTGTTAGTATAATGTAATGAATAAAAATTAAATTAAGATATAGCAAGATCTTGTTTATTTAACCTGTTTTGTTAAAAATTATCCTGGGTAGTTAATCTAGATTTGCCAGATTGTTTTGTTTATAATTACTGATTAGTTTTAAAATGGTATTTTTCTTATTTCGTACGGAAAATGTTCAATATTATGAATGAACGTTTCAAGAAAATACACGTGTTTATTGTGACGATGATAAGGTGCATTTTTGGCAACAACATACTATCCATACAAAACCATCTTCGTACTTTTTGCATTATTTTACTAATCATTAATATTCAAATGTTTTTCAATTAGCTCAATGTTCTTAACGATAAAAGCATTCACAAACACTGCAATCTAGGTCAGGTAAATACATCTATAGACAATTCAATTCAATTCAATTCATTTTATTAGCATAACCATTACAATGTCATTGCCAGTATAAGACAATACGACCCACATGTGACTGGTAAATCCAATGCACAGTTTTTAAAAGAAAACTTCTTTTCTAAAGCTACTTTTAGTATCAAATAAATCAAATCTTTCTTCTGAACATTATTTTGTTCTTTTTCCACTGTGACTAATTTGCAAAAGACTACCACACACTGGAACTGCTTATCAAATACATTTATCTAAGATTTAATATTTTGGGGCCTGAGGATTTGCTTCGTCTTCTGAAATAAGGTTTACTTCAAACACACTTTTACAATATAATCATTCATCTTTATAACTGACAAAATATGAACATTTGACAGTCTCTGAAGCAATTATAAAACTGTATGGCCAGCTTTTATATTTATACATGTAGCACAGGATCAAATTTCTTTAACCATTTATCTCATATAGACGTGTTTTGACGGCAGACACAGAAACTGTCTGATCTAGATATCCACTGTTTCTTCATACAATATTGTCGTTCATGTTCTACACAGCCAGCACGGCAAAATTCCATTGTTTCTTATACCATTGAAAGTTCAGTAGATTAATTTTCATCAAGTCATGACTGCATGAATATTTATGAGGTAAAGGGTCAGAAGAATAATTTCAGTATTGATCTTAATATTTTATATATTTTTCTGTCCACAGACTCCCAGAGTTTCATACTTAAGGCTGCTCGGGTACCCCTTGTTGACCATGACACGTGTAATCGGCTTTACAAGAACACAATTACAACCAACATGGTGTGTGCCGGCTACATGGTGGGCGGTATTGACTCATGTGCCGGTGATTCAGGTGGTCCATTGGCCTGTCAGATAGGTGGTATGTACAGTTTTCATATTTCAGCAATAACTGTTTGCATACTGTTTTTTTTTTTGGTGTTTTTTTTTGTTGTTGTTTTGAAGGGGGGGGGGAGTGTTCTATACATCTGTGTTGTATTGATGCCATAAATGATAGAAATGATACCACCCTTTACTTAATATGATACCCCCGTCACTTAATATAGTCGTACTACCCGTCATTTAATATGATACCACCCGTCATTTAATATGATGCCACCCGTCACTTAATTTCATGAAATGTAGCCATATCCTTGAGATACCAAATACGTTTATTCGGTATCAGTTATATTGTTTCATTAAACAGTTGCAGTTGCAGATCCGTATGTTGACACTACAGGAAAACATTAACATAATTCCATCAGTTTATGTCACCTGGTTATAACTAAAGCTATTTAAAACAAATCACGAGCAGTATTATCAACCTACTGCATTTTCATCTTCAGGCAAGTATACAGTCATGGGAGTGACGTCATTTGGGGAGGGTTGTGCAGTGCCCAATGCCCCCGGTGTGTATACCAACGTCGTGTCCTTACTGCCCTGGATCCAACGCCAACTCGATAGACATTCATGAGCAGCTTAGCTCCCTGGACGCTTTCAGAGATGCTCTGTTAATATGAAGGAACTTTGCAATGGATGAAGTGGCCGTTTATCCCAGGAGAAATAATCAACTGTTGAATAAATTGTTTTTGAGTAACAAAAATGTCATTTTAGAAATATGAAAGATGATTTTGATGTGCTGTAACTAAGTTTAGGAATATGTGGCTTGACCCGTGTGCAAGTTATTATTTGGTTTTGTTTCATGTATGTATGTTATTATGTATTACCAATAAGATATAGATTATGAACAAACTAAATATAAATATTAATACTAATTAAAGGAAAAACTATTTTCACTTTGTTTAGTATCTTTGGTATCTCTTTACTCATGAATATTTTACCAAATAAGCGTTGTATATTTGGGGCTGATGTATTATTGACCATATTTCTGTTTTAAATAATTCTTAACCAAGAGTGCAATCTCCAGTAACTAAGAATAAGATGGTGTTCAAAGGGCGTCTTTGTCGAGTGGTAATGTACACAATTGTGAATCCGAAGGTTTTCAGTTCGAACCCCGTTTGGGATGAAGCTTTTACATGACCTTTATAGGCACAAAGTACTGGTACAACCCAGGAACGGTCGAGTGGGATTAGTAAAAGATGTAAAACTTGTTTCCAATCAACACAAAATAAAGTTAAATAAAATTTTGAAATATGGACTTATTGCTCGCCCTTTGGATAAATGTATAAAAGAAATCCATCATGTCCAATTAAGGCACTGTAATCGCCATAGTGTAGGTCTTCCAAGTATAACATTATTTTCTCAATATCTGTCAATAAAAAGTTTAATGTGTACACATTAGCATCATGCAGCATCATGCAGTAAATAACTATTGTTAGGCTGTTGTACACATTATCATCATGCCAATAACTAACTGATTGTTAGGCTAGTTGTACAAATTAGCATAATGCCAGTAAATAACTGATTGTTAGGCTTGTTGTAAGCATTTTCATCATGCCAATAACTAACTGAATGTTAGGATGGTTGTGCACATTAGCAATATGTAAGTAATTAACTGATTGTTAAGCTGGTTGTAGCCATATAATTTTAATGTAAATGGGTCTTTATTATTTTGTTAGTTCATTTATTGTATCTTTTCTCCTCTTCTTTCTAGACGATTGTAAAAAGATAATTGATAATGGAATGGTAAATAAAATGCAGATTTATATTAAGATGCTTTTCTTTTCTTTCAAGATTAAGAATAATATTCTGACATATCGACCGTTTCGATGAGAGTGTTAAATATGGTATTTGTTTATCCTTCTTCGTTGTCAAGTCGTAGGAACTTTCACAAAGGACTTTTATTACTTCAGTAGTAATGTGCAGACGAGTTCACAGAAATCCACGATTTCACGAAGTACATGAAAGCACGCTATGACGTCATTAATTAGGACAATGGTCTATTGTTTAGGGTATGACATAATCCCCGACCTCACTCCTTTAACGAGGTCACGTGACATTCTCGAAAAACCGCAATATTTATTTTTAATTGTCTCCCTAAACAACGAATAATAATGACCTATTGTTTCGGGTATGATATAATCCCCTTATCCACCCCTTAAACGAGGTCACGCGTCTATCATTTTCGAGGATGAGTAAACCGCAATATATATTCTTTTATAATATCGTATTGTTATTCGGGACAATTAATCAACTACGTCATTCACCGCAAAAACGCGATTGAAACAATCAAATCGGACTGCAGCCCCTACCGCTCCCTCAAACGAGGTCACGCGACATTCTTAATAGACCGCAATATTTATTCGTATATCATATCTTATTGTTATTCGGGACAATTAATGAACTATGACCGACTTAAATAATAGTATTGTCTCTTCGAATAATAACGTATTTACTTTCTGAATAATTAAACGACGCTATCCGGAATACCTCGCGTTGTATAAGATTCAGGATTTCAAGATTCAATATATTTTATTAAGCAACGTAAACTTATACTAGTTTCTGGTTGCATACAATGAACATAATATCATATAGTAAAATCATGGTCAAGACAATGTTACAATGTTATTAAAAATGAATAATTCGACCTGTTCATGCTACACTGACAATATATCAAGAGGATGGAACACAATAAATGAGTTGTATAGTGAATTAAGCAACAACGGTAAATAGCAGTTAAGAAACAATTAATTTTCAAAATGGAACACCAAAAAACATGTTGCACAGTTAATTTATCAACAAAGTAATTACAGTAAAGTGAATATGCTTACTTAAATAGACATTAAATATTAAAGGCAAACATGTACATGTAATCATAATATTTTTTTCCAATAAGTATTATGAAATATTAAAAAAAAATCTATTAGATTGATTAACGATAATATTTTTAAAACTAGGTCTATTATAATAATATTTTTTTATATACTGGATACGTAAATCTCTATAGATACTACACTTAATTACAAAATGAAATTCATCTTCGATATCACCAGAGTTACAAAGTGTACAAATTCTCAAATTACGATCTATTCTATTATTACCATGACGACCAGATTCAATCCTAAGAGGATGAGATGACAAACGGAGTCTTGATAAAACATTTCTATATTTTTGGGGTAAATTTTCTAGGTAATCTTCAAATTGGAAATGTAACTTAAATGTCTTATACGACAACAAAACATTACTTAAATTAATGTCGCTAAGCCATGACTGAACAAACATGTTAATAGCCCTATCCTTAAATTCCAGGTAAAATTTATCCATATTAAAGTTTTCTGGATTTGACCATACACATGAAAATCCATGAGAATCAAGAAGCGCTTTAACGGATACATTCCCACGCGTCGAGAGAAGATTCCTTCATCATTAATTAACGGTAACTGACCACTCAAACGTTCCCGTAAACATAATCTACACCCGTAAAACCCGTATCGATCGGTTATCTCCTATTATTGACCCAAGGCCTTACGAATCGCGGAGTGAAGGAATGTAAACAGCTATCTCACCCGTCCTCGGACGTATTATTTACTGTTTTTGGATGAAGTCGAACTTTCGAAATCGCCTATCTATACGTATTAATGCTCTTTTTTCTACCATTTCTGTCTTTCTCTACACATTTCCTCGTAATACGCGTGTCAATGCGTATGTTTTGACAATCGGTGTGAAACGATTTTCACCTTTTCATGTCTAAATTCTATAATCAATAGACACACCCGATCTGCCGCGAGTTAATCCGGCTTAGTTAAGCGACAATAGACGGGTAAATAAGGTTTTTCATAAGGCGAGATAGTCGCTTTTGGCATTGTACGTTTTTCACCTTCTCCGTGTAAGCATTGGAGATTTTATTTATTTATTTATTTATTTATTTATTATACAACATATACATAACGCATATATTCCGCGCACAAACTCGATAATTGTTCAACATATTTTCTTACCAAATACTTTTTACATCGCTCAACGCGTTTTCGTCTATCAGTATCCACGCATTTTCATCCACGCATCATCGCTGATTATAGTTCTTCGTCTTTCGCTCTCTCTTTCATAGCGTTTTTCTTCTTTTTTCCTTTTTTTAATTTTTCTCTTTCTATTTTCTCTTTTTTTCTTTCTACAATAATATTTTTAATTAATTTGATAACTAATATGATCATTCGTGTGACGAACAAGTCCTAGCAATAAATATGAAAACAAACTTGATTTTATATGTAACCATGATGAGACTTTCATAAAGATTTATTAATAATTAAGAACACCTGTTGCGGCACTGAACCGTCGCGAGTTAATCCGGCTTAGTCTAGCGACGAAAATTTTCATAAGGCGCGGTAGTCGCTTTTTATTTATTTTTTGTCAAACATACGTGGTCGAGGTAGTAGTAGTTGCTTTTGTTGATGATGATGATGTTTTTATGTTGATATTAATGCGTTTGAATAAATCGAGACTCTTAGGTGTCAAACGCTTCTTTAGTTTTTTTTTTTTTTTTTGTAGTTGTTGTTTATGTAGTAGAGTATTTGTAGTTGCAGTAGTAGTAGTAGTAGTAGTAGAGTATATATACCCTCGACGTATAACCTGCGTTTATTATGGTTTTGACAATCGGTGTGAAACGATTCTCACCTTTTTTGAATATGTCTAATCTCTATAATCACAATCAGCAGACACACCAGTAGCGGTATTTGATCCGCGGCGAGTTAATCTGGCTTAGTCTAGCGACGATAAACGGGTATATGCGGTTTTTCATAAGCCGAGATAGTCGCTTTTGGCATTGTACGTTTTTCACTTTCTCCGTGTATGTAATCGAGAAATTTATCATTTTATTTATTTGTTGTTTTTTTTATTTATTTATAACAAATACGCAACGCATATGTTACATTGGTTATGTATTCGCTGTTTAACAGAAGTATTAGTATATTGTTTTTATTTATTTATTGTTTTATTTGTTTATTCATTTTTGTCAAACATACGTGGTAGTAATAGTTGTTGTTGTAATAATGAATTTCGTTTTAGTTTTAATAATAATATTGGTTATTGTTTATATTGTTGTTTCTGTAGTAATGTTGATATAAATGCGTTGGAATAAATCGAGATTCTGAGGTGTTGTCACAACGCTTCTTTACGTTTTGTTTTTGAAGTTGTTGTTTATGTAGAGTAGTAGTAGTAGTAGTAGTAGAAGTGGGGTAGTAGTTTTTTTTTTTTTTTTTTTTTATTTATTTATTATTCAAGTAATTAATTTGAAATAATAAAAAAAAAAAAACTAGAAACCGGAGAGAGGAGCAGCAGTGACTAAGAACCATAACTCCACCTGGTCCAAGTTTTAATTACCTTCCTTTTTTGGGGGGGTTTTAGTTTTCAATTTTAGTCGGGAGCATAACTTATAAACTATTTAAAGTATATAGACTGGAAACTTTAAATATAAATAAATTGTGAGATTGGGAAGTGCAATAACCAAAAATCGTAACACTACCTTGATTAATTTTCTAATTATCTCCCCTTATTAAATGTTACAATGAATTTCTCTCCAGATAATAACTTATTTACTATCTACTTGAATAATTTTTTGTTGGGAGCAAAACTCATGAATAAAACATTTTAAGGACTAGAAACTTGAAACATAATATGATAGCAAGTTGAAGCAGTGCAGCTACTATTTTAAAATTATCTCCCTTTATTTTTCTATTGCATTCTCAGAAAGGGGTATAGTGTTTTCCGAACACATCTTGTTATTTTTATAATTTCATATCACTCACTCACTCACTCACTCACTCACTCACTCACTCACTCACTCACTCACTCACTCACTCACTTACTCACTCACTTACGCATTTACTCAATTACTCACTCAGTTACTCACTTACTCACTCAGTTACTCACTTACTCACTCAATTACTCATTTACTCACTCACTCATTTACTCACTCAGTTACTCACTTACTCACTCTATTACTCACTTACTCACTCAGTTACTCATACTTACTCACTCAATTACTCATTTACTCACTCTTACCATTTACTCACTCAGTTACTCACTCAGTTACTCATTTACTCACTCACTCACACTCGCCTCCACCACTCACCTCCACCCTCCACCATCACTCCACCCACCACCACCTCCACCACCACTCAACACTACCCCACCACCCCCCACCCCACCACACCCTCCACACACTCACCCCACCACCACCCACCACACCACCCCTCGATTCTCAAAACATCACTCACTCACTCACTCACTCACTCACTCACTCACTCACTCACTCACTCACTCACTCACTCACTCACTCACTCATCCACTCACCTACACCCTCCACCACCACTCAACCTCCACCACCACTCAACCTCCACCACCACTCCACTCACATCCACCCTCCTCCTCCTCACTCATTCACTCCTCATTCACTCCTCATTCACTCCTCATCACTCTCGATTTCTCAAAACATCACTCACTCACTCACTCACTCACTCACTCACTCACTCACTCACTCACTCACTCACTCACTCACTCACTCACTCATCCACTCACCTACACCCTCCACCACCACTCCACCTCCACCACCACTCAACCTCCACCACCACTCCACTCACATCCACCCTCCTCCTCCTCACTCACTCCTTCTCACTCCACATCACCCACTCCTCACTGACTCACACAGGAGTGAGTGAGGAAGAGGAGGAGTAATTGAGGAGTGAGGAGGAGTGAGTGAGGAGGAGTGAGTGATGAGGAGTGATTGAGGAGGATGAGGAGTGAGTGAGGAGGAGTGAGTGATGAGGAGTGATTGAGGAGGAGGAGGAGTGAGTTATGAGGAGTGAATGAGGAGTGAGTGAGGAGGAGGAGGGTGGATGTGAGTGGAGTGGTGGTGTAGGTTGAGTGGTGGGGGGGGAGGAAGAGTGAGTGAGGAGGAGGAGGAGTGAGTGATGAGGAGTGAATGAGGAGTGAATGAGGAGTGAGTAAGTGAGTAATAGAGTGGGTAAGTGAGTAACTGAGTGAGTAAGTGAGTAAGTGAGGAATGAGGAGTGAATGAGGAGTGAGTAAGTGAGTAATAGAGTGGGTAAGTGAGTAACTGAGTGAGTAAGTGAGTGAGTGAGTGAGTGAGTGAGTGAGTGAGTGAGTGAGTGAGTGAGTGAGTGAGTGAGTGAGTGAGTGAGTGAGTGAGTGAGTGAGTGATATGAAATTATAAAAATAACAAGATGTGTTCGGAAAACACTATACCCCTTTCTGAGAATGCAATAGAAAAATAAAGGGAGATAATTTTAAAATAGTAGCTGCACTGCTTCAACTTGCTATCATATTATGTTTCAAGTTTCTAGTCCTTAAAATGTTTTATTCATGAGTTTTGCTCCCAACAAAAAAATATTCAAGTAGATAGTAAATAAGTTATTATCTGGAGAGAAATTCATTGTAACATTTAATAAGGGAGATAATTAGAAAATTAATCAAGGTCGTGTTACGATTTTTGGTTATTGCACTTCCCAATCTCACAATTTATTTATATTTAAAGTTTCCAGTCTATATACTTTAAATAGTTTATAAGTTATGCTCCCGACTAAAATTGAAAACTAAACCCCCCCCAAAAAAGGAAGGTAATTAATACTTGGACCAGGTGGAGTTATGGTTCTTAGTCACTGCTGCTCCTCTCTCCGGTTTCTAGTTGTTTTTTTTTTATTATTTCAAATTAATTACTTGAATAATAAATAAATAAATAAATAAATAAATAAATAAATAAATGTCTCGATTGCTTTTACGGAGAAGTGTGCGTGCATATGCTTGGATAATTTTACCTCTAGTACGTAACATTAATACTACTACTACTACTACCACCACTTCTACTACTACTACTACTACTACTCTACATAAACAACAACTTCAAAAACAAAACGTAAAGAAGCGTTGTGACAACACCTCAGAATCTCGATTTATTCCAACGCATTTATATCAACATTACTACAGAAACAACAACAACAACAACTACTACTATTATGTAAAAGCAAGTGTACAAGGTCCCGATTCATTCAATCGTATTAATAATATCATCATTTCTATAACTACTAATACTCCTGTTAAACAGCGAATACATAACCAATATTATTATTAAAACTAAAACGAAATTCATTATTACAACAACAACTATTACTACTACTACGACCACGTATGTTTGACAAAAATGAATAAACAAATAAAACAATAAATAAATAAAAACAATATACTAATACTTCTGTTAAACAGCGAATACATAACCAATGTAACATATGCGTTGCGTATTTGTTATAAATAAATAAAAAAAAAACAAATAAATAAACAAACTAATAAACAAATAAACAAATAAATAAAATGATAAATTTCTCGATTACATACACGGAGAAAGTGAAAAACGTACAATGCCAAAAGCGACTATCTCGGCTTATGAAAAACCGCATATACCCGTTTATCGTCGCTAGACTAAGCCAGATTAACTCGCCGCGGATCAAATACCGCTACTGGTGTGTCTGCTGATTGTGATAATAGAGATTAGACATATTCTAAAAAGGTGAGAATCGTTTCACACCGATTGTCAAAACCATAACTACGCATAGAGAGATTAAAAGGTTCGGTTTAGTAAACGCAGAGTTATACGTCCGAGGACGGGTGACTACTACTACTGCTACTACTACTACTACTACTACTGCTACTACAAATACTCTACTACATAAACAACAACTACCAAAAAAAAAAAAAAAAACGTAAAGAAGCGTTGTGATAACACCTAAGAGTCTCGATTTATTCAAACGCATTAATATCAACATAAAAAAAACATCATCATCATCAACAACAGCAACTACTACTACTTCGACCACGTATGTTTGACAAAAATAAATAAAAAGCGATTACCGCGCCTTATGAAAATTTTTCGTCGCTAGACTAAGCCGGATTAACTCGCGGCGGTTCAGTGCCGCAACAGGTGTTATTAATAAATCTTTATGAAAGTCTCATCATGGTTACATATAAAATCAAAATACAAGATAAGTTTGTTTTCATATTTATTGCTAGGACTTGTTCGTCACACGAATGCTGTATTTATTTATTTTTACACCCGAAGTTCCACCTTATTTACTAGAATTGAAGTCTTAATGAGAGATTAAAGACGGTCACATCCTACGAATATTATTGTAGAAAGAGAAAAAAGAGAAAGACATAGAAAGAGAAATATAATTAGCGACAATGCGTATACACTAAAAAGGAAATATTACGCGAAAGATGGAGAAAAATGAAAGAAAAACGCTATGAAAGAGAGAGCGAAAGACGAAGAACTATAATCAGCGATGATGCGTGGATGAAAATGCGTGGATACTGATAGACGAAAACGCGTTGAGCGATGTAAAAAGTATTTGGTAAGAAAATATGTTGAACAATTATCGAGTTTGTGCGCGGAATATATGCGTTATGTATATGTTGTATAATAAATAAATAAATAAATAAATAAATAAATAAAATCTCCAATGCTTACACGGAGAAGGTGAAAAACGTACAATGCCAAAAGCAACTATCTCGCCTTATGAAAAACCTTATTTACCCGTCTATTGTCGCTTAACTAAGCCGGATTAACTCGTGGCAGATCGGGTGTGTCTATTGATTATAGAATTTAGACATGAAAAGGTGAAAATCGTTTCACACCGATTGTCAAAACATACGCATTGACACGCGTATTACGAGGAAATGTGTAGAGAAAGACAGAAATGGTAGAAAAAAGAGCATTAATACGTATAGATAGGCGATTTCGAATGTTCGACTTCATCCAAAAACAGTAAATAATACGTCCGAGGACGGGTGAGATAGCTGTTTACATTCCTTCACTCCGCGATTCGTAAGGCCTTGGGTCAATAATAGGAGATAACCGATCGATACGGGTTTTACGGGTGTAGATTATGTTTACGGGAACGTTTGAGTGGTCAGTTACCGTTAATTAATGATGAAGGAATTTTCTCTCGACGCGTGGGAATGTGTCCGTTATACAACGCGAGGTATTCCGGATAGCGTCGTTTAATTATTCAGAAAGTAAATACGTTATTATTCGAAGAGACAATACTCATTATTTAACGTCGGTCATTCAATGTTTCTGCGACAATAGCGAAATCGATGACGTAGTTCATTAATTGTCCCGAATAACAATACGATATTATAAAAGAATATATATTGCGGTTTACTCATCCTCGAAAATGATAGACGCGTGACCTCGTTTAAGGGGCCTTAAAGGGGGGGGTTCCCAAATCTTCGTGAAATATTTATACCCTAAACAATAGACCATTGTCCTAATTAATGACGTCATAGCGTGCTTTCATGTACTTCGTGAAATCGTGGATTTCTGTGAACTCGTCTGCACATTATACTTACTTCCGAAATTGTGTCATTGTAAAATTTATCAATAAACACGCGGTTTCCCACGTTTGGTTTCAAACCCATTTCCCGTTTTTTTTGTTTTTTTATTTAATGTTACCATCATCGCTGCCCCATAAGTAAATTCCGCGGCTGATAGAATATAACAGTCGATAGGGCGTTCGTTTCCGACGATGATACATAGATTTATCTAATGATTTAGTTCTTCTACTTTGTGTCGAATAATTGAGTCATGTCCAACTCAAGTGGATGTAAGGATCAAGCGAATTAAAGTAGCACTTGTCTTTGCAACTGTTATCAGTTATCGTGATTTATGATATCCGTGTTTCTATTTTATGGAATAATTTGAATCATACGTGTGATGAAATCACGAAGCTACATTCATCTCTGATGAATTTTATTAGTTCAAGATTTATAGCCATGCATAAGAAGTGCATTTCGTTATTTCGGTGTTTTCGTCATTTCTTATACACACTCTCGCCCACCAACTACGTTGATAGCGAATGACAATGGAATGACCGAACATAGTTTCCAGTTTCGAAGAGAATCTATTCATTTTTAAGAAAGATGCAGTAATTTGAAAATCAGTATCTATCAGATCGATCGATTTAATAATCGATTTTCCTATTTGCTCTTATCTTTTTGTCGCCATAACAGTCAGCTAGATCTAGTCTTTTAGATTCAAAACAATGATGCTTCTTTTATTTTGTATTTATTGTTTAGTATTGTCTACATCTACTTTTTTATTTGTTTACCTTTCATTCTATCGATCGTCCCTGTACTTTCCAGATTTCTAAATTTCTGTCACTATTTAAGCTTTATACTACAGCTCATAAAGCATTAGATATATTTATACAGGGTCTCTGTAGAAAAATAAAGAGATGCTGTTTTATAGTCGTGTATTATATTACTTAGTTCCATTGAAGACATGTACCTTTTAATAGCATAACTGGATAAACCAATTGATTAGGATTAATTACGAACACTGATAATATAATATTAGATTGAGAATCATACAACAAAATCATCATCGAGTTTGGAAAATAATGATGTGAATGTAATATAACAATTTAAGTAAAACTGTAAATCCAGACATGGGTTTGAACCCATGACCCCTCAAATGGTTTTAGTAAGAGTGGTCAAGAGAATGAATTTATAATGATCGCTTGTTCTTATGATTCATTAATACTTTATGGATTATTTAAAGGTAATTAATTGGGCCGTGAGATAAAAGGACTGAAACAAATACATATTTTACATTTTTAAACGGTAAGAGCAAAATGATCAGGTAAGAGAAATGTATAGCCAGACCAGGACTTGAGTGGTTGCACGTACACAAATGTCGTAGGATGTTAAAAGAAAATAAAATTTGTTTCAAGCATGTTGTTTTCAGTTTTATCTTCCCTATCTCATAATTCTAAATATAAGACGACAACGATACTCTTCTACTAACAACAACATTTATCTTAAACAGTTGATCGCGTGATTTTGGCGGGTATTTTCAGAGAGCTTTTGCACGCAGACAGGGAAGACATCTGTGTTTTCTTATAAGACCAAGGTATAATTTCTGAGAATTGGATATTTCTCAGATATTTATTACATTTCATCATCTCCATTAAATTTCATTCCTTCACCGTACTTGTTTTTCTATGAATAGGAAGTCACAAGCAGGCACATATTTGCATATTGTACATTTGTAACGGTTGAATGATTTTTCTTTGAGTTATGGACCTTTAATAAATGTTTGGAGCTTGTTATGGTTGAATGATAATTCTCTAATGAATTTTTGTGAAATTTCTTTTTCCGCGCTATTTTTCAATAAGTACTAGATGGATTTCAATTAAATGACATATGAAGTTTCACTAGTAAGCACAGATGCGCATATTTTGCTTTTGTTACGGTTGAGAAAATATATCTGGGTTATGGTCAATTGATTATTTTCTTGAACTTTATTCGTCCACGCTATTTCTCAATAACTACAGAATGGATTTCCATCAAACTACATAGGAAAAATCACTAGTAAGCACATATGTGCATATTGTACAGTTGTTGCAGTTGAATGATGTTTCTTTGAGTTATGGGTGTTTAATGATTTTTCTTAAACTTTCTTTGTCTGCGCTATTTCTCTATAACTATGGGTTTCCATCAATCTACATAGGAAGTTTCACTAGCAAGCACAGATTTGCTTATTGTACAGTTGTTATGGTTGAATGATTTTTCTCAGAGTTATCGCCCTTCGATGATTTTCTTGGGCTTTCTTTTTCAGCACTTTTCCTCAATTACTGCATGATTGCAATCAACCTTCATAGGAAGTTTCACCAGTAAGCACAAATTTTCATATCGTTCAACTGTTAAAGTTGAATGAATTTTATCTGTGTAATGGTCCTTTAATGAAATTTCTCGAGCTTTTTTTTGTCTGTACTCTTTCTTAACAACTCCAGGATGGATTTCCATCAAACTCCATAGGAAGTTTCACTAGTAGTATTTTGATTTTGTTACGGTTAAGAATAAAAACTCGGAGTTATGGTCCATTGATGATTTTCTTGAACTTTAATTGTCCTCTCTTCATAGGAAGTTTCACTAGCAAGCACAAATGTGTTTATTGTACTCATGTTACGGTTGAACATTTTTTTTTTAATTTTGGTCCTTTGTTGATTTTTTTTCAGAGCTTTCTTTTTCTGCGCTATTTCTCAATTTCAATAGTTGCTATCTTCTTAATCTTATTTGTCTGCACTTATGCTAAGCACAGATGTAAATAATCATACTTTTAATATTGTTAAATATTTTTTTCATTAATTATTATAATTTAGAGAATATTTTCCCCTTTGCCAATTCTCAGAGCAATAGCATCTTTTTTCCAAAATGTTACCATTGGTAGCAGAGTGCACAATTAGGGAATTGAATGTGGGCGCATTTTAGGTTGCTTTGCAAAGATTCTGTTTGATCTCCCTGTTGTTGTCATAGTTTTCATTAGCTGCATCAAATTCTGTCACTTTGTGGAGAGCAATTTTGTGACAAGAAGCAGTGTGGGGATATTTATCACCTTAAGTGTTAGCTCTAGTTTTATTTGAAGCAAAGCTACTCTGTACAGAATCCCGTTAGGGCCATTGTCATTGAATGTGTTGATATAAAACGCGATATCCGATGGTAAGATGAAAATGCAATAGCATGATACTGATCACGCGACAGAATGATAATGAAAACGCGACAATACAATAGTGCGATGATGATAATGTAATAAACTATCGTGTTTCACCATAGTGCTGTCGCGTTTTCACCATCATAATATCATACTGTTGTACTGTCACGGTATCATTATTGCGTTCTAATTACTGTTCTATCGCATTATCAATATTGCATCTTCGCGTTGCGCAATCATGATATATTGTTATCGTTTCCCTCCATCGCCTTCCTTCTTTTTTGCATCTTAATATCATACTGTTATGATATATGCTGAAAAAAGATCTTTAAGTACAGCAGTACAAAGGACGAGTTTGTCTCCTGTAAATGCAATGATTTTCATATTTATATGACGTCTATTTTGACACTGAAGTGTGACGTCCGCTTCAAAACTTCCAGTTGTCAGTTCTAGAACGACATTCCTAAAATGTTCATTTGAGGTGTAAATAAGGATGTAGTTGCATGTGTATCTGCACTTTCATTTTATTGTATTAAAACATTTTAATATTGTATAGTCAATTCAAATTCGACATTTTGATCAGATGTCTTCAATACACATAAAGTTTGAAGGTTAATATGTACTAGAAACGTGAAATTACAAATTCAATTATGACAGATATTTGAATAATATGTGTAGAGTGATGACCCTTACAAATCGGAAAATTGAAAACTCAATTTACTAAAGCATACTCATTTGTTGGATATCTTGGCTGGTATCTGCCCAGCTGGCAAGGATTTATGGCCCTTGAATTTATTCTCTGGCATCTAACATTTATGAAGATTTTTTTAACACTTACTGATAAAAAAAATATAGGTGGTGTATTTTTTATTCATAAACAGCTTCAATATCATGTGTAATATACAGATTTTATAATTCATCTCTCATATTTTTGATCGTATGCAGTCTTTCAGCGCTTTGATTTTTTTAGTACACCTGAACACTTGTACTGGAGATGAGCTTTTGAGATCGGTGTTCGTCGTCATGTTTGCGAAAACTCTAGACACTACAACTTTGGCCCAGCCTTCATATATATTTTAGCCAAAATTTGTCTAACTGGGTCATGTGGGTCAAAGATTTGTGAACACTCGAGATATCATATTTTCCCTCAATCTTCATCAAAGGTACCGAAAACAAGATTGCACAATGCCTTTAACATCAATCTTTATCAGATAAACATCACACGACCATCTTGGCCATCTTTTTATGCTCCGCCATCTGTTGAGGGGTATACAGATGATCAGCCTGTGCCTCCGTCCGTCTGTTTGTTTATGCGTTCGTTGTTTGTCCGTCCGTAACTCCTCAGGTTTAACTTGTGTTTATTTTTTGTCTATGAAGATGACTTCACATTTCCATGAAACTTTGACATGTATATCATGATATGAACTAATTGATATTTATACAGTTTAATGGCTGTGAGTGTGGTCTATATTTCACGGATGGACGAACATTGGTTATTCTGACTTAGTTTTACCTTTGATTTTAAGATTTAAGATTTTTTCTATGAAAATGACTTTACATTTTCATGAAACCTGATTCATATGTACATCAATAGATACGCTCTTAAAGATACAAGCAACTGTCTGGCTGTGGGCATCTGTCGCTGAGACGTATTTTCTATTTTGTTGTTTAGTGTTGTGATGGGGATGGGGATGTCCTGAGCATAAATATACACGAGCTATAGTTAATGTTATGAATTTTATGAAATATATGTATTGCAAGCGGCGTGATCAAATACGCTATACGAAAAATGATGGCATCCTTTTATTTGGACGAGATAGTATGACAAATCTGAATTTAAATATGATATTAAGTAAACGGACTTAGAGAAAATTTTGAAAGTCACGCACGCAATTTTCATATATGATAGTTCATAGTTTTTGATGTGAAAGTAAAACATTCGACCATGTATATAAACGTGCATAAATCTAAATACAAAATACATTTTATTCGAATATATTCGTAACAATCTCACCGATTTTTATGTGGTTTGTATCCAGTCCATCTCATCTGTGTACATTTATACTGCTAGTGTTCTAGGTATACCGAAGGTGACAGTCACGAGGTGTCCCCTACAAGTCTGCTAGCGTTTAGCCAGTTTAACAACGGACAGTGCCTTTATAATACTGTTGGGTTTTAACAACGGGCAGTGCGTTTATAATACCGTTGAATTTTAACAACTTGCAGTGCCTTTATAATACTGTTGAGTTTTAACAACGGGTAATGCCTTTATAATACTGTTGACTAACACCGGTTTCCTGATAAACAAATGGGGGATAATAGTTCTGTTCTAGTAAATGTAACATCATACAAGGCCATTATTAAACACCCAAACATACTCACAAGTACATGTTTGAAGGCACTGGCGTAGATCGATCCTTGCCATCAGATAAAATATACTAAGGTGGAGCATGCCCCCCTCCGGGTCTCTCCCACCACCCCTCACCACTCCAGGTCTGTGAAGTTAGCTGGGAATTGGGAATTGGGTATTGGGTATTCAATATCCAGCTACAACCGAATTCCCAGCCAGCTTGAAATTGGTTATTCGCGAATTTCCAGCTACAACCGTATTCCAGCAGCTGGAATTGGTATTCAAAATCCAGATACAGCGAATAAACAGCCAACTGGGAATTGGTTATTCGCGATATACCAGCTACAGCCGAATAACCAGCTAGCTGGGAATTGGGAATTCATGATTTTTATAATTTAGCATAAAACAAAGTGTTTAATTGGGAATTAACGATTTTAAAATTAAAGTATAAACAATGTAGCTTGAATACCCAGCTACAGCCGAATAACCAGCTAGCTGGGAATTGGTTATTCGCGAATACCCAGCTACAGCGAATAACCAGCTAGCTGGGAATTGGGAATTCATGATTTTTATAATTTAAGCATAAAACAAAGTGTTTGAATTGGGAATTAACGATTTTTAAAATTAAAGTATAAAACAAACTGTAGCTTGAATACCCAGCTACAGCCGAATAACCAGCCAGCTGGGAATTGGTTATTCGCGAATACTCAGCTAAAGCCGAATTACCAGCTAGCTGGGAATTGGGAATTGATGATTTTTATAATTTAAGCATAAAACAAAGTGTAGGTTGAATACCCAGCTACAGCCGAATAACCAGCCAGCTGGGAATTGGTTATTCGCGAATACCCAGCTACAGCCGAATAACCAGCTAGCTGGGAATTCATGATTTTTATTATAAAAGTATAAAATAAAGTGTAGGTTGAATACCCAGCTACAGCCGAATAACCAGCCAGCTGGGAATTGGTTATTCGCGAATGCCCAGCTACAGCCGAATAACCAGCTAGCTGGGAATTGGGAATTCATGATTTTTATAATTAAAGTATAAAACAAAGTGTAGGTTGAATACCCAGCTTCAGCCGAATAACCAGCCAGCTGGGAATTGGTTATTCGCGAATACCCAGCTACAGCCGAATAACCAGCTAGCTGGGAATTGGGAATTCATGATTTTTATAATTTAAGCATAAAACAAAGTGTAGGTTGAATACCCAGCTACAGCCGAATAACCAGCCAGCTGGGAATTGGTTATTCGCGAATACCCAGCTACAGCCGAATAACCAGCTAGCTGGGAATTGGGAATTCACGATTTTTATAATTAAAGTATAAAACAAAATGTAGGTTGAATACCCAGCTACAGTAGCTGGGAAGAATTGGTTATTCTCGGATACCCAGCTACAGCCGAATAACCAGCTAGTGGGAATTGGGGATTTTTATAATTAAGATAAAACAAATGTAGGTTGAATACCCAGCTACAGCCGAAAAAACAGCCAGCTGGGAATTGGTTATTCGCGAATACCCAGCTCCAGCCGAATAACCAGCTAGCTGGGAATTGGGAATTCATGATTTTTATAATTTAAGTGTAAAACAAAGTGTAGGTTGAATACCCAGCTTCAGCCGAAAAAACCGCCAGCTGGGAATTGGTTATTCGCGAATACCCGACAGAAATATTGTTTGAAAAAAAAGATCTTAGTTTGGGGCATACAAGTAAGAAATGGTATTCAGTTTCAGGTATATTCATTGAACAATTTTTGCAAAGCCGTTGGTCTCTAGGAGTGTTGTCGTATCTTCCAGTTTCTTTGAGTAAGTCATGAGATGAAACTCTAAATTTAGTTAGGGCAATTCTAAATCGTTTGTCTTTTATTTTGTCAAGATAATTTTCAAAAATAAAATCATGTTTAAATATACAATATGTGTCAAGCTTTTTAGTATTATTTATATTCGAATACCAACTGGTGATAATGGTCTAGTATACGATTCTTTATGAATTTTAAATCAATAAGAGAAGTATCATGTGCGATCCATATATATGACATACCAATATGGTCAAAAATATGTTGAACTTGATAGGCAAGTTTTTACTGTCGGTACAGCCCAAGTTTACGTCATCTTTTAACATTTGGTAAGTTTTGTAACGAAGTGATGTTGGTTTACTTTTAAGTATTTTTATCCAGTATTTTATCAGAGTGATTTTCCTTAAAATAATCAAGGGAGCACGACCTAATTCACCATACAAAGTATTAAGGTGGGTTAGATTTTTTTACATAAAGTATTTTTCTGCAAAATTTGGTGTGTACAAGTTCAATGTCTTTAGAGTTACAATACCCCCATACACCAGATGCGTAGTTCAGTATTGGTGATATCAGGCTATCAAATAATTTTATTTTTTTGCGATGTTTCAAGGTCAAGTTAGTTGAATACAATGAACAGATTATGAAGTGCCCGTGTTGCTTGTGATGCAATGTTCTTTTGTGTCCTGTTCCATTGTTGTTTTTGTAAAGGTGAATGCCAAGGTATTTGGATGAGTCTACTAATTCGATAACTGTGTTGTTGATGTAAAAATTGTAAGTGGTTGCTCTACCTAATTCGAATATCATACATTTTGTTTCCTTAGTGTATAAATGTAGGTTGAATACCAGCTACAGCCGAATAACCAGCCAGCTGGGAATTGGTTATTCGCGAATACCCAGCTGGATGGATGGATGGATGGATGGATAATATTTTATTGATTTAAACTGTTACAGTTCATCATCATGTCAATAACTAAAAAAATAATAATATTGATACACGTGACAGAAAGTGCAACATACATAATATAAATCACAATATATTTATATTGATACAAAAACAATATAATTTCAACAAAAAAAAACTATCACCATAATAAAGTGACAATTAATTTAATATTAAATAAGAGGATGGAAAATAAAAGTTAGTTGAGCAGATTTGCGAATTTTATACGCTTCATTTAATTACCTGCTCAGTTTTAAAATATTTATTTTTGAAGATTTAAACAACTGAACTAACTTGAACATACTAGGTCTCGTAATATAATATCTCGTAATATCGTAATGTTTCAACGTCATTTAGCATGGATTGTAATGATCGTGGGTCTTGTGCGAATAAAACGGCGTCGTCAGCAAATAATAGAATAAACAGTTTAACATCATCTAGGGTAACTATACCGTTAAGTGTAGTGTTGATATTATTTATTATGTCATTGAGAAAGAAAAGACACAATAGACTACTGGAAGGTTCCCCTTGTTTTACACGATCTTCGAATTAATTATGTTAGATTGTTTCCTTTATATTTAACGAATGACGTAATAGTGGTGTACATTGATTTCATTGCATTTATCATTTTTGAACTGACATTTTCTTTAAAAGTTTTTGCCAGAGATAATATCTATCAATTCTGTCGAACATTTTCTCCCAATCAAGGAAAGCAACATATAATTCGTTGTGTTTTTTCAACGTTTCATATAAAATAGCGTGTAATATAAAAAAACAATCTTCAGTTGATTTTCCTTTTTGAAACCCATATTGGTTATTGATAATTGTTTCTCGCTCTAAACACATTTTGTAAGCCTATTAAAAAGAAGCTGTGAATAAATTTTGGCAATGATGTTGTTTAGTGTGATTCGCGGATCAAAAACCAATGATATTTGAGACAATTAATGTACATTGGTAATTATACATATAATTTGTAAGTCAATTCACGATCTTTTAAGGTCAGAACTCATTAATTATGGCAATTAAATCATTCGCCGCACAGAATCTTGACTCCTGTAGGCATTACAGTGTCATGACGCATTGCTTTATCTCTTGATTTCCAGGACATTTTTTGTATGTTTAGAAAAGAATGCAAAACCTTCCTTTAATCAAGGATTTATCAAGATTTAACTAAATAACGAAGGAACATTCTTGGCAAAATTGAAAGGTCACACTCACTTCAAAAAACCAAATTACCAATTATTCGTGGCAATAACCGCACACGCGACTAAGATAATTGCATGAGTTTGGTTCTATTTAACAAATATATTTCGTATTAGGTACTTTGGCTTTAATCTGTGTTAGCTAGTCTGAAATTGAAAAAAGAATACGAACATACAGTAAGTACATATGCATTTGTAATAAAATAGCCCTGGCGAGGGTTAATGCCATTATAAGAAAAATAATGTAAGGTATCGGTTGTTACTAAGATTTCATATTATTTTATGATGTTGAAGGTCCAATGTACAAGGTGTGTCCACAGGTGGAGTGTTCGTTGGAGTGGACATTCCGCAGACTGTCAGGAGGAACAGAACCAGATAGGCACGGACGGGATCACAGTCTGCTCGCTCTGTCCCCGGGATGGTTGTACAAAAAAAAAAAAAAAAAAAAAAAATAGGCTTGTAATGAAATTGGACTCTAGCTAGACGCTACTGTTACATTTTCATCGTTACTAACCTATTATAGATACAATTAAAGAGGACGTTGCATTAGTTATGCAACGTCTGTCTCAGTTGTG
>CM037777.1:14908513-14920902 GCA_021229015.1 Solen grandis | reverse complement strand
TTCTTCATTTTACAAACAAATATGACAAGTTAGAATATTTAAAACTATTTCAATTTGATGATATTGAGAATTCAATAAATTTCATTTTTATGACAAACTGATGGAGCATCAGCCAAAACACCCTCAAATACAAGTCACATCATGGTAGTTAAAGATTTCATTTGTTCTGCTTAAGAAAGCACTCATCACCTATCTTATATTGTAGTCCCACAGCTGTATCAATGTTCATCTTAAAGAAAATAGTTTTGCAGAAAACAGTTAACCATTTTACAGCCATACCATACTGAAACTGCTTGGAAATGACGAGAACCATCATATGTGAAACCATTCTAGCTCGAATTCCACCAACAATACTTAGCGTTAAGTAATACTTAAATTCTTAAAGTAGATAGATACACATTCCACAATTACTATTTTATGAACTTTTCAAGTACATGGCTAAGCTGAAATGAATTATTATCTTATTAACCAAAAATAATTGTAACGAATGAATATTTGGGTATTTTTATTAGAGAAACAGTTTTTAAATATTACTTAGCGCAAAGAATTGTTGATGGAATTTGACCCTGGTGCTAATCATGAGAAATATTTTATCATTGACTTTTGTAAAATCTTTGGTCAAGTTGTACTATTGAAGTATTTATTGACAATAATCTACCTAAAACAATATTTGAATTAATTTGAGATCTTCATGCACTGTAACTCTCAGCATCAAGTGAGTCATGGCTTTGATAAGCACTAAAGCATTTAAATACTTTACTGAAATATTTACTGTAAAGCTGTTGTATACATCCAGAACTAAAAAAAAACTTATTCTTTTATCATACTTTTCTGCTTCAAAGTAAACTTGGAGGAATTTTTTATAGGCTGAAAACTTATACCTGAAAAAGTATGGTCACAAATGACTGCAAGGTTTCCCCAAGGTAATTATCCCTTATTTTACAGGCTGTAAGGGTTGCTTAAAATAACAATCAAGAATTATAACATTATTTTATATCTACGGTTGCCATATCAATTTGACATGCTGCAGCCATGCTATAGAGTTTACAGCAACCACAAGTCTAGCATACAGTTGCCTTGCATTTGCCTTGTGGCTGCCCTATGATTTTATTAACTTTTTTTGACTCCAAAAACTTCCATGGATACCCTAGGGCATTGTTGCAACACATGGTCCACTTCCTTACACACACCAAGCACCACCCGAATGGCCTCCCATAGCAGTATGCGCCTTGCGTGGTGCCATTATATACATGTATACAGTTAGCCTACTTTATGACACCTGAAATTTAAAGTGACCATGAATCTTCATGTCAGAGGCTGTTTTGACGCTGCAGATTTTTTGTCACTACTTATTAAATTTAAAATACACTATGTGGCTACCCTTACATTTGTGAATGATAGAGGATGTGACAGGGAATTTTACACTGGCCCTAGAATTGCTATTGGCCATTGAAATTTTAGTTCCCAAAGCCACCATGGTAAATGTGACTTTGTTCTTAGGAATAGGCTGATCTGACATTAAGTTCAAGCTATTGTCCATCATTTCAATAATATAAAGCTTCATTTTGACTTCACCTTATGTATAATTAAATCCAATCATTTCACTGAACATTATATAATTTTTAAAAAAGGAAATTATAATGCTTTATTTAGGAATGTGCTTTTTTAGCTCACCTGAGCACAACGTGCTCATGGTGAGCTATTGTGATCGCCTTTTGTCCGTCGTCCGTCGTGCGTGCGTGCGTGCGTGCGTGCGTCCGTCGTCAACAATTTGCTTTAAACAACATCTCCTCATGAACCGCTGAAGGGATTTTGACCAAACTTCACAGGGATCATCCTTATGATGCCCTCTATCAAAGTTGTACAAATTATTCAGATTGGTTAAAAAAGTAGGTCACAGGAGCTAAAAATAGATTTTAAAAATGCAAACTTTGAAAATCTTCTTCTGCAAAACTGCAAGGCATAGAGCTTAGATATTTGGTATGTAGCATCATCTTATGGGCCATTACCAAGATTGTACAAATCATAGCCCTACGGTGATAAATGACCCCGCACCAGGGGTCACTTGTTTTACATAGAGTTATATAGGAAAATCTTTAAAAATCTTCTTCTATGAATCCATTAGGCCTAGAGCTTAGATATTTGGTATGTAGCATCATCTAATGGTTCATTACCAAGATTGTTCAAATCATAGCCCTACGGTGATAAATGCCCCCGCACCAGGGGTCACTTGTTTTACATAGAGTTATATAGGAAAATGTTTAAAAATCTTCTTCTATGAATCCATAAGGCCTAGAGGTTAGATATTTGGTATGAAGCATCATCTTATGGTTCATTACCAAGATTGTACAAATCATGACCCTATGGTGATAAATGACCCCGCGCCATGGGTCACTTGTTTTACATAGAGTTATATAGGAAAAACTTTAAAAATCTTCTTCTATGAATCCATTAGGCCTAGAGCTTAGATATTTGGTATGTAGCATCATCTTATGGTTCATTACCAAGATTGTTCAAATCATAGCCCTATGGTAATAAATGCCCCCGCACCAGGGGTCACTTGTTTAACATAGATTTATATAGGAAAAGCTTTAAAAATCTTCTTCTATGAATCCATAAGGCCTAGAGATTAGATATTTGGTATGTAGCATCATCTTATGGTTCATTAACCAAGATTGTACAAATCATAGCCCTACGGTGATAAATGCCCCCGCCCCAGGGGTCACTTGTTTTACATAGAGTTATATAGGAAAATGTTTAAAAATCTTCTTCTATGAATCCATAAGGCCTAGAGATTAGATATTTGGTATGAAGCATCATCTTATGGTTCATTACCAAGATTGTACAAATAATGACCCTATGGTGATAAATGACCCCGCACCAGGGGTCACTTGTTTTACATAGAGTTATATAGGAAAAACTTTAAAAATCTTCTTCTATGAATCCATTAGGCCTAGAGCTTAGATATTTGGTATGTAGCATCATCTTATGGGCCATTACCAAGATTGTACAAATCATAGCCCTACGATGATAAATGACCCCGCACAAGGGGTCATTTTTTACAAGAGTTATAAAATTTAAAAATCTTCTTCTAAACCTTAGGCCTGACTTAGATTTGGTTCATTACAAGATTTTCAAAATTGGCCCTTTGGAATAAATGACCCCGCACTAAGTCTTCTCCTCTGAAACCATAAGGCCCAGTGCTTATATATTTGGTGTGTAGTATTGTCAGGGCTAAAATGTTTAAGATTGAGTTATATCAGAATTCTTGTCTGTTTAAAAACCTTGTAATCAGTTGTAGCAATGGTACTCAGGTGAGCAATCCAGGGCCATCATGGCCCTCTTGTTTTATTCAAATAGTCTAAATGATCATAACATTTATAATTTGCCATTTCAATCTTAAATATCAGTAAATGTTTTATTTCAAGTTATGTTTTTATGATAAAACCAAATAGATAACTTTCCAGCAAAGAAAAGTTGTGCAGAGTACCAAAATAGCAACTTTTAGATGGAATAGGAACCCGTTTAATAAGAAACAAGTAATGAATCCTCTGGTAGTCAACATTTAACTTTAAGAAAACAGGAAATATGATTCCCTCTTTAGATATAAATAGCATAATTAATATGTTCCTCTTTTGAAAAGTCTAATTCTTTTAAAAATATTTTGTCTCTAAGTCTTAACTTTCTACTGAGAACCTAAGGAGTTGTTTTACCAATTAAAATACAATTGTTGATAAGTCTATTAAGTGTAAGATCTTATTTTGCCAGTAAATATGTATTTAAAATTAAATAGAATAAAAGAATAATATTTCGTATCAGCTCAACCACTCTGTCTTTAAATTTCAAATTACTATTTATTTAGCACATTGAAGCTTAACTGGCCAACTGAGTATTTACCTTACTTTTAATACTTAATTGTGTATCATTTCAAATAATTGAGTAATATAGCAAATATCAGCCTGTCGTTTTAATTAAAGTGAGTAACCAGCATATAATGCAGTATCTTAAACACAATTTCAAATGAGCAGTAATATTTACTAGTTTTCAGTAATTACAACAGCTGCTTTGTTAAGAAATTTTAAATCCTCATAAATAAGTGGCTTACATCAAATTCTAGCAGCAGTAGTATTGGTAATGTGACAGGACATAGGTATTTTAAACAAAACTGACAATAAATTGATTTAATCCTCTAGATTTCAACTGAATTATTTTTCACATCAATCTGCAAGTAATCTGGTATTTTTTCATTTTTTTAATCAAGTAATACACTGCAGCTTATCTATTACTCTAAGCAGAGGTATGAAAACTAGAAGGTGCACAGTTCCTCATAGTTCTATTTAAGGTGACATTATAAATGATTTAATTCAATTCTTATGACTGACACTTTTTACTGAATTCAATAACCAAGAAAAAAATAGGACATTCAGTAAATATCAATTCCTGGGCAAATCAATATAACTGATTATTTAAAAAATTCTTTTGAAATCTGTATCTCAGATAAGAATTCTTGCTCAGAATGAATATCAATGGGATGTAAAACCCAAACAAACAAACAAACCAACCAATATACTGCCATATTTAGATGCACTTAAATTGTCACTGCCATTGCCTAATCATGTTCTTTTTCATAATTCTGTCAAGATTACAAACCCTATTTTAAACTGGAGCACCGCATGTAGATGCGAACACTTGTCTGTTTTTTACTGTATTTTTTAAAACAATAGCACTGCTGAGGCATAGCATTAAACGCCCGAAGGAAAATTCATTTGAGGGTATCATAGTACAAAGTAATTTTTTTTACTATATTGAAGCAGTTCTGTTGTTGTTGCAATTGCCATAGAATATGATCTTTTGTAAATTATGTCATATACAGAAGTATAAGTATAAAAAGGAAAATAATTTTGGTCAAAATTGACCTAAGAGTTATGGCCCTTGATGAGAATAAAGCTATTGTGATAGTTAACATGTATGTGAGCAGTGAGTGAAGTGAGTGAGTTTGATGGAGAGGTTAAATTGTTTAGTAGTTATGACCAAGGATTAAGTTTTTCACTTTATTTTACATTAGATACATATGCTGCCAACAATGATGAAAACACCAAATTAATGACAATATCTTGACATTTTTTCTCTTTGAAAAGCACCCAGATAATAAATCTGAGTAAAATACAAAGAATGTGACAAGAGTTTTAATACTTTAACATAAAGAAAATGTTACCATCTGTTGGTAAGTCAAGTTATGATCAATGGAAAACTGTAGCTATCTTGAGTTACGACAGTTTTCCAACAATATCAGTATACAAATTTTTACTGTTTTGAACGGAAAACTGTCGTAAGTCAACAATTCTTCAATAATTTCTTAAATAACCTGTTTTTTCAGTATATCAATTCTGATATTGTAGAATATAGATATTCTTTGTCTATTTGTAAAACAATAAGTATGGGAAAATAATTGTGTGACAAATTATTTAGTTTTTTGCTCCTCCTGTAAAATTTTATAAATGTGACTTACGACAGTTTTCCGTTTAACCCTCGGTATGTAGAACATACATATTTGTGGAATATGTTACATGATTGTGTGTGATTCACATATATGAGGTATGTTATATGTGTTTAACATATTGGTTACATGTTTAATATAATATGTTATAAATATGTGTGATACATACGTTACATATTTTGTACATATGTGTGGTACAAATACATAGACAGGGGCCTCCGTGGCCGAGAGTGTCAAGTCGCTGACTTTAAGCACTCAGCCAGCCCCTCACCGCGTGGGTTCGAATCCCGGCAGGTTCATTCGTTTTCATGTGAGGAAGCCTTTCAGCTGGCTTTCGGTAGGTCGGTGGTTCTACCCGGATGCCTCCGTCTTGTTTTTCTTAATATATTTAGCTTTATTTGACAAATATTTTTCAAATATCTCAGTTTAAACTTTCCAATACATATACTAGTAACTGAGAAACTGTAAAATCAATATAACAAGATCAGTTTCAAACCTTGAATCCATTCCTGTAAAGGCCATACTAATTTTTATCAGGGACTCTATATAGAGTCCCTGTTCAGTTCAATAAATATTGAAGTTTAAAATCTTCAAAGTTTGAGTAAATGAAATTCTCATTTTGTGACATTTTGTGAAATGTTTGTCAGTGATTGTTGAGGTATTTGTGTTTTGTTAGGTTCTCTTTGAAAAATTGATTTTTTTCGTGTGTGTGTGCGAGTCTTTTTTTAATGCATGCTTGTTTTAGCTCATTTGTTCTCTTGTAAGCGTATTTTTAGAAGCCAAAGAAATATGGGGCTTTGCATTGCTTTTATGATTTCATTTTTTTTTTGGGTATTTGTTGGTCAAATTTTATATTTTATTTGACTTTTATTCCCTATTGAACAAAAAAAAGCTGGGAATTATTTATTGTTTACATATTAATTAATCCCATCGGATAGGCAGTTGGTATCTAAAGATGAAAATATGCGTAAGTTCATCCCTATGTTATATGAAATAAAGTCAGTAAAATGTTTAATTTGACTAGCAATAAAAAGTTGTCTTTTTTAATTTAAAAATTTTTTTAAAAAATTTTTAAAATTTTTTGAATCTGACTTTTGACAGGATCCTGCTTGTGTATATGGTCGACTATAATTAAATAATGATATATATATATATATATATATATATATATATATATATATATATACTAAGAGATTACCCAGATTTGGGATGTTTTCTAATATGAAACCGTTTTTGTGGGGTGGTGAAAAAAGGTGGGGTGTTTATATCGCCCCACTTTTTCTCGACCCGATTTTCATGCAGTATTTACAGTATTCAAGTCATCAAGTACAAAATTGAAACATTTAGGTTTCACATGGAAACCATATATATGCGCTCGTAGCATTGATCTCCCTTTATACCGACCATTCAGTCCAGTTTATACTTGCGCGCTGAATATATATCGCCCCGTAATTTTTACCTGTAAATACATAAAACCCCATTTTTCGTGAATAATTATGTTATCGTAAAAGTCATCTTGGGTCAAGTAAATCCCCATGGATACAAGGATTTATAAATACAGCGCTTATTAAAGGACGTGAGAATAATATATTATGATAGTTTAACATGCCATTATTGAAAGGACTGCGTGATTAGTAAAATATTTTCAGAATAACAGATTTATTATTTAACCCCTCAATTCGGTATAATTATCTATGTAATGTTTGATTATCATTAGATTATGTACTCAATTCCAATATCAGATATGACAAATATTCGACGTACAATTAATCGAATATCACTCAATATTATACAACAGTCAATGTGTTTATTTCATGTCTTCTCATAGTGTGCCTATATAAACAGTATTTTGTTTTACGTTGATTAGCTAATTCGTTCAATTGTGGCTATAAACACTGTACTTTTTTTACACTAGAAGACTTCTATGTTCGTTCGTATACAAAGCCAATAGATATTCGATTAATGTACATGTATATCAAGGAGGCAGATGCATGGGTGTAAGAAAGTAAGTAAATGTTCAAATATCTGATACTGAAACAGTAAACAATTACATGTACATGCATAGGTATCTAGAAGTTTTATCAGCTCACGTGCATTTATCCGAATTTAATTTAAATTTTCATGCCACAGCTTTAGACTCGCGATAAACAGTAAAATGTGTACTGTTTGACTGTTTCATGGATGCATTCAGTCTTGCGCATTCATGCAAAACCTAATTAGTGTTGCTTTGGAATATACTTCGCCACTCGTGAAAATATCACTTTTTACGTTCACTCAGAGAAATTATTCATCGATCTTACACGAAAACAAACATTTTTTTTCTTTTTATTTATTGCTTTAAAGGCCAGAAATTAGCTATGTTATTCACAAAATTTGTCAAAACTGGCAGTATTACCTCGCGTGCGTGACTTTTTTATGACGTCATTTCTTGCGTAAAACCCAGCACAAATGATGCACCGATCATATAATGTAGGGTCGGGTTCAAGTTCCAGAGTGAAAATTATGAAAATGATAATATTCACTGTTCTAAGCAGTGAAATTACCATTTTTAATTCACTGATATTTCCCTATAATCCACCGAAAAGCATTAAATAAAATATATACGAGGGCTGATTAGAAAATTCGCGGAATTCTCCTCTCAAGAATTTATTTCTTCATCAAATCACATGAAAACTCAAGTATACAAGTATAACAACTTATATTCTCTTTCATTATCAGATAGGTGAATAGATATTAAATACTTAAGAAGAATAAATGGTTTCCATAGCAACCACTGTTTGGTGACTTGAAGCACGCTGTTATTTCACATATTCTGAATTCATTAATCAGGCTAGTGCTTAGTCAAAATTAAAGCAAATTTGGTGCGAATGCAACTGTCGTTAGCGTTTCGACGTCATTTCTGGGAAATTCTAGACGCTGTGTTGGACGGTTATTTCGCAGCAGACTGTTATGGCCATGGCTTCAAAAACGGCGCATGACGTCAACAGATGACGTTGAGATTTGTGCGGCTGTCAAATTTTGTGGTTGACTCAAACTTTCCCTTATAGAGGCACTAAAACAAATTAAAATGTTAGATATATTACCAACCTATGGAAAAACAATTGTCCACAATTGGCACAAGCAGTTTAGGCATGGAAGAACCTCATTTTTTGATGACGAAAGACTAGGTCGGCCGACATCGACAGTCACTGTTGGAAACACAGCGTTAGTGAAGGAACTGTTAGATAATGACAGACGGTTATGGTGCAAGGTATTGCAGAGCAACTATCTCTCTCGTATTACACAGTACAACGATTTCTTAAGACGAGAGGTGGTGATTACGTTCAGAAAGTTAACCGGACACTAGACTTTGACGTTTAAGTAACGTCAGCGTGACCCAACGTTGACGTCGGCGTGCTTCAAGTACTACATAGTACAGTAACTGTTATTCAATGTTTCATGCAAGCTTTATTGTTCAATGTATCTAAATAATATTTGAGCTCTATGTCAGTCCTGAGTAAACGTATCTCGTGATGGTTTTTAGATCACCAGAGCACGAAGTGCTCAGGGTGAGCTATTGGGATCACCCTTCGCCCGTCGTCTGTCGTCCGTCGTCAACAATTTGCTTTAAAACCGCTGGACAAAATCTGATGAAACTTGGTATAAATGGTCCTAGGGTGGGACTCTACAAAAATTGCTCAAATACAGTTGATCCATGCAGAACTGGTTGCCATGGCAACAAAAAGAAAAATTCTTGGAAAGTTTAAAAATCATCTCCTTCAAAACTACTGGCCAGATTTCAAAATAAATTGGTACAGATGATCCTTAGGGGTAGCACTACAAAGATTGCTAAAATTATTCGGATCCGCAAAAGAACATTGGCGTCAGGGGCCGAGCTTATTTTAGATTATTTTATATAGGGAAAAATTAAAAAAAACATCTCCTCTAAAACCAATGGACAAAATTTGATGAAACTTGGTATAAATGGTCCTTGGGTGGGACTCTACAAAAATACTCAAATAAAGTTGCTATATGCAGAACTCTGGTTGCCATGGCAACAAAAAGAAAAAATTCTTGGAAAGTTTAAAAATCATCTCCTTCAAAACTACTGGCCAGATTTCAAAATAAATTGGTACAGATGATCCTTGGGGGTAGCACTACAAAGATTGCAAAAATTATTCGGATCCAAAAAAAAACATGGGCGCCAGGGGTCGGGCTTATTTTACATTTTTTTTATATAGGGAAAGATAAAAAAAAATCTCCTCTAAAACCAATAGACAGAATTTGATGAAATTTGGTAAAAATGATCTTTGGATGTGAGTCTACAAAAATTGCTCAAATAAAAATGATCCATGCAGAACTCTGGTTGCCATGGCAATAAATAGAACAAAAATCATCTTCTTCAAGATTAATATAAATCATCTTCCAGATTAATAATTTGCAGGGTTTCAAACTGTTTTCAATTGGTACAGATGATCCTTGGGTGTAGCTCTACAAAGTAATCAAAATTATTGGGATGTGTGTTGTAAACTCGGCAACAATACGAGGGGAGGCTTATTTATTTTATATTTATATTGATTTACGCAGAACTCTAGTTGCCATTGCAATGCAATGAAAAGATAAATTTAAAATTCATCTTGTTTAGAACTGCTAGCCAGATTTAAAATACATTGTTATAGATGTTTATTTAGGGTTAATTGGCTAATTTTTACTTTGTTTTTCAGACAATTTTAACAATTAATCAAAATCAAAGGAAATGTCCTTTGTTTTCACGTGACGTCATCAAGACAAATCCGCCATCTTACCATTTTACTATTTGCACTTCTGTTTCAATTAAAGATTTACAGATATATATTTTTGAGTTTAAAAAACAGAAACACGTGAAGATTGATTCTATATTAAAGAAGTGAAATTGCATAAAGTGGTTATTTAATACAATATATAAATTCATTATTGAAGACGGAAAATATATACATTGTAATTTTTTGCAGTTGTCGGTAATTAATTTCCTTAGTGTCCTATATGAGACAAACGGATCCATCAACCTCCAACAATCAGTTTTAAGTCACTATAAACTGTTCGGAGTCAAAGGTGTATTTTTGTGTGATTAATTAACCTTAATTCCAAGTCAAGGGTGTATTTTGTGTGGTTTTTGACTCCGATTTATCTGTACTTGAAATTGTTTTGGCTGCTTTTTAGCTCACCTGAGCAAAACTCAGGGTGAGCTATTGTGATCCCGTGAGCGTCCGTCGTAAGTCGTGCGGCATCAACAATTTTAGTGTTTACACTCTATCACCTTTATTTCCTAAGCAATCATCTTCAAACTTTAAGAAAATGTTTATTACCATAATGTCTCGATTGAATTCGATTATGGTTGAGATCCGTCTATTAGGTCAGGAGTTATGCCCCTTTTAATATTAAAAAAATGCCATATTTCACGTTGTTTACACTCTAGCATCTTCATCTTTTGAGGAATCATCTTCAAACTGTAGAGCAATGCTTATGACCATAAGGCCTCAATTGAGTTAGATTATGGCTGAGATTCATTAATTAGGTCAGAAGTTATGCCCCCTTTAATACTAAAAAAATGCCATATTTCACGTTGTTTACACTCTAGCATCTTCATCTTTTGAGCAATCATCTTTAAACTTTATGGCAATGCTTTTGACTATAAGGTCTCGATTGAGTTCGATTATGGCTGAGATCCGTCAATTAGGTCAGAAGTTATGCCCCTTTTAATATTAAAAAAATGCCATATTTCACGTTGTTTACACTCTAGCATCTTCATCTTTTGAGCAATCATCTTCAAACTTTATCACAATGTTTATGACCATAAGGCCTCAATTGAATTAGATTATGGCTGAGATTCATTAATTAGGTCAGAAGTAATGCCCCTTTTAATATTAAAAAAATGCCATATTTCACGTTGTTTACACTCTAGCATCTTCATCTTTTGAGCAATCATCTTTAAACTTTATGGCAATGCTTTTGACCATAAGGTCTCGATTGAGTTCGATTATGGCTGAGATCCGTCAATTAGGTCAGAAGTTATGCCCCTTTTAATATTAAAAAAATGCCATATTTCACGTTGTTTACACTCTAGCATCTTCATCTTTTGAGCAATCATCTTCAAACTTTATTACAATGATTATGACCATAAGGTCTCGATTGAGTTCGATTAATGCTGAGATCCGTCAATTAGTTCAGAAGTTATGCCCCTTTAATATAAAAAAAATGCCAGATTTCACTTTGTTTACACTCTAGCATTTTCATCTTTTGAGCAATCATCTTCAAACTTTATGACAATGCTTATGACCATAAGGTATCGATTGAGTTCGATTATGGCTGAGATCCGTCAATTAGGTCAGGAGTTATGCCCCTTTTAATACAAAAATTGCAAGATTTCACTTTGTTTATTCTCTACCTACTTCATTTTTTTAACAATCTTTTTTAAACTTTAAGACAATGTTTATGCCCATAATTTCACTATCGGGTTCAATTATAACTGATATTGACTTGTAAATTTTGGAGTTATGCCCATTTCACCATAAAAAAAGCCAGATTTCACTTTTACACTCAAGCATCTTTATTTCTTAAGCAATCATCTTTCTCAGGTGAGCGACAAGGGCCATCTTGCCAGATTAACAACTGTTACTGATTTAACCTTTTCCTTCATATAGACTCATATTGACACTCTCAAAAGGAACCACATAAAATAGTCACAGTTAAACATACCTTGTTACAGAAAACAATTGTTTCATTTTAAAATGCAGATGTACTCTGGTAAGCGTCTATGGCCCTTGGGCCTCTTGTTTTCTTTTCTTATCCAGGTTTCATTTATAAAGCAATTCCGCGAACTTATCAATCACCCCTCGTATATTCCAAATAAAATGGTTGTCACTAGTATCACTTT
>CM037777.1:14875611-14908413 GCA_021229015.1 Solen grandis | reverse complement strand
TATATGATCCAGATCATATAGATACGACAGGAAAAATATTTTTAATGACAAAGTCTCTTGGTTTTGACATTGGCTACCTGGGATATTCAAAACTGTCTTCTTGATCAATTACAGTGATATATGAACAAAAATATTCTGAAAACATACGTCATTGTGACGGCTTATCCATGCAAAAGATGTTAGTAAGGTAAGATATTTGACTTATGGATGACTTTCCGTAATTTGTTGTTGTTGAAAATGTAACTGAGTCGTTTTTGAGGATGTTGTTGAAAGATGTTGTTGTTTAAAAAGTTTTTGCATCACAGAATCGCATGGTGTTTTGAATGATAAGATTGGTATATATACACCCAAAACACTTTCTTATATGCAAATTTAGATCTGGCCCGAAACCGACCCTTTTAATCCAGAAGTATATTATAGTTTGTTTCAATGCCCCCGCTGAATGATTTGAGTAAATACTCTAAAGAATTGCATTTACTATAAAGTTCCTACAATTCCTTTATGGACCATGATTACAATTTATTGATGGTTACCTTGAATCTCTCATAATGAGGATTTTAAAGATATCACTAGCAACGTACATTAATAATACGAGTAAACCGTTGTAATTATTTACATTAGACGTCACTTTTGGACAAATAAAATAAATATGATCAATTCATACCTAGGAGAAGACCAGGTAATTGACTTGTATATATCAGTTAGTCATCATAGTATCCATGTCACATATATGGAAACACTATTTACAACAACATGTATATCTATTACATGATTATTATCTATGAGCCCTACAACATTTAAAGAGGCATTTTCAATAATGAAATGATGACCCCAATAAGCGGGCCAATAAAAATATCAATGTCGGACTTGGGCCGAAAGTGATACCATTTATTAACCCTGCTTTTCCTGCAATTTGATTTGCTAAAGCAAAGAAAAATAGTTATGTAATAAAATTGTCATTAAATAAGTGATTTGATATTGGCCCTGTTATTTGTCATCGGGACAGTCGTATTGGCCCTCGGCCGCAATAATAAATCACTTATTTAATAACATATAATATAGATCACTCAGTATAGCCAAAGTTGTGATCATCCACCAAAACGACCTACTTTCCTTTAAAGAAACCACAGTAGCTGTCTTTCATTGGCGATTGTCGCTTAATTATAAAATAAGCAGATCTTTATCATGAAGAATAATCTTAGAGAAATGTCTTAAACGTTGTCGATCATATTTTTCACCCATGACTCCTCCGGGACAGATGCAACAGTTCCGGTGTTTATTGACTTGTAAGCTTTATCCCTACGTCCCATCGGATCTTTGCATACATTCTGTATGTGAAGTAAAAACTCGTCAAGCATCTCTTTGATATGTGTGTTGTAGTTGAGAATTGTTGCCAACTGTCAGGGTACCATGGATGTACCTATAAGCATTGTCAAAATCCATGTGTATTAGCTTTTACGAAAAAAAAATAGAATCTCAATAGTTCAATGATGTTTGATCAAGTCAATTTGAATAATTGATTACGTATCTGGCAATTCTTAAACACCTTGATTTAAACATATTTAAAGTTAGGAGTCACCCTAAATTTGTTGTCAAGCAGAAGCATTTATCAATCAAATTTATGATAGTTTTATTTCAATAGAACATATTTCTATTTTCTATTTTGCCGTGTACAAAATAGAACGTTCAAAATCAAGCAACGTCTCGTATATCAATGAATAGAAGAAATTTAGAAAGGAATCATAGTCATAAAAATCTACTGTTCAACGTTTCATCAGTGTAATTCATATACTTTGTCCTTAATTTTGGAGCCAATTTAAGATAATGTATTATGCATAATTATGTGATTCAAAACATATACATTATCTTACTTTAAAGAAGTAAGGAATGACTTAGCCATTCAAAGTTTGCATATCTATAATGAGTCCATAATTGGCTACCAAGTAAATACTCTGGACGAGCATCTTTGTATTACTGTTTTAACTGAAGTGAATCCGACCACGGTAATAGTGCTGTGACACAAACTGATTACATGTACACATATGACAAATAATAAGAATTGATACAATTTATAACTGTGTTTAATGATTTAACAAGTTCTACAGCAATACTGTAACTGAAGTAGACACTATAAGTACAGAAGCACATCAGAATAACACCGTGTTAAACTGTTCAAGGACAAAAACTCTAAAATTCTAGGTTTAACTTTAGATGCTCATACAACATTAAATGATGTTTGTACATATTTACATTATAAACTAACTCTCGTGATAATGGAATCGAACTCGTCACTTGATCCGTCAACGAAATGGACCTTCCTCTTTCCACTCTCTTCACAAGGGGTCGGACGCTGATACCTTCTGGCCATTGAACTGGAAGAGGCTACGTTCTCCAGGTTATTGTCATATGCTTTGCCCCATATTTCAGACCCATAAGAGCAATGTCGTAGGCAGAAAAGCCGTTCCCGATCAAGCAGGACTCTTTGGCCTTTGTACAGCTTAACTTCACGTACATCATGACTATGCATGACGTTCCCATTGAAACCAGCAAGTCCAGGGAAGTCGGGTTTGTTTGGGATGTTGAAGATGCCAGACGCAACAATCACGTGGGTGAATGTCTCTTCACTTGTCACCTCACCAGGAAGGTCTTGATACCTCACATTGAAGTCATCGGTGTCTGGATTGTATTTAACGTTGCGGACTGCCGTTTTAAATCTGATATACGACGACAAGTTGAACTTCGTCCATGCCCCACTAAAAGTTAGTTATATTTAAAAATCATAACAGAGAAATTTTTACTTTCAAAATTAGTATGTAACAACTGCTAGTGTTTACTCGACATTCCATAAATTTCCCTAAATTACTGCTAAATATGGTTTACTGTATACATTAAAAATAGACCGTAAGTAACCTTGAGTCCTTGCCCCTTGAGAAGAGTTTGTTGCATTTAAAAATAATAACAGTTATAATTTTACTTTTACTTTTAATATTATTATGTAACAACCGCTACTGTTAACTCGATTTTACATGAACTTCCTTAATTACCGCTAAATTTTGGTTAACTAGATATCTACTAATCAAAATATATCGTAGGTGACCTCAGGTCACTTATGTAAACAAAACAGCATGCTTTATTATAGTCTGATCGTCTCATACCATTTAAGTAGTCCCAAACTTCTGACCTGGTCAGAAAAGATCGATATGGCTTTCCATAATGCTCATCAAACGTGTAGTATGGCAGTTCTAGAGTTTCCCTCGGGCCATTCGTCCATAGGTTCTTGTAAATACTGCTATGGACAGGTTCACCTAACTCGTCTGTACCTGAAACGAAATGTCCTCGTTATTTGACGTCAGTTGTTTCAATCACTCCTGCAATATGTACTCTAATATACACATTTTGTGCGTGTGCCTGTTGTGGCGGGCCTTTTCATGTAATTGAAGACTATAGTACCGTTTGTCCCTTTTGAACTTAAACAGATAACCCTTCATCTAAATCATTTTATATTAATATGAAACGGAGCATAGTGAACATTGAATACATTTAAATAGAGTCACTAATCATCTAATATGCCTTATTGGTTGATTTTGTATTCGTCTATTAAATAATTTACATTCAGTCTGAAAAATGTTTCTTCTTAAATATGATTATTTCATTTAAGATTATCTTCTTTAGGCACTATACACGACTTGTCTCCAAAAATAGGTATCAAATAAGTTTCAATAAGGCACAGTGGATATATTTTTAAAAAATGTTTTAGTAAGTTTAACAGAGGGCGCAAGAATCATTTTTTTTTTTTAATTTAATGTAAGTAGCACATACTGCTTAATACGGGCTAACTTTTGTCCTCCCATATTTAATGATTTATCGTTAGCGATGAATTACTTTCGGTTATATCCGTGAGTTACAATACTATTTATTTCTACCATAGAAGTCGATATTGCTCCATACAACATACAAGGGTTTTCACATCGCAATACATTTGGGCATAAAATGCAATGAGGGTCTTTTGTTTGTCTTATGCTATAAAATTATTCGTTCGATCATACCTCAATTTATTTGATTACAGAAGAGATGTGGTTTAATCGTTGATATAAAAAAAACAATAAACAAATTTTGAGAAACTTGTAAAACATTTTATCTCATGAATATCTATGTAAAATTTATGACATAATGAATATTAATTTATTCTGAACAAAATAAATATATGTAAATATATGGATTTACACAAAACACTACATATTCCCAGTGAGATTAAAACACATTATTTATAAATAACACTCTGTTTCAATATTTCGGCTTTAAAGCCTTTATCAAGACGAACACTTCTCTTTTGAAAAACTTCATCCTGCCGGTCGCCATATTTAAATAAAAATGACGTTACGTAAACAACGTTAAACGTTCCCGCGCATTAATCGACGTCAAATAATGTAGTATGGATTTGTTGTATGGCACTCGATTTCGGGCATGACATTTACAATTCTATGAAATTATATGACGCAACAAAAAAAGAAAGACAGGTTCATGAAATTGTATGGATAAAGAAGTTGCAGACGTTCCAACCCGTGGGTTGTAACTTCAAAGACACGCATATCCATACATCATCATTATCTATAACGTGCCGACTGTCCGCATGTGGAAACTGATCAGGCTGTGTAACGTGAGTCTGCTGTTTATGTCAATGCGTCAAAATGCGTCTATATGAGGCAAGGAGTTGCATTTGAATGAAGAATTGGCGTTATTTTGCATTAATTACTGTTTTTATCCCCTTTTTGTCCTCCCTCCCGGGGGGGGTTTCCCTTCCCTTTAAAAAATTTGTTTTAAAAATTAGGGTTACAGTTTTTAAAAAAAAAAAAAAATGACAAAAAAGATATTATATATAGTTGTATAAAATTTCATCAAATTTTTTTTAAAATTGAAAAAGAGAAAGAAAAAGGTCATAAAAGAAAAAAAAAACAAAGTTACCGGTTTCCCCATTCGATTTTCCACAGCCTCCCCATGCCGGTTGCCTCTCGAAGCAAACGATTTCCCCGGCTTACGGGGGGGAAAGGGCGGCAAAATTTTCAAAAAACCCCCCCCCCGATGGTCCCGCCCCAAATTTAAAATAAAACTCTGTCTCTTTTTTCTTCTTTTGCGTAAACTTCCGCGGGTACGGGCATACTTTCCAAAAAAGTTACATTCAAAAACATCAAAACCCCACTTATAACAACAGGAAAAAATATACTCAGGCTTTAAAAGCGCTCTTTCGAACCGATTAATCGTTTTTTTCCTATGAGAAAAAAGGGGTGGGGCATAAATTACACAAAATTTTTGCTAAAATTTTTTGCCCCTCACTAGTTTCTATATTATCGAAAAATTTTTTAAAGGGTCATCCGAAAATAATGAGATTATTGTAACTTTTTTTGAAAAAAACAAAATGCCAAAAACTTGGCACTTTCTAAATTAACTTTTTGCCGTAAGCGCACTTTGTTTTTTAGGTATCGGACGTTCGGGCATTTTGATGACTCATTAAAACAACGCAATGGCGGACATGCGTTCGCGCTGAACCCAAAAGAAATTTATGCGTATATCAGAAACGTACCCGGGGAAAAAAAAGCGACGAAATATTTAATCCTCCAGATTTACCTAAAAAGGGTTTTGGGGTTTTTTAACACATTTGTAGATGGGGGAAGGAATTTCAAAAATGGACGGCAAGGCCCTTACAAAAAGCCCTCCCCCCGTGGGGCCGGTGATATTTTCAGACGCCGAAAACACCAAAATTGTTTCTCACTTCACAACCCATGCATTTACACGGGAAATTTTTCTATAAATTTCGGGATCGTAAGATTTTCCGTTTAATTTAAATTTTGGCAAAAAATTTTTAGGATAAAGAAAGACGGGGGGGTCCAAAAAGCACCTCAAAAATGAAAAAAAAAGGTTAAATTTGAAAAATTTTTTAAAAAATTTTAGGGGGGAAATGGGGTGGGGGTAGGGTGTTTGAAAAGGAAAAAGGAAGTTTTTAGAAATTAAAGTTTAAATGGTAAAAATTTAAATAAAATTGCGGTGTTCCCAAAAAAGTTTTTAAATTTTAAAATTTTGGGTTTTGAAAAAAAATTTTTTAATAAAGCAGGTTAATAATGATTGTTTTGGGATTTGATAAAATTTTGAGGAAGGAAAAAAATTTTGGGAGTTTTTTTAATAAAAATTGAAATGGGGTTAGGGAGAATTGATAAATTTTGGGGTTTTTAAAGATTTTCCCCAATTTAATCCCCCAAATTTTTTCCAAAATTTTAAAAACCAAGTAATGGAAAAAATTTAAAAAAAAATTTTTGGGGAAGGGGTGGGGATTTCCCAAAAAAATGGCCCCTGATCCGGGAAAAAATTTTAGGATAAAAGGGTTTTTTTAAATAAACCGAAATTTTTAGTAAAAAGAAATCTTTTTTATTCTCTGACCCCCGAAAAAAACACGATTTAAATAAAAAAAAATCAAGGGGCTTTGAGAATAATTTTTTCACGATACAGCAACAATTTTCGGTTTTGCTTCACAGGCTTAAAAATTATTTTATCCAGGGGGACAAAAAAACCTCGAAAAACCCCATTGGTTTAAAAAATTTTTTTAAAAACAGGGCAGGGGGGAAAAGGCGGAAACCGCCAAAACTTTTTGGGGTTTTTTAGAAAATTCCAAAAAACATTACTGCTCTTTTAAACTTCACTCTTAACCCAAACATCATGCACACCCCCTTTTAAACGGGGGTTTTTTTATTAAAAATTTTTTTTTTTTTTTTTTTTTTTCCCCCACATGCATGTTACAAAACTTTTATCTATTTTTTTTATGTTTCTTTTGGGGCATTAAGATTTCTTTCAATTTACTTTTTTACCCCAAAAAAATTCCCATTAAAAATTTTTCTGCATCCTCATTTGTTTTTTTTCCGATCCTGAAAATGTACTTATTTTTCTATGTTCTTGCAGTCCTTTTATTCAAAGAAACTTTTTTGCTAAACACTGGACGGTAAACCGTCATCGCCCCCGGTTTTGGAAACCATTTTTAAAAGTTTCCGGGGAAAAAAATTCATATTTTAATATCACCAGAATAAAAAAAAATTTATATTCAAGACAAAAATAATTCATAAATGGTAATAATTACCATGATCATCGGAAAAATTTTGGGGAAGAAAAAAAAAATAAAATTTTTTAAATTTAAAAAAAAAAAAGAAAAAAAAACTGACAAGTGAAATTTTAATTTTTTGTCATAAATAATATGATCTTTAAATTATTGACTTTTTTTCCACCCCAAAAACCCTTTTAAAAATGACTACACAGAAAATAAAAATTTTCTTTTTAAAAAGGGGCTAACAATCCTAGTTGGGCAACTGGAACCCTTTTCATAAAAAGTGAAAGTTAAAAAAAACCTACGAATATTGAAAAAACCCCAAAACCCGTGAATTTAGTTCGGGGGAAAAAAAAGTGCATTTTTGATTCCCACTCTTAAATAAATTTAAACAAATGAAAAAAATATTAGATGACAGTTTGTTTTTTTTTTTTCTAATTTGTATTGTGACTTTTTGGGGCACTTTGGCGAAACTTCATCAACCATTTTTAAAAAGGTTTTATAACCCCAAAAAAGGCACAAAAATTAAATTTTTTTTTTTTTAAAAATTTCCCCCCCCCCACCGAATGGACAGCTCTTATTTTACAAAAATACGATTGTAAAAACCCCCAACAATATATAAAGGAAAAAAAAAAAATTTTTTAAAGAAATTCATAAGTTCTTTTTTTTTTTTTTTTTTTTTTTTTTTTTTTGGGGGGGGGGGGGGGGGGGGGGGGGGGGGGGGGTTTATACTTTTAACAAAAAGGGGCCCAAAATGGCCCTTAAAAACTTTACCCCGACAAATAAAAATTTTTTAAAAAAAATTTTAGACAAGGAAAAAAAATAAACTGCTTTTTTTAATGTGAAAAATGGGAAACTCCCAAAACATTTTTTAAATTTAACCCCCCTTTTTAAACTTTTTGGTCATAAACATTGTTTTAAAGTTTGAAATGAAAAGGCTCAAAAAAAAGACGGGAGGGGGAAACATTTTTAAAACAGCATTTTTTTATAATAAAAAGGACATAACCCTGACCTAATTGGGCCCCAAAAACAGCCAAAATTATGGCAAAAACATTGTCTTAAAAAATTAAAAAAAATTTTTTTTAAAAAAAAGAAGATTGGGGGGGGAAAAAACAAAAATTTAAAAAATCGAACTTTTATATTAAAAGGGGGAAAACCCTGACCTAATTGGGCCCCCCGTTTCCAAAAAAAAACATCATCAATTAAACAAAAGTTTTTTTGATAATGCAAAAAAAGAAGATACATGTGTAAACAAAAAGGGAAATTTTGGCAATTTTGATACAAAAGGGGCTAACTCCTGACTTTTAATTTTAAAGACTCAGCCATATTTGAATCAAACGAATATTTTGGGCTAAACATTTTCAAAAAGTTTTAAAAAAAATTTCTCGAAATAGAAAATGCTTAGGGAAAACAAAGTGATATCTCATTTCATATCAAAAGGGGGGGATAACTCCTACTTAAAAAACTGTCTCAGCCTATTCGAACTAAAACGAGAATTAGGGTTTATAAACTTTTGTCATAAATTTTTTAAAATGATTCCCCAAAGGGAATAAGAAGAAAAAAGTGAAAAAAAATGAAATTTTGTTTTTTTTATATTAAAAGGGGAAAAAACCCCGACCAAATTTTCCCGGGTCTAACCATAAAAAAAATCAACCTAGCAAAATGTCATCAAAAATTTTTTTAAAAGATTAAAGATGATTGTTTTTAAAAATAAAAGAGCTAAAAATTTAAACAATTTTAAATCGCATTTTTTATATTAAAGGGAAAAACCCCCCTGACCTTTTTTACCAAATTTTAGCCATTTTCAACTAAAAGAGACATTATGGTTAAAATTCCATTTATTTTTAAGAGATTTCTCAAAAAAAGAAGATGAAAGGGTTTTAACAAAGTGAAATTGGGATTTTTTTTTTAAAAGGAGCATAACTCCTGCCCTTTAATTGACCAAACACAGCTATAGTCGAACGCAAGAAATATTAAAGCAAAACTTTCCAAAAAGTTTAAAATTTATTGCTCAAAATAAAAAAGCAGGTGTAAACAAAGTTAAATCTGGCATTTTTAAATTTTTAAAAAAGGGACATAACCCCTGACCAAATTGCCATCCACCATGGGAAACTCAATCGAGACTTTTTGGTCATGAACATTGTCTTAAATTTAAAAAGGGGTGAGGGAGTTTAAACACAAATTTTGTTGACAACGCACGACGCACACCGCATGACGGACGACGGACACTCACGGAACATAATAGCTCACCCTTAGCTTGCTCAAAAAGCTAAAAAGGGGTTTTTTAAAACATTATTTTTTTGGGGTATCCATTTTTTTAAACACAACTTTACTGCAAACTTTTCGTAAAATTTAATTTTTTCAATTCTGCGGTTCCAAATTTTTTGAAATTATTTAACGCTTAACCCTAACCAACGTTTTAAATGTAATAATTTTTTTTTTTAAATTGATTTAAATTTTAGGAGAAAAAAAAAAAAGGGGCAGTACACTCTTCGCGTTTTAATGTTGTTCAACCCAAGCCCATACAGGGCAAACTCTAAGGAATAAAATCAACCTTTATCAGTCAAACCCTGGGGGGCAGCAGACAGTCTACCCAATATTTTTAAACAAATTCGGCATAACTACCCTCATTAAAATCCGGCCGTATCTTTTTCATCAAAGGGGCCCTACCGGGGAGATCTTCGACAAACCCAATTTTTTAAAACAAATGATTGGCTCCCAAAGCGGGGTTACAATCTACTAAAAACAGAAAAATGGTTCTAAAACTTTCCCCTTTTAAAAAACAGGGGGGCATTCATCTCTTCATTCGGCTCTGAAGAAATGACCAAAATTTTTTAAAAAGGGGGAAATTTTAAAAAACCCGTAGTCACCAACCTGAAGAACACTAGAAAAATTTTTGGAAAAAAAAAGAAAAGCTAAATCCCTGGTAAAAAAACAATACAAGGTCGAGAAAGAGAAAAACTCCCGAGGGGCCGTTCCCGAAAAATGAAACAATTTTTTATTAAACAAAGCAATTTTTCCCCCTTTTTAACCCCCCTTCACTTAGCCGCATCGCCCCTTTAAATTTTCCCCCCAGTGGGTTAAAAGAATACAAATTTTAAAACCCCCGTTTTCTTATTACCCCTCCTTTAAACATCTTTTGCGAACGGGGTTTACACACAAGTAAAGACATCTAGCTTTTTTCCTTTTTTTTCAAACCCCGTCTATGCTTTCCCCGTGCACTCGAAAATATGCAAAAACATGACAGTATATTTATACTTTTTAATAGAGAAGTTGGATTATTTTAACCAAAGGGTTTTTTTTTATTTAAACATAAGATTTAAAACCCCTTGCAATCTAAAACAGAACTTTTTAAAAAAGTATTACTTTCTTTAAAATTTTGAATTCAGAAATTTAAAACTTTCCTTCAAAAAAGGCATTAACTAAGAATTTAAATTTTTAAATAAATGGTATTTTTGAAAAAAAATTTTGGGGGTTTTTTTCCCCCCACACATACCCCTCACCGGTTTTTTAAACAATATTTTAAATTAAAAAAAAATGGGTTTAATTTTTTTTTTTTTTTTTCCCCCACTTAGCTGATCACATTCATCTTTGGGGGAAAAATTACGCAACCCCCACCGAAATTTGGGGAAAAGGGTTATTTTGTGGAACGGTCGCCCTGGTACCCCAACACCCCCCAAATTTAAGATAACAAAAATTTTATGTTTAACCGATTTTGCAATAGTTGCGTTTACTGTGACCAACTTGACGACTTTTTTTTCAGGAAACAAGAATTTTTCCCAAAATTAAAGGGGGAATAGAAAAAGAAAACGTTTTAAAAGTTTACGATCATTTTTAACGACCCCTTTAACAAACGGGGGACAACAAAGTTGAAGACATTTATAAAGATAAACAAACTCTTTCTTTTTTTAATTTTATATGACATTAGTTTTAATGTATGGGGGGTCTCTTCAATAAAGGAAGACATATTATTCTTAAGACCAAAAGATAAATCTTTACGGAAACCCATTTTAAAAAACATTTTCCATACGATTTAGAACACTATTTTAAAAAAATTTTAATCAAATTCTCTCCCACGGCTTTTTTTCTGGTTCCGATGCAAAAGTTCCAGAGAAAAATTTAGCAAAACATTATTTCTACACCCCGGGGTTTTTTTTTGAAAAAAAATTTTTGGGGCGTTTTTAAAAAACCCCCTCGGCATTTTTTAAAAAACCGGGGTTTAGTTGAAAAGGGTTTTACAAGTCCCCCTGACTAAAAATTTTAAACCCGTGCAACCTTCAAAAAACTTTTACGAACCCGGGTGCCATTTTCATCCATTTACATGTCCTTCCCATTCCCCCGGGGGTTCCCGGGCTCTCCTATTAGGTGCCTTGAAATACCGAAAAATAGGGGGGAACATTTGGCCCCGGGAATATTAATTAAATAAATGCAATCAAAAAAAAAAACCCTTTTGGGAAAAAAATTTTTTTGGTTATTCTAACAAAATTTATTCAGGGAATAAATCAAATGTGCATTTTTCCCGGGAAACAAGGACAAGGGAAAAACCAAAACATAAACCCCCCCCCAAAAGGGAAAAATTAAACGAAAACCGAAAAATGGATGTCCGGAACCCCACGAGGGGGAATATGAACACTTTTTAGGACTGCAGATAAATTTTTACACCCCGTAGAAAAAAATTTCATTCCACTATATGAAGCACCCCCTTTGAAAAAAAACGGTCATCAACGAACAAAATTTTTCCCATAAATTAAAAAAATTTTTTAAAGGAAAAATTCGTGCAAAACAACGTCCAAAAAATTCAGATTTTTAAATTTTTGTTTTGATTGAGAACATGCATTCCCCTCAAATCCATAACCCAAAAATCAAACGGGGGAAAAGGGGTTTTGGCATTTTTTTTTCCCCCCCAATTAAATTTTTTGTTGTTGCCCCCCTGGGTGAAGAGCACTCCTTTGTACAGACTGCCCAAGATAAAAAAAAAAAACTTTTTTTTTGGGGAAAAAAATTTTTGTCCTAAAGGGGGAAATTAAAATTGGTCCAGGCAGAAACGGGGGAATAAACCCCATCAGTTCCGTAAAACGAAAGGCAACCCGCTTTCCACTTCTTCAAAAGGGGGGGCGATCTGATCCCTTTCCCCTTTGGCCACTGAATTGGAGCCGGTTTGACCTCCGGGAAATCTTACGTTCAAACCCCCCAAATTTAAAACCCCAAAAGCAATGTCGCAGGCTTAAACCCGGTCCCAATGAGAAAAATCCTTTGTCCTTTTACTGCAAATTTAAAAAGGAATGGTGAGCATTTTGACCCCCCCGCTAAATCAGCAATTCCCCGGGAAAAGTTGGGCTTGTTTGGGATACGAAGCCCCCGGAAGCAACAATGAGGGAGAGAAAGCTTTCACTTGTCACCTGTTTTCAAGATTTTGGGGACGTAACCCTAAATTTAAACGGGGTCGGATGTTTTTTACGTTAGGGGGCGCCTTTTTAAAAATTTTATATACACGATAGGTTCGCTTCGTCCATGCACCTGGGAAGAGTTTTTTTCATATTTATAATTCCAAATTTTTGGGGGCGGAATGCTCTTTACATCTCGTAAAGTAATGAGTGAAACGGCCCCAAAATTTTTTTCAAACAACGTACTTTACCGTATTTACAAACATTTTTCCCTATTAAACCTTTTAACAAAACAAAAAAAAATCCTATTCTCATTGTCAAACCCTAATTTTTTTTACGATATCGCCAAAACTTTTTTTTTTTTTTTTTTTTTTTTTTTGACGATACAATTATTTCCAATAAACTCTCGTATTGGGTTTCAGCTCTCTCCTTTTTTTCCCCCCTTCTCTGAATGCAAGATCAAAATTTCTGTCATTCCTTTAAAAAAAAATAAAAAAATTTTTACCATTTAAATAATCCCAAAACCCTTTGGGCGGGCCCAAAAAACCGAAGGGCCTTTTCCCCCGTGTTCATCAAACCCTGTAGTATGGAAAATTTTAAAACTTCCTTGGTTGTTTGTCCATAGATTCTTTTTTTTTAAAAAAAACCCGCTAGGACAGGCTCACCAAACTCATCCGTACCTAAATGAAAAACAATTTTTGTTTTTTTTTGTTTTTTAAAAAAGTACTTTTTTTCCTTTCCCTTTTTTTTTTTTTTTTCCCCCTTTTTTTAATTAAAATAAATTTAAAAATTAAAATTTTTTTAAATTTTATAAAAAATGAAAAATTTTTTAATTTTTTAAATGTAAAATGAACAAACATTTAAACCCCCAAAAAAAAAAATTTTTTGATTTGGTAAAAATCCCTTTTTTCCCAAAAATATAGATCACTTTTTGGTTTTAAAAAATTTTTTTTCCAAAAATTTATTAATTTTTCCCCAAAAATTTTTTAAAAATAACAACCGGGGTAACAGACACCCTCCCAACTGAAAAAAACCCCACATTCCTCAAAAATGATTTTTTTTGTAAACGGGTTTTCAAGTTTTGGGCCATATTGAAAATTTTTGTTTCCCTACTAGTTTAAAAACGGGGGAAAAAAACTTTTTAAAATTAAACCCCTTTTAAAATGTAAAGGCTTTTTTTAACTTTAAAAGGGGAAAAGGGAAAACCCCAAAATTGTTTTAAAAAAAAAATATAGAATAAAGACTCGTGTCTGGGGGGTTTTACTCTAGATACCAATAATCTGATAAGAAACATGGAAAAAAGGGTTATAATTATGACGAAAAATTTACTTCCCCATTGCCTATGTTTTTAAAATTTTTTTTTGCGGCCACAGTTTTGAATTTTTAGTTTTAAATCCTACAGACAAAAACTCCAAAAACTCATAGCGAATATTTTAAACCCAAAACTACAGACTTTAACAAAAAGTAATCTTTACAAAGGATGATGGCTGATTTCCCAGTAAACCTTTAACGCGAAAAAATTTTATTTTAAAAATTTTTAAAAAATTTAAAAAAACGAAAATTTTTCAAAAAGGTGTGTGTCAAAATACGCTAGATCGACACCACCTAGTTTGTTTCTGTCTGGACTGAAATCTTTAAAAAATTTGGGCTGGGAACGAGGAGTTTTTTCAGTAAATATTTAAAAAGTTTAAAAATAATTGAAATCTTGTAAATCATGACGGGAATTTTGCATTGTAAAGCAACCCCAAAATTTCCCGAGTTTTTTTCTGGTTTAAAACACAAATTTTTTTTTTTAAATTTTACATACAAAACAAATTATACAAAATACATGAATAAAATATAATCAATAATCATTATGCATAGGAAAAATGTAAAAAAAATTTAAAAGGGATTAAATCAAAAATTTTTTTAAAACTTACGGAAACCCTGATATGTAATGACTTTTTTGGTATTGCAATTTTTTTAAGCTTAAAAATTTCCGGTTTTTTAACAAAGTTTTTATTGAAAAAATTTTTAAATTTTTTTTTTTCTTAAAAAATTTGGAAAGGAGGGGGGGGCAGTATGACTTAGTTTACCTAAAACTAATAAAGCTGGTTTTTTAAAAAATGATAAAAGTAAAAAGTAAGTACAAAATATAGAAGAACCTAAAGTTTAATACAGTTTACTTCTCGACAAAAATGACTTTAGCTGTGCTAAAGCTGTTTAAGGAAAAAAAACATTACATTAATAGTATAAAAATAAAAAATAATATAATAATCATGTTACTTCGTTTTAAAAACAAATATGATTTTAACTACTTTTTGTTTAAGCTTATAAAGTTAAAAATCAATTACAGTATATTAAATAATATAAAATTTTTTATTATAACCCCCTTTTGTTTTGGCCGGGGACATTTTTTCAAAGGGGCGTTTTCCGATTGAGGGGGGCTCAAACACGTTATAGTTAAAAAAATAACGATTTGGCTTTTTTAAAAAAAAAAACAAAGAGACTGCAAGTTTTAAGAATTTTTTTATTTTTTTTGATAACCAAAAATTTTTAAACAAAAAAGCTAACCCAAAAAATTAATGTAAAAAATTTTTTTTACGTTTTAAAATCTACTACTAAATAATTACACAAGGGGGTTCGTATTTTTTTTGTTAAACGCGATAAACACTTTTAGGTTTTAAATTTAATCCAAAATTTCGACCCTACTACTCCTTTTTAAAATTTTTTACGAGCTATAAACATCTTTTTAAAGGGTACTTTAACTATTTCATTCAAAAGAGTTTTAAAATGATTGATAAATAGTATAAATTTTTTACAGAAGCACAGGCACTATCAAAACGAAAACCCCAAACTTTTTACAAAGTTTAAGCTGAAATCCGAAGCCTTCAAAAAAAAACCACCCTATCGAAACTGTTGGCCCCCGAAATTTTTGGAACGCTGTATTTATATCAAAACAGCAATTCACAAACTCACGAATTTAGGCCCACACCCCCAAAGGGAAATTTCCAACTCACACTGTGATCTTTTTTTGTATTGTGGACCACTATAATAACATGGGGCCTAAATTTTAAAAAAAACAATTGCCGAATTTTTAAATCTAAAAAAAAAAAAAAAACAAAAGACAATAAAACCAAAAATACGTTTTCCCCCGGGTTTAAAAATTTTTTTAAACCGTTATGCTTTAAAAAATTTTTGAAAAAATATTCAAACAAAAACCCCTTCTGATGTTGCAGGCAACTGCTCCCATTTTAAAAAAAATATGCGGACGTGCCACGCCCCTTTTGGGGGTTGTTAAAATACCAAAAAACGAAAAAAATTTTTAAAAAAAGGGGTTTTTTTCCCCTGGAAAAGGAAAAATAAAAAACAAAAAATAAAAAACAAGTCCAAATATTTGGAAATTTTTGACACATACTGGCTATTAAAGAAAACCGAGTTGTTGACCTGTGAAAAAACAAGGTTTAAAAACTTTAAAATAGTGTTTTTTTAAAAGCAGCACAAAAATTTTTTAAAAAAGGGAGGGGCCAAAGGGGGGCTATACCCCCCCAGAACGAGGGGGAAAAAGTTTTTTTTCCCCCCAATGGAAATTTCCCGGGTTTTTCCAAAAATTTTAAGGGAGTTGACTTTTTTTTAAATTCCCCTTTTTTCAAAAAAAAGCAGGAAAAAAAAAAAATTCCAGGGGAAAGGGAACTGAACCACAATGTGACCCTTTTTCTTGAGCCAAATGACTGTCACCGGTTCTGCACCTCGCTCAATTTTTGGGTTTTTAATGAGGGAAGTTCATTAAAATCCTTTGAGGGGGAAAAAATTATGGAGCGGACAAAAATTGTAAATTAAAAAAGGGGTTTTTAAAACTTTAACCTTTTTGGACCCCTTTTTCCTTGAGCCAACATGCGCAACCTGGGTTTTTTGCAAACATCTCAATTTTTTAAAATTTTAGGCAAGTTTATTAAAATCCTTTAAAAGGGGGGGAGGAAAATTGGAGGACATAAAAAGTAAGGAAATAAAGGTTCAAACACAAACCCTAAAGGGGTGACCCCTTTACCTTGAGCCGACATGACTGCACCCTTTTTTCACACGTTTTCAAAAAGATATAATTGAGGCAAGATTCATGAAAAAACAAAGGGGTATAGGAGAAAGGACGGGCACGAAAAATTTTTGGGGTTTTTAAAAACATAACCTTCTATGTGACCCCTTTACCTTTACCCACATTCTGCCACGTGTTCTCAAAATCGTCCAAAGGTTTACATTTGAGGGAATTTCACAAAACCCCCTTTTTGCGGGGAAAAAGGGGGAAAAGGAAACGCACGAAAACGTTTTTCGGACGAAAGGGGGGACAAAGACAGACGGCAAAACGACGAAGGGCCCTTCCATAACCCCCCTCCCGTTCCGGCGGGGGGTAAAAAAAGAAAAAAAACGAAGAAAAAGAAAAAATTTGAAAAAAAGAAAAGGTAAAAACCTTGGGGCTTGCATAAATATGAGAAATAAATATTTTTTCCTTTACTAGTATGACTTTAAAATTTTATGAAGAAAGGGGGAAAATTCAAAATGATATACCGTATATCTAAAATAAGGAAAAAAAGGTTCATTTACTTTTTTTTTCTAGATGAAAAGGTAACGTGTCAGGTTAGGTTTTCTTTTTCAGTACGTAAAATAATATTAAATAAAAAAAAATTTACTGCCCCTTCACTATTATGCTAAAAATTTATTTGAGCTAAGTTAAAAAAAACTTTTTCGGGGTATAAACATAAAATAAAAATAAAAGTTACATAACAATATATGACTTTAAAGTGTGTGTTGGAAATAAAAATTTTCAAAATTTTTTTCATTTTAAAAATTTTAAATTTTTACGACCTGTAACTGTGTAAGTAATTTTTAAAATGCCAATATACATTTGAAAAATAAAAAAATACATTTTAAATTTCCCTTTTCCCCGATGACTTTTTTTTTGGGTTTAAAAACTAAGGGGGAAAAAATAAAAACAGATAAAATGTAACATAAACAAACCCGTTTTTTTTTTTATTTTTTTAAATTTAACTTTTAAACTAAGTGGGAAAAAAAACCATACAGTATAAAATGTAAAAAAATTAAAAAATACATTTTTGTTTTGCTTCACGGGAGATTTAAAAACCTTAAAAATTGTTTTAAAACTAAAAAAACAAAAAAATTTAAACGTATATAAAAATTATAAAAAAAATACTTTTAAATCATAAAGTAAAATATTTTTTAAAACCCTTTTTTACTTCGCTTTACAAGTATGGTTTTAACTGTATGAAAGCAAAAGGAAAAAAAAAAATTTTTACGTAAAAATATAAATAAAAAATACAGTTCTTCGCAACTGTACGACTGTAACTGGTTTTAAAAAGTGGAAAAAAAAAATTAATAAAAATAAAATTTATAAATTAATAAAGCCCCCTTTCGCTTGACTAGTACGACTTGTAACTTTTTTAAGCTTAGAAGGGGAAAAAAAATCAATTACAGAAAAAAAAAAATTTTAAAATAAAAAAATTTTGTTCTTGAAAAATAGTACATTTGAATTGTTTAAAAAGGAAAAATAATTTAATAAAAAAAATTAAATTTTAAAAAAACTTTTGCAAATTTGTTTTAATTTTTAAGAAAAAATAAAATTAAAGAAAAAATTTTTTTTTTTTTTTTTTTTTTTTTTTTTTTTTTTTTTTTTTTTTTTTTTTTTTTTTTTTTTTTTTTTTTTTTTTTTTTTTTTTTTTTTTTTTTTTTTTTTTTGGGGGGGGGGGGGGGGGGGGGGGGGGGGGGGGGGGGGGGGGGTCAGAAAATTTTAACGCATGCAGAAATTTAAATTTTGGCTAAAAAAATATCATTTACATTTTTTGATAAAAAATGATAAAGGAAAAACGTTTACTTTGCCTTTTTTTCCGGGGTTTTTTTAAAAAAAAAAAATTTTAAAAATATATGATTAAATTTTTTTTACTTTATTGCTTGAATTTTTTGTAACTTGGGTTTTTTTAAAAATAAAAATATATAATAAAAATTTAATTAAAAAGGGTTTTTTAAAATTTTTAACTAGAAGAATTTAAATGGGGGAAAAATTTTTTAAAAAAAAATTCATTTAAAAAATAAAAAAAATAAAAATTAAAATTTTTTTTTAAAAATAGAAAAAAATTAATCTTTAAAAAAAAAAAGTTTTTACATCCTTTTTTTAAAAATTTTTTAAAAATTTTTTGGGGTTTTTTAAAATATTAAATTTTGGGCCCTTTCAGAAAAAAAATTTCCGAAAAAATTTTTAAAAAAACTTTAAAAAAAAAAATTTTAAAAGAAAAAATTTTTAAAAAAAACCTTTTTCCCCCCCCTTTAAAAAATTTCCCCCCTTTTTTTCTTTTAAAAAAATTCGGGGGAAAGGGGAAGGAAAAGTTTCAAACCGGAAGACCCCCACCATAAAAAAATGATTTCCTGTTAATGTCCCCCCCGGGGCTTAAAACCCCCCCGTATTAAATTCCTTTTAAAAACATGGGGTTTCTTGGTCAAATGAAGGTTTCTCCCTTTTTGGGTTTTTAAAATTTTTTTTAAAATAATAGTTTAAAAAGGGTTTTAATTTTAAATTTTACCTTTTTTAAAGAAGGTTTTTAAAAACAAAAATAACCAATTTTTAATTTTCCTTTTAATATTTTTTTAAAATTTTAACCCCTTGTTTTTGGGGCCCCATGTTTTTTTTTTTTTTTTACGGTTTTCCGCAAAAATTTCGGAAAACGTATAGGGGTTTTTATGTTTTTTCTTATAAAAAAAAGGGCTTTCTGCCTATGCAGAAAGTCCTATTTGGGTTTTTTTACTGTTTTTTAGGGTTTTTTGCCAGTCCTTTTGGGGTTTTTTAAATGTTTTTTTATTAGGACTTTTTGCCCTTTAGGAAAAGTCCTATTGGGTTTGTTTTTTTTTATATGGCCCCTTTTTGGGCCCACAGGCCTACAGGCAGAAAACTCTATTGGGTTTTTAACTGTTTTTTTTTTTTTTAGGACTTTCTGCCCTTTCGGGGAAAAAGTCCTATTGGGTTTTTTACTTTTTTTTTTTTAATAGGCTTTCTGCCCCTTTAACAGAAAGACCCAGGGTTTTTGTTATTTTTCTTATTATAATAGGGCCTTTTTGCAAAGGCAAAAAATCCTATTGGTTAGGAAATTTTTGCCTACTGGGAAAGCCTATTTGGGGTTTTTACTGTTTTTTATTATTAGGACTTTCTGCCCTTTCGGCAGAAAAGACCTATTGGGGTTTTTACGTTTTTTTCTTCTTCTTCTTCTTCCCCTTTTTTTTAGGACTTTAGGGCCTTTCGGCAGAAAGTCCCATTGGGGGTTTTTTATGTTTTTATTTTTAGGACTTTCTGCCCTTTCGACAGAAAAACCCAAACGGGTTTGTTATGTTTATTAGGACTTTTTGCCCTTGTTATGTTTATTAAAGGGCTTTCTGTTCCCCCCTTTCGGCAGAAAGTTCGCGCTATACACCGTCATTTTTTGGTCGGTTTGTCTTCCAATTTTTTACAGATGGAAAATCTTGAAAATTAAAGGGGTGCATACCTGTCAACTAACCGAAAATTTCCCAAAGACCGAAGTTCTGTGGCTGAAATAAATTCGAACATAGACCGAACATTTCATTTAGGGAAATTAAAGAGCTTCGGGATGAGATAGAAAGTTGAAACTTACACATTTGCAGTTCTCAGAATTTCTACATGTATTTTGAGTCGTGACGTCAAATGACTTTCATGTGACGTCATAACCCATACTTCTTAATTTTCATTTTAGGGCAATGATTTCGACATGATGCCAGTTGTTCAGAATAATGAAAATTCCAGAGTTAGACAGTAAAGTATCGCTTTGAACAAAAAATTTTCAGCACACTAGACGCATGAAACGTCAGACTAAAAAAGGAAAAATGGAGCACCCCTACAGCGGCCATTTTGGTCGATTTTCTTCAAATATTCACAGATTGTACATCTTGAAACTAAGGTGTGCATATCCGCACTGACCAAATTTCCGAAGTTCTTTGGCAAAATACATTCGAACATGACCGAAAATTTCATTAAAGATTAAAGACTTAAAGATAATAGAAATTGAAAATTTTACACATTTGCAGTTCTGCAAAATTTTTCTACATTTTTTTTGAGTCGTGACGTAAAATGTCGTCCATGTACGTCATAAGCAACTTCTTAATTTTCATTTAGGGCAATAAATTTCGACATATCCATTTTCAAATAAAGAAAATTTCAGAGTTATGACAAAAGTAGCCTTTTTGAACAAAACATCTTCTGCACCCTATGAAAAAATGTGACGCAGAGCTAAAAATATTAAAAAATGGTGTTCGCGCTCTACACCGCCATTTATGGTCGGATTTTCTTCAAATTTTCACAGTGGTACACCTTGAAACAAGTTGCATATCCGCCAGCTTACCGAAATTCCGAAAAACCGAAGTTCTTGGCTGAAGTAATTTCGAACAAGGACCAAAAATTTCATTTTAGATTGAGAGCTTTCGGGATGAGATAGAAAGTTGAAACTACACAGTTTTGCATTCTCAGTATTTCAACAAATATTTTGAATCTGACCCATAGGCTAAAAAGCATACCCTTAATTTTAATTTGGGGCAATGATTTTCGACATGATTCCAGTTTTCAGAATAATGAAAATTTCAGAGTTATTGCAGTAAATATGCACTTTTGAGAACACATTTTTCACCCCCTATCGTCAATGACGCAAGCTAAAAATAGTAAAAAAATGGTGTTCGCGCTCTACACCGCCTTTTAAATATCAATTTCTTTAAATTTTTACAGATGGACATCTTAACCTAAGGTGTAATATTTGTCAGCAACCTTAATTCCGAAAAACCGAAGATTGTGCTGAATAAGATCGAACATAGGACCAAAATTTTTATTTGGGGTTAGAGAATTCGGATGAGATAGAAAGTTGAAACTGACACATTTCAGTTCTGCATAATTTCTTAATATATTTTGAGTCGTGACTCATATGACGTCAAAGCATACTATACTACTCTTTTTTTTTTCTTCGTAACTAAACGCTTATTTTTCGCGAATATAAATTCAATTGTTCGCTGAACATGAAATACTAAAGGTTGATCATTACATAAACTCTATCTCCTCTTTTTGCATTAACACAGGTTCAGAAAGTCCTATCATTCGTTTAGACAAATGACATCTATTCTTCTTCTTCTTCTTATTTCTTTTTTTTTTCCTCTTATATTTGCGTTAAATTTCGATGTGTTGCCATTGGCCCAGAACAATGAAAATTTTACGGCATATATATTCAAATCAAAGACTTTCGGAAAGCAATAATTTAATATTCATATCACGTCATATCACTCAAACTTGACGTCAGGTGAAAAGTTTGTACCGGTCTACAGCCTTATTTCTGGACTGATTTTCATCAAAATTTCACAAATGTGTATTTAGATCTATTGTGCATTCCGGTGTCCGTTTTCAAAATTCGAAAAGGCAATGGGTTTATGGCGAATCCAAGATTCGAACCATTCGTCAAATTTCAAATGTGTATAAAATCCTTACATATGAGCTAGTAAATGATATTTGGGCAGAATATAAGTCTCTAGGAATTTTTTTTTCATTCTCAAAATAAACGTCAAATGACGTCAATGACGTCATGAGGGTGAAAAGTAATTTTCTAATTTTTACGTGTTAATTTTTATATGTTTAAAACGTCCGAGCACCTTGAAAATTTAATACCAAATGCTTCAGATATAACATTTGCATTTCAATCATTTTTCTTTTGTCTAGACGTGTTATGACTCAAACTTCACGTCGTCTTAAAATATTTGTACGCGGTCTAACAGACATTATTTCTGGGCCGAATTTCATCAAATTTTCACAGAAAAGGGGTATGTTAACTCTATTTGTATCCCGATGTCCTTTTTTTTTCAAATTCGAAATGGCAAAGGTTTTATGCGAATCCCAAAATTCGAACCATTGACCGTCAAATTTCAAATTGTATAAAATCGCTTAAAATGAGCTAGAAAATAATATTTGGACAGAAAAAATAAATCCTAAAGGGTTTTTTTAGATTTTTAAAGATGAATTACGTATGAAATCATAATGACGTCCATGAGTTAAATTTTTCATGTTTAATTTTTAAAGTTTTAAAACATCCGAGCACCTGAAAATTAATAAGCATAAACTTTAATAAAACATTTTGGATTTCATTGATTTTTATTTGACTAAGACCCTGTTTTGAAAGTCAAACTTGACGTCGTCCTAAAATTTTGTACCGTCTACGCCATTATTCTGGGCCGATTTTCATCAAAATTTAAATAAAAAAGTATTACATTCAGTAGGCATCCCAGGTCCTTTTTTTTTTAAAAATTTTCGAAAATGCAAATTTTTTTCAAATTTTCAAGATTCGAACCATTGACGCAAATTTCAAATGTTAAAAATCCAACATTAAAACTAAAAAGCTATATGGAAAGAATAAATCCCCGGGTTTTCTTTATTTTAAAAAGAAGAAAAACTGGGAATAAAATTATATGAGGGCATAGGTGAAATTTTTTAATTTCTAAATTTTACTGGTTAATTTTTTATATTTTAAAACTTTCCGGGAAGCACCTTGAAAATTTAATACATATGCTTCAAAAAAACTTTTTTGCTTTTTCAAAAAATTTTCTTTTAAACTATACGGTTTTTTAACGTCATAATTGACGTCTTCTAAAAAGTTTGTACGCGGTCCTACCCTTTTTTCGGGGCCGTTTTTTTCATAAAAAAAATTTCCAAGAATGTGTATGTTACACTCTATTGACCGTCAAATTTCAAAAATTATATAAACACTTCCAGAGGGTTTTGAAACTGTTTATTGGGACTTTTAAACTCCTATGGACCTACATTCCCTGAAGATGATTGCAATTTGACTTTTTGCCCAAAAATTTCATTTAATGCCCAAAAAGAATTTAATACTACCGTAATTTTTAGTAGTTGAAAAAGTTCCCAGGACCAGGGAAATTTTAAAGCATATACATCAAATAAATGTCCTTTTGAATGCAATAAAATTCATTTTCTTTTGGCGTCTTTAAAACCCAAAAGGGTTTGAACGTCAGAAAAAAAGGTTTTACACTCACACCAAAAAATTTTCGATGTTTTTCCCCAAAATTTTTCCCACAGAATTTAAAATGTTAAAAACCTATTTGGATCTGTTTTTTTTTTTTCCAATTTGAAAGGTAGGGTTCTTTTGCGAACCAAAAATTTTCAAAACCATTGCCCGCAATTTCAAATACTAAAAAATTTCCTCCAAGTGATTAAAAAAAGCTGATTTTGGGACTGAAAATTAGTCTTTTAAGACCATTTTCTATTTTGTGATTCCCAGCGTCTTTTTGACGTAAATATAAACCCCGGAAGGGTCAAAATAATTTTAAAAAAGTTGATAATTTGTCTTTTTTTTTAATACCTTTACGACTCAGGGTTTTTCCCAGTGGATGCTACACTGAAAATTAAGCTTTTCGGAAATTACACTATTTTCACTTTTACGTATTTTTTAACATTTTTTGAAAATGTATTGGCAAAGGCCCAAAACAATAAAAACAAAAATTTTCGAATGAATGATTTTCAATTCATAGAAACAATGAAAACTAGATTTGACGTCATTAAAACGTTCGTACACGCTCTGTAAAAATTTTTTTTTTTTAATCGTTTTCAGTACATTCCCCAAAGGGTTTTAAATAGGGTTTTCTTGGCATCCTTACTTTCCCCTTTCCCAAAAAAACCTCGAAATTTAAATTAGTATTCAGAACCCATTGAGGTAAAAAAAACTAAAACCACACATTTTGTAATTCCAAAAACGTTTTCTTTAGAATTCCATAGGCCAACGTTTTATACGTAATGGAAATTTTAATATTTTTCACTTTTTTTTTTCAAAATTCAATTATCCCATTGGGCCAAATTTAAAAAAAAAAAATAAAGGCATATGTTTTTAAAATTCCCGAATTTCATTTCCATAAAAAAAAATTATTCATATAAAATCCCAAAAAGAAATTCAAATCAAAAAATTTGTAACCTCTGCAGGGATTATGAAATGGTGAATTCCCTTTTTAAATTTTTTTAAAGAATGTATAGGGTTTCCTCTAGAAACCTAATTTTTTCTGGGATTCCCCTATCAATAATTTTCAGTTTTATTAGTTTTTAACTTTTGCAGAAATCCCATCTTTGCCGTCAAAAGAAATCTATTCTTATCCCTTTTTTCTTCCTCTTTTATTTTTTGTTAAATTCCGATGTGTTCCAATGGCCCAAACCCAAAGAAAAATTTTTTGCATAAAATTTCCATCCAAAGAGCGAAATGCAATAATTCATATACGTTATATAACGGGCAGATTTACTCAGATGAAAAATTGTGTGCAACTAAGTCCATTATTTCTGGACCGATTTCCTTTTAAAATTTCACAAAATGTGTATGTAAGGCTCTAGTTTGTGCATCACGGAGGCCATTTGTTTTCCAAATTCGAAAAGGCAAAGGTTTCTATGGCAAATCCAAGATTTCGAACCATTGCTCAAATTTCAAATGCATATATAATCGCTTCTACAGATAAGGTAGAAACTGATAATTTGAACAAATAATAACGTCTCTACCGTTCTCCCTTTTTATTATGAGAAGATGATCTTCCATGTGACGTCATATGACGTCATAAAGTGAAAAAGTAATTTCTTATTTTTACGAGTTAACTTCTATATGTTTTTCCAAAAAAATTTTAATAGCATATGCTTTACATACATACTTTTGCATTTCAATGTTTTCAATTGCTTATTAATTGTTTTGACGTCAAACCTTGACGTCTTAAAAAAAATTTTCTATTTTTACGGCGGTCTACAGCCATTATTTTCAAAGACCGATTTTTCAACAAAATTTTCACAGAATGTGTATGTTACCTCTAGTTGTGCAATCACGGGTGTCCTTTATCCAAAATTCCGAAAAGAATAGGTTTATGCGAATCCAAGAATTCGAACCAATGAAGTCCCAAATTTCAAAATAGGTATAAACCCTTCCAAATGGAGTAAGAAGGCAAGAAAATTTAAATAATTAAAATAAGTCTCCAAGTGTCCTTTTTTGTAATTTTTAAGAAGATGATTTCATTTGACGCCATATGACGTCATAAAGTTGAAAAAGAATTTCTGATATCCACCATTGAATTATATATGCTATAAAGTTCCAAGGATCATGGAAATTAAATTGGCCTATACATCATACAATGAGCTTTTGAATGCAATGAATTTTCAATATTCATGTGACGTCATATATATGTCAGATTTGACGTCTGGACAAAAAAGGTTTTACGAAAACGCGGTCTACAGCCATTTATTTTGGACCGTTTTTCCATCAAAATTTCACAGGATGTATATGTAACGATCTGCTGTGTATCCCGGTCCCTTTTTTTTCCAAATTCCGAAAAAAAAAGATTTCTATGGCGAAACCCAAGCTTCAACCATTATGTCTAAATTTTTATTAAATGCGCTTCCATTTGATATTTGGGATAATTAGTCTGGTAAGACTGTGAGGAAGAACGTCGTTTGACGTCATATAACGTCATGAGTTCTAAAAAGAATTTCTTATATCTCCTTCGTTAATTTCATATAAGTTGCAAAGGTCCCAGGGCATTAAAAAAATTAATTACCTAAATTTAAGAACTGAATATTTCATTTCATTGATTTTATTCTTATGCTTATGACGTCCATATCCATACAACAAACCTTGAACATTGACTACAAAAGTTTGTACGCGGACTACACAATTTATTTTACTAGACCGAATTTTCATAAAAAATTCACACGAATGTTACTCTTCTAGTTGGTGCCTACCGGGTCCGTCCTTTTCCAAATTCGAAAAGGCAAATTTCAGTTCAGATACTAAAAATCATTCCAGATAAGATAAAATTTATTATTTGGACAGAAATGTAAGTCTCCTAAACTTTTTTTTTTTTCATTCTGAAAGATGAACTCATAATTGACGGCATGTACCTCATAAGGCCAAAGTTTTTTTTTATTATTAATTTTGAAATTTAACGATTTTTTTAAAGCCTGGTAAAGCCTTATTTTTTGGTTTGATTATCGCATAAATTCTTACTGAAGGTATGGAACATGTCGCTTCCACTTCCGGAAAAATTTAAGTTCAAGGTCATCAATTGCTTAATATTTTGAAAATCTTATTAAGGCTAGACCGAATTATTGACAATCGAATGTAGACGACATTTTTCATAAATTTTGTTTAGGTTTAAAGATAATAAAAAAGTCAATAAATGGAAATATGATATAAAATGAATTGATTTTCGATTTACCTTTTTAGCATATTCTCCAGGGTTAAACCGCTTTAATGTTTTTCAAAGTTTATGGAAAGTTTATGGCCATACAAAAGCGAGTTTTATGCAGGGATTTGATATCCTTTTACTTTGTTTCGCTTTTTTAATGTTTCACAAATGTAGCAGAAAGTCCCTATCATTTCTATCAACAATCGAAATCTAGTTATTACATTATCCTACTTTTTTTCATTTTATTTTAGGTTAAATTAAAACAGGTTGCCCAAGAAGCCAGCAGCATGACATTTTAACAGTAACATCATGAAATTTTTGAACGCGTATTAACGTTACCTTTTTTTCCTTCATAATGAATGCACTTGACGTTCAAGGGGGGGCCCCCCCCAGTAAAACAGAACGTAAAAAGGCTGTTCGCGCTCTCACACAGTAATTTCTGGACCGATTTTATTATTATTTTTCACAATGTATTATTACGTTCTGTTTGGTGCAGCATTAATGATTTATTTTTGCAATATTCAGAAAAAGATAAATGATCTATTGCTGAACCAACTTTCGAACTTTTGGACCTGAATGTTATGTAAGCATTACGAATCCTTTACAGATACTCCAGTGAACTTGAAATTGACGTAATATGAACCGACATGAACGCGTTTCAGAAACTTTTAAATTCAAAATTTTACGTTTTCTGTAGCACTACAATTCCTTATATTTTTTTGTTTTGGGCGATATTTGCATAAAAATTTTCACTCAAGGTGCAACAGTGCATCTCATTGCCACAACTCACTTCCGTATTTTCCGGAAAATTGCCAAAAGACCAAGTCACATGGTCAATTTTATCGGTTTTTTCCTTCCACTATTAATTATCTCAGAAACGATAAAATATTCTATCGAAACTCTATGCGTATAAATTTGTAGTGCATTCGAAAACCTTTCCATGAGATATTTATTTTTGAAGATTCGGGGTTGAATCGATTGAGTAATTTTGTAAACCATTCATGCCCGGTCTTTTGGTGTTACATATTAAAGATTTGACTTTATAATTCATTAAGTTAAAGGAGCACCAAACGACATGAACAAATTTTCCCGATTTTTGTCGTTTCCAAGGTTTTAACAGCCCATATCTAAAAAAATTTAAAGATACAAAATTTAAAAGCGTGAGAATTTGGTGAATAAAATGAACTATTTAACGGTACCTAGCCTTTTGAAATTGGACTTCAAATAAAGGAAGTTACATGGGAAAAAAAATTATTTTAAAAACCGTTTCTTCATGCACTTCTGCATTTAGTCCCAATCACTTTTTTGATTGCTTTTTTTTCGAAGAAACATTTTTTTGAAAATACATACAGAAACAGTATTTTATCGAGATGCCAAATGCGGATCTAATGGGTGCAGATTTTAATGATCGAACCATTACATGTTAGTTCTCGAAGGGCTAATAAAATGGTCATGAACATCTTTTCCGGATTTCAATGGTTTTTGCAGTTTTCTTGAAAAATAACTTTCCCTATATCTCAAAAACCTAAGAGAAAAACTGATACATGATACACTTGAAATGATGGAATTTGAAAGACCTTTCTATTGTACATACTTTTTAAAATTGACATTATATAAGGAAGTTAACAATGAATATAAAACTATTTATACCGTTCTATCATGCACTTCTGCATTTAGTTTTTCTAAAGAAACATGTTTTTTTTAAATAAACACTGAAACAATATTTTTAGCAATGCAATGCGGTTCTAATGTATCAGATCTTAATGATCACCATATTTTATTAAGTTATTTGCGAAGGTATTAATTACCTGAACATCTTAATCGCCGATTTTAACTTATCCTTAACATATAGGTTTAAACATGAAGTAAGTGAATGTTTAGGGGAATTACAGAAACCCTTTTCTTAACGTACCTACTTTTTTTTTTTAATTGCCATCAAATAAGAAGTTACATGAAAATAAGAATTTCCAAAACCCGTTTTTTACTTAGTGCTTCTGCAGTTTGATCGCACATATCTTTCTAAATTTTTTTATTTTCTGTTACATAAAAAGAATAATTATACAAAAAATTATTTTAAATGCTCTGGGTCCCCCTTCAATTCAGCAAAGAATATTTCAATAAATTAAAAGAAAGAAATGTTTTGCCAAGAAAGGAATCTTTTATTACATTTTTTAGCATTAAAGAGTAAATAGTGAGCTTTATTCCCCTTGTAGAACACCAAGTATTTATTGAGGTATTATTGTAGTCAATTAAAGATGGTTCTCGAAAATGTTAATTTGAAAACAAAGCCACATATTCCCTTTTTTGAATACCTTAAATTTAAATTTTAAATTATGTCATAGGACGTCCACAGAGATTCTCTGCTATTCATATAATTTATACACTCTACAAGCTGTCAATTTCGGGACGATTTGATTTTCTTCAGTTATTTGAAGGTGGTGTATGGTCACAAAAAAGTAAATAACTATGAACAGTTTAGACAATTGTTTTTTGCAGTGCAGAATGCCCTTTCCTTTTGTACAAACAAAAGAAACTAAGGTCTTTCTTCTTAATAATCTTCCTCAATTGAGTTTCACATAAAAACAGTTTGCCAATAAACCAGCATCATGAAATTTTTAACAGTAATCAATGTACTTTTGCCCATTTTTAATGCAACAATTATTTCATCTTCATTGAGACGTCATTTGATTCAAAGTAATCTACCAAATTTAGGTTTGCCTATCAGTCGTCAAATATTGGTCCCCATCGACTGATAATTTAAACAGAAGGTGTAAAAGTTGGGAGTGTAGAATTTGCATACATTCTTGAATTTTTCTGAAAGTTTCTGAGATTTTATGTCAAAATTGAGATTTCGAACTTTGGGTCATAAAGATATAAATTTCGTGTAAAACAAAGGCTACTGGTGAGTAGACGCTGAAAATTGGATAGCATATGTCCTGAGTTTGTTCTTTGTATTTTTGACAACTGACCGTTTGTGTGACGGTCAGTTGACGTCACACTGTGATAAAAACTTAGCGTTTCGAAATTATAGGCTTTTATTTTAGGACCTGCAGGCTCGAATTTTTTGACGGAGTGGCATGTTACTTACAATTAATGATGCAACCCTTGTGTCCCACCGTGGTATAGTGACATCCGTTTCCCGGATAATCCAAAAGTCGAGGCAAATATCAGTTTATGTGTTTTTTTTTTATTCGGCACTACCTGTCCGCCATACTCTACCATTCAACCCCGAATGGTTGAGATAATGTCAAAAAAAAAAAAAACACGATAATTCGATAACCTTGGACATTTTGCAATTTTTTTCGGAAACGGAAAGTGACAATTGCTCCATAGATCTTATGCTGCACCTTCTGTTAAAATTTCATGCGAATCAAACAAAACATAAAGCTTTCTGGCCTTTAAACAGGAAGACATATTGACCTATGACGTCAAATAACGTTATATGACTTTCGAACTTCCAAAATTGTAAGAAGCGACTTGGAGACTTACATTCAGTTCCACGTATCACATTCTACAAATCATCTGGAAGCATGTTATGCGTATTTGAAATTTGACGCCCATGGTTTCGAATCTCGAATCGCCAAACACAATGGCCCTTTTCGATTGGGAAAAAAACAGACACAGATCAAATAATAAATAAATAATAATAATACTTATTTTTCTTTTGCACGCAAACGATAGGACTTTCCCTCACATGTTTACTTACAAGTTTGTAAGCAATACCACTTGCCGCGACGTCCACTAAAGGCATCAAAACCAAGACAAATCCAGTCAACATTATTAAAAGCTGTTTGAACTTCTGTCGTCATTATGACGTCAAAGGTACGTTCGACCTTTCACAGAATAAACAGAGGTCTTACGACTAATATCCCATATTATGTTCTAAATATCACCCCTGGAAGCGAATTAATACGTATATTGAAATTTGACGTCCAATGGTTCGAATCTTGGTTCGCCCAAAAAACCTTTAGTCCCCCCCCTTTTCGAATTTGGAACAACGGACACATGAATGCCACAAGAACTGGTAATAAATACATTCCTGTGAAATTTTTGATGAAAACCGGTCAAGTAATTGGCTGTAGACTGCGCCTGAAACATTTTTAAGAACGACGTCCAAGTTTTGTTCGTCAAAACACTTCAAATACCCAAATGAAAAATTTAAAGATATTTGAAATATAAGCCTGTAAGCATATGCCTTTTTTAAGTTTTCAAGGGGCTCGGAACTTTGAAGACATATAAAGGTTAGTTTAACAACGTTAAAATAAAAAAAATACCACCCTTCACCTCATGACGTCATATGAAACGACATGACAATTCTCAATATCAAAATGAAAAAAAAAAAAAAAAAAAAACGGACACCGGGATAACAAACTAGAGCGTTACATATACATGTTTAAATTTTGATGAAAATTTTGTTCAAAAAATAAAGGGGCTGAAGATCGTGCAAAACCTTATTTGCCGCTGAACGTCTAATCTGACAATATATACGTCCCTTGAATGCAGAAATACATTGCATTCCAAAGCTCATGCTTATATTATAAGCCAATGAATTATCCAAGGTCCGGGAACATATTAAATAAACGCATAATATCAGAAATTTTGACTTGATGTAACCGCCAAAGAAGTTTCATCTTCACAGATTGTAAGAAAACACTTGCAGACTTATAATTTTTATTAACTGTAGGCTTTCTAACTCAGATTCCCCCCCTGGAAGCGATTTTTTATAATGTTTTGAAATTTGAACGCCAATGGATCGAATCTGGATTCGGCCGAATTAAAACCTTTGCCTTTTCGAAATTTGGAAAAACGACACCGGGAAAGCATAACTAAAGCCCTACATACACATTCTGTGAAATTTTGAATGAAATATCAGACAGAAATAATGGCTGTAGACCCGCCAACAATCCTTTTTCAGCAGAACGTCCAACATCTGAACGTTTTTATTTATGGCGAATATAAATGAAAAATAATGAAATTCATTGCTTTGAAAGCTCAGTTTGAAAATATATGCAATAAAAGTATTCATTGTTTTTCTGAGCCATTTGGCAACACAAATCGAAATTACACAAATATAAGAGGAAGAAAGGAAGAAAAGAATAATAAAAAAAAAGACATACCCAATGTGACTTTAGGCATAAAGTCCTAACAAGATTTTTTCGTTTTTTTTTCCCGAACAAACGAATAGGGCTTTTCTGCTCTGCAACCAATTCAAACCTGATTGTTTTGGGATGAATTTCTTTATATGTCATGTTACTTTTCCCGCAGTTTACGTTTAATTGTGGTATGTTTAAGATATCAACATTATATCCGTACAATGTTTATTATACTTTAAGTTTGAGTTTGCACCTTTTTTTCAAACCACATTAAATTTTAGTTTGGTTTGACAATAGTGAAATTACAACATCTGTTCTTAATTTCTTTGATCCCTTAACACGATGCTGTTACCGCTGTTATGGCATTAACGAAGACTGTACCTACTTGAATCTTCTCATGAATCATTTTTGATTAACCGATCCTGTCTTCAATGATAGCGATGTCATGCATCAGAATCACGTAGGTACATTTAAAATCTATCAGTCTAAAAAATATGACTTCCTCGACCACCTTATAAAGGTTCGCCTTAACACGAGATGGTGGTAATTATTCACAATGGCCCATTAAAACTGGCAGTTGCTGTGGTGTTTCGCGATGTGGTATGGCATGCTGTTATAATCGATATCTACTAATATTTTTTTTTTTTATTGTACTCCTTTTATTGATACCCCATTCAGTCATCTTGGCCTCTTTGTCCCACTTAGCCTGACTTCGCAAATTTTGGTCGTGTCTTTTTTAGTTTAAGCGTCCCACCGACAATATTGGTGCCTCCCGTGGCCGAGAGGGTTAAGTTGCTGATTTAAACACACAACGAAGCCCCTCACCGCGTGGGTTCGAATCCTGCAGGGGTCATTCGTAGTTTTTATCATGTGAGGAAGCCTTTCCATCCCTGGTTTTGCGGTAGTCGGTGGTTTCTAACCAGGAATGCCTCCGTGCAACCGGGGTCCCTTACCTCCACCTGTCAAAGTTAGCTGGGACGTCCGCTGTATGATTGAAATACTG
>CM037777.1:14825511-14875511 GCA_021229015.1 Solen grandis | reverse complement strand
GAGTAGGCTCTCTGTGCTGGATCTATGATGATACAGATCAATTTGACATTAGGCAGTAAACCTTTCACCCGTGCAGGTACATAAACATTGTCAAAATAGGTGGCGCTTTTCTCAAACAGGTACTCTGCAGAGGCATTGGCTGGCCGTGGGAAGAAGTCCATATACCTGAACAGGAGGGATATATATGTACATATGATTTTTTATAGGGGTGAGTTCCATCATAGGTAAAGAAACTGGATTTCTATATAAAAGCAAAAATAAATGTTTGTTAACAGTGCTATCTTTACATAACAGTTCTTAGAAAACATCAACAAAATAAGTGTTCCTTGGAACACATGTGTCACCTGCTGAAAGAAGTCTACTGGAAAAAGTGAGACAGATAGACAACAGAGAAGTGATTCTTATGTGTCGCTTCTGCTTACGGCAGGTGGCAAAAAAGGCATTTTGTTACACAAGTAACAAGCGCTAAGTTGTCACCTGGGCAAAGTAGGCATTTTCCCTCACTCCCCTGTGGATTGGTTACTCCAGACATGAAAATCTCAATCTGAGATGTTTTGTAATATGTAGACTAGATCACTCACCAGTCAATGCCCTTGAGGTAGTTGTTGCCATTGAAGAACTGGACCTCCTCAAATGTGTCCTTGCTCATGTGATTGCTCTGGATCTTTGGGTGCATGGACAGGAATGTGTAGAGTGCTGATGTACCTGAAGACAAACAGATCAAAGTATAAGTATTTTGTTGTTTTATTATCTAAGTACCATGTGAACGTAACTATCACTTCCTTTCAATCTTTGTAAAATAAACTAGAATTATCACTAAAAAGGATTAATACCCCTGCATCACATATCATCTACATGCATTGTGACAATAGGACAGGATGGGACATGACCAGATGAGCGCAATTCCTAGATAGCCTCATTCCAGTGTAGCTGGCCTGGTCCCACATACAGAATTTATCATCTCAGAAAATAGTTCCAAGCTTAATAAAAAAGGACAGTGCAGCTCCATCATAGAATGACATGATATAATGACAATGAACAAACGAAAGTATTGTGGTTCGTGGTTGATCAGTGTTGTATTAAAGCAGCTCGTTCAAAGATATTCAGAGACAAAGAATTTGATATTCAACTGTCTGAGTGTATTACCTCTATCAATATCCATCTACAAATGCATCATCACCCAATGCAACATTCCAGATGGGTGGTTTCCTTCAGTAACTGAGTACTTAAAAAAATATAATTGAGTAGGCCTATTTATCATTTCTTACCCAAACATCTTGACCTTAGGTGACTTTTCAAGACGTTTTATTCTTTCATCTATTCAACTGAGTGCTCAACATAACCCAGATGCATGAAATACGATCAGTGTAAACTAAACTAAAATAAAATGTGCCCAGGATCCATAAATACAAGTGATATCATCTTAACCTTACACAATCATCTGAGAATCCCAGAACTTGTTTGATATGGGATGTATCTACAATGCAAATGACATGATACCAACTTGATCTATATAATAAACATAGCTTACAGAAACTGATACCAGGTCTATGTGGAACTCACCAGTTTTCTGAGGTCCAATGACCAAGAATTTTGGCAGTTTTTCACAAGTCTTATTAGCTGACCATATTTCCAGGTGTCTGTCGTAGTCACATGGGTTCTGTTGAATATAAATAAATAGTAGCATGAAAATACATTCATTGTGATCATGGACTGAAAAACATCTTGCATACTCATACTTCAATACCATCTTGTTATAAATACATGCAACATACACATTCTTATCCGTGTAAATGATAAAAGTAGCAGACTTATTTCCACCACAACTTTTTAGCACTAAGTAATACTTGAATGTCTTTAATAAAAGATTCAACAATTCCGTTTTTGTGGAATTTTCAAGTACATATCTAAGTTGAAATACATTATTACCTTAATATTTAACACCATTTACTAAGAGATGGGTAATTTTTTTACAGAAAGAAAAAAAAAGAAATTTGACCCTAAGTAAAATTTCTTCAAAAGAGTTACGGATGGGAGAGGTAGAGAGTTTGGAGAGTTTGAAATGCAACCATGTGAACATAACCCCAAATGAATACTAAACTCACTTTCCTTGTTCAAGCAGTTTCTGAAAATTAGATGATAAAATAGAAATAACTATTTGAGATAATAAGAAACAAGACTTAAGAAGCAAGGCTCCCATTGCCTCCCACCCCACTCACCCTCCATAGAGGGGTCTGCTCCTCTGGGTAGGAATCAAAGTACTGTATAGCCAGCTCCATAGGAGATTTCTGTTGTATCCGCAGGTTCGTCCAACACTGCAGGAACTTGAGGGCACTCTCAAATGTGTACAGAGCCAACCTGTCATTGCCATAGTTGGACAGATGAGTCATGAAGATACTAATCTGAAAATACAATTAAGCCCATATTGTATGTCAGAACTTATTACAACACAAAGTCAATATATATAGGGTCTGAACTGCTATTTCCAAGTTTATGAACTTGTTTAGTAAAATTTGATATGAACTGACAATTCATGTCAGATTCTTTTTATCATATGACCTAAATAGCGATTATAACAACAAACAATAAAAAAAAGATGAATGAACTGACTGTGAACAAATTACTATATGTAATCTAATACCAAGAAATAGTTTCAAATATAACTGAAAATTAATGATTTAACATGTGCATTTCTTATATGTGTGTATATTTTCAACATCATATGAATAATGCATCTTTTCAATCAAAGTTTGTTGCATCAAACACATTTAATCCAGCTGATCAAGTTAACACAATATGCATATATATAGAATACGCACACATGAGATGGAGTGATGTAATTAGGCCTAAAAGTTATATGTAACCTGTTAAATATAAGAAAAAAGTGATTGATTATATGATAAAAGACTATATTTCACCATGAGACCCAAAATCTTTATTCATGATTTATCTAAATGACTTGAGGTACATTATCTCATGAGTTGTAATGCAGTCCATTATGAGGCAGTATCTAGCCTTGGTCTCCAAATATAGCCACATAATGGAACTGCAATTAATTTCTTTCTTGTTTTATAATCAACTCTTTTTTTCTGGTGTCTTAATGTTTATATGAAATAATATAATCTCATCCTGTTTGATCATAAGACAAACAGACTTACTGGATTGAAGAGGAAGGTCCTGAAGAGCTCTCCCCCCTTTATGCTCCTTTCCAGTTTCTCTTTTCCACCAGGGTAGGACTCGAGATAGATTGTCTTTGTAAACAGACCACATGTCTGTCGAGGTAGGACCTGTAAACAACATTGTTTGGATGATATCTCATGCACAGTTATTGATTAAAAATGCAAACATTATTATCATTTTTATTATACCTAATTTCTATCATCATTTATCATTTGAAAATATTTCAATGCATTGAGAAAGAGTATGCAATAAAATGTACAGTGAAACCTCTCAGCTGAAAAATCTGCTCAGGAAATGTTGAGAGGGAAAGTATAACTTGACAAGTAACTGGCGTTGCATGCAACACATGAGTCACCTACCAGTCAGGTGCATAATTTTTCTGTTACCATAGCAACCAGAATTTTGGTCCGAGAAAAACAACAACAAAGTGACGTGCAGAATTTCCAGACTGCCATCTATTCATATACGAAGTTTCATAATATTATCTTAAATGGTTTTTAAGTTATTGCAGGATCCTGATTTACAGACATTCAGACATTCAGACAGATGGACGGATGGACAGACAGAGGGCAAACCTATAGTCAGTCCCCTCTGGGGTAAACACTGGTAGGGGAATAAAAATGAAAAGTAAAGTTGTAAGAACTTTTTTCCTAAATTGATGTATAATAGGTAAGTTAAATATTTTAATGATGAATATGGCCAGTACCATGACCTCCTTGTGTATGAAGCCCTTCCTGTTCCAGCTGGGATACAGCTTGGGATATTCCTCAGTGCTGGTTACCCGTATATCCCACACTGACTTCCAGGCACTGTACAAGGCATCATGCACGGGAAACACACCTGCGTGGTGAGGTGCCACTGCATACTGATGCTTAACGGGAATCTTGTGCTCCTGCAAATCATACAGGTCAGAGGTCATTTACACAGTAACATCACCCAGCAAAGATGAGACTCCCTTCATATAACAATAGCTAGATCATATTTTTATTTTTTTACAGCATCCATATTTTTTTTATCTACAAATAAAATACATTTACAAGACAATAGGATTATTAAACTCTACTTTTTTTCATTTCATAAAAACTCATTATAAATTATTTTCCTTGATCAAGTATCACTCAAATACTAGAGGAAAAAAAATGTATTTGTATCAAACAATGTATACATGTAAAACATGAATGTTTTGAAAAATAATGTGAAAAGTTTTTACATCATACTGGGCATTAGAAAACAATATGTGATGGGTATGAGTAACACAACTGTATGCATCTAAAGCTACAGACCTGTGCAAATTTGTAATTAAGTTTCATATTGTGCAACAATTCCTCCTCTGTGAACTTGTGGGCTTGTTCATGTCTCCACATGTGGGGGAACCAGTAGAACTTATCCCTGTAAGCTGGAAATAAACAATCATGGGATACAGTTGCAAGAGATGGGATACAGTTGCAAGAGATAACTGTCTTGCCAGAAAATCAACAAAAGCATTATCTGTAGATATGCCTTACTTGCCCTATTAAATCTATTTGATATGTCATCTGCATGACATAATTTAAATTCATTGCTTGTACCAGCAATATTCAAAAAACACTATGGTAATTTATGGTAATGAAGTCTTTTTAACATTATGAAATGAGTGAAGCAATACACAATGTATAAATTTACATGAATTTATGATCAACTCTGATCGTATAAGGTTTGTTCTGCCCCAAGACTTTTGTAAAATCATTTCACAACTTGCCTTGTGACCCTTAAATACTTCAATATCTGATAAATAAGGTGTAATAAAATGGCATAATAAAGACAAGCTCCAGTTTACAGTGTGTTTTAACTTTAGTTTTCTTCAGACAATTTAAAGTATCTGTTTACATTATTAAAAACAACATGATGTCATTTGGTGAACAGTAGTATACTGCTTATATGAACAGGGTTTTATCGGCCACAAGATCCTGCATCCTATATGCATAAAATGACTCACAGGACCCCTACAAAATGAAAGCCTGCGTCCATTGGGACGCACAGAAAAATGCTTTTAATTGTAAAAATAAATGATGAAATACTTGCAAACAGATGGAACATATCAAACCTTTGTGCCTATCAAAACAATTATAAGTATGAAAAGCATAATTTTAACTCTTAAAAATAAATGATACATAATGTAAACAGTCATGTACGTGTTTATTGTGGTACGCTCAATTAAAATTCAATAATTAATTCGGCGAAACATATTCCAAGTCATTTTAGGAAAAAAAAACAAGAGGGCCAAGATGGCCATGTCGCTCACCTGAGTAAGATTGCTGGGTTAGGCATGATGACAAAAAATGTGGCATCTAAATTGATTTTCTAACATTTGACTAAGTGACCTAGATTTTGATCCTACCTGACTTTGCACTCAACTGGGATTCATGAAGTCATCATTCTTATCAAGTATAATGAAGACTGGTACAAAAATGTAGGCCCCTAGAGCGTTCACAAGATTTTTCTAAAATTTGCCCTGGTGACCTACTTTTTGACCCCATGTGGCCCAGTTTTAAATTCATCCGAGATTTGATGTAAACAAACATTCTGACCAAGTTACATTAAGGTTGGTTAAAACTGTGGCCTCTAGAGTGTTCCGTTATGAAAATGGTTTGATGTTTTGTGATACATGTATGTCTGCTAAATCTACATTAGGTTTAAATAGTTAAGTAAAGTATTTCATTGCTAGACCCCTGTCTTGTTATATGGGACCCCCAACATTTAGAAATGGGAGTCCCTGGGACCCTCAAAATTTAAATTTGATGTAAAACCCTGTCTGGACTTAACTTCTTTGTTATTTCAAATTCATTAAAAATCTAAGTTATAGAAATATCAATTCTATAATTATCAAGACTTGACTGAAATAAAGCTTAATTTAGCCACTATTCAATTTAATTAATAAGTACATAAACATTATATGTACAAGAATGGGAAGCTAAAACAACTATTAACAATCTATGTTCGAATGAATGATATATCCCCAGAGGGGCCTTACTTAAACATTGGGGGTCAAGGTCATTTGAAGGTCAAGGTCACCTGATAAGTAGAGCTCATCAAGGTGCATGCACCTGTGAAGTTTGGAGGCTGTACATTGAAGGACTTATGTTATGGTCAAGGTTAAATTTTTGTGACAAACAGACAAACAAACAGACAAAAAAAATATGCCCCGATATATTGACCCCTGGGGGGCATAAAAAGAAAGAAATTAAAAACTAATTTGTTTAAAATTGTATTTATTACACCACACATTCCACAATAATTTTCTCCAATACTCTTATAGTTGGCTGAAACTCTTCATCAAACACGGGGATGAAGTAAGAAAATAAGGGATGAAATTCAAAGAGGAGAGGGTGGCATGTAGGAAGCATTAAGAATGGCTGGTTGGTAAGGGGACTTCTACCTGTAATCACTCAGATATACCATGAACATGTTTGACAAGGAAAGGATTAGCATGATCAGTCTGAGTAGAGTTTACGGTATTACTTTCTTCTCTTGAAGCCACTAACAAGTAGTGATTAGTATAAAGCCAGATCAGCCTGCCTATTACTGGGAAGTTGACCTGGTTTTATAGCAGTGACAAGTGTCATTTCCTTGAAAGCTGTCAAGTGCCAATGTTGTAAAGGGGTATAATCATGTATTAAACATGACAGCTGTGGTCAAGTGGAAATGTACACTACTGCGGATCATAAGACAGTGGGTTCAAACTCCGTTTGGGGCAAAGATTATTCATGACTTTTCCAGGTGTAAAGTACTGGTCCAACCAAAGAACAATTAAGAGGGATTAGCATAAGTTAAAAGAACTTAAAATATGTAAAATAAATTAGTTAAAATAACATGGCCTCACCTAGAAGGAGCCTGTCTCCCTCGTTCTCCTCCTCCGTCCCATGCTGGTAATACCAGCCAGAGAAGCCCAGCATGAAGTGGAACCCATCTATCATCTGCTGCAAGCGTTCCTGTGACTTCACAAGCGCCTGTAGACACACACCATACAACGTATCCTTACACATTAATGTCATTATCTTTGTAACATTGTCATTATCTCTGTATCATGCATTCTAGACTGCATTTAACAAAATATCTAAAGTTGAGATTTTACTAAATTCATATTTCTGAAGATCTATTCATTTAATAATCATTATCCATGAAAGTAAATTGTTTATATACAGTGAGTGTCCATACTGACATTTTCTTGAAGAGTATGTTCATATTGAAATGTTTATCATAATTTGTAGCAATATATTTTATAAAACTTGATACTTTCTAGCCAGATATTTTGTGAAAAACCACAGCTGTCTGCAAGACAGCATGCTTTACTATTCAAAATGCTTGTTGGTAAATCAAACGAAATCTGTTTCAAGTCTTGCCCTTCACATATTCTGTATATAATAATAGTCAAAAATAATATTCCTTGAAAGTCAGATACCCTTGAATATGTTTATTAAGTTTAAAGTCAATTCATTGCCTTGTTACTGAGACATAAAGAATAACACTGTGCATGCAAATCTTAAACCAAAATATCTAATATAAGAGGACAGCACGCTCGACTATTCAAAATGCTTGTTGGTAAATCAAATGAAATCTATTTCAATTCTTGCCCTTCACATACCTTGTACATAATAATAGTCAAAAATGATATACCTTGATAGTCTGATACCCCTTAATATTTTTATGAAGTTGCACTTTCTGAGATATAAGCTGGATAGTAGCTTAAATGCAAAACTTTAACCAAAATTCTAAGTTAAAAGGGGGCAATAATTTTTAATATATTCCATCAAAATTTATCTACCTTGATAGTATGATACCCCTAAATGTATTAAAGATGTTTCAAATCAATCCCATGCCTGGATACTGAGATATTAACATGAAAGTACCTTGCATGCAAAACTTTAACCAAAATTTCTAAGTTAAAAAGGGGCCATAATTTGTAACATATTCTATCAAGAGTTATCTACCATGAAAGTATGATACCACTAAACATATTAAAGATGTTTAAAATCAAGAGCATGCCTAGATACTGAGATATAAGCATGAGAGTATCTTGCATGCAAAACTTTAACCAAAATTTCTAAGTTAAAAAGGGGCCATAATTTGTAATATAATCCATCAAGAGTTATCTACCTTGGTTGTCTGATGCCCCATCATATATTCATTAACTTTCAAGTCAATACCATAAATGGTTATTGAGATATAAGGTTGACAGTAACTTGCATGCAAAACTTAAACCAAAAGCTGCAACGCCGACGCCAGGGCGACTACAATAGCTCTCATATTCTTCGAATAGTCAAGCTAAAAATTAGCAAAGAGTTATCCTCCTTGGTTTTCTGATGCACCTAAACACACTCATAAACTCTCATGATTTCTGAGATATAAGATGGATAGTAGCTTGCATGCATAACTTTAACAGTAACTGAAATTGTGGACTGAATCTACACTGTTTGCTCAAACAAAATATAGGCTCAGATTCCACACAGTCTGCATGGCATCAGAAAAATCCACTGTTCCAATTACAATTTATAGTTCAGTCAATTAATATTCATCAATTCTTTAATTTATACATGAGTATTCATGAGGTAAAGGCATATGCATATGTTCTTGTGGATTAAAACAACTTCATAGAATTTCCCTGTCTGAGAATAAATGACAATGGCAGTAGCAGAAGCCTTAAAATCAATAAAGCATACACTGTTCTTAACTCTAGAAGGCACAATGAGCAATTGTCTAGAATTCTGAATAATCTACAATAATCTATACTAAGAGAAATGTGTAGGGATAGAGAATTTACTTCATATAGGAATCTGTTATATATACAGATTCTAAACAGAAAGAGATGATACAAAATCCAAATTATTATTTTATGGGAACTACTGTAGCAGTGTCTCACATTACCATGTATCTACATCAATCTTCCATCATCAATTTTCATCAAATAAAACTGAAAATCATTTAAACTACAATAAGCATGCATGATGTTCAAACCCCTTTATTGAACCCACAGAGCTTGAGTAATGTTCCTAAAATACAGCACAGTGTCTATCACAGGAAGAATGATATACAGCTATGGAAAGATTGCTCTGGAAAGTCAGTTTTTTCTCTTCTTTATCTAGGGCCATTCATAAGTATCTTCCATTCAGAAAATTCCACCAAAAGTGCTAATTACCCTTGGGTTTTTCTTTCCCTAAACTCTACAAAGTTTTGTATGGATCAAGTTTGCGTAAGCAATTTTTGCGAAAGATTACTAAAGGATCATTCATGCCAAGTTTCAACAATTTCTACCCTGTGTTGTAAGAAAAGATGTTTTAAAGTTTTTAAGCAAATTGTTGTCAAACTGTCAATTTGTCAAATTTTTGACAATGTACACATGGTGGTCACAATTACTCACTTTAAGCACATTGTAAACTGGTAAGCTAAAAAGGACTTTAAAGTAATGATTTTACTAACAAAATGCCATATATACGGTCATGTCACTGAACTAACACAGTGCCAAAAAATATCAAAATACATCTGTTTACCTCTAATCCACAGCCTTTTAGCTCCCACAAAAATGTCATCAATATCAATCTGTATCAACTTGTCTAGGGACAGAACCAGCTTGCCATGGGAGAGGTAAGAAATACTGTCCATCAACATTGGGGCATGCAACCAGAATGAGAAGTCATTGCCGAAGAATATCCTTCTTATACCGTCCTTCAAACCACGGTCTAACATAGCCGGAATCACTGTGCCATTAGTAGGTGGTGCCGAGGGTTCGTAATCATCATAATATGGTTTATCATTTTTAGCAAATGCTAGGGCTTCATAGGTGGAATGATTACATACAAATACAGCCCAATTATCATCTGCCATGTTTGTAATTACCTCCCCTGGCCGTGTGATTCTCCACACGCTGGAGGCAGTGTTGAGTCTGTAATCTTTTAAAGCTACATTGTATTGCACTGTGAACAAAAAGTAGGGTATCTTTTCATAACTGATGTCATAATCATCCAATGGCTTCGTGAAGAAGATCATTCCCACATCAAACTCTTTACAATACTTGTCTATCAGCTGTCTGTTCCATTCATCCAGATCTAGATACAAATACACAGTCTCAAATATAATCACTCCAAACCGACCTCTATCCAAATGAGTCAATGTTGGAAGATTCTTCAAGTCAGACACCACTCTGACGGGAAATCTAGCTGCATCAATACTGCTCACAATACTTTTGGCATTTTTGTTAGACATGGATTCAACCACAACAAGCACTCTCCTTCCTATACGCTGACTTTTCTCTGAATAATGATCATTTGGAGCAGGTATTTTGGATGATTTATCTGTCAAACGATTACACGGAGGAATGGGGGTAGGAGGTGATGCTGTGGACTGCTCCCGACGGGGGGTTACTCTAGTCTTGGTATCATAATTAAGCCATATGAAGGAAAGGAAACTAATGAGAACCACAAGTACTAAAGCTCTTGTCAAAGTACAACGCCTCTGGCATAGAAGACGGTAGGACATCTTGATTATTAAGTCAAGACATCTCATAATGGAATTTTACCACTCTGCATAGTACGCTGAATTCCTTCACATGTAACACTGATGATCCCAAAGAAATCTGAAAGAAAAAAAAATCAGACCATTAATTATAATTTTGCTCTTACCGGTAATCTACTCTGCATGATTACTTCAAATCTCAGTCATATTCAGCTTAAACAATAATGAGAAACTGGGACTTTAAACCTGCTTGTTCTGAGATGATCAGTATAAATAATAAAAATGTTTTTTTTCTTCTCTCCCTGGTTAATACTGGTGAAATCTATGGTTCATGACAAATAAACTGGACAGTTGTAGGCCAAAACTCAAATTGCATGGGAAAATGTTATTTTCTGAAACCCCCATTTTAGGAAAATCAGTTTAATTTATAATACAGTATCTCTGAAGTAGGTGCTTGCTATACCATGTGACACATTCCACATTTGATCATCTTCACCAGTTCCAGGTTGTAAATTTGTAATTTCTGCCTATGAAGTGAGTGCATGCACTAAGAGTGATGACATACAAAAACCAGAAATTTCGAAGTTCTAAATATAGTTTAAATGTTGTTTGTAATACTTCTGTCTGCGAGAAACCACCCATTTTTTTTTTTATAATCACAGAATGTTGCATTGGGTGCCCATGCGTCTGTGGATGTATATTGATAAACATATGAAATATAAACAGTTAAAATCAAAATTCTTAGTCAATAACTATCTGAGAACAAACTGCTTTAAGTGAGACAATAACTAAATTGTTAAACTGATTATTTTCAATTGGGACAGGACACTAATAAAAAAGACACAGTATGAGGCTTTAAATTTGATCACCAGTGGAGGCTTGTCAGAAGGGCCGTATCAGAATACTGTCATCATAGCAACCAATGTCAGACCATTGAGTAAAATGACATCTAAAACAATTGAATTCTGCAAATAGCGATGATAAGGATTGATAACATAATGTATGATAGTACATATTCAAATATTTTTTAATGGTTTACTGTATGACACATCAATTTAATTTGTTTCAACAAATGAGTCGTGGCAATTTCATTTGTTCGAAACTGACGTTTAGAAAAAAAAAATACAGTTGATTGACCGGTTCCGGATCATGAGTAGTTCCGGATCAGTTATCAGTTCTAGTTATGTTTTCATATCTTTTCCGCGGATGTAACCATAACTCAATATGATATTTTCAAAAATCAATTCATTAACATGATTTCATCAAAATATGACAGTCGTATTCGTCGAAAACGTACCTCAAACGGTTGCTTACCGATTACCATAGTCAGTAAATCTCACGTTTAAACAGCGGCGCAAAGTACGAAGGTTGGAAATAACGGCGAACAACTGATGAACCTTTAGAGGTAAATTAAATATTTTGGTATGGATATTGCATTCATTATCCCAAGGAACTTGTGCAAAAATGCCGTCATCGAAATCAATCTAGTTTTAAGACTTATTTGTTTGTAAATCTGCCTATGTCACTGAGGCATTCCGGATCACTAACGCAAAACGAGGGTCGTTTCGAAAATTTTAATATCCGTTCATTGGATAGAATATTTTACATGTATTGTGTTGAATAATGAAAAGAAAAAGGTCATACATTATTATAAATCAGTAATAACATGCTCAAATATAATAAACTGATATGTTTAATTACAGAAAAGCTCTAGCATTCAACACTTAATGGTTCATTTGATATCCCAATATGAAATTACTGAGAAATACAGAAATTATAACAGAAAATCAATCACTACTGTTTTTGATTTATAATTGTATGTCCAAAAAAGCTTTGTTTCCATTTTAGGAAGTAATTAGGCTGAAGAAAACCACATTAGATCTCTGAAGTCCTGCACAGAAGACCGCCAGAATACTAGCTGTAGACCAAATATAAATGTTTGCCGTCTTGATAAATGGCTGCCTCATTATTCAGCATGTGACTCATCACTGCATGATAATTATGACCAGTCATGAAAAAAGACAGCTAAAGTTAACTGATATTGCCAGTTTGCCTATTGAACATATTTTGTGCAAAAAAAGGAGAGAAAAAAAAAAGATACCATCTATGATTGGTATAAAGAAAAGCTTAATTTTATAATGTCTAGCATGGAACATTTATTTATCAACAAATTTAATTGATGCTGAAAAAGATGGTTGGGCAATTGTTAAGTTTTCTTACTACATTTAAAACCAGGTCAAGAAATTATTTTTTTTATTTCAATTTCAGTCTCTTTTTTTATCATTTTTGCTATGCTTTTTATGTAAAATATCTTATTTTTATGGATTTATAAAAAATTTTGACAATTCATGCTTGATAATTGAAGAGTCCCTGATAATATATATTTATTTTAAGGTATGGGGGAATGCAACAACCTCCTCATACCACTAGATAAATAAAATTTAAGTATTATGTCTGTCAAATAAAAGAAATGTCCCATGAGAGTTTCCACATTGTTTTAGGTTGATAATGCAATCTGCCTGTGTAAATTAAACAAGACGCACAAACAGAGGTAAGTTTATCAAATTAGTTTCAGTCAGAAATGATCTTCAAGGATACAGTACACAAATAGTACTAATAATTACCCCTGAAGTACAAAAGATGTCATCTGCATCATGTGATTAAATTATATTAAGGTTATACACATACAAAATTCCAGTCACATATATTAAACAATTGGGATGTCGTATGATAACTGCATATCAATAAAAGATAATTTCTTTCTAAAATGCCATCTTATTTATTTATATACCCTATATTTGGAATTGAATCTAATATTGGACTGGTCTTCTTGAGTACAGGGTCTCCTTGGTTATTTTGACTTGTAATATGGTGTTAGTGCTACTTGATGAAGTGGTAGATGGTTTTGATAAGTTCCTCCGTTGGTGTCTCTTTAGATGGTGTCATTCTAGTTGGTCTGTTATTGATGGCATTCAACGCATATTCCACTGTGTTTATTTTTGTCCCATGTATTCTGTCAATAGCTAAAAATAAATTGCTCTTTTGGGTTGAGGCATTTGGGAATTGATACAAGATTTTCATAGTCAGACTGATACTGTTTTAAATGTTCTCTAAATTTATATTGATTATTTCTTTCATAATTGCTGAGCTGATGTGCTGCTTTTTTTTCACACTAAATGACTTCAGTTTTAACCGTTTAAGTAACTGTGTTATGGCATGTTAATATATACACACAGTGTCTTTATGATAGATCGTCTCAGTGCTTTAATCAGAAAAATGCACTGTTGACCGTGATGCAGTTATTTATGATTTTAATAATGTTACCAAAGGTATTTATCTTGAAATTTGTCTTTATTTTTCTTGCAACAATAAAATTGTTGAATGATATCGTATATTTGTTTTTCTTCTTACTTTTTAGACGCCCCCTAGTATTGTTTTAACGTATTGTCCAAAATGTAGCGAATGATCCGGAAATGCTCAAAGTGATCCGCAAATGCTCCAACTGATGCGTATACAAACACCGTCTACAATTCCCGATAAATAGAGATTTATCAACATTATTTTTAGATGAATATTTGCATTAGACAATAGTCTTCCAGAAAATACTGAGCATACACAAAATCTTTTAATATTTTTACGATAATCAGTGAGAATTTCGTTAGTGATCCGGAATCGGTCAATCAACTGTATATAAAAAAACCATATGGAGAATATTCAGTAAATTATAATTTACATCATACAGTTGGACACCAAATATTCACATCAAGTGACGAGATATTCAACAAAACTAACTTAAGCATTCATGTTACAATCTCCAACAGTAATCGAACGTCGACAATTAACGACGGCCAATTAACAAACGGCCATTACTAAACTGCAACAAATTTACTCCAAACATTCTTACAATGCATACAGACAGACTGTTGACTCTGATAGTTGCTTCAAGAAATTAGGTCAACGGAAAATATTTCGAAATACTTCCATGAAATAAATTTCAATACCATTCCAAATGAAGGGCAATGTTTTTTCTGTTTTATCAACTGCACCTTGGATAAACCTGTTGCAGCAACCGGTGCTGTATTAAATTTTAGAAACGCCGTAAAAATCAACATCGAATTTCATCACGCACACTGAACTTAAGGTTATTGCACTTGTTGGTGTTTGTTTTATATAATATTTCATGACTGTAACAGGTAAAATGCCTTCAATATCTATGATTTTTATTTTTTAACTAAGCAAACTCAATTCCTTACAAATCGTTGTTAATGTGGCTTTGAAAAATGACATCCATCAGTTTCAATGACAAAGACAAAAGTATATATATACAGGCAGGAGATAAATTACATCAGGATGTTACCATTATAAAATGTACATCTATATGGCACCTTTTCTCAGTCACGATTGATTATTATGCGATGAAATATGAATTATCATTAATTCATTGATATTATATAATGATACATAATATTAAACCACAAATAATCAGGGCCCCGTGGTCCAGTGGTAACGTATCCGATTATGGATCTGAAGGTTGTATGTTCGAACCTCGTTGGAGACAAGAATTATTCATGACCTTCCCAGGCGCAAAGTACTGGTCCAATCCAGGAACCGTCGAGAGGGATTATTATAAGTTTTAAGAACTTGTTTCCCAATTGACGTAAAATAAGTTTAAACTAAAAAATAGTCACTTTCATGAGCAAACAGTTTTGAGTTTCTTTCCCTGCTTGTATTCTATACGCTACGATACAAGTCCATTAATTTTACCCTGGTACCTGTCATACTATTACCCATGGGTACCCAGGTACCAGTGCAACTGTAGTTATTGCATAAAAGAAACAACTGATGGGTATTTACCACCTGGAATAACTAACCATTTTAGTTATTGATAGGGTTTAACAATACAGAAATGGCTAATATCGGGTAATGATTTTGTGCCTGGGCACCAGCAATATTCTATCCAACCCATGGGTACCCAGGTACTCATTTCAGCCCTATACAAGAAGGATGCAAACCATCATGTTAACAACAGTTGTTATGGTGAAAACTGAAGGCAGGGCTGTACATGTACTGCTCATACTCAGTGCTATGTATCACAGAAAAAAATCAACCATACTGGAACTCAGACCCAGGAATCTAAGTGTACTTTATGTGAACAGCTACAATACTGTACAGGACCACTGACTTGCATTCCCATTACTTGTGACTTAACATGACATGTATAACTGTACCCGTTTTAGCAGACAGATGCCAATGATGAGATGAAAGGCCTCACTCAATGGTAGGATACAACCCTGAGAGTGACCTGCAGCTGACCAAGAATGACTATGTCATAGCTGGGGCGGTCAGCAGTGCCATAGCTCGGGCAGTTGTCCAGCCACTTGATGTCCTCAAAATCAGATTCCAGGTACTATTTTCCAAATAAAACCTCAATTAGGTATAAATAGTTGATCACTAATGAATGTACCAATATACTAATTCTAAGAATTAGTGTGAAATTTACTCTAAACCAAAATAGCTGCCTTACCATATTGGGGAATTTTTTTTAGCTGTTTTATATTTCCAATGTTAGAGATTTATATTTTCTCCAATTTGAACCTTCAGAGGAAAATAATTGGTTTATTTGTAAAAACTTACTTTTCTCACACAGGCAGCTTATGAATAGCATAAATAAACTGATCAATATATCATCCAGTGCATTCCTAGTTTTGTTGTAATGTATGACTATTTTTTCCAATTCCTAATATTTGCATGAAAATTTAAAATATAAAGGGATAGTTATCATCCCAATCATGGACATTCTCTTCTGATCAAAATTACACCATTTTGGTCCAAAACTCTCCAGTATAACTTTCAAAATAATGCTTAATCCATGTTGAAATTATTAACCCCATGTAAGAATAAAAGATTCATAACATCACTTAAAGCAGCTTGTTCACAGGTGGCCATTGACTTAGAATTGATTGTTAACTATATGTGTGTATTACATATATCAATACCCACTGCAACCATCTGTGATTGTAAAAAAGATTTGTGGTTCTCCTATCACAGGCAGAGAGTTGGATATGTTTCCACTGCACCCCGTATATTATATATTTCATAATGGCATGATCTAACTCATATTTTTTTATGTCATGCCACCTGATGATACCAGTTTATGCTTGTACTGGCATGAATAAGGACAATTTTTAAGCAGGTAGTAATCCTCAGAAATTAAATAAAATGTTGAAAGGTATTTTTAATAGAAATATATGTGAAAATTAAACGAGGATTTAGATTAGCAAAATCTGTCTATTAGCAAACCCAGGAGATATTGATATTCCTGGAAGGAACTGTCAGACTTGGGTCTGTTCTGTTTGCCTTGGTGACAAAACATGTCTTTATTCATGAGTTAAATGTTTAATGCCAGTTTACCTCTAACATCATAGAAGCTATCAGAAAAAAAATGTCAGCTATCAAAATACAAATTAGCCTTCAAATAACTTTCGGGCTATTCAGGTTTAAAACTGTTAACTACTCATCTGTACCTTACAGTTTGATATGAGAAGGTAACTCTGTTCAGACTGAAAATGGATTTTAGGAAAATCTTGTTGTTCAGAGATATAACATGTTGTAAGAGGGTGAAGGGCTAGGAAATAATGTGAGGTGTAATCTCAGATGTTTGTGACTATTTTCAGCTGCAGTTTGAGCCTATATCCTCCCACAGTGCAGGGTCTAAGTATCATGGTAACCTTCAGGCACTGTCCCTTATATACAGGGAGGAGGGGATCAAGGCACTGTGGAAAGGCCATATTCCAGCTCAGATCCTCTCAGTTTGCTATGGAATGGTACAGGTTAGTCAAGTTTTCTCCTCCTCCAGCTGACTTTGACATCAGAGTTTCACAGTTGTGGGTCTGATCCTCAGCCGCAACATACCAAATTTGTGAAAAATGGTACTGGTATAGCTCTATTGCTTGGCCACACATCTATGACTTGATACTGCAGTGTGGCAACTGATATATGTCTTAAGTAGACATAAGTCTCTAAATGACTGAATCACTGTCAGTTTGACATAAAACCCAACAAACAAACATCAAAGTGTTTTGTCTTCTTGGGGATAAAGGAGGTTTATATGAATTTATAAACATATTTCATTTAACAGTACATTGATTGGAAATAAGATTTTACAACTTAACTACATGTAGTAACTCTTAATAGTTCCTGGGTTGGACTAATACTTTGCTTTTTTGAAGAAAAAATTGTCCTCAGCAGTGATCAAACTATCAGAAATGTAGCTAGGGAGTATGTCCACTATATAGAATGGAAAGTAGAATAAACTTCCTTGTGTACAAGCCAAATTCATAAAATCATCCAACTGCTATTTTGGATCACTGTGAGTCAGCTGGTTTTTCCAATACAACTCTACGTCGCAAGCAACGTCTTCGCTCGATTTACTGCTGTTAACTTTGTTACACCTTCCAAAATTGTTAGCAGATATAGGAAACAAACAATATAATCATGTGGTGAGTTCAAGAATATCAGTATATAAACAAAGGTCACACTTTGTAAAGCATCCCCATAATCTGTTGATATCTTAATGCAATCATTTATTAAATAACATACATATGATAATAAGTTCATTTACATTTGCATATTTCCAGATGGCAACATTTGAATACTTTACAAGATGTGTTGGTCAGTTGTTGCCAGAAAAGTATTCCCGTGAGTTGCGGCCCCTGACCCATGTGGTGTGCGGGGGGGCTGCAGCCAGTGTAGCAACTTTGACTGTACAACCGCTGGATGTTCTCAGGACGAGGTTTGTGGCCCAAGGGGAACCTAAAGTAAGTAGAAATAGCATGTGCATGAAAAGACCTTTGCGAACAGCATAAAACCAGATCAGCCTGCAAGTAACTTGCAGGCTGATCAGGTTTTATGCTGTTCGCTGCTCCTCAGTGGTCTTGAAATGAGGATTTTGTAATTAAATTTGGTAAGGTTTAACTGTGGTTTTCTGCAGATCAGGCTTTATGTGGTACCTATTGAGTGCATCAAAATTAGTCTATATGAGGGAAAGGGTTAATAATATAATTTTAAGAGTGATTTCCCATTTTTCAAAATTGCAAATAATCTATTTTTACTTTTTAAGCTTGTTTTTTCTAAGAAGAATAGTTTTAACAGTGATTTACCACTTGCTGTGCTCTTATTTAAATTATTTTGTATTATTTAGCCTTTGATATAAATTATAACCAAGATTATAAAGTTCTATCATTGTTCCGTAGTTTATTTCCCCAATCTTTGAGCATTTAGTGGTTATTTTGTCATACAGTTTTGTAGGCTATAAAAAAAGGAAATATTCCAGAATAGATGGTCATTTAAAACTTTGATGAGCAGCTAATAGTTTAAACCTGAATAGAGTGCAATTTACTCTAGGCCAACCAAAGTTTACATGGATACATGGGTTATTATAGTGATAAATGAAGTGAAGTGAAATTATATGTCACCAGTCATTTACATTATTCCACCAGGTGTACAGATCCCTTATACATGCAGGCAGCAGTATTATGCAGGCAGAAGGGGTGCGGGGGTTCTACAAGGGCCTGACCCCAGCCATAGTGGGTGTGGCCCCTAATATGGGACTACAGTTTGGTCTCTATGCAGCTTTTCAGACTATGTGGAGCAAAGTGTTTGATTTACCTGAAGGACATTATTCAGGTATGCTTGTTTGGGTTTTTAGGCAGCCACTTTTCTTCAATAAAATATTGTTATTTGCATAAAACTTCGAATTAGAATTTTCAGTACTCTAATTGTCATACTCACATGTATACATATTGAACTACCAGGTAATTTGAGTGATATTTTCTAAGCTTAGCAGAGCATGTAAAAATAGGGTCCATGGATGTCCATTGTTTGTCCTTTGTCCAATTTTGTGTGTTCTCTAATTTATTTATATTTAGAGCAATCATTATCAGATTTGATAACAATGGCCAAATCATCATAGCCATATTTTATTATGGCTGATGTCAAATCAATAAGTCAGGAATTATGAGCCCTGAATTATCAGAATGCCAGATTTTGATTTGTTTACACCCTAACATATTCATTCAGGGTTATTACGAAAATATGGAATTTGTCTCACTCTCTTCTTTAGATAATGTTCTTTTTTTCTTGCTATGCAAATTCCTATATATCTGGTTATATTTTTTATCCAGGAACAATGGAAAGTTTAGTGTGTGGGTCAGGTTCAGGCCTAGTGGCCAAGCTGATTGTTTACCCACTGGACATGGTGAAGAAGAGGCTTCAGATACAGGGGTTTGAGGAGGGGCGGAAATCATTTGGTGTAACCAGACAGTATTCAGGGTTCCTTAACTGTGTTGCCACTGCAATAAGGGAGGAGGGATACTTAGGACTATACAAGGGGCTGACACCTAGTTTACTAAAGGCGGCAATGGTCTCAGGGACTATTTTTTGTGTGTATGAAAGAGTGTGTTTTTTACTCTCCTTTCGCCATAGGTAGTGCCTACTCATTTTTTACTGACACATCTATATTAATACAAAGATTTGGTTGTGGTTTAGGTGTTGAAATAGGCCTTGTAAAAACTACTTATATCCTTTGTGCACCTTTGACTTAGTAAAATGGGTAAAGGAATTGTTGCCTCTGAAATGGGCCAGTCTTTACAGTGAATGTCTGTAACATATTTAAACAGGTACAATATTTCTCTCCTCAAAACCTGACCCCATTTTAGTGTAGGAAGCCTGAAAACAATTATTTAAAAAAAACCCAGCCAAATTGATGTATCTAATTTAAAAAGTTTTAATATAATGACTTAAATATAATTTTATATTTGGGTTATATAAGAATTTAAAGTTTCAATTTTCTGGAGATACAGGAAAATTAATATGTTCAGTGCTGAAAAAGAGCGACAAACAAACAAAAATTATTTGCGTTAATTTCATTGTTGTTTTTTACTAAAAATATGCCAAATCTCACATTCTGTTTTAAACCTGCAAAAAAGGCACCCGTCCCATAACCTTGCAGGGAATCGCTGTACAGATTGGCCTATTAATGAGGCAGTGATTTTTTGTACCCGTTTCAATACGCTACAGGCATTTGCTGTAAAGACTGGCCCGGCGCACAAAGGATATGCCAATATCTGGATAATACATGATTGTTGTGTCACCTGCTGTAAGCAGAGGTGACACATAGGGATCACTTTTCTGTCGTCTGTCTGTCCCTCTGTCCGTCACACTTTTTCCGTCACACTTCAGCAGGTGACACACATGTTCCAAAGATACTCTTGTTTTTATTATTATGAATATTTTACATGTATATGCATCTTAAACATTAATGTCTTTTTAGATTTTATTCAGACCCATTGTTTAATTATCCTAAATGTACCTAATGAAAAATATCATTTTCATGTAAATTTAAGTTTACACATTTTCTTAACATTGGAAATGTAGTTATTGCTTTATATCTCTATATATAACACTATGTAACAAAGAAAGCAAAATATAAGTTTGATGACATTTATTACTTGTCCTTGTCTTTTATTACTTGTGTCACTAGGATATTTCATGCACAGAAGCCTTCCACCTGGTTTGCAGTAGGTCAGTCGGTTCTGTCCAGGGGTGGTTGGTGGGGGATGTCTCTCTGCCCTTGGGGTTTTCCTCTACCTGTAGTTAGCTAGATATCAAATCATGACTGAAAACTGTTGTGATGATAGTCAACTAAAACATCCGAAACATTTATCACTCGCACAATTTTCATATTCTTCCTGGACAGAATGTAATTATGCTTTTTTGTATACCATATTTTTTTATGCCCCCCAAGATCTGAGGCTGGAGGGAATGTTGTTTTTACCATGTCTGTTTGTTGGTTTGTAAGTAACTTTAACATTGGCCATAACTTGAAATCTATTCAAGGTATAGACTTGAAACTTAATATATGAATAGCATGTGACTAGAAGTGCAGTAACCACATTTTGAATTATCTCCCTTCTTTCAATTTTTGTTGAGAGTGTAATTTTTATGTAAATACAAGGTAATAACTTGAAACTAACTATAAATAGAAGGCGAGATTTGGAAGTACAGTGACCATGAACCATTACTCTACCTAGACCAACTTTTGAATTATCTCCTATAATTTAATTTCATACGGAATTTCTGTCAAGAGCATACTGGACCCCATATCTTTATAGTGATACTTAATGAACATTAATGTGATATATAGAGGAAATTTGCTTGTTTAGGTGGATATGGAATACAAGTATATATCATCTAAAAGTGATACTATTTTTTATGCCCCCGCCATGAAATGGTGACGGGCATATAGTGTTACACCTGTCTGTGTGTGTGTGTGCAAGAATTCGTGGCCCAGCTGTAACTTTGTTATTTATAGTCATTTTTTAAAATAACTTGGCACAAATGATCCCAAGGACAAGACAATGTGTCACTAACAAATACCAGGTCGTTAGCTTGAAGGTCAAGGTCACAGCACTTGGTTGAACTTAAATCTTGTCCCAGCTGACTTTGTTAGGTATAGTCGTGTTTTGAAATAACTTGGCACAAAAGATGATGTACATGATGTAACGCTGGCTAACTTGAAAGTCAAGGTCACAGCAGTAAGTTTAGATAAGGTCACAGTCACTGCACTTGGTTGACCTTAAAATGGTGTCCTGGCTTTAATTTTGTTGTGAATAGTTGTGTTTTGAAATAACTTGGCACAAGTGATCCTTAAGACAAGACAATGTCGCTAACAAAAACCAGGTCTCTAGCTTAAATGTCAAGGTCACAGCACTCAGTTGACCTTAAAATCTTGTCCCAGCTCTAACTTTGTTGTGAATGGTGGTGTTTTGAAATAACCTTGAGGACAAGACAAACTGTGTTGCAAACAAGAACCAGGTTGCTAGCTTGAAAGTCAAGGTCACAGCACATGGTGGACCTTAAAATCATGTTCTGGCTGTTACTTTGTAGTGAATGGTTGTGTTTGGAAATAACTTGGCAGATAAGAAGTAACACTTGCTAGCTTCAAGGTCAGGGTCACAGCAGTAAGTTGGTCACAGCAGTAAGTTGAGTTTGAAATTTGTGTAAGCAGTCCTGTGTGGGCTGTATCTTTGTTGGGTATAGTCATGTTTTGAAATAACTTGGCATATGGGGTCCTTAGGACAAAACAATGTGTTGCAAAACTAGTACCAGGTTGCTAGCTTGAAGGTCAAGGTCACATCACTTGCTTTAGGGTCACAGCACTTTATGATCATCTTTTATATTTCCAGTTTTTCATCATAAAAATTTTCAATAACAAAAATATCATCTAATAAACAAAATGACAGGGGCATTCACGTCCTATGGGCACATTTATGATAATATTTCTACAAGCCCTATGCACTTTTGAAAATTGTATCACTTTGAGATGAGATATATTTTATATTTGGTAAAAACAAATTTTCTTGTCTTGCTTTATTATAACTAATGCTACTTACCCATCTACTTGTACTTACTAACAAGCCTTTTATCAGTAAAAAAGTAGTTCTGGCAGATCTGTATCACTCACATTGTGTGTGATAAGGATTTTATCTCACTGATAGAACACAATGTTTCATCAGTTAACATAAAATATAACTTGACTTTTAAATGTACTGAATCATAACAGCTGCACTGTATTCTAGGCCAAAAAAAATCATATTTTTCCAGTTGGCAAGCCAGTTTGTCACAAATGCATATTTATTTGCAGCTAGTTTTGTATGCTGACTTGAATTGTTTAGTTGTTGTTTTCTTTTTTTTACTGTCTTCTTATGAAAGCCTGTGAGAATTATATAAACTTAGGTTGAGGTCACTTCCAGATATTAGAGTATGTATGAACCAGGCCCGGATCCAGAATTTTTCAACTGGGGGTGGGGCTAAAGACATGATTGTGATGCACTGCTAGGGGGGTTCTGGCATGCTCCCCCAGAAAATTAAAAAATGATTCTTGGATGACAGAGATGCATTCTGAGGGGTATCTGGGGGAAATATGGTACTTTTTTATAGTTAATATGATTTATATACATGTATTGAAATCTAAGCCATGGGCTAAGTAGTTCTGTTGCTTGGGGTCGAAATTATTACATTAGCATATTTTTTTCCTTCATTGTTATGCCTTTTGTCCCTAAAATCAACTTAAATGCACTTTTTTTTGTCTGTTTTGACAAGATTCTTTACCCAGGTGGGTAGTTAACCTAACCATTGTTCTTTGGAAAGACCAGTGCTAGACTCACATCCTCTGTAAAGATTTCTTGCATAACATAGATGGTAGCCGGGGTCAAACTCACAACCTTTGAAACCAATATATCTATATACCAATATATAATATATCTAACCAAAATATTTTTCCTATATGATTTATATTGCCACTAATACGAATTTTATGGCACAAAAAATGCAAAGTTAGGTTGTAACTTCTATTACTTTTTGGCTATATTAAATCTCATTAAAAGTAAAGAATAAATTGAAAAAAGGTTTAAAAATGAAAGTGATTGAGAAGGTTATTATTTGCACAATACAGTATTACATTATATTTTTGGGCACTATTAAAAAAACATTAATTAACATTGACATGTCTGTTATTGTCCATTTTTAGCTTGACTATTCGAAGAATATGAGAGCTATTGTAGTCGCCCTTGCGTCTGCGTTGGCGTTGCACCTTTTGGTTAAAGTTTTGCGTGCAAGTTACTATCAACCTTATATCTCAATAACCGTTTATGGTATTGACTTAAAAGTTTATAAATATGTTCAGGGGCATCAGACAACCCAGTTAGATAACTCTTGCTGAATTTGATATGAATTATGGCCCCTTTTTAACTTAGAAAGAAATTTTGGTTAAAATTTTGCATGCAATAGAAAATTTGGTTAAAGTTTTGCGTGCAAGCTACTATCTAGTTTGTATCTCAATAACCATTCATGGTATTGACTTGAAAGTTTATGAAGATGTTAAGGGGCATCAGACAACCAAAGTAGATAACTCTTGATGGAATATATTACAAATAATGGCCCCTTTTTAACTTAGAAATTTTGGCTAAAGTTTTGCATGCAAGGTACTTTCATGCTAATATCTCAGTATCCAGGCATGGGATTGATTTGAAACATCTTTAATATTTTTAGGGGTATCATACTTTCATGGTAGATAACTCTTGATAGAGTATGTTACAAATTATGGCCCCTTTTTAACTTAAAAAATTTGGTTAAAGTTTTGCATGCAAGTTACTTTCATGCATATATCTCAGTATCCAGGCATGGGATTGATTTTAAACATCTTTAATATGTTTAGGGGTATTATACTTTAGGAGATAACCTTGATGGAATATTTAAAATTATGCCCCTTTTTAACTTAGAAATTTTGGTTAAAGTTTTGCATGCAAGGTACTTTCATGCTAATATCTTAGAGTCCAGGCATTGGATTGATTTAAAACATCTTAATATGTTTAGGGGTATCATACTATAAAGGAAGATAACACTTGATGGAATATATTAAAAATTATGACCCCCTTTTAACTTAGAATTTTGGTTAATTATTTGCATTCAAGCTACTATCCAGCTTATATCTCAGAAATTGCTTGTGGAATTGACTAGAAAGTTAAGGAGTGTCTTCAGGGGCATCAGAAAACTAAGGAGGATAACTTTTGGAATGAATTTTGTACAGAATGTGAAGGGCCAAGAATTGAATTAGATTTCATTTGATTTACCATCACATTTGATATCGAGCGTGCTGTCCTCGACAGCATCTGTTTTGTTTTAAGATGATTCCTGCCTATTGAATAAATATTTAGTTCAACATCAACATAATCTGTATATAGAGATAAGAGAATGGAAGGGGCAAGAAGAGGCATAATCGATAAAAAAATGTTCGAGGTTTTTTTCTTTGGTTGCAGTTCAAAAGTGTATATAACATTGAGTTTTATTTGATCCTTGGTTTTAATTAAGTTTCCCAAACGAATTTTGGAGACTTATTGTTGTTTTTTTTAACTAAAATATGCACCATAAATACCACTTAAATTAATACTAACGCTATGACATGCACTTATTCAGATTAGAACAGACACAATGGCGTTGCCAAGGTGACATCCGAGATAAGTGTGACAGCAGATGCTCCCACAGCAGGGGTCAGCCTGGGTGACTTGTCATTTAGCTAACTTTTATTTCAGTAAGGGGCTAACAATGGGGATTTCCATTACTTACAACAAGCATTTAACCAATCAAGGCAGTTTCAGTCACCTAGAAAATTGTATGATCAGGCCAGCTGCGGGATGGGTTGGGGCTTGAGCCCCCTTGGTAAAGTATGATGTTGTGTATCATTATAGAGGCAGTGCTCACTCTTGAAACAGTAAAATAAAATTGAAGAATCTACCATAACTTGAAATACAGGTAAAGATATGTTTGCACTCACTGCATCAATGTCTTTTGATGGAAAGTTTTATTATAACACATAATACTAGGATAAATCATTTAGCAATTAAAATTGTTACAGAGTTAAAGCAATATTACTGGTAGTACACATTTTTGTGTCACCTGCTGAAAACAGAGGTGACACATAAGGATCACTTTTCCATTGTCTGTCCGTCCATCTCACTTTTTCTGTCCCGCTTGTCCGTCACACATTTTGTGTCATGCTTCAGCAGGTGACACATGTGTTCCAAAGAACACTCTTATACCCTATACCTAGCAAAACATCTCTCTAAACATGGCACATAGCAAAGGCACATACAAGACAATTTTTTTACTCTTCTAACTCTCTTATTTCCAGTAAGAATATCATCAAAATTGATTTTTGAATGAATACACTACACCAAACTGTTCTTGGGGCACTGCAACATTTTGTTGTGAACAAACAAAAGGAGTAAAATATTGAGCTTTGACTCTGTTCTATTTTGATCCTAGAATTAGTGAAGTATAATGGCTTAGATGACTTAAATATAATCAGCTCATTTATATCCCTTTATTATACTCCTGCATCATTTAAGTGGGGGGGGGGTTTAATCAGTACCCAATCATGTTCTGCCCCATCCTGCTAAGTCCCCCATTTAGCTTACACATGTAGTAAATGCTAATTGTACTCCAAGTCATGGTGTTAGGAATGATAGCTTGGGGTTGTGTTTTGATTGTTCTGGTGAAGGTCACTGTTACTAGAAATAGAAACCTGAAAATTGTTAGCCATTTTGGAGTTTATTCTGTGAACTGAGACAAAGTTGTTTTGTAGGGATATTAAGTAATCCATCATTAATCCTCTATCTCATGAATATTCATGTACAAATCTATGACTTTTAATTGACTGAACTTAAAATGAAATAAGAAACAATGATTTTTTCCTAACCATGCAAAATTAAATCTGAGCTACAAGACTGTTAAAGCAAACAGAGGAAACCCTTATTAGACCTTATCTACCGGTAGGTCAGCTCTGTTTGTCAAAATTAGTCTATATGAAGTAAATGGTATAATTATGATCATGATCCATCAAATGATGATGGGAATTTTATAGTAAATGCAAGCCTATATAGACTTTGAGCAATTCAGTCCATGTCAATGGAATGAAGTAAAAAAATTAAGAATTTAAGGACCATGATTATAATTTAATGATGGATTACATTAATCACTTCCTTGGAAGTGAAACTCTGACACACATGCACATCTGAGCACAACATGCTCATGGTGAGCTACAAGGATAGCCCTGTGCCTGATGTCCATGTGTGTGCTTCCATCGTCAACAAACTTCTTTAAACCATATCTCCTCCTAAATCACTGATTGGATTTTTACCAAACTTCACAGGATTGATCCATATGGTTCTTGGTCACTGCACTTCTCTTTTTTTTTCATCAATGTCTATTTTAAGTTTCATGACAATACCTAGGGTAATTTTCTAATAATGTTGCAGACAAATATTCATTATAAAGTCAAGGAAAGGGAGATAAATATGGGGCCAGATAGAGTAATGATTCTTGGTCACTCAATTCTCCTATAACATAATTATAATAAAAATTAATTTTTAATGCAAAAAAAAAAAGAGAAATAATTGAAAAATAGAACCAGGTAGAGTTACTGGTCTTGGTCACTGCACTTCACCATCTATGTATATTAAAAGTTTAAAGTCAGTAGCCGGTATAGTTTTGGAGTTATGCTCTGGACAAAAATTCATTATAAGATAAAGAGAGATCATTTAAAAAAAAATGGGAAAAGGTAAACTTCTGGTTCTTGGTCACTGCACCTCTTATTGACCTCTATCCATATGAATATTTTCAAATACATATCAGATGTCCTAAGAAAGTTATGATCCAGGTAAGAAATTGTTTATGCTGACGTATGGCTGACGGCAATAGTTCTATGATTCTATGAATTGTCAAACTAAAAATGCAAACTTTGAAAATCTTCTTTTTCAAAACTGCAGGGTCTAGAGCTTTGATATTGGTATGAAGTATGGTCTAGTGAACCTCTAAGTTTTTCAGATCATGGCCCTTAGGTCAAAACTGGCCCCATCCCCAGGGCTCACCTGATTTTACATATACTTGTAAAGGAAAAAACCTTAAAAGAACTTGTCATGAACCATTAGGCTTTGAGTTAAGATGTTTAGATGGATCAAAACTGGTCCTGCTCCAGGGGTCGCTAAGTCTTGATTTAAACTTACATAGGGCTATGATCTTCAAAATTTGACATGTAGTTTTTGTGTGGAATTTAGATGATCTTGCTGTACTTCTGCATTATTATGTATTCAGTACAACTATGTTATTAATAAGCAATGAAGGCAACATTTTTCAGATGAGCAATTTCAGGGCCATCTTGGCCCTCTTGTTTTCTTATTAGCTCACCCTGATCACCCTGCATCTAGCGTTTGTCGTTGTGTGTCTTGTCGTGCGTCATCCGTCACCAACAATTTGCTTTAAACGACATCTCCTCTGAAATTGCTGGACAGAATTTGATTAAACTTAACAGGGATGATCCTTGGGTGAACCTTCACAAAAGTTGCTAAAATAAACTTGATCCATGTAGAACTCTGGTTGCCATGGCAACAGAAAGAAAAAAATGAAAATTTAAAAATTATCTCATTCAAAACTACTGGCCAGATTTCAAAATGTTTTAGTACAGATGTTCCTTGGATAACCCTTTACTCAGGTGAGCAGTCCAGGGCCTCTATGGTCCTTTTTCTAATAACATTTAGTCTTGTATCTCAGATTACCACATAAAACACCTGCTGCATGCTGGTGTGTCATGTAAATTAAGTATTGATCATGATATACAGGCACATACGTAATACTGCTGATGTCAAGATATAATTAACAACGATAAAGTGAAAGAAGAAGTTTATGCATTTTGTATATACACTGTTGTACATTTCTGATCACAGGTAGTATGAAATAGGTTTTACACCCTACCCAAAGAAAACTTTTCAGGAAATGTATATACCATATAGCGGGTTATTTCTGCGGGTAATTTATTTCTGCTTTTCTGCAGGTGAACACAAATCTGTAGAAATAAAATCTGTGGAAATTAACTAACAGTAGAAAAATATTCACAGGATAAAACTCTTAAGATCCCTTTAGATCATTAGATACTGATCTATGAAATATGCTGTGAAAGTATTTCTATTATCAACAAGAGTATGTTATGGCTAGCAACTCTATCTGTCCCCATAGTTAACAACCAGTCAATGTAGTATTCACTAAATTGTTGAATGGTTTGTAATTACAGGGAATGATTGAAAAGAGCACAGAGTAAAAATATGACATTTTGACATTTCATTGTAATCTTCCCTTATCAATGGCACACAACATGTCACCTTCCAGGTTCACCTGGGAACGGGGATTTTCTCCACCTCGGGGTCTTAATTACATGTCAAACAATGCAAAACTGTGCATATTTTCAAACATATACCATTCCTTTGCTCTCCGAATGAATTGCCCATGAAATTTATTTACAGTTGAAGAATTTAGTTTAAAATTTGCATTTGAAAATCTATAAATATAAAATTAAAAAGTCAAGTAATGGATAAACTTATGTCTATTATTAACTTATGCCAAAGCAAATTAAATTGCGTACGGTTTAGTTGAAGGTAGAGTAGGTGAGATGTAATATATAGAGTGATTTTCATTAGGTGTAATTCTGATAATTAGATATTTCAATATGTTTGCTTTAAATAGCAAGGTCAGCAAGCACAGAAATAAATTCTTCCTGGGTCAGAAAAATAACCTGTAGAAAAATCCCATTTCTATGGCAAAAATGCAGAATATTACACCTGCAGAAATATCTTGCTGTACGGTATATGTATGCAACATCAGTGTTATTGGTGAACCTTTACCTCATGAATATTCATGTACAAACATGATTTGATGAATATAAATTTGCAGGCCTTTAAAAGGTATATGAAATGAAGGATTTTTCATGCTGTGCGGCCTGAGTATAAATATATTTATATGTTTAGAGACATATGATTTTTTTATGTGCCAAGCCTCTGTGGTGTACATTGGCTATTTGATGATCATGTGTAATACATGGGTAGTTATAAGTAATGTACAGTAAAACCTGTATCAACGGTAACCTCTGATTAAAAGTCACCTGACAACAATTGTCACAGCTGAACCCGCCCAACATTTTTATTCTAAAATTTAACTGTGAGCAACGGGCACCTGCTTACAGCAGTCAACTGTTGGTAGAATGATGTCCCAGATGTGATATTTTCCCATGAACAGCTGTCTCTGGGCAACCCTGAACGCTTTGTGGTCTTGTGTCAGTGTCACCTGCTTCCTGAAAACATCCCAGATACAAGACATCCAGGTGACACCTACTTACTCAGGGGGTGGGAATGGGGTAATGATCTCGGTGGTCAGATCTTATTGATCAATCTTCCTAGTTGCTTAGTAACTTCGATATATCTTGGTCTTGGGACTTGTGTAAAACAGCTTATTGACTCTCAAAGCAGCCGAAATCAAAAATGGACAGGTGGCCTGTTTGATTAGCTGTTGTTTTAACACCTATTACGATGGTGTTAATTACCCCTTGTCTTTGTTATCAATAGATGAACATTCATTTTTTTTAATCAACACAGAAAAAATAAATCGAGCATACTAGTTCTAATAAACTCCTAAAATAATCCAATGTTAAGATTGGATTTTTTAAATCTGAAAATGTGAACAAAGGTCACTTTTCTAATATCCCCTGCCTGACCTTTGTTCACAGGTTTGACTTTATATATGTGTAGAGGTTGAATGTATACATAAAATTAACAAAGTATTCTCAAAGATACATCAAATTTCTATATTCTATTATCTGTAGATGAGATTTGTCTGTGATAAATATTTCTGCTACCTTTGGTCGGATTTTGATTAATTTTTAAAAGACTGCTAAGTATCAAGTCTAGTTGCACATTTTGGTGGCACATCATGATTGGGTTTAATTTTAATTGAGTGATGGCCCTTTGTTATTTTAAATTTTCTTAGCCTAGTTGTGCGTATCATTGGCATGTTTTGATCAGCTTAATTTTAAATGAGTTATGGCCCTTTGTTATATTTCTATTGTCCGCAATATTACTAGCTATCTTTTGACAGATTTTGATTTCAACTTCACAGCATTAATAAGTACGAAACCTAGTTGCACATATTATTGGCATGTACCAGTAATGAATGGCAAAAAATATTTTAAATGAGTTATGGCTCTTTATTGTATTTCTTAACTATATTTTGTCCACAATATTACTCATCTACCTTTAGCCAGATTTTGATTTAACTTCACAGTAGGTCTTGATCAGCTGAATTTTATAAAAGTTATTGCCCCTTTTTAGCTCACCTGAGCATAGCTCAGGGTGAGCTTTTGGGATACTTGATTGTCCGTCGTCCGTCGTCCGTCAACAATTTGATGTTTACACACTAGAGGCCACAATTTTGATCCAATCTTCCTCAAACTTGGTCAGAATGTTTGTTTTGTGATATCTTGACCCTTTCGAAAATGGGTCAGGTGGATCAAAAAGTAGGTCAGTAGGTCAAATCTTAGAAAAATCTTGTCATCCGTCAACAATTTTGATGTTTACACACTAGAGGCCACAATTTTGATCCAATCTTCCTCAAACTTGGTCAGAATGTTTGTTTTGATGATATCTTGAACCCTTTCGAAAATGGGTCAGGTCGGATCAAAAAGTAGGTCAGTAGGTCAAATCTTAGAAAAATCTTGTTTACACACTAGAGGCCACAATTTTGATCCAATCTTCCTCAAACTTGGTCAGAATGTTTGTCTTGATGATATCTTGAACCCTTTCGAAAATGGGTCAGGTTGGATCAAAAAGTAGGTCAGTAGGTCAAATCTTAGAAAAATCTTGTTTACACACTAGAGGCACAATTTTGATCCAATCTTCCTCAAACTTGGTCAGAATGTTTGTCTTGATGATATCTTGAACCCAATCTTCCTCAAACTTGGTCAGAATGTTTGTCTTGATGATATCTTGAACCCTTTCGAAAATGGGTCAGGTTGGATCAAAAAGTAGGTCAGTAGGTCAAATCTTAGAAAAATCTTGTTTACACACTAGAGGCCACAATTTTGATCCAATATTCCTCAAACTTGGTCAGAATGTTTGTCTTGATGATATCTTGAACCCTTTCGAAAATGGGTCAGGTTGGATAAAAAAGTAGGTCAGTAGGTCAAATCTTAGAAAAATCTTGTTTACACACTAGAGGCCACAATTTTGATCCAATCTTCCTCAAACTTGGTCAGAATGTTTGTCTTGATGATATCTTGAACCCTTTCGAAAATGGGTCAGGTTGTATCAAAAAGTAGGTCTGTAGGTCAAATCTTAGAAAAATCTTGTTTACACACTAGAGGCTACAATTTTAATCCAATCTTCCTCAAACTTGGTCAGAATGTTTGTCTTGATGATATCTTGAACCCTTTCGAAAATGGGCAGGGCCGGACCGAAAAGTAGGTCAATAGGTCAAATCTTAGAAAAATCTTGTTTACACACTAAAGGCCACAGTTTTGATGCAATCTTCCTCAAACTTGGTCAGATTGTTTGTCATGATGATATCTCGAACCAGTTTGAAAATGGGTGGGGCTGGATAGAAATGTAGGTGTTGTTTATACTCTGAGGGCAACATTTTTGGTCCAATCATCCTCAAACTTTGGCAGAATGTTTGTCATGATGATATCTTTTGTGGATGGGGTCAGAAAATTCCTGAACATTGTTTCACCTCATCATCTTAATTCTAAAGCAATCTGTTTTGTACAGGCAATGAATGATACTTTTCTCAGGTGAGCGATCTAGGGCCATCTTGGCCCTCTTGTTTATATTTATTGAATATATTTTGTCCATGCTATATCTTGGCTACAATTGGTCTGATTTTGATCTAACTTTCCAGGATTAATAAGTACTCTTACCAAGTCTTGATGCATATATATACTGTTGGCACATCATGACTAACTCGATTTTATGTGAGTTATGGCCCTTTGTTATATCACTTGAAGATATTTTGCACACACTATTTCTCAGCAACCATTGGTCAGATGTTCAACACAATTGTAAATACCAAACCTGCCTTTCATAGGCTTGTCCTGCTTGCTTCAGGTTTGAGTTATGCCCCCTTGTCATAAATCTTGATTATATTTCATCTGCTCTATTTCGCAGCTACTTTTTGTCAAATTTAGATATAACTTCAGACTTTTGTATAAGTTCCTACACTAGCTGCACATATTTTTGACATGTCATGATCAGCTTAATTTTAGTGGTATCTGGGGGTATTCATTATCTTCAGTGATAGTTCTTATTGATCTTATACTTCAGTTTGGTATCCAGGGCCATTAAACAAACCAGTTAGGTAGCTCTTGACCAAATTCAATGCAAATTTCTGTTGACCATACTGCATGCAACATACTGTCATGCTTAGAGCTCAACGATCTGATGGGATTGACCTGAAATTTCATAAAGATGTTCAGGGGCATTAACCCTTCAAATTAGATAACTCATGACTGTATTTTATTGTAAATTTTAGCCCCTTTTGAACTTTTTTTTTTAAAGTTTTACATGCAGCTTAATTTGGTTGACTGATAAGAGGTGGTGTAGTCAAGCATGCAGTCTTAAGGACAAATCTTGTTTGTTTTTTTAAATGATAAATTCTAGAAATAAGTATGTACTATCTAATTGTTCCGTTTTCATTCCAAAATCATTTCAAATACTATGTACTCAGTGCAGTACAGATTCATTGCATCACGCACCATTATAATATGGATGTCGGTATGATATGGTTCTAGATCTTTTCAATGTTAGGACAATATCTAGGTCAAGGCCCTAATGTATTCATCTGTCTCTTGAGTCCATATTCCAAGAGGAAAAGTTCAAATTGAAATTCAGCTATAACTCCAGGTCAATGGATGATTGCATCTGCCCTGAAGTCTTTTTACGCATTTGAAGGACCATGATTATAATTTAACAGTGGATGGATTACCTAAAGCATGTCTATAAATGAAGAAAAACAACAACAATATATCTGATATTAATTCAAACCATTTAATGTTTGATGTTCATCACAGGGCAAGTTATACTGAGATACATTTTATGTTCCCACAAAATTAAAACCAAGACATATTCATTTATTACTATTACATTTTGAAATTATCATATCACAAAATCATCACAAAACTTATTATTATATATTCTCTCTTGAATATATATGACTTCATTCCCTAGCTATTGTAATTATAAAAAACCAAGACATGTATACATCAATATACTGTATTCTAAATTATTTTGATCTGCTTATTTTAAGCTGATGGCTTAATCTGATGTCTAATGGGAAAGACAAAGCCATACAATCAGTTTCCAACAATCTAAATATATATAGTTTAACAGGTCAATCAATTCAAACAAAAGGGGCCAAGATGGCCCTGAAGTTGCTCACCTGAGAAACACTGCTTTCATTACCTGTACTGCTTAAGAAACGAATATGACATTTTGTGTGAAATGGCAAATCTGTGTTGTTTTCTATCTCTAATGGTCCAATATCAATCCAATAATCAATTTCCATGAGATATTGATGCCATTATCATTGTGTATTAGTGAAATGACCACTGCCTAATAATTGCAGATGCTAGATTGTAAACAAAGTAAAAGTCTGACATTTTTTTTAAATTCAAGGGCAAGGATTCTTAATGAACTGGCTGATAACAGCCATAATCATACTGAGAGATTTTGGCGATAAACACTGTCATGAATACACTACACCAAACTGTTCTTGGGAAACTGCAACATTTTGTTGTGAATAAACAAAAGGAGTAAAATATTGAGGTTTGACTCTGTTCTGTTTTGATCCTAGAATTAGTGAAGTATAATGGCTTAGATGACTTAAATATTATCAGCTCATTTATATCCCTTTATTATACTCCTGCATCATTTAAGTGGGGGGGGGGGGGGGTTAATCAGTACTCAATCATGTTCTGCCCCATCCTGCTAAGTCCCCCATTTAGCTTACACATGTAGTAAATGCTAATTGTACTCCAAGTCATGGTGTTAGGAATGATAGCTTGGGGTTGTGTTTTGGTTGTTCTGGTGAAGGTCACTGTTACTAGAAATAGAAACCTGAAAATTGTTAGCCATTTTGGAGTTTATTCTGTGAACTGAGACAAAGTTGTTTTGCAGGGATATTAAGTAATCCATCATTAGTCCTCTATCTCATGAATATTCATGTACAAATCTATGACTTGATGAATATTAATTGACTGAACTTAAAATGAAATAGGAAACGATTTTTTCTTAACCATGCAAAATTAAATCTGAGCTACAAGACTGTTAAAGCAAACAGAGGAAACCCTTATTAGACCTTATCTACAGGTAGGTCTGCTCTGTTTGTAAAAATTAGTCTATATGAAGTAAATGGTATAATTATGATCATGATCCATCAAGTGATGGTGGGAATTTTATAGTAAATGCAAGCCTATATAGACTTTGAGCAATTCAGTCCATGTCAATGGAATGAAGTAAAAAAATTAAGCATTTTAAGGACCATGATTATAATTTAATGATGGATTACATTAATCACTTCCTTGGAAGTGAAACTCTGACACACATGCACATCTGAGCACAACATGCTCATGGTGAGCTACAAGGATAGCCCTGTGCCTGATGTCCATGTGTGTGCTTCCATCGTCAACAAACTTCTTTAAACCATATCTCCTCCTAAATCACTGATTGGATTTTTACCAAACTTCACAGGATTGATCCGTACGGTTCTTGGTCACTGCACTTCTCTTTTTTTTTCATCAATGTCTATTTTAAGTTTCATGACAATACCTAGGGTAATTTTCTAATAATGTTGCAGACAAATATTCATTATAAAGTCAAGGAAAGGGAGATAAATATGGGACCAGGTAGAGTTACGGTTCTTGGTCAATGCACTTCTCCTAGTCACCTTCTACATATATTTGAATTTTCAAGTTGATTCCTTTTATAGTTTAGTAATGCTCCGGACAAAAATTCATTATAAGATAAAGAGAGATCATTTAAAAAAAATTGGGAAAAGGTAAACTTCTGGTTCTTGGTCACTGCACCTCTTATTGACCTCTATCCATATGAATATTTTCAAATACATATCAGATGTCCTAAGAAAGTTATGATCCAGGTAAGAAATTGTTTATGCTGGCGCTGACGTATGGCTGACGGCAATAGTTCTATGATTCTATGAATTGTCAAACTAAAAATGCAAACTTTGAAAATCTTCTTTTTCAAAACTGCAGGGTCTAGAGCTTTGATATTGGTATGAAGTATGGTCTAGTGAACCTCTAAGTTTTTCAGATCATGGCCCTTAGGTCAAAACTGGCCCCATCCCCAGGGCTCACCTGATTTTACATATACTTGTAAAGGAAAAAACCTTAAAAGATTTCGTCATGAACTGTTAGGCTTTGAGTTAAGATGTTTAGATGGATCAAAACTGGTCCTGCTCCAGGGGTCGCTAAGTCTTGATTTAAACTTATATAGGGCTATGATCTTCAAAATTTGACATGTACAGTTTTTGTGTGGAATTTAGACGATCTTGCTGTACTTCTGCATTATTATGTATTCAGTACAACTATGTTATTAATAAGCAATGAAGGCAACATTTTTCAGATGAGCAATTTCAGGGCCATCTTGGCCCTCTTGTTTTCTTATTGGCTCACCCTGATCACCCTGCATCTAGCGTTTGTCGTTGTGTGTCTTGTTGTGCGTCATCTGTCACCAACAATTTGCTTTAAACGACATCTCCTCTGAAATTGCTGGACAGAATTTGATTAAACTTGACAGGGATGATCCTTGGGTGAACCTTCACAAAAGTTGCTAAAATAAACTTGATCCATGTAGAACTCTGGTTGCCATGGCAACAGAAAGAAAAAAATGAAAACTTTAAAAATTATCTCATTCAAAACTACTGGCCAGATTTCAAAATGTTTTAGTACAGATGTTCCTTGGATAACCCTTTACTCAGGTGAGCAGTCCAGGGCCTCTATGGTCCTTTTTTCTAATAACATTTAGTCTTGTATCTCAGATTTCAAGTGGTGTAACCACATAAAACACCTGCTGCATGCTGGTGTGTCATGTAAATTAAGTATTGATCATGATATACAGGCACATACGTAATACTGCTGATGTCAAGATATAATTAACAACGATAAAGTGAAAGAAGAAGTTTATGCATTTTGTATATACACTGTTGTACATTTCTGATCACAGGTAGTATGAAATAGGTTTTACACCCTACCCAAAGAAAACTTTTCAGGAAATGTATATACCATATAGCGGGTTATTTCTGCGGGTAATTTATTTCTGCTTTTCTGCAGGTGAACACAAATCTGTAGAAATAAAATCTGTGGAAATTAACTAACAGTAGAAAAATATTCACAGGATAAAACTCTTAAGATCCCTTTAGATCATTAGATACTGATCTATGAAATATGCTGTGAAAGTATTTCTATTATCAACAAGAGTATGTTATGGCTAGCAACTCTATCTGTCCCCATAGTTAACAACCAGTCAATGTAGTATTCACTAAATTGTTGAATGGTTTGTAATTACAGGGAATGATTGAAAAGAGCACAGAGTAAAAATATGACATTTTGACATTTCATTGTAATCTTCCCTTATCAATGGCACACAACATGTCACCTTCCAGGTTCACCTGGGAACGGGGATTTTCTCCACCTCGGGGTCTTAATTACATGTCAAACAATGCAAAACTGTGCATATTTTCAAACATATACCATTCCTTTGCTCTCCGAATGAATTGCCCATGAAATTTATTTACAGTTGAAGAATTTAGTTTAAAATTTGCATTTGAAAATCTATAAATATAAAATTAAAAAGTCAAGTAATGGATAAACTTATGTCTATTATTAACTTATGCCAAAGCAAATTAAATTGCGTACGGTTTAGTTGAAGGTAGAGTAGGTGAGATGTAATATATAGAGTGATTTTCATTAGGTGTAATTCTGATAATTAGATATTTCAATATGTTTGCTTTAAATAGCAAGGTCAGCAAGCACAGAAATAAATTCTTCCTGGGTCAGAAAAATAACCTGTAGAAAAATCCCATTTCTATGGCAAAAATGCAGAATATTACACCTGCAGAAATATCTTGCTGTACGGTATATGTATGCAACATCAGTGTTATTGGTGAACCTTTACCTCATGAATATTCATGTACAAACATGATTTGATGAATATAAATTTGCAGGCCTTTAAAAGGTATATGAAATGAAGGATTTTTCATGCTGTGCGGCCTGAGTATAAATATATTTATATGTTTAGAGACATATGATTTTTTTATGTGCCAAGCCTCTGTGGTGTACATTGGCTATTTGATGATCATGTGTAATACATGGGTAGTTATAAGTAATGTACAGTAAAACCTGTATCAACGGTAACCTCTGATTAAAAGTCACCTGACAACAATTGTCACAGCTGAACCCGCCCAACATTTTTATTCTAAAATTTAACTGTGAGCAACGGGCACCTGCTTACAGCAGTCAACTGTCGGTAGAATGTCCCAGAAGTGTTATTTTCCCAGTGACAGCTGTCTCTGGGCAACCCTGAACGCTTTGTGGTCTTGTGTCAGTGTCACCTGCTTCCTGAAAACATCCCAGATACAAGACATCCAGGTGACACCTACTTACTCAGGGGGTGGGAATGGGGTAATGATCTCGGTGGTCAGATCTTATTGATCAATCTTCCTAGTTGCTTAGTAACTTCGATATATCTTGGTCTTGGGACTTGTGTAAAACAGCTTATTGACTCTCAAAGCAGCCGAAATCAAAAATGGACAGGTGGCCTGTTTGATTAGTTGTTGTTTTAACACCTATGGCGATGGTGTTAATTACCCCTTGTCTTTGTTATCAATAGATGAACATTCATTTTTTATTTTTAATCAACACAGAAAAAATAAATCGAGCATACTAGTTCTAATAAACTCCTATAATAATCCAATGTTAAGATTGGATTTTTTAAATCTGAAAATGTGAACAAAGGTCACTTTTCTAATATCCCCTGCCTGACCTTTGTTCACAGGTTTGACTGTATATTTGTGTAGAGGTGGAATGTATACATACAAGAGGGCCAAGATGGCCCTAGATCGCTCACCTGAGAAAAGTATCATTCATTGCCTGTACAAAACAGATTGCTTAAGAATAAAGATGATGAGGTGAAACAATGTTCAGGAATTTTCTGACCCCATCCACAAAAGATATCATCATGACAAACATTCTGCCAAAGTTTGAGGATGATTGGACCAAAAATGGTACCCTCAGAGTATAAACAAGATTTTTCTAAGATTTGACCTACTGACCTACTTTTCTGTCCAGCCCCACCCATTTTCAAACTGGTTCGAGATATCATCATGACAAACAATCTGACCAAGTTTGAGGAAGATTGGATCAAAATTTTGGCCTCTAGTGTGTAAACATCAAAATTGTTGACGGACGACAGACAATCAAGTATCCCAAAAGCTCACCCTGAGCTATGCTCAGGTGAGCTAAAAATTAACAAAATATTCTCAAAGATACATCAAATTTCTATATTCTATTATCTGTAGATGAGATTTGTCTGTGATAAATATTTCTGCTACCTTTGGTCGGATTTTGATTAATTTTTTAAAAGACTGCTAAGTATCAAGCCTAGTTGCACATTTTGGTGGCACATCATGATTGAGTTTAATTTTAAATGAGTGATGGCCCTTTGTTATATTTCTTTTGTCCGCAATATTACTAGTATCTTTGGACAGATTTTGATTTCAACTTCACAGCATTAATAAGTACGATAGTTGATTCATATTATTGGCAGTAAATGAAGGCAAAAAATTTTAAATTTTCCAATTTTGTATATTTATTGAATATATTTTGTCCATGCTATATCTTGGCTACAATTGGTCTGATTTTGATCTAACTTTCCAGGATTAATAAGTACTCTTACCAAGTCTTGATGCATATGTATATTGTTGGCACATCATGACTAACTTGATTTTATGTGGATTATGGCCCTTTGTTATATCACTTGAAGATATTTTGTCCACACTATTTCTCAGCAACCATTGGTCAGATGTTCAACACAATTATAAATACCGAACCTGCCTTTTATAGGCTTGTCCTGCTTGCTTCAGGTTTGAGTTATGCCCCCTTGTCATAAATCTTGATTATATTTCATCTGCTCTATTTCACAGCTACTTTTGGTCAAATTTAGATATAACTTCACAGACTTTTGTATAAGTTCCTACACTAGCTGCACATATCTTTGACATGTCATGATCAGCTTAATTTTAGTGGTATCTGGGGGTATTCATTACCTTCAGTGATAGTTCTTATTGATCTTATACTTCAGTTTGGTATTCAGGGCCATTAAACAAACCAGTTAGGTAGCTCTTGGCCAAATTCAATGCAAATTTCTGTTGACCATACTGTATGCAACATACTGTCATGCTTAGAGCTCAACAATCTGATGGGATTGACCTGAAACTTCATAAAGATGTTCAGGGGCATTATCCCTTCAAATTAGATAACTCATGACTGCATGTTATTGTAAATTTTAGCCCCTTTAGAACTTTTTTTTTTTTTAAGTTTTACATGCAGCTTTATTTGGTCGACTGATAAGAGGTGGTGTAGTCAAGCATGCAGTCTTAAGGACAAATCTTGTTTGTTTGTTTTTTTAAATGATAAATTCTAGAAATAAGTATGTACTATCTAATTGTTCCGTTTTCATTCCAAAATCATTTCAAATACTATGTACTCAGTGCAGTACAGATTCATTGCATCACGCACCATTATAATATGGATGTCAGTATGATATGGTTCTAGATCTTTTCAATGTTAGGACAATATCTAGGTCAAGGCCCTAATGTATTCATCTGTCTCTTGAGTCCATATTCCAAGAACTTGTGATTTTTGAGCAGAGGAAAAGTTCAAATTGAAATTCAGCTATAACTCCAGGTCAATGGATGATTGCATCTGCCCTGAAGTCTTTTTACCCATTTGAAGGACCATGATTATAATTTAACAGTGGATGGATTACCTAAAGCATGTCTATAAATGAAGAAAAACAACAATATATCTGATATTAATTCAAACCATTTAATGTTTGATGTTCATCACAGGGCAAGTTATACTGAGATACATTTTATGTTCCCACAAAATTAAAACCAAGACATATTCATTTATTACTATTACATTTTGAAATTATCATATCACAAAATCATCACAAAACTTATTATTATATATTCTCTCTTGAATATATATGACTTCATTCCCTAACTACTGTATTGTAATTATACAAAACCAAGACATGTATACATCAATATACTGTATTCTAAATTATTTTGATCTGCTTATTTTAAGCTGATGGCTTAATCTGATGTCTAATGGGAAAGACAAAGCCATACAATCAGTTTCCAACAATCTAAATATATATAGTTTAACAGGTCAATCAATTCAAACAAAAGGGGCCAAGATGGCCCTGAAGTTGCTCACCTGAGAAACACTGCTTTCATTACCTGTACTGCTTAAGAAACGAAGATGACATTTTGTGTGAAATGGCAAATCTGTGTTGTTTTCTATCTCTAATGGTCCAATATCAATCCAATAATCAATTTCCATGAGATATTGATGCCATTATCATTGTGTATTAGTGAAATGACCACTGCCTAATAATTGCAGATGCTAGATTGTAAACAAAGTAAAAATCTGACATTTTTTTTAAATTCAAGGGCAAGGATTCTTAATGAACTGGCTGATAACAGCCATAATCATACTGAGAGATTTTGGCGATAAACACTGTCGTGAATACACTACACCAAACTGTTCTTGGGAAACTGCAACATTTTGTTGTGAATAAACAAAAGGAGTAAAATATTGAGGTTTGACTCTGTTCTGTTTTGATCCTAGAATTAGTGAAGTATAATGGCTTAGATGACTTAAATATTATCAGCTCATTTATATCCCTTTATTATACTCCTGCATCATTTAAGTGGGGGGGGGGGGGGGGGGGGGGTTTAATCAGAACTAAAAAATGTTCTGCCCCATCCTGCTAAGTACCCCATTTAGCTTACACATGTAGTAAATGCTAATTGTACTCCAAGTCATGGTGTTAGGAATGATAGCTTGGGGTTGTGTTTTGGTTGTTCTGGTGAAGGTCACTGTTACTAGAAATAGAAACCTGAAAATTGTTAGCCATTTTGGAGTTTATTCTGTGAACTGAGACAAAGTTGTTTTGCAGGGATATTAAGTAATCCATCATTAGTCCTCTATCTCATGAATATTCATGTACAAATCTATGACTTGATGAATATTAATTGACTGAACTTAAAATGAAATAGGAAACGATTTTTTCTTAACCATGCAAAATTAAATCTGAGCTACAAGACTGTTAAAGCAAACAGAGGAAACCCTTATTAGACCTTATCTACAGGTAGGTCTGCTCTGTTTGTCAAAATTAGTCTATATGAAGTAAATGGTATAATTATGATCATGATCCATCAAGTGATGGTGGGAATTTTATAGTAAATGCAAGCCTATATAGACTTTGAGCAATTCAGTCCATGTCAATGGAATGAAGTAAAAAAATTAAGCATTTTAAGGACCATGATTATAATTTAATGATGGATTACATTAATCACTTCCTTGGAAGTGAAACTCTGACACACATGCACATCTGAGCACAACATGCTCATGGTGAGCTACAAGGATAGCCCTGTGCCTGATGTCCATGTGTGTGCTTCCATCGTCAACAAACTTCTTTAAACCATATCTCCTCCTAAATCACTGATTGGATTTTTACCAAACTTCACAGGATTGATCCGTACGGTTCTTGGTCACTGCACTTCTCTTTTTTTTTCATCAATGTCTATTTTAAGTTTCATGACAATACCTAGGGTAATTTTCTAATAATGTTGCAGACAAATATTCATTATAAAGTCAAGGAAAGGGAGATAAATATGGGGCCAGATAGAGTAATGATTCTTGGTCACTGCAATTCTCCTAGTCAACATCTATGTTTACTTAAGTTTTAAAATAAATAAAAAGGAGATAATTGAAAAATGGGACCAGGTAGAGTTACGGTTCTTGGTCACTGCACTTCTCCTAGTCAACTTCTACATATATTTGAATTTTCAAGTTGATTCCTTTCATAGTTTAGTAATGCTCCGGACAAAAATTCAATATAAAATACATGAAGAGAAATAATTGAAAAACAGAACCAGGTAGAGTTACTGGTCTTGGTCACTGCACTTCACCATCTATGTATATTAAAAGTTTAAAGTCAGTAGCCAGTATAGTTTTGGAGTTATGCTCTGGACAAAAATTCATTATAAGATAAAGAGAGATCATTTAAAAAAAATGGGAAAAGGTAAACTTCTGGTTCTTGGTCACTGCACCTCTTATTGACCTCTATCCATATGAATATTTTCAAATACATATCAGATGTCCTAAGAAAGTTATGATCCAGGTAAGAAATTGTTTATGCTGGCGCTGACGTATGGCTTACGGCAATAGTTCTATGATTCTATAAATTGTCAAACTAAAAATGCAAACTTTGAAAATCTTCTTTTTCAAAACTGCAGGGTCTAGAGCTTTGATATTGGTATGAAGTATGGTCTAGTGAACCTCAAAGTTTTTCAGATCATGGCCCTTAGGTCAAAACTGGCCCCATCCCCAGGGCTCACCTGATTTTACATATACTTGTAAAGGAAAAAACCTTAAAGGAACTTGTCATGAACCATTAGGCTTTGAGTTAAGATGTTTAGATGGATCAAAACTGGTCCTGCTCCAGGGGTCGCTAAGTCTTGATTTAAACTTACATAGGGCTATGATCTTCAAAATTTGACATGTAGTTTTTGTTTGGAATTTAGATGATCTTGCTGTACTTCTGCATTATTATGTATTCAGTACAACTATGTTATTAATAAGCAATGAAGGCAACATTTTTCAGATGAGCAATTTCAGGGCCATCTTGTTTTCTTATTAGCTCACCCTGATCACACTGCATCTAGCGTTTGTCGTTGTGTGTCTTGTCGTGCGTCATCCGTCACCAACAATTTGCTTTAAACGACATCTCCTCTGAAATTGCTGGACAGAATTTGATTAAACTTGACAGGGATGATCCTTCACAAAAGTTGATAAAATAAACTTGATCCATGTAGAACTCTGGTTGCCATGGCAACAGAAAAAAAAAATGAAAACTTTAAAAATTATCTCATTCAAAACTACTGGCCAGATTTCAAAATGTTTTAGTATACATGTAGATGTTCCTTGGATAACTCTTTACTCAGGTGAGCAATCCAGGGCCTCTATGGCCCTTTTTTCTAATAAGATTTAGTCTTGTATCTCAGATTTCAAGTGGTGTAACCTCACATAAAACACCTGCTGCATGCTGGTGTGTCATGTAAATTAAGTATTGATCATAATATACAGGCACATACGTAATACTGCTATTAACAACGATAAAGTGAAAGAAGAAGTTTATGCATTTTGTATATACACTGTTGTACATTTCTGATCACAGGTAGTATGAAATAGGTTTTACACCCTAACCAAAGAAAACTTTTTAGGAAATGTATATACCGTATAGCGGAATATTTCTGCGGGTAATTTATTTCTGCTTTTCTGCAGGTGAACACAAATCTGTAGAAATAAAATCTGTGGAAATTAACTAACAGTAGAAAAATATTCACAGGATAAAACTCTTAAGATCCCTTTAGATCATTAGATACTGATCTATGAAATATGCTGTGAAAGTATTTCTATTATCAACAAGAGTATGTTATTGCTAGCATTAAAACAAAACAACCAGTCAATGTAGTATTCACTAAATTGTTGAATGGTTTGTAATTACAGGGAATGATTGAAAAGAACACTGAGTAAAAATATGAAAATCCCATTTTTATGGCAAAAATGCAGAATATTACACCTGCAGAAATATCTTGCTGTACGGTATATGTATGCAACATCAGTGTTATTGGTGAACCTTTACCTCACGAATATTCATGTACAAACATGATTTGATGAATATTAATTTGCAGGCCTTTAAAAGGTATATGAAATGAAGGATTTTTCATGCTGTGCGGCCTGAGTATAAATATATTTATATGTTTAGAGACATATGATTTTTTTATGTGCCAAGCCTCTGTGGTGTACATTGGCTATTTGATGATCATGTGTAATACATGGGTAGTTATAAGTAATGTACAGTAAAACCTGTATCAACGGTAACCTCTGATTAAAAGTCACCTGACAACAATTCACTGAATTGTCACAGCTGAACCCGCCCAACATTTTTATTCTAAAATTTAACTGTGAGCAACGGGCACCTGCTTACAGCAGTCAACTGTCGGTAGAATGTCCCAGAAGTGTTATTTTCCCATGGACAGCTGTCTCTGGGCAACCCTGAATGCTTTGTGGTCTTGTGTCAGTGTCACCTGCTTCCTGAAAACATCCCAGATACAAGACAGCCAGGTGACACCTACTTACTTACGGGGTGGGAATGGGGTAATGATCTCGGTGGTCAGATCTTATTGATCAATCTTCTTAGTTGCTTAGTAACTTTGATATATCTTGGTCTTGGGACTTGTGTAAATCAAAAATGGACAGGTGGCCTGTTTGATTAGTTGTTGTTTTAACACCTATGACGATGGTGTTAATTACCCCCTGTCTTTGTTATCAATAGATGAACATTCATTTTTAGCTCACCTGAGCATAGCTCAGGGTGAGCTTTTGGGATACTTGATTGTCCGTCGGCCGTCGTCCGTCGTCAGTCGTCCGTCGTCCGTCAACAATTTTGATGTTTACACACTAGAGGCCACAGTTTTGATCCAATCTTCCTCAAACTTGGTCAGAATGTTTGTCTTGATGATATCTTGAACCCTTTCGAAAATGGGTCAGGTTGGATCAAAAAGTAGGTCAGTAGGTCAAATCTTAGAAAAATCTTGTTGTCCATCAACAATTTTGATGTTTACACACTAGAGGCCACAATTTTAATCCAATCTTCCTCAAACTTGGTCAGAATGTTTGTCTTGATGATATCTTGAACCCTTTCGAAAATGGGTCAGGTTGGATCAAAAAGTAGGTCAGTAGGTCAAATCTTAGAAAAAATCTTGTTTACACACTAAAGGCCACAATTTTGATCCAATCTTCCTCAAACTTGGTCAGAATGTTTGTCTTGATGATATCTTGAACCCTTTCGAAAATGGGTCAGGTTGGATCAAAAAGTAGGTCAGTAGGTCAAATCTTAGAAAAATCTTGTCGTCCGTCAACAATTTTGATGTTTACACACTAGAGGCCACACTTTTGATCCAATCTTCCTCAAACTTGGTCAGAATGTTTGTCTTGATGATATCTTGAACTCTTTCGAAAATGGGTCAGGTTGGATCAAAAAGTAGGTCAGTAGGTCAAATCTTAGAAAAATCTTGTTTACACACTCTTGGTCAGAATGTTTGTCTTGATGATATCTTGAACTCTTTCGAAAATGGGTCAGGTTGGATCAAAAAGTAGGTCAGTAGGTCAAATCTTAGAAAAATCTTGTTTACACACTAGAGGCACATTTTATCCAATCTTCCTCAAACTGGTCAGAATGTTTGTCTTGATGATATCTTGACCCTTCGAAAATGGGCAGGGGACAAAAGTAGGTCATAGGTCAAATCTTAGAAAAATCTTGTTTACACAATGTTTGTCTTGATGATATCTTGAGCCCTTTCGAAAATGGGCAGGGCCGGACCGAAAAGTAGGTCAATAGGTCAAATCATCCTCAAAATTTGGCAGAATGTTTGTCATGATGATATCTTTTGTGGATGGGGTCAGAAAATTCCTGAACATTGTTTCACCTCATCATCTTAATTCTGAAGCAATCTGTTTTGTACAGGCAATGAATGATACTTTTCTCAGGTGAGCGATCTAGGGCCATCTTGGCCCTCTTGTTTTTAATCAACACAGAAAAAATAAATCGAGCATACTAGTTCTAATAAACTCCTAAAGTAATCCAATGTTAAGATTGGATTTTTTAAATCTGAAAATGTGAACAAAAGTCACTTTTCTAATATCCCCTGCCTGACCTTTGTTCACAGGTTTGACTGTATATTTGTGTAGAGGTGGAATGTATACATAAAATTAACAAAGTATTCTCAAAGGTACATCAAATTTCTATATTCTATTATCTGTAGATGAGATTTGTCTGTGATAAATATTTCTGCTACCTTTGGTCGGATTTTGATTAAGTTTTAAAAGACTGCTAAGTATCAAGCCTGTACTTCACAGCATTAACAAGTACCAAGCCTAGTTGCACATATTATTGGCATGTACCAGTAATGAATGGCAAAAAATATTTTAAATGAGTTATGGCTCTTTATTGTAGTTCTTAACTATATTTTGTCCACAATATTACTCATCTACCTTTAGCCAGATTTTGATTTAACTTCACAGTAGATCTTGTCAGCTGGATTTTATAAAAGTTATTGCCCCTTTTTTTATATTTATTGAATATATTTTGTCAATGCTATATTTTGGCTACAATTGGTCTGATTTTGACCTAACTTTCCAGGATTAATAAGTACTCTTACCAAGTCTTGATGCATATATATATTGCTGGCACATCATGACTAACTTGATTTTATGTGAATTATGGCCCTTTGTTATATAACTTGAAGATATTTTGTCCACACTATTTCTCAGCAACCATTGGTCAGATGTTCAACACAATTATTAATACCGAACCTGCCTTTCATAGGCTTGTCCTGCTTGCTTCAAGTTTTAGTTATGCCCCCTTGTCATAAATCTTGATTATATTTCATCTGCTCTATTTCACAGCTACTTTTGGTCAAATTTAGATATAACTTCACAGACTTTTGTATAAGTTCCTACACTAGCTGCACATATCTTTGACATGTCATGATCAGCTTAATTTTAGTGGTATCTGGGGGTATTCATTACCTTCAGTGATAGTTCTTATTGATCTTATACTTCAGTTTGGTATTCAGGGCCATTAAACAAACCAGTTAGGTTGCTCTTGGCCAAATTCAATGCAAATTTCTGTTGACCATACTGTATGCAACATACTGTCATGCTTAGAGCTCAACAATCTGATGGGATTGACCTGAAACTTCATAAAGATGTTCAGGGGCATTATCCCTTCAAATTAGAAAACTCATGACTGCATGTTATTGTAAATTTTAGCCCCTTTAGAACTTTTTTTTTTTTTTTAAGTTTTACATGCAGCTTAATTTGGTGACTGATAAGAGGTGGTGTAGTCAAGCATGCAGTCTTAAGGACAAATCTTGTTTGTTTTTTTAAATGATAAATTCTAGAAATAAGTATGTACTATCTAATTGTTCCGTTTTCATTCCAAAATCATTTCAAATACTATGTACTCAGTGCAGTACAGATTCATTGCATCACGCACCATTATAATATGGATGTCGGTATGATATGGTTCTAGATCTTTTCAATGTTAGGACAATATCTAGGTCAAGGCCCTAATGTATTCATCTGTCTCTTGAGTCCATATTCCAAGAACTTGTGATTTTTGAGCAGAGGAAAATCTCAAATTGAAATTCAGCTATAACTCCAGATCAATGGATGATTGTATCTGCCCTGAAGTCTTTTTACGCATTTGAAGGACCATAATTATAATTTAACAGTGGATGGATTACCTAAAGCATGTCTATAAATGAAGAAAAACAACAATATTTCTGATATTAATTCAAACCATTTAATGTTTGATGTTCATCACAGGGCAAGTTATACTGAGATACATTTTATGTTCCCACAAAATTAAAACCAAGACATATTCATTTATTACTATTGCTGTCATCAACATTTTGAAATCATCATATCACAAAATCATCACAAAATTTATTATTATATATTCCCTCTTGAATATATATGACTTCATTCCCTAACTACTGTATTGTAATTATACAAAACCAAGACATGTATACATCAATATACTGTATTCTAAATTATTTTGATTTGCTTATTTTAAGCTGATGGCTTAATCTGATGTCTAATGGGAAAGACAAAGCCATACAATCAGTAATCAGTTTCCAACAATCTAAATATATATATTTTAACAGGTCAATCAATTCAAACAAAAGGGGCCAAGATGGCCCTGTTGTTGCTCACCTGAGAAACACTGCTTTCATTACCTGTACTGCTTAAGAAACGAAGATGACATTTTGTGTGAAATGGCAAATCTGTGTTATGTTCTCTAGCTCTAATGGTCCAATATCAATCCAATTATCAATTTCCATGAGATATTATTGCCATTATCATTGTGTATAAGTGAAATGGCCACTGCCTAATAATTGCAGATGTTAGATTGTAAACAAAGTAAAAATCTGACAATTTCTTTTTAAACTCAAGGGCAAGGACTCTTAATAAATTGGCTGATAACAGCCCTAATCAAACTGAGAGATTTTGGCGATAAACACTGTCATGAAGTTTAAAGATGATTGCTTAAGAAATGAAGATGCTAGAGTGTAAACTAATTGGTGATGCTAGCTGAACGCCCAGACATTCAACGACCCTAATAGCTCATCCTGATCATGTGCTTAGTTGAGCTAAAAAGTCTTTAATATATTTTCATTGAAAATCAATATAACAAACTAGGAGGTGCATTCACAAAAAATCTGAATATATTTCTTAACTCGGTAAAATTGTACTGATCATTTTTCAGAATTTTCTGAATATCATATCAAGTTCTTTTAAGATGAAAGGGACAAATATCTACCAGAACAGAGAATATGAAAAAGTATAAATTCTCTGGATCAAAAATCTCTGAAGCGAACATTTTAACATAAGGTACTTCATGAATATGGCCCAAGAAACAAGACTCAAACATAGATAAGTATCAACTATACTACATGTATCTAAATAA
>CM037777.1:14782009-14825411 GCA_021229015.1 Solen grandis | reverse complement strand
TATACAGTATGTTGCTATTGCAATAGTTCAACTATTGCAGGATTAATATTGCAATGCATTGCGATACTATTGCTTTACCAATGACCCTTTGACTCATGTCTTATAAAAGGGAAATAAATGTATCAGTTAACTATAAACATTTTTTATCTTTGTTTTTATTTTCAAATCCACAACTGACAGCTTTGTCAAATATATTTATATAATCTCAAGTAAAGAAAAAATAAACTTATTCAAAAGTAAAAACAAAAATATCCAACAAATTCTGACTAACTATTTGAAACTGAATGTCACGCGAGCGAGTCGCCATGATGTTTATTTCAGGTACGGTATAATTCCAGAACCATAGCATGCTCACGTCAGCGATAAACGTAATGTTTATTTTCAGCTATAATGTTAATCATGTTATATAAACATACGAAAATAAAATGTGTTATACTTTATAGACAGTTCAAGAAAACGTTATTGACTTGTAAATTGAGATTGTTTTGATTTGTTGTTCGAACTAAAAAGCTATAATTATGAGTCAGTTTTATCGTCATTCGTCAGTGATTTAGCCATATCCATCCCTTACATGTACATTGACTGACAACAAATCCTAAAAACCGACACGATATGAATTACTCTTTTAACTGCAACGTTAGGGAATGTTTGTTGGTTTTTTTCTTTTGCTTAACAGATAGACTTTGTGGTCAGGTGTATATATTACTGAACTATCGATAGTCAGGAACACTATTGGCGATATTATCGATGGTCAGAAACCACTATCGATGCAGTACTATCGTCCTCATAACCATTGCAATTAATCGATAGTCCGATCCATCGGCCCAGCCCTAATATATACAGTTATTTTTGATAACAAAAAAGATTTATTTGTGTTTAAAAGTTTAAATTTTATTTATCCAACGTCGATTACAATTTTAAACACATAAAGTTTTATATTTTGGCTTTCTTCCGGCCAGTTGGAAAAGTGTATTTTCCGGGACTTATAAATCAAAAAAAAATTGCTACCGTATACACCGGCAGATTAGGCGCACTTTTTTCCCAGATAATTCAAGTTTATAGAGGGGGTGCGCCTTATATGATGATATACAGCTTTTCAGGTTTCTTTTTTCAATCACCGAGAAGTGAAAATTACCAGTACATGTATACGATCTCATAAAATGGATATACTGAAAGCCAATGAATACGATAATATGACACAAAGTCTATACGAAACCATGATAAATAATACCAGATTATTGCTTTTGTTCTTATTAGTTATCTTACAGGTATATTTCATGATAAAATGATCGTGAGAAACTGAAACAACTTGATGGAAGCCATTTTCAATATAAACAAATAAGTTTATTTTACGGGACCTCATGATGTATAGGAGAAACTTGACAGGTGGCAATTGTTACGTAATGTTTGTTAGTTGGAAGAATTTTGACAGGTGACATTGGTCCCCAGTGTTAGAATGCGAGGACACGGTTGAGTAATGTCATGTTATGAAAATGTGTCACCTTTATCCTACCCGTCGTTAATGTAACGGTCTAACGGTAACCTTATGCCATGTGTAAATAAAATGGTTCACCGTATGATTAGCCCGGTGACGTACGGATAGCTTTCGGTCTGTCAAAATGTACGACGGTGCAAATTTCAAAACAAGATTTCGCCACATACGATATGATAAGTGATTTTTTTTTTTCAAATAAGTTACCCTGAAAGTTAGGATGCGCCTTATACGTAGCTGCGCCTAATCTGACCGTGTATACGGTATTCTTATGTCATTATTATTGAAATGTGCCAAAAACAAGCTCACATACAGACTCTGAACCCTTATTCATCTGCTGTTAATTGGACAACTGTGTCATTTGTTAATGTCTGCTAAGTGCCAATTAATGACACATGTATGCGAATATACAGTACACACCCCTCCCACCCAACCCCATTCCATGAAGTGCAATGTTGTGTTAACATGTGACAGACAATATGTCATTGGTAGGGGGAGAGCAAAGAGGGATGGGAGTATCTGTCTGGTTTATTAATTAGATAAACAAATAATACTTCACCTTCTTTAGGTAAATATCACAACAATGTAAATTATAAAAAGCCATACAAAATTTGCATAATGGTATAGAGGAAAAAGCATTGGGTAAACAGTAATTATGGATAAAAAATATTGTCCCAAAACTTAGAGTCAGTAAAAAAATTATCAAATTAAAAGTGTCTCAAAATTTAGAGCCACAAAAATAATATTTTCTCATTAATAAAGGGTATCCCAAAAACATAGATTGTGTTAAAACTTAGAGTGATTAATTATGATAGATTAAAAATGAGAGACATATTAACACATCTGACAATACTTTTTCATGAAATGTCTCAATGATGCACCCAGAAGACAGTCTATTGTATTATAGGAAACAGCTTTCAGTTCTCAAACATATATTAACAGAAACAAACATAACTGAACAATACTTGCAGACATCCAGTTGGTCCTCGGAGAATACGGGTTTGCCTTAATTGAATAACAGAACATTTACAGCTGGCACTGTAATAGGATGCCACTGGCAATGAATTTAGTGCAAAAATTGACCATTTTCAAGCACCCAAAAATATATTGACCAACAAGATGGATAAAAATAATGATGCTCATTTTTAGCTCACATGAGCACAACGTGCTCTAGGTGAGCTTTCCTGATCGCCTTTTGTCCGGCGTCCGTCGTCCGTGCGTCCGTGCGTGCGTCCGGCGTCAACAATTGCTTCAAACAACATCTCCTCCTAAACGGCTTGGCCAATTTGAAAAATATTTTGCAGGAATGTTCCTTGGATGAAGCTCTACTAAAGTTGTATAAATGGTTCTGGTCCATTGCATAATTAGGTCACAGGAGCTAAAAATAGATTTTAAAAATGCAAACTTTGAAAATCTTCTTCTGCAAAACTGCAAGGCCTAGAGCTTAGATATTTGGTATGTAGCATCATCTTATGGGCAACTACCAAGATTGTATAAATTATAGCCCTATGGTGATAAATGACCCCGCACCAGGGGTCACTTGTTTTACATAGAGTTATATAGAAAAACCTTAAAAAATCTTCTTCTATGAAACCATAAGGCCTAGAGCTTAGATATTTGGTATGTAGCATCATCTTATGGGCCACTACCAAGATTGTACAAATCATAGCCCTATGGTGATAAATGACCCCGCACTAGGGGTCACTTGTTTTACATAGAGTTATATAGGAAAATCTTAAAAAATCTTCTTCCATTAATGCATAAGGCCTAGAGCTTAGATATTTGGTATGAAGCATCATCTTATGGGCCACTACCAAGATTGTACAAATCATAACCCTATGGTGATAAATGACCCCGCACCAGGGGTCACTTGTTTTACATAGAGTTATATAGGAAAATCTTAAAAAATCTTCTTCCATGAATCCATAAGGCCTAGAGCTTAGATATTTGGTATGTAGCATCATCTTATGGGCCACTACCAAGATTGTACAAATCATAGCCCAATGGTGATAAATGACCCGCACCAGGGGTCACTTGTTTTACACAGAGTTATATAGGAAAATCTTAAAAAATCTTCTTCTATGAATCCATAAGGCCTAGAGCTTAGATATTTGGTATGTAGCATCATCTTATGGGCCACTACCAAGATTGTACAAATCATAGCCCAATGGTGATAAATGACCCCACACCAGGGGTCACTTGTTTTACATAGAGTTAAATAGGAAAATCTTAAAAAATCTTCTTCTATGAATCAATAAGGCCTAGAGCTAAGATTTTTGGTATGTAGTAGCATCTAATGGTTCATTACAAAGATTTTCAAAGTCTTGGCCCTACGGTGATAAATGACCCTGCGCCCAAGTCTTCTCTGAAACCATATGGCCCATTGCTTAGATATTTGGTGTGTAGTATTGTCAGGGGTAAAATGTTTTAGATTAAGTTATATCAGAATCCTTGTCTGTTTAAAAACCTTGACATCAGTTGAAGCAATGGTACTCAGGTGAGCGATTCAGGGCCATCATGGCCCTCTTGTTTTTTCGTCCCTTGAGTTTCGCTGCCATTATACAGTTCATAGCTCTCAGTCCTGTGTCTACATTTATCGGAAATGACCAGACAATTTAAAACAGTTATGAATATGATTCCCCAAGGGGAACAGAGGGTGGATTCATCCTATGTAAGGTGTTACTTATCATTCCTTGAGTGAGTTGTTCTCGATGTAAATTGAAGCATATTAATGTCATATTGACATATACATTGTGACAGGAGCTTTTATAATTTGGAACAACAATGACATTACATTAAAGTATGTCTCCATTGACAATGGGTGTATATATTTAAGCTAGTACTGGTTTTGCAAGTTAATAAAGTACTTGGATCTTGTGCTGGAGTTGTGACCACAAGTCAGCTGTCATAAAACGTTATGTCAGGCAAATCACGGTGGGATCCAGAGGAGGACTCTGAGACACCTGAGTTTATTGCAAGCCAGCGTGTAGTGTTGTCATTGATTGAGACAATAATGATTTATTGACTGTATTACTTGTAATCACTGATAAAGATATGAAAATAAATGTAATAATCATATATGGCATGCATTAATATTCTAGGTGGAAGAAGGGAAAGAACATTCTTATTTTGCTGGAAAAAATTAAATAAAGGTACTATAAAAATAAACCATAATTGCTTTTATTTGCACAGTGCAAAATAAAAAAAGGATATGTGCAAACTACACAACAGGCATGCTTATAATGCCTTTAATGGCTTGATTATGGCTCTGATGTCTATTCTGTTGACATGATGTTTACCTAAACTCTAAACAGTGGGGTATGATTGTACTTTGTAGATTGTTTTTAACCAGATTTTCCAGAAAATTCTGGTAATTAGATTGGCGAATGTCATTGTACGGGCGGTTGGGTGGGCGGCTTCAAACTTTTGTTTCCGGATAATAACTTGAGCCCTACATGACATGTCAATACCAAACTTTTTGTACAGGTAGCTTATATGAAGAGCTTACTTGGTATTGTATTTCAAGTCAGCTGGTCAAGGTACTTGCTAAAAATAGAAAATAGAAAATGTTTCAGATGATTACTTGAGTCAGAGATGTCATATCAATACCAAACTTTATGTACAGTTAGCTTATATTAAGAGCTTGCTTGGTATTGCATTTGAAATCAGCTAGGTCAAGGGTACTATGTCTAAAAATAGAAAATACAGGGAAAACTTTTGTTTCCAGATGATAACTTAAGTCAGAGATGATATGGCAATACCAAACTTTATATACAGTTTGCTTATATTAAGACTTTGTTTGGTATTGCATTTTAAGTCAGCTGGGTCAAGGTCATGGTCATTTTGGCAAGTACATACATTTCAGCAAAAAAGGAGTTTAACAAAATGTAGCATGTGTATTTTATGTATTCTGTAACAATGGCAGAGTGTGTCTCCTGTAACCAATTACCTCGATCACGATATCAATTTCTATTTTTAATTCAATTTTTTTTTTTTTTTTCAAACTTAAATTTTAATTTTGAATACTTTTGAAAACATTATGGAAAATGGAGCCATTGCTCCGTAAGAGCTAAAACTAGGCTAAGTGCTTATATACTTATATGCGCTTAGCCTAATTTCGCTCTCACTCCTCAATCTGATCCCTGCTGTTTGCTGTGCTGTCTTGCAGCCACGGATCCTGAAATGCCTAATTAACATTTCATGAAAACGAAGTTTTGATTATTAAATAACCTACAGTCAGTTATTTAGCAAACCTGGCTTTCAATGATAGGTGTGAGAATAGTCTTGTTTTTTCATCCACAATATTATCTTACAAAAGTATGTTATTGGTTTCTCTGTTCCAAATTTGATCCTCAAATTTGAGGTGACACCATAAGGATCACTGTTCCATCGTCTGTCCGTCCATCTGTCTTTCTGTCATGCTTTAGCAGGTGACACATGTTTTCGAAAGAACACTCTTGTATAACAGTTTTGCATTCCAATTAGAATGCTTTCAAAGAAAATACAGCATTATACAGTAATTACATGGGAGTTTCTTACAATTCAATTGAAAATATTTTCATTACTTTTAAAATGAATGAAATTTTTTATTCTTACATCAATTTCAGCTCTTAATCTTATTTACGGAAAATTTATGTAATAATGTTTAAGTAGGAAAATTTTTAAATTAAGTTTAAAGATGTACAGTGTCTTTAGAAATAGGGGAAATTTTCGTTCATGAAACTATGTATAACTAAAAACTAAAATGAAAATTGGATTTCCTGTGCCGACAGGTTTTCCGAGAGGATGGCTTGCATCACAATGGGATGGCTTCCCTAACTTTACATCATCAATAAAATCTTAAAGAATGGCATTAAATTGTTTTGTAGTTTTTTTGGGTTTTTAATTGATTTCTTTGTACATTTGATACATTTACTTTTAAGAGCATTGTGTTTGAATTTCCTATAAGGATAATGTTATAAGTTGAACAAATTGATTTCAAAGAATTTGTTGAATGTGTTTCCTGCCTGCATTTTACATAGTTTAGATTTTATATTGAAATGCATCATGATCCAATTTAAACCTGTAGAAAAATTCTAAATCTAAAATTTTGAATCCCAAAAGCACATATGGAGCAACAACATAAAATAACAAACAAGTTTATTGGTTTTGAAGATGAAAAAATGCATTACAGTATAAAATGTATCATGTTATATGTTAGCTGGATATATCGGCTTTTCTCACTTTTTCAGTTTATATCTTATTAGATTTACTGTCCTTCATGCATTTAAAAAAAAAAATGGTTGCAGATTAACCAAAAATAGAAATTTGAAAAAAAATTGCATTTGAAATATCCATTGATCCAAAAATTCCCACACGTATGTGGCAATGAAATGGTACTAACAACTTTTTTCTTATACCTCTTAACTGTTCCTAGGCTGGGCTCTAATTTGCACCTGAGACGGTCATAAAATTTTCTTGCCCCAAAGGGTTTGACCCCACAACCATAGTTATGTATATATCCACTGGACCACGGAGATTTTTTATGAACTAGAATTTATTTGTTTGTTTGTTAGGTTTAACGTCCCACCGACAGTATTTCAGTCATTTGGAGACGATGTCTACTTGAGACAGATATAGTGCTGCCACACTTCAGTATCAGGCTGTAGACATGTGGCTTGATACCACACGCAGTCACATTATCCTGACACCAGGCCAACCAGTCCTGGAACTACCCTATAGTATATGCTGAATGCCAATCAAGGGAGCTATAACAGTATCATTTTTTATGTATTTGTTATGTTGCGGCTAATTGCACTCGATTAATTTGTTAGATGCAGTTGCATGTTTTGATTGGATAAGCACTGCATGGTTTTGAATACCAGTATGCATAAAAGCATTTCTGCAGTCAGTTATCTGGTCTAGACCTTCCCCGGTGGCTTTAGTGATTAGAGTGTCCGCCTCTGGAGTGAGAGGTTACAGGTTCGTTCCACAACTGTAACATACCAATTAAAGTGGTTAAAAATGGCACTGCAGGTAGCTCCCTGCTTAATATTCAGCATAAACACAGGTAGTTCCTGAGGACTAGTTGGCACGGTGTAAGGATGATGTCACATGGTGTCACCGTGGTAACATGTCACATCGCTAAGGTGTGATACTGCAGTGTATTGATTTAAAAAGGTAGTAGATCTACCATGATTTTGGTTACCGAACATTAGCTCACTTTTGCTAACAGTGACTTGAAAAATACAAACATTGTTGTTTTTCTCATGTAAAAGAATAATTAAGATGACAGGCAGCAAGCGAGCCCTGTGTGGCTTAAGTGTACAAAACTTGTTCAAATGTTGACTTAATTGAATACATGGTTGATTCTATTTCGAGGCAGTGCTGTATCTTTTCTAAGTAGACATAATGTCCCAAAATGACTGAAATACTGTCTGTTGGCGGGACGATAAAACCAAGGAACAAACAAGCAAACTCATCATCTAGAATAAGAAGATTTCAAATATGATGTTTGTGTACACAACTTTGGGTTAAATTATTGCTATCGCCTGTATAAGGAATATGTAATTTTTCAAAGAAATGCTTTATGACTATCTGTCTAGACTTTCTAATGTTTGAATTAAAAACTAGTTGTTATTTTCAATTTTGTGTAAAATGATACATTTATTTACGGTATATTTAATGCCATATTTCATATTTTCTTAAAAACCTTTTTCTTTTAGCACTGATAATTGGTAGCAATTGTGTAATTTGAGACAATAGTAGAATTTAGAGACAATAAAATTGTGTCCAAAATATATATTAGATACAGTAGTCTGACAGCTGCCTGTATTCTATAGTCTACAAGGAAGTCCTGCATGTTAAATGATAATGGCATATCATTGCTACTATGGTTCTTTGTTTTTATCAAAATTTACAGTCTAGTCACGATGGAGTGACGTAGCTTTACTTTATTCCATTGCATCTTTTCTTCATGAACACTATAATCACATTTTGCATTTGTTGTAGCATAATGTTTATACTGTATAAGAGTTACATGTGTCTTAAATAAGCAATGCCATTATATATTAATGTTGTAAAGGTATATTTGTGTGCATAAAGGATAGAAAAATTATCAGTTAGATATATATAATTTTGTGATATATGTACATGCAAACAAATGAGATATAACAAAGCAATACAAACATATATTAGCAGCACAAAAATACAACATAGATCACACATTACTGCACATTATTCTCTTGCATAAAGATATCAACATTTTTTTATGACTCAGATATAAGCAGCACATTAAACATAGAACATTAGACATAGCACAGTATAAAATCACTACGATATCATAGTGTTTTTTTTTTTTTAATGCCTTCTAGATTTGTGATGGGGGGGTGGGGTGGGGGCTTTGGGGGGAATTGTTTTTGCCCTCTCTGTTGGTTTGTTTGTTTGTTGGTATGTCAGCAACTTTAACAATGGCCATTACTTGAAAACTGTACAAGGTATTCACTTGAACATCATATATGAATAGAATGTGCCTAGGAGAACCATAACTCTACCTGGCACAATCGTCATCTCCCTTTTTTTTTCATTTTTTTTTTTGAGGAGCGTAACTCATAAACTATACAAGGTATTGATTTGAAACTTAAAATTTAAATAGATGGTGTGATTGGGAAATGCAGAACTCAAGAACTGTAACTCCATCTAGACCAGTTTTTTTTAATTATCTCCCTTTATTTAATTTTACAATGATTTCTGTCAAGTAAATAACTTATTTACTATATACTTGAAAACTATACATGGTTTAGTCTTGAAACTTCATATATAAGGAGATGACAACTAAGAAAAGCTCAGTGACCAAGGTCGAACCATTACTATCCCTTTCCCTCATATATACTCATTTTTACGCCCTCAATAGGTATCACCTAAAGCCTGATCTGCAGAAAACCACAGTTAAACCTTACCAAATTTATTTACAAAATCCTCATTTCCAGACCACTGAGGAGCAGCGAACAGCATAAAACCTGATCAGCCTGCGAGTTACTCGCAGGCTGATCTTGTTTTATGCTGTTCGCATAGGTCTTTTCATGGTTTCCTCTTTGAGGGAAAGAGCTATACCAACTCCCGTTTTCTATCTCCTTTTTTTTTTTTTTTTATAAAATTTTGTTGGAAGCCAAACTCATAAATTACAAAGTTAGGACTTGGAACTTTAAAAATTGTATGAGAGCAAGTAGGAGCAGTATAGTAACCAAGAACATTAAATTCTTCCTGGTTGGATTTTTGTGTTATGTCCCTTTATTTTATATCATTTTTCATTATGAACATAACTCCTCAGCCATTTGAGGTAGTGATTTGAAACTAAAATATAAATAGATAGTGAGTAGCAGAAGTGTAATGGTCAAGGAATAGATCTCTGTTGGGTTCTTTTTTTTTTTTTTTTTTTTTTTTTAATAATCTCCACTTATTTCTTAATAACTTTTTATCTTAAGCATTACTCCATTACTATTTGAAATAAAGTCTATATATTTAACAAAATAACCCCACTCATGAATGGCTTACAATTGGCATCAGTTATTTAACATTTGACCAGCTCAGACCAGGGTATTGTGTTTTTCGAACACCTTTTTTTTTTTTTTTTTTTTTTTTTTTTGGTTGTTTTTCCGACAAGAACATTCTGATGTTCATGTTATCATGTACTGAAATGTAATGACAAGACAGAGATGATTCCCAACATTTAAACTGCTGATTACGTATTGACATGTAATCACGCAAGTTACCTCCTGTCACAAACAAAAACCTGTTTGTATTATTTGTGTCAGTGACTCAGTGTTCTCTTATTGTGTCATGGACTGCCATACTGATTGGCTTATAAATATTACATGTTATAATGGCCGACATGGGAAAGGGACATGTGTCGAACAGGTAGATGTGAAAAATGACCAACACTTCTTTCAAGCGCATTATTAAATAACTGTTAATTGGTCCTGGGGACTTCTTGGATGGTTTGTTCCTCCATCCAAACTTCGTTCCATCTCATCTTTTTTATATTGAACAATACAATTTTTGCAGAGACCTGAGACTCTTACTTCACCAACATTTCGTCTATCGCAAATGGACTAGCTGTACTAAGATTGTTTGATTTCATCAAAACAAAACTATGTCAGTCAAATTAACCCTCATGGTTGTGTTATCTAAATTTTGAGGCCAGTTTGTCCCCAAGATGGGCTTAACATGGCAGTATTTGAGGCACTTGAAGACTTCTTTTTTGACTACATGAGATATAATCCTGTGCCACTATATTATTGATGCTTCACCCAGTCTCACTATCCTCTATCCAGGTCAAGTCCTGTATCTAAGATTTTATACATGTAGTGAGCACCTTGAGACTCAAGGGAAATCACCAGTACCATATTTAATGCCTTTGGTATGTTTCGCTCCCATTACCTTATTATGGGGGCAGATGCTTTGAACTTCTGAGCCACATGAACAGATGCTTGTTTTATTGATAATTTTGCCAAAGACTGTTTAGTGTATATTACTTCGACCTTAAAACAAACACTTTTTGGGACACAATTTACCATCATCTTTGGAAAAAAGTTAAGTGAGGGAGGTTTTATTTTTTCATTATTATAAACAGGAACTAATTTATCTTGTTTTGTTAAATTACAACAAAGAAGAAAAAGGATAACATGCAGACTTACTGCATGTTTACCAGTAATTTTGACAATTACAGTTTAAAATCCCATCATACTTAATGCTTTAAAGCATATTTAAAGTAATTTCTCATGGCACAATAAGACAAATACCCCAGCAACAGTGTATGCATGCAGAAGCTCTCAGTAATTGTTCTCATTTATCAACAAGATATGTTTAGTCACTCCCCCCACAGCAATCATCATCATTATCAATCTCTTAATGTTTAGAATTACTCCCATTCAGATAGCCCTCTCTGATTGTGGTCAGGTAAACTTCAGATAAATTGCATCCCTGTATATCACTCATCAACTATAATACTAATGATTCAAGCACACTGTACATCATAATCTTGTTTTTTGCAAATTCAGCACGAAATGACACAGTTAGCTTGCTAGATGGGGTAATTTCAAGGTATTTCTATAGAACTTTGTCAATGGGTTTTATTACATGGAGGAAAAAAGGTCATTATTTTTTTTTATCCTAAGATTTTGTGATATAGGGGTACCAGCATTATAAACTTTTGAAGAAAAAAAAAGAGAGTTGCCTCAAAATTGCAATATCTGAAAATTATTTGTATAAAATCTTGGGAAAAGTTTGACACTTTTACTGCAACTGTACATGTATGACATGTTGAGAAATGGTTCTGGCTGACAGGTTGTAGAACAGTATTCTTTAATTGAACAGGAAGAAACTCAAGCTTTGCAATCAGCTGTGTCACGCTTCATATTAATGGGTCAACCTTATCATAAATTGTGTTACTGATGGTGCTATAAAAAATATAAATTTACATTGTGCGTAATGGCCACGTGCAACAGTATTTTCAGATTGTATTCCTTGAAATGATGTTTTCCTCTTACATACAGTTTCATTATAGCCCTTTCCAGTCCTGTTATAATGATGTATCAGTTTTTATAAAGATGTCGAGCCTTGGAAGTCTCTCTGGAATGGTTCTTCAAATAAACCCGATAGCGATTTGTTTTATCAGCTGTTATATTTCAACACTTATTTATGCAATCCGCTTTAAACTCAACCGCTGCTGTTGATGTTTTCATGTTTGTTCATACTAAATGTTTTATTGAATTATTTGCATAATACACTTTGCAAAAATCAAAGTTTAAAAAGTACTATATTTGTGAGAAAACAAAGTTTCTTTAAAACTTAAGAAGTAAAAATTTTGATGCAGAGATATTTTAAGATAGGAAGAAGCATTGAGAATGGTACTCAAATATTTCCTGTTAGCATTTAAACCTGGAAGAAGCAGTCTGATCAGGGTTTCCTTTGTTTACTCTTACAATATTTAATGGCTCATATTGTACGTCACTGTCTGCATTGAAAAGAAAAGTTCAGTAAGTTATTTTTCATCCAAGTTATAAATTAGCATATGAATATTCATGAAGTATAAAGGTGTAAAAAAAATGTTCTTATAATTTTAACAGTCTTCAACACAGAGCTGTGTGTGTTTTGATATATCTTGTAAGGATATGTGAATCAATGTAGTTGCCCAAAATAAAATAAGTTAATTACCATCATTGGATGTTTGTGGTCTGGTTTTAACATTTGATTTGTTGCTGAACATTAAGTATGTGGACAAGAATTTTGGTACCTGAAGTTTATGTTAAGATATGTTTAGCACAAAAGATCCTTATATGGTTTTTCTGACCAGTAATGCTGGTTTCAAAAAAGACATGGCTGCCATGGATGATTTTAATTTTCAATTTGACGAAGCTTAAAAAAAGAATATTCACTAAAAAATGTTCAACACAATTATACCTAATTTTAGAAGAATGAGCTTCATACAGGCATTGACCTACTTTCTTTACTTGCCAATAAACATAGCTGCCATTGTCCTTTGAGATGGGAAATTGCTAAACCATTTCAATGGTATATTGAGTGCCAGAAATTTTATTGACAATACGGCAAACATGACTGTTTTTTAATTTTGATCAGATGAACATTTTAAGATCTTTACAAGAACCACAGATATAAAAATACACCCAAAATTATCCAGAATAATTTTAATAAAGTTTAAACATGATTCCTGCACGAAGTTTGATCTGTAGTCATGTAGTTAGTCCCCTACCGGTGTTTACACCGGAGGGGACTATAGGTTTGCCCTCCGTCTGTCCGTCCGTCTGTCCGTCCGTCTGTCCGTCTGTCCGTCCGTCTGTCCGCTCAAATCTGGATCCCGCAATAACTTAATAACTAAGCAAGCTAACTTGATGAAACTTGGTATATGACTAGATGGCAATGTGTAGATTATGCAAGTCATTTTATTTTTGTTCTTCGACTAAAATTGTGGTTGCTATGGTAATGGAAATAGTGAAAATATGGCAAAAATGGGCCCGCGATAACTAAGCAAGCAAACTTTATGAAACTTGGTATATGACTAGATGGCAATGTGTAGATTATGCACATCATTTTATTTTTGTTCTTCGACTAAAATTGTGGTTGCTATGGTAACGGAAATAGTGAAAATATGGCAAAAAATGGGTTCCCGCGATAACTAAGCAAGCAAACTTTATGAAACTTGGTATATGACTAGATGGCAATGTGTAGATTATGCACTTCATTTTATTTTTGTTCTTCGACTAAAATTGTGGTTGCTATGGTAACGGAAATAGTGAAAATATGGCAAAAAATGGGATTGATTACCATATTGAGTCAAGGTGGAGCCGGTAGGGGACTTTATGTGTTGCATACAACACCAAGTACTTGTTTACTATTGATATTTTGGCCTCAAGTTTGGTCAATGTCTTTGTCATTCAGTTACTTTAAAAGTAGAAAATTTGAGGGCTCAGCGCAAAACGGTCGTAACTTATATGTATTAAAGAACAAGTTACAACCATTTTGCACTGAGCACTCAAAATATTGGCTTTATCTTTTACCTCAAAGAGACTCATTTTGATGCATCGACAAACAGAACAGATCCTCATTCAATATTGTAGCTTAGATTCTACACAGTCTGCATAGCAAAGAAAAATTCATTGTTTCATAATTATGCAATTCAAAGTTAAATTAATTAACGTTCATCAAATCATACATTTTTACATTAAAATTTTAAAAATCTTGAGGTTAAGTGATAGCAACCATTGTTTGTAGTAGTAATTCATTTTTCCTTGACTTGGTGCATATAGAAAGGCAGAGGTTTATATTTGTTTTTGTAATATACACTTTGCTAAAAGAAAAATCCCTGTGTCTTTAAAGTGTTATTTATATTTATCTTTTTCCCCTAAAATTGCACTTTCTCCTAAAGTATTCACAGAAATAAATGCTTGGATTACATAAAAAAAAGTTGTAATTGTAATGAAGAAAGGAAGACTTAGTGGAAGTGAAAATATGTGAGTTTTATGTTAAGTGTGCATCCCACCGAAAATAAATTTAAATCAAGACACTAACCTCAAACACTTTAGCAATCACTTTGAAATACAAACCTTCCTTTGAGCTTTCTTAGCATGAAATTTTAACTAAAATACAGTGAATATGTTCAGAAAAAAACAATTTAGTTTATACAAATTGATTGTTACAAAGACTTAATGTGGCTCAAGCACAGTAATCAGCAATGAAATCAGCCACAACTTACATAGCAACCTGAATAAATATACCAAAATCACAATCCTTTGAAGCAAAGTACTCACAATCCTGGGATAAATAAGTTTATCTGTTGGAAACAACACCATTAGCAACACTGCTTGATACCATAAACCCAAAGTTATCCAAAACTGAAACATTTCCATGTGCACTTGCTGCAACTCAGAACAGTGTTTAACAACAATGACTTCCAAACAAAAACATGGGTTTCTAACCAGTTTTACCTATGCCTGTGCCATTAACCTGACACAGTGATTAACAACAAAGGCTTCACCTGAAGATTTAGTTAAAAGCTGCATTCTGCACATCTAAAGGCTGTTAATTGTGCAACCCAGTCTAACCCCAGACTTTAATCAATGCTTGAGTACCTTGAAGCAATATAAGGTATCCCTGAATTGGGAGCAAAACCTGGTGTTAACAGAATGGCACAATGAATAAAATAAGAAAGAGACAATCATTCTGAAATAAGCCTGGTCTATATCCAGATAAAAAATTAATCATGGCTCCAGCCTCAACAGTATGTGTACAGTATAAGTCATTGTTAATATGAAGTCAAGACTTCATTTGAAACTCTTTTTAGCTCACCAGAGCACGAAGTGCTCAGGGTGAGCTATTGGGATCACCCTTCGTCCGTCGTCTGTCGTCCGTCGTCAACAATTTGCTTTAAAAGACATCTCCTCTGAAACCGCTGGACAAAATCTGATGAAACATGGTATAAATGGTCCTTGGGTGGGACTCTACAAAAATTGCTCAAATACAGTTGATCCTTTCAGAACTCTGGTTGCCATGGCAACAAAAAAGAAAAAATTCTTGGAAAGTTTAAAAATCATCTCCTTCAAAACTACTGGCCAGATTTCAAAATAAATTGGTACAGATGATCCTTAGCGGTAGCACTACAAAGATTGCTAAAATTATTCGGATCCGCAAAAAAACATGGGCGTCAGGGGCCGGGCTTATTTTACATTTTTTTATATAGGGAAAAATTAAAAAAAACATCTCCTCTAAAACCAATGGACAGAATTTGATGAAACTTGGTATAAATGGTCCTTGGGTGAGACTCTACAAAAATTGCTCAAAGTTGCTCTATGCAGAACTCTGGTTGCCATGGCAATAAAAAGAAAACATTCTTGGAAAATTTAAAAATCATCTCCTTCAAAACTACTGGCCAGATTTCAAAATAAATTGGTACAGATGATCCTTGGGGGTAGCACTACAAAGATTGCTAAAATTATTCGGATCCACAAAAAAACATGGGCGCCAGGGGCCGGGCTTATTTTACATTTTTTTTATATAGGGAAAGATAAAAAAAACATCTCCTCTAAAACCAATGGACAGAATTTGATGAAATATGGTAAAAAATGATCTTTGGATGCGAGTCTACAAAAATTGCTCAAATAAAAATGATCCATGCAGAACTCTGGTTGCCATGGCCATAAATAGAACAAAAATCATCTTCTTCAAGATTAATATAAGTCATCTTCCAGATTAATAATTTGCAGGGTTTCAAAATGTTTTTAATTGGTACAGATGATCCTTTGGTGTAGCTCTACAAAGTATTCAAAATTATTTGGATGTGTGTTGTAAACTCGGCAACAATACGAGGGGAGGCTTATTTATTTTATTGATTTACGCAGAACTCTAGTTGCCATTGCAATGCAATGAAAAGATAAATTTAAAATTCATCTTGTTTAGAACTGCTAGCCAGATTTAAAATACATTGTTATAGATGTTTATTTAGGGTTAATTGGCTAATTTTTACTTTGTTTTTCAGACAATTTTAACAATTAATCAAAATCAAAGGAAATGTCCTTTGTTTTCACGTGACGTCATCAAGAAAAATCCGCCATCTTACCATTTTACTATTTGCACTTTTGTTTCAATTAAAGATTTACAGATATATACTTTTGAGTTTAAAAAACAGAAACACGTGAAGATTGATTCTATATGAAAGAAGTGAAATTGCATAAAGTGGTTATTTAATACAATATATAAATTCATTATTGAAGACGGAAAATATATACTTTGTAATTTTTTGCAGTTGTCAGTAATTAATTTCCTTAGTGTCCTATATGAGACGAACGGATCCATCAACCTCAAACAATCAGTTTTAAGTCATTATAAACTGTTCGGAGTCAAAGGTGTATTTTTAGCTCACCTGAGCACAAAGTGCTCAAGGTGAGCTTTTGTGATCGCCCTTCGTCCGGCGTCCATCGTCGTGGGTCGTCTGTAGTCAAAAATTTGCTTTAAACGACATCTCCTCTGAAACCGCTGGACAGAATTTAATGAAACTTGGCAGGAATGTTCCTTGGGTGAGGCTCTATAAAAGTTGCTTAAATAAAGTTGATCCATGAAGAACTCTGGTTGCCATGGATACAAAAACAAAAATAATTTGAAAACTTTAAATATCATCTCCTTGAAAACTACTGTCCAGATTTCAAAATAATTTGGTACAGATGTTCCTTGGGTCAACCTCTACCAAAGTTGCTAAAATACTTCCGATCCGTAAAAAAAAATGGCTGCCAGGGGCGGGGCTTATTTGCCTTATATGTATATAGAGAAATCTTTAAACAACATCTCCTCTGAAACCACTGGACAGAATTTGATTAAACTTGGCAGGGTGATCCTTGAGCCAACCTTCACAAAAGTTGCTAAAATAAACTTGATCCATGTAGAACTCTGGTTGCCATGGCAACAAAAAAAAATAAAAAATGAAACTTTAAAAATCATCTTCTTCAAAACTACTGGCCAGATTTTAAAGTAAATTGGTACAGATGTTCCTTGGGTCAACCTCTACCAAAGTTGCTAAAATTATTCCGATCCGTAAAAAAACATGGCCGCCAGGGGCGGGGCTTATTTGCCTTATATGTATTTAGAGAAACCTTTAAACAACATTTCCTCTGAAACCACTGGACAGAATTTGATTAAACTTGGCAGGGATGATCCTTGGGTCAACTATCACAAAAGTTGCTAAAATAAACTTGATCCATGTAGAACTCTGGTTGCCATGGCAACAAAAAGAAAAAAAATATAAAAACTTTAAAAATCATCTTCTTCAAAACTACTGGCCAGATTTTAAAATAAATTGGTACAGATGTTCCTTGGGTCAACCTCTACCAAAGTTGCTAAAAAAAAATTCCGATCCGTAAAAAACATTGCCGCCAGGGGCGGGGCTTATTTGCCTTATATGTATATAGGGAAAACTTTAATCAACATTTCCTCTGAAACCACTAGACAGAATTTGATTAAACTTGGCAGGAATGATCATTGGGTCAACATTCACAAAAGTTCCTAAAATAAACTTGATCCATGTAGAACTCTGGTTGCCATGGCAACAAAAAGAAAAAAAATATGAAAACTTTAAAAATCATCTTCTTCAAAACTACTGGCCAGATTTTAAAATAAATTTGTACAGATGTTCCTTGGGTCAACCTATTTATCTCAGGTGAGCGATTTAGGGCCATCATGGGCCTCTTGTTTGTGTGATTTTTCACTCCGTTGTCTAAAATATTTTTATCTTAATGGAAGCAAGCACGTTTTTCCCAAAAAAAGAAATGTAATCCATCAACTTACAACCAGTTAACTGTTCCAAGTCAAGGGTGTATTTTGTGTGGTTTTTGACTCTGATTTATCTGTACTTGAAATTGTTTTGACTGCTTTTTCCAGATTAACAACTGTTACTGATTTAACCTTTTCCTTCATATAGACTCATATTGACACTCTCAAAATGAACCACATAAAATAGTCACAGTTAAACATTCCTTGTTACAGAAAACAATTGTTTCATTTTAAAATGCAGATGTACTCTGGTGAGTGTCTATGGCCCATTGGCCTCTTGTTTTTTTTTTTATCGGACTACACAGTCCAAAGGACTTCCCCTTGCCATGAGAACCATGAAGACAAAGTGCACACCACCAGCTATAATGCCAGACTAATTCCCTGCATCATTTGGTCCTATAGCTTCCACAGAGGTGTTCAGAAGAGACAGTTGTTAAAGGGGTAGTGATGGGATGAAAGGGGCATCATCAAAATAGTATTTCTTATTTTGAATTGAACAGATTTTCCAGAAGGTGAAGAGAGATAACTTGTTAAAAAGTTGTCCCTTTTAGTATTTTTTAGCTTGACTTCTCATCTCATTGGACATCATGAGCATCCTTGTAACACCTTGGTTATAAGTTTGCATGCAACTTTCTATCATGCCTACCGGTATATCTTAGTAACCAGCTGTGCTTATTGATTTAATACTTTTCTAAGGTCTTTAGTGGCATTAAGAAAACAAGTAAGATAACTCATGACCAAAATTACCGATATTATGCAATTAATGGCCTTTTTTTAATTTTGAAATGCTGGTTAAGATTTTGCATGCCGTATAGTATTATGCCTTATTATATATCTAAGCAGTCAGTTTTGGAATTAACTTGAAATATAACTAATTTATGCATGCAATTAACTATATGATACATACATCTTATAATCCAACTTATACTTGTTGATTTATTACTTCACTAAAGTTTTCAGTGGCATTAAACAAATTAACGAGTAAGTTGTTGACCAAATTTAATAAAAGTTATGGACCGTTTTGAACTAACTTAACTAAAAACTAATAAGCAATGGATAAGTCAAGTGGACAGCTCTTCTTTTTAATTACTGCAATCAAAACAATTGATTTTGTGCTAACTTGAGCACTTGTGTCCAGGATGACCTTTTTACAAGTAGTCATCCTGCCAGTTCTTTACCCATTCCTCATTGAACTTGGTAAGAATGATTGTCCTCATGGAATGTTGGATGAGTTTGAAACTGGGTCATGTCAACAACTGAAAGTCACTAGATAAATCTTAAGCCTTTCCCTCATAGAGGACACCATGAAAAGACCTATGTGAACAGCATAAAACCAGATCAGCCTGCGAGTTACTCGCAGGCTGATCTGGTTTTATGCTGATCGCATAGGTCTTTTCATGGTGTCCTCTATGAGGGAAAGGGTTAAGGAAACTGTTTGACTTTGTGTAAATAGTACACCTCATTGATTGATTCAAATGTAACCTTACAACTACCAATGAGTAGTTGTGAACCTATCCTTGTAGATGCCATGACAGAAAATTTAAATAAAGGACCCAATAAATGTCTCTCATTTAAAAATTGTTCGTCTAAAAAAACCTTAAAATTTGTTTTAGGAGTATTCTGTAAAAGTGTTAATCCTGAATCTTATTTTGAAGTTTATTAAAACTTTTTTTTAAAAAAAGGAAATTCCTTTTTGGAGTTTTATTCTCAATTAAATTTCCCTTCAATTACAATTTGGAGCTTAATTTCTTATTCAAATTTTAGAATAGTTTGGAGAAGGATTTATCATTTTCCTGTATGAAAAAAAACAAACAAAACACTTTGAAAATGCAGTAGTTGCAAAACTGGAGAAGGTTAAGATTTGTATATCTCTACACCAGGCCCCATGTTCTCGAAAATAAAAATGGTACTTAAGTATGATTTTCATATTTATACTCAGACAATGCCCATTGGCTTCAACAGAGATTTGAGTATGATACCCAAATTTGAGTCTGAGATTATACTTAAGTATTTTCGAGAACACGGGGCCAGGTTCTTTTTTGGTCCCGAAAGCTGACTGAGTGTTTGGAGCTTCCACCAGGAATGGGGAGGCTGTGGGTTTGATCCAACGCTGCGACACATGAAAGTTGTAAATAAAATGGTACTGGCTCAGCAAATAAGGATACCGATAGTCCCAAGCATGGTTGGCCTCGGTGTCAAGATAATGTGACCGGGGGTGGGGTGGTAGCTTGTCATGTCTACAGCTCTACAGCGTTATACTGCAGTTTGACAGCACTATATCTGTCTCTGGTAGACAAACGTCCCCAATTGACTGAAATACTGTTGAGCAATGGCAGATGTTAAACCCGAACAAAGAAAACAAATTTTACTTTAATTAGAGGGGTGAGCCCATCAGCTAATACTTCCTGCCCTCTGAAGTCATCAGTCCAATCCCCTTTAAAAAAATGTCATTTTGATCTTGAACCTGTCACTAGCTCTCTCTCTTTCTGTCTTCTTCTGACTGTAAAAAGCTTACCGATAATCGCATTATATGATTAGAACCCTCTACATAGATCGGCCACATGGTGTCTTCATCTGGGTTTAAGAAATTTATAATAATACATTCAGCCACTAGTCTTTATCGTCTAGACTGACTCTAATGGAAAAATGGATTTCTTGCATGTTTATCCAGCTTTGTGTCACTGTCAATGCCTTGTGTCGATTATAAACTCTATTTCACTCTCTAAATAGGGGATATCTAGTTTTATTTTTCAAGTGTGTTTTTTACTTTGAGCAGTATTTATATTGCTTTTATCTGTGTGATTATGTTGTCATTGTTTCTCCATCACCATCAGCCTTATTTTACAGATTGTCCCTTATTTTACTTGCCTGATATCAAACACAAAGACACATTGAGACACATTGTGAAGCCATGATCACTTGGTTAATAACTTTCTCAGAGTGATGGATTTCTACATTAATGAGTAGGAGTTACTGCCCTTTGTCTGCTGAAGGTCCTGCATGCAACCTTAGACTTCGAGAAATCTCATTTGAATGTTCATATGAAGTCATCAACATTATGGAAAAAGATAAAATTGTAGATTGAATCAGCTGTAAGCAAATTCCTGCTGAAAAGAAAAAAATATTATTAATAATGGCAAACAATTTATATTGTGACTTCTAAGATGTATATTATATCCTGAAGATAGGCATTGAAATAGATGAACAAAGTTAAATCTATTCAGAGAAATAGATGAAACAATTCATTCACCTCTAAAGTACAGTCTCTCTCTTATTATTTTTGTAAAATGTCTGCCTAGATTGGATCTGATTGCTATCATTGGATGGGAATGTGCATGTGGAAGATATATAAAATGAATGATACTCATAAAAAAATTGTTTGCATCTAGAGGTCACAAGTTTGTTGCTTTTAGATTATTTGATCATCTCTTCAGGCTAGTTTATTTTTCATGTTATATAATTGTTTAAAGGTCTTTATATAACACAGATACTGAATTTATCCTTGATTTCCTGCCAAGTCTGTCTAAACAAATAAAACAAATTAAGAAAAGGTTATATCGTTCATAAGAAAATGTTTAAAAGTAGCTTTTTTTTTAGAGTTTTAAGTATATATTGATTTCACCTTTTGATAATACTTGAACAGCTGCCTCATCATAAGAATTTAGTCAAGAGCTCTCAAATAACGAGAGTCTTGGGATATTAAATTCTCTGTGGTACTAACGTTATTTCCCATCTGTTATTGAAGAAGCAAGAAACCTGAGTTTTCTATTATAAAATACAGCAAAGAAAGGCAACTTAGACTGCAGAAATTTAAAGAGATTTTTTGTACAGTGTAAACTTAATAACATAGCACAGGGAAACTGTCAGTATATTTTTATTTACATTCTAAAATAAAGGAAAACAAAATATTAGCAAAAATATAAACCCAAATTAAAGCCAAAAACAAAAATATGAATGTAGCTCTAATTTTTATGGTAAAGTGATTTACTGTTGTCACTAGCTGTAAGAGGAAATAACTTTCAGGTAACTGAATAATAAATCAAAGTACTGATAGCACTCAGTGAACAGACTTTTAATAGTAAGTAAGTAAGTAAGTAAAGTCTTTATTTAGTGTGTATAAATTTGGTTTGAACCAATCTTCCATATGGTCCACAATAAGAAAAAAGGAAAATGTATATACAACATACAGTTACAACAAAACTATTACAACATGCATAAAAATGATATATAACAGCATAGAAAAACAATAGGCCATTAAAATGACCATTTACTAGAAAATAAGCTGTAAATTAATTAAAAAAATTAAGAGTCCCATTCTGGAAGTTTCCAATGAATATAAGACTTAATTGATATAATTGATGAATAGAGGAAGCTGTACAAATATTTGCAGGTATAGAATTCCAAAGTTTTGGGCCTGAACAAGAGAAACTTTGACGAAATAGTTCTGCACGTGGTTTTGGTACCTTCAGTAGATTGTTAACTTTGTTGATGATCTTAATGTTTTACAATCATGATCAACATACTGAAATAAGTTACATAGATATGAAGGATTTAAATCATTCAATGATTTGTAAACTAAGATGCTTTTTTTGTTATTATTCTGTCTTGAATTTTCAACCATTTCAGCTCAGTGAACAGTTCATGTGATGGGGCATCAAAGTCTTTATCTAAAATAATTCTTGCAGCCCTTTTCTGAAATTTTAATATTTTATCAAGATACATTTTATTACAGTTTCCCCAGACTGCACAGAAATAATCTATGTATGGCAGTATATAAGCATTGAAGAAGAGTTTTCTTGTTTTGAGGTCAATAATAGTTTTGATTCTTAAAAGTAAATATAAAAGAGAGTTGCACTTTTTTAGTGTATGCTCCATTTGATCTTTCCAATTCAGATTCAAGTCAACATGTATACCAAGAAGTTTTTCAACTGTAGTAAATTCTATGCTATTTTCTTTAAAGATAAATTTGGTAAGTCAATATTTTGCTTCTTATTTGATGGATATATAAACATTGCTTTTGTTTTTGTGACATTGGGAATTATTTGATTTTGGTTGCACCATTTTCAATAGAAAGCAGGTCACTTTGAAGAGTGCTATGGACAATATTTTTGGACTTATTCATGGCTGATATTGTTGTATCATCAGCAAACATATCAACATAGGAATCTTGAGTATGAAGAGGAAGATCATTTATAAATATCAGAAAGAGGATTGGTCCAAGGACAGAACCTTGTGGTACTCCTGTTTTTATTTCCCTATGTTCGGATGTAGAGCCAGATACATACACCTTCTGCATTCTTCCTGTTTTAATTTAAACAGTTTTAGAGACGATCATGGACTTATTTGGTATAATTTCAGTGTTTGTAGCAAAAGCGAATAGTTCACTAAGTCAAAAGCCTTATAGTGAGGTCAAGAAAAACAGTTCCAACTGATGAATTATTATTAATAGCAGTTATCCAGTCATCATTGATGCTGGTCAGAACTGTTTCACAAGAGTGTTTCGTACGGAAACCTGACTGTTTGTGATGTAAGAGTTTATTGTCTTTAAAAAACTTTATAAGATGAAATGCAATATGTTTCAATGTAATGATATTGCATTTCTTTTGTTTATACAAAGTAAACTTAACAAACTAGGATCAAATTTTCAAGCGATGGCAATAAACCTGCTTTAACCTTTTGTAAACACGGTTGTTACAAGAATCAACTGCATGTTAACAATAGGCACATTTCATCTCTTACTGTCCTGTTTCACTTGTCTAAATAAAAAGGAAGCAAATATAAAACAACAAACTTTCATTATTTTATTCATGTATGTGTTTTTGTTTTTTTTCTTCATTTCATTTGATATACTCATGTACTTTATATAGGTAATTTAACAGAATAAAATATAATAAAACTGTATATATTATCATAATAATTTATTCAGCATTGTAATAATATCTTAAAAAAATCCCCAGCCTGGAATTGAAGAAGATAAAAAAAAAAAATTAAAATGAAAAAAATGTTTTCTTGAACGTAGTCTACCATGCATAGTACACAGGTATCAGCATATTCAAAATAAGAATTTTTAGCTCATAATTCTTAACGTAAGATTGTAACACTGTATAATTAATGTCCTTCACTATCAACCATTTAATTGAATCAATATCCTTGGAAGATATTAATGAATGGATGATCCTGGAAATTTATAGTGCTAAAATTAACTTAATCCATTTCAGGACTAGTTGTCATGGCAACCAAAAAGATTTCATTAAAAACATAATTAGACTGGTGGTTGCCACCAGTCTTATGTAGCTGTAAATCAAAAGCAGGCACAATTAATTTGCATAATTACCACTGCCATTTTAACTGTTTTGTATCACTCCACGTTCAGAAGCGTATCAATGCAATGCGATTGTGTACATCAGGTCATGGCCTCCTTAGGTAAGAAAGGGACATTTTGAAACAAATCAAAGCACTCAAGGCACTGAGGGACTGTTGGCGGGTTTATCATGAACCAAAGAGTGAGTTTATTTTACTACAAGTAACTAAATTTGCAGGAAAATGTGTCATATGGTTTAACATGACCTGTCAACCCTGCTTAAACATTGGAGTTTGAATTTCAAGGGTAGCCAGTCCAGCTTGTAAATTCTACTGTCAGTCTTCGATCAGCGCATTGTGCGCTTTGATTCTCTGAAACAAACAGAATTTATAAAGTATAGTACAGTTGGTCCCTTAATTGGGAAGGACATGCCTTTAAATAATATATAGGATAGTCTGTAGACAAACCTTGAAATACGAGACCCTAGGGGGTACTGGGCCTGATATCTTAAAATTTATGTAGAAAGTAAAAAATTCTTACTTCTCTGAAATTGTTTCAGGATAAGCAATCCATTTCACAACAATAATTGCCTCATAGGTCACCATAAAAATGTCTAAAACATGGATGATTCATTTTGAATACTACCCCCATCATCACAGGCCTAAAATTCTCATCCAGTTTGTCACCATCTGATTTGAGTCTTCAGCAGCTTAATTATGGTACAAGCATCACAGTTGTCATTTAGCAAATGATGGAATATTATAAAAACATAGACTTTAAATTTGCCTTAAAAAGAAAGAAAAAAAGTTTTTAACCCTTTCCCTCATAGAGGAAACCATGAAAAGACCTATGTGAACAGCATAAAACCAGATCAGCCTGCGAGTAACTCGCAGGCTGATCAAGTTTTATGCTTTTCGCTGCTCCTCAGTGGTCTGGAAATGAGGACTTAATAATTAAATTTTGTAAGGTTTAACTGTGGTTTTCTGCAGATCAGGCTTTATGTGGTACCTATTGAGTGCGTCAAAATGAGTCTATATGAGGGAAAGGGTTAAACTAAATTTATGTTTTTTTCCTGATTTTTTTATGTTTATACTATATCTATATGGTATGCAGTTTCTGATCTGGTCTACAGGTCCCTTGATACTTGTCAAGTTTAAAGACATTTTTCAGTATGACCAATTGATCTGTCAGTTTTCAAATATTTAAAAAAAAAACACAACATTTTGAGTAAGTAGTCTGGTTTCCAAACAATTCTGAGCTATCCAGGGAACATAGCATGACGAGTTTTGATTAAGGTGAGGTTTTTTTAGATTTTGTGCCGCCTCATCTGTATACATCATATCCACCCTGAGGGGTTTTATGATTAGTTTTATTATACTCACAACTTTGGATTTGATCATTTGGCTCACATGACTGATCCAGTGTGACGCATATTTGATAGTTGATGTTATTGAAATATACATGCTAACCCATCACCTCATGAATATTCATGTACAAATGCATGACTTGTCGATTATTATTATTTTGAATTTTAAATGGTATCTATCTGTTCTTTGCCGTGCAGATCAACTCACAGTGTAGATGTTGAGTAACTTTCAGGAGCTTAATCTGTATCTTCTCTTAACCCTTTCCCGCATAGAGGATATCATGAAAAGACCTATGCGAAGAGCATAAAACCAGATCAGCCTGCGAGTTACTCGCAGGCTGAATAGGTTTTATGCTGTTCGCTGCTCCTCAGTGGTCTGGTAATGAGGATTTTACAATTAAATTTGGTAAGGTTTGAGTTTGGCTTTCTGCAGATCAGGCTTTATGTGGTACCTATTGAGTGTGTCAAAATGAGTCTATATGAGGGAAAGGGTCTAATAATGTTTTAATGGTGTAAAGAGTTGATGTTACCAAGATAAACATATTAATTTTTAAAAGACATGTATAATAGTCTATAAAGTGTTATTTTGATATAGGTAAGTCTGAAAAGCATTTTATTGTGATTTGTTTTGGGGAAATCACTACACGGGATGACTACATTTATACTTTAAGAAACAAATTTTCTTTTTTAGTGTCTTTTACTTGACATAGATTCCTAGAGTTTAAGAGAGATTTCACAATCTTTCATTATTTTTATAACCCCACCATTATGTGACCAGGAAATATAGTGTAATTAAGCCCTTAGTATCGTGAGTGCAAAATACATTCTGATTAGTTTTCCAGTCCCTTTTTCTGTATGCTTAGAAAATGTCAGCATGGCTAAAATTTATTGCCGGCAAGGAACCATATAAACACAATAGATACCACCAAAAAGTATGTTTCTCTCTTTATCTGTCTATCTCTTTTTCCATCTATCACAAATTATCTTCAAACTTTGCGCAAATGTTAAACTAAGACAGTATAATCAGTAAGAGCTATAACATTATGTTGAGAAAATGAAAATGTATCTAAACATATTTGGCCACAAATTCAAACATTAGAATATAAAGTGAAAAAAAAATGATTTAAGGTTCCTGAAATTTAGGTTGTGCATTTTATGATTGAAGTAAGTTAAGAAATTGTAATTTGTCAAACAAAATTACAGTAAATAAATAAATGATGTATTAAGAGCACATCTAGTCAGCTGTCATAATAAACTGACAAAACATATGTCACTTATGTTAAGACTTACTGTTTTAATAGGTTTCATATTTATAGTTTATAATTATGTGAAGAAACCAGTCAATTTCAAGGTTAAGCAATCCTTGGATTTCGATTTGTATAGATTTTAGGTTGCATCATTACCATGCTAAATTTCTTAGTTGGACTGGTCCTTTCTTCATTTTGGACTGTACCATTATTTATTTTGGGGGTCATAGCATGCTGGAAATTTATTAGCTGAATAGCAAACAGGGCAGACCATGATCAGACTGCAAATTACTGGCACAGGCAGTCAACAAGGTCCACAGCATTTTAAGGGTTAATTAATCTTGAAATGAAACTAGTTGTGCTGACAATGGATTAAAAAAGATTGTAAATGTAGGATGAGGAGGGGTTGAAATATATTGTGTATCCACTCTTTATTTCCTGACCTGAGATGCTCATATTGCAGATTAACTGGTTTTAAATTGCAGCTACAAAGAAGAGGCTAGTTAGAATTGTGGCAAAAATGTCATTTACCCAAAAGTAGTTCACAAGTATTTTGCATGATATGGAATATTTCCCTACAAATTTGTGTAACAAATAATGAATGCAAACCAGCTTGATTCATGATTGTATGTCCAGTAGATGCCCGCACTCAGTTCCACTTTTAGACTGTGCAGGTCTTTCAGTTTTGCCTATTGCTATTTCATGTTTCGCTGACAGTGTCACAGTGCTTAAAGTGCTTTAATTTTTTAAGGTCATAGTTTTAGTGAATGTTCAGAGTTAAAGGTCAGAGTTGCATTGAAAGGTCAGAGTTCATGTAGATACATTTCATATGTATTCATTCCATGTTATTAGGATCGATGAATGACCATCGTCTGTCGTCCGACCATCAGTCTTCCACAATTAATTAATTTGCACTCTAGCATCTCCATTTCTTTAGCAATCATCTTTAAACTTTATGGCAATGTTCATAGCCATAATCTCTCAGCCAAGATTGATTATGGCTGATATGGGTAATTATATCAGGAGTTATGACCCTTTTAATATAAAAATTCCAGATTTCACTTTGTTTGGACTTAATGACAATTTTTATAGCCATAATCTCTTGGTCAGGTTCGATTATGGCTGACATCAGCCTATTAGGTCAGGAGTTATGGCCCTTTAAATATTAAAAAATGCCAAATTTCACTGTTTAGAATTACTGTCTAGAATTTTCATTCCTTAAACAATCATTTTAAGGATTCATGACAATGTTTTTTGCCATAATCTCTCAGTCAAGTTTGACTTCAAAGTTTGACAACAGGTACTGTTTGGTTTGTGGAATTAAAAAGATCTCATGGATTATGTATTCAGTACAACTGTGCTATAATATAATAACTTGTACAAGCAATGTAGGCAGTTTCTCTCATGTGAGCGTCTTCAGGGCCATGTTGGCCCTCTTGATTTCTGTCATCCTATGGACATGAACTGGCCTTGTGTTCTTGAAAATGAAAATGGTAATTAAATTTGACTTTCATACTCAAACCATGCGCTTTACAGGTAGTTTCAATAATGATTTGAGCATTATATTCATTTTGAGCCTTAGATTGAACGTAAGTATTTCGAAAGCAGGGGCCTGATCTCAGAGTTAAAGGAGTCTCTTAAAGCTGATCAGCAGAAATTTAAAAAAAACTACTCTTCCTTGTTCATGCTGGTGAAGTCTTTGTTTCCTGATAAATAAACTTGGAAAGTGGAGGTCACGTTGCACAGGAAAATGCTTTTTTCAACAAAATCGATTGAATTTAGAATACAATATCCCCAATTAACAGACATGTCCCGCTACATGGTGTCTTCACCAGTTCAGGGAAGTAATTTTGCAAGTTCATCCGTTGAAGAAAGTGCATGCAGGAAAAGTAATGAATCTTAATATAGGTTTTATCAGTCTAAATATAGTTTCAATACTGTCTCACTGTGATGGTTTTGCCTAGCTGTGGTGGGTAAATCACCAATTTTTTTGCAATCACGGATGGTTGCAGTGGGTGATTGTGTGTCTTTATAGTATGGTATAGATGTAATACACACATACAGTTAAAAAATCAAATGCTTATTCAATGACAATCTGTGAATGAGCTGCTTCAAGAAGGCCTCAGGTGGCAATATAGAAATCAAAGATTGAAACTCCTGCATGTTCTACCAAAGTTTGAGGTGGGAGGGTCTGGGTTCAACATTGCAATATGGACTATTGATATCCAGGAGCGATCAGATCAGTCCCAGTAAATAAACTTCCAGCAAGTCATAAATTTTTACATGAATATTCATGCGGTAAAGGGTTTCTATAGAAATGTCTTTTTGTCCAAGATGTTCTACCAGAAATCTGAGGTGGGTGGGGTGGTGATGGACATTGCAATATGGACTTATTATGGACTTATGCCTCTGCATCGATAGATAGGAGGGCATATTGTTCTTGGTCTGTCTGTTTGTCTGTCTGTTCAAAAATTTTAACCTTGACCATAACACAAACTCCTTTCGCCTCCAAACTTCACATGCACCTTGATGAGCTCTACCCAACAGGTGACCTTGACCTTCAAATGACCTTGAACACCAAGTTCTAAGGCCCCCTGCGTGGGCATGGTGTTCATTCCAATGTAGCGTTTGTTTTATATCATTGCTTTTGGTGAGAATTAAATTTAGGTGTAATATTTTGTTTGATGCTGCAAATAGTTATAGATCATTCTACTTGCAAATTCATATTCTGGTGTGAATCAAGTTTTCATGGAAAACAGAGGTTTGTTAATAATTGTTTAAACATTCTAATTATTATATGCAGATTAAACAACTTGTTTATATAATTTGCATGCAGATTTTTTTTGTTTGAGCATAGGAATAGCTAAAACAATTGTTAGACAAAATACACATGACAGTTAAAGGCCCACTATTTGCATAATTGGCAGTTGCTTTTGTTAGTGTGATTTATGTTCTTTTTCTCTTATAACAAAATTTTGAAATGTTCTCAAACAATCTTTGACATTTATGTGTTGTAATTTGTTTTAGAATGGCACAAATGTTGAATTATAGTTCTGATGGAGTTTCTTTTGGTTGCAGAAAATATCTGCACTGTTCATATTAAAGGAAAACATTACCGGTATCAGGCCAGAAAAAAAAAGTTCCGTTTCTGATCTCCTGACCGACCCTCCTTTTTTGAGGACAACATTAAAGTTGTTTTTTTAATTTTTGCTTTAAGAGAATCTTTTCTGTACTTATTTTTACTTTTCGCATCATTCAGAGAAAAAAATTCCTACCTACCTACCCTCCTTTTTGTTCCGGCTAGAGACCAGAAACGGAACTATTTTTTGGGGGGGGGGGGGGTTATTACTGAGACTGCTGATGTTATTTTGAGTCTCTATTTATTAACCCTTTCCCTCATATAGACTCATTTTGATGCACTCAGTACGTACCACATAAAACTTGATCTGCAGAAAACCACAGTTAACCCTTACCAAATTTAATTATAAAATCCTCATTTCCAGACCACTGAGGAGCAGCGAACAGCATAAAACCTGATCAGCCTGCGAGTTACTCGCAGTCTGATCTGGTTTTATGCTGGTCGCATAGGTCTTTTCATGGTGTCCTCTATGAGGGAAAGGGTTAAGACACAAATTTCAACTTTACTAAGCACTAAGTAAGGCCTATTGCTTGCTTTTTGATTCCCTTATGAAACTATCACATAAATCATTTGCTAAAGATAGTATTATTTCTTATGGTAATAATTAATGTCAGTTTAATCATGTCCTTGAATACTTCATAAATGGTGGACTGCAAGCTTACCACATTTAAAGATTGAAGTATTACTTAGGCGCTAAGTATTGTTTTTTTAATTTGAACCTGGCTCATATTCCATCAACAATTCTTAGCGCTAAGTAAAACTTAAATACTTAAGGGCAAATTTCATTAGTCTTTGTTTCTCTAATGAAAATACCCAAATGTTTCATTTCTTATCAATTATTGTTAGTTATTAAAGTAATAATTCATTTCAACTTAGTTATGTATTTGAATATTTCATAAAATAGTAATGGTGGAAATTTGTCTACCTTAAATCTAAGGATTTAAGTATTACTTAGTGCTAAGTTTTGTTGGTGGAATTCCAAGGTCAAGGTTAAAAGTCCAAAAGTTCAATATTCATGGAAAGGTCTTGTCACATGGAATTCACATGTAAAAGCAGTGACCTGTTGGTAATGATTCTGAAATGATAGGCATTTTAAAGTTTTCAAAAGTTACAGTAAAAAGGTCAAAGGTCAAGGTCAATAGGTGAAAAATTTGCATATGTCTGGAATTCGAGTCAGTTTGGATAATGTATTAGTGTTATCTCTTGCTTATGTTAACATCTTTTTATACTGTGGTAAACCATGAAGAACCTGCAGTTCACAATTATAATTCTGTACAGTCTTTATTTTGTGACTTATCTTGAGTGTACTGGGACTCTAATTTACCCGAGTTCTGGTTGCCAAGTGATTGGAGCAACTGTCCTGGAATCAAGAAATCGTGGGTTCAGTCCCTAGCCAGGACATATTAAATTAGTAAAAAAAAGGTGGTGCTGGTATAGCTCCCTTGTTTGGTGCTTAATTTAGAGTATATAAGGGTAGTTATATGTCTTATGTAGACATCATCCAAAATGACTGAAATACTGTCGGTTGGATGTTAAACCCAATAAACAAACACATTTTTTACAGTGCTTAGTTATACACAGTTATTGAGAACAAGCAAGGAGCTGTGATTTGCAGACTGATTTGGTTTTATATTGGTCACAGTGGACTTTTATTATTGTTATCACATGGTAAGGATTACTAATCCCTTTAAGAAAATATTAAAGATTTGTGACCATTATCAGTTAGTGTGTAACTTAAAATTGCAGGCTGATCAATATTTTGCTCATCTACACTTACTAGTTATGCATTTTTTTTCAAGCTCTTGCAAATAATGAAAAGCCAGATCTCTTTTGGGTTTGGATAGGTCCTTGTGGTTTACTAGGTAGAGCATCCACCCCATAACCATGAGGTCTTGGGTCCAATTCCCAGCAATGACTGACAAAAATCATGTGATATTGATGGTACAGATGTCATTGAGCTGAGCATAAAAATATTGTATCAGGACAAGTGAGACTCAGAATGTGACTGGGTGTAGTATCATGCCACATGTCCACGGAGTGATACTGCAGTGTGGCAGCAGTATATCTGTCTCAAGTAGACATCGTCTCCAAATAACTGAAATACTGTTGGTGGGACGTTAAACCCAACAAACATAATTATAAACTAACATCTCATATAGACAGTGTCTCCATATCACGGAACTTATGTAAGTTGGTGATCACGGAACTTATGTAAGTTGGTGAGATTTTGAACAAACAGAAATCTACTGCCTGGTTTGCCTGCCTGCTATTTTCAAATGCCATCTTATTGAGAAACAGGACAAAGAACACATTCATAGATATATTTGGAGCTGAGGATTGCGCTTAATTGTCAACAGATTTGGAGGGACTATTATTGTCTCTCAGTTTCTCTACATTTGGTTAAGAAATTTTTTGTATGGCAAATAACAGTATATTTCAGACCCACAGTAATGTACTGTTTTTAGCTCATCTGTTTTTTTGAAGAAAAAATATGAGTTATTGTCTTAACTCAGGCGTCCACGTTGTTGTTGTTGTTGTCGTTGTCGGGAATCTTACGTTGGCCATAACTTCTCTACAATTCAATATACAACTTTAATTTTGGTATGCATATTCATCTTGACAAGCCCTATCCAGACATATGCAAATTTTTCATCTATTGACCTTGACCTTTGACCTTTTTACTGTAACTTTTGAAAACTTTAAAATGCCTATCATTTCAGAATCATTACCAACAGGGCACTGCTTTTACATATGAATTTATTAAACTTTTGGACTTTTAACCTTGACCTTTTAACTTTGACCTATTTTTAGAATACTTATCAAAAAACTTTAATGTTGGCCATATCTTCTTTACTATTTTTATTTTTAGTATGTATATTCATCTTGAGGGCTATATTCAGATATACCTCAATATTTCTCTACTGACCTTGACCTTTGACTTATTTTTGCTGCAACTTTTGAAAACTTTAAAATGCCTGTCATTTCAGAACCGTTACCAACAGGGCACTGATATTTCACATGTGAATTCCTTATGGCAAGATCTTTCCATCAATGGCCATAGCTTCTTTACTATTTGACATACAGCTTTTATTTTTAGTATGCATATTCATCTTGACTAGGACTATTTAGATATACTTCAATACTTCATCTATCAACCTTGAACTTTGACCTTAATTTGCCATAACCTTGGAAAAGTTTCAAAATACATACTTCTCTATCATTTTTCAATGTTTTTTTTTTTCTTTAAACATTGTAAACTGATTTGTTATCAAATGAACTTGTACAAGTGTGATTTTGGTCATGATCACTAGACAGATAAACAAATTAAAAAAAAAAATTCTTCAAACTTTACAGTTTAGTGTTGATAATCTTAAACCTAATGGATTAGCCATTGTAATTTTTTGTCTACAAATTTTACATCTTTGTTTACATTCTATTCCATGCATAGGTCAAGGTCATTCTTCAAGGTCAAAGGTCAAATTTAAAGGGTATGGTACTTCATCGTTGCATGTAAAGGCATAGATTTAGTTGTGATTTTAAAGGTCAAATTTTTGAAATGTTTAACAAAAATATTAAACATTGACAAAAGCAGACGAGCATTGGCACCTGCATGCGATGCTCTTGTTTGGTAATTTAGAATGGTTTGTATCACCAGAGGTGAGACAAAAAGAAAATTAGCTAAAAAAGTTACAGACTGTTCCAGTGTCAAACTCAACACACATGATATCCAATAGCTAATGTGAGATGAAAGGTAATCAATAGATAACCTGGTTTCTTACAAAAGAATGCAAGGTTTGTTTGATGAACTTTTTCAGCAGTTTACCTAGCAATGAATGGGAAAAGGATAAGAGTGCAGTACACAGGTTGAGAGGATTTGTACAGTACACAGGTTGAGAGGATTTGTACAGTACACAGGTTGAGAGGATTTGTACATAAATTAAGAATGATTTTATTTTGTTTCAGACATAAGAGACGTTTAGCCATGTTTGTTCCCGAGTCATCATCTACGCTACAGAAATTCACATCATGGTTTTTAGGCCGAAGACCAGAATATATTGACCCCCGTGTTGTGTCCCAAGGAGAGGGAAGAGAAGGTATTTGAAGAGTATTACTCATTTACATACATACTCTCCACTGGTTACATCATGCTATGCTACTGTAACCATGGCAACCAAGTATTAACTCACACAATGATGATTAGGTAAACCATGTGACCAAAATATGGAAACCTTATTTTAAAAAAAAAATTAAAAAAATAATGAAATATTCTTATATGCTTTTTATTATTAATTAGGTTTTCAACGAAAATCCTGGTTTATTTAGAATGGGGTACATCTTTGGGCAGGGATTTAAAATTTTGCTTCCGTCAGATATCTCCTGTTAGAACAAAGATACAGTTTTCGTACTTGGTAGGTAGATACCTTATGGGAATAGGAAAATATGGATTGATTTTCAGGTTAATAGGGTCAAGGTCATGGACAGTCACTAAACATCAATTTTTTTGTTTCTGTCAAATAACTTCTTTTAGGACTGAGGTATGATGGTCAAATTTAGTATATAGATACATGTACCTTATGGGAAGAGGAAGATTAGGATTGATTTTCAGGTCAGTAGGGTCAAGGTCAAAGTCATTGTTACTAAAAATAATTTTGCTTGCCATAATTTGGCGACACATGAGAATCTAGTTTTGTGGCATTTGATTGTATTTTGTTAACCTATTTTATCCTTAAATTGTTAATGTTATTTAAATGAAATAAAATTGAACTGATATGAAACAATCATATTTAAAAACAAAAGTGAAAAAAAATCCATCCTCAGATCATCCAGTCTATTCCTGGAGGCTGTGGTTACGGTACTTATCAAGGGAAGTAACTGCATCAGGGATTTTGATTTACTTATTGATTGATAAATTAATCTTCCACCTGATGAATATTCATGTACAAATGCATGACTTTTTGAATATTAATTTTCTGAACTTGAAATGTTGCATGTGTATGAAACATTGGATTATGTTGCCATGTCAATAATGTAGAATCTGAGCTGCAACCCTGTATAAGCAAACATAGGAGACCCTGATCAGACAGCTCCTATAGGACCCTGATCAGTCAGCTTCTATAGGACCCTGATCAGTCAGCTTCTGTAGAACCTTGAAGGGTTAAGTATTTGCCAGTTTTCATGTCCATCCAGTAATTAGATATCCAGAACACGTAGACTTTATCACTACTCCTTAAATATCTGTCAGTACAGAAAATAGGCAGACAATTGGACATGGATTTTATTGTCGACAGTCTTTTCTAGTAGACAACTACAAAGAATTCTTTCCACGTGATTCTTGTTTGGCCTATCCCTTCTGGTTATTTGTGTTGCAGAAAAATAATTTTGTTACCAAGTTTCTTTCGAAGTATAATCTATTTTTTATTCACCAGAAAATGAATTCAGGTGTTCCTTTTAGAATTCTTCGAAAGGAATATTCTAGAGATAGACTGATAGTCTTTTTTCGCAGTATAATCTATTGTGTGTATAAAGAATGTCCTTATAATTAATAGCATTTTAAGAGGAGCTGTCAGAAATTAATGGATTTTCAGGAAATAATGAGGTCATTTTTTTATATTTATTTTAATATATTTTTTTTTTTCAGAAAATTACTATACAGCCATTTTTTTTTCCTCAGTAAAAGTAAATTTTGTGAAAGTATAAAATTTACAGATATTTTCTTTAAAAGTTATTTTACTACTAGTATTTCTGAAGTAATTTAAGGTCAATAATATCTGAAAAATAATATTACTGTCAAAATAAAAAAAAGGCTTTGCAAATACGTGAGATTTCAAAGTTTAATGCCGTACAGTACAATAGTAATATGCTGTACACACAGTTATCTCTTATTCCTAAGCCGCCGTACAGTATAAGAAAATGATAATTATACAATTTTGTCATTGATTATGATCATAACAAAGAAAAGGTCACATCTTCACAAATATTTGATAATGACGAGTAAAACCTGACCAGACATGCAGTTAATGAATTAAAATTGAATTATTTTAACCCTTTCCCTCATATATACTCATTTTGACTCACTCAATAGGTATCACATAAAATGCAGAAAACCATAGTTACACCTTACCAAATTTAATTATAAAGTCCTCATTTCCAGACCACTGAGGAGCAGCGAACAGCATAAAACCTTATCAGCCTGCAGTTACTCACAGGCTGATCTGGTTTTATGCTGTTCGCATAGGTCTTTTCATGGTGTCCTCTATGAGGGAAAGAGTTAAAGGGAATGAAGTAGACTGATACAACGGTACTAGATGACATGTTTTAAGAGCAATATAAATTATAGGACAGTGTTTCAGAATGATTTTAGGTTTGATAGACGGCGGAACTTGTTATAGATGAATACATATATGATCGTTCATGTCAGATTCATGGAAACGTGAAAATTTCGATAAAATTTACCTTAAGGACAAGCTTTGCTTGACTTTTTCACGCTGTGCTTAGTACCAATATCCAGTGTCGCTCCCATACCGAGAAGTTATTATCTACAATACTTTCATTATAACTTCATGTAAATTCAATTGTTAAATAAGTAAATTTGACGAAGACAGTAAAAGCCTTAAAGTTCCAGACTGAACACACAAATATCTGGTTCCTTGAGCTGATTGCCTCCTTCCATTGTTTTAATGTCCACCAGGGATTTGAATTTCATTTCAGAACTTCCATTATTGCATTATGAAATAAATAATATATAGCATGACTCAAAAGGTCATTGCCTTTTAGAAAACATTAGGGGAAAAAAGTCTAGCAGCAGTCTAACTTAGTGTCTAAACCTAACTATTACAAGGCTGTGGGCACTTGTGACTGCCTTTACAACCAGTGCAGACCAAGATCAGCCTGCACATTCTGTGCAAGAAGCTGTTTAACCCTTTCCCTCATATAGACTCATTTTGACGCACTCAGTAAGTATCACATAAAGCCTGATCTGCAGAAAACCACAGTTAAACCTTACCAAATTTATTTACAAAATCCTCATTTCCAGACCACTGAGGAGCAGCGAACAGCATAAAACCTGATCAGCCTGCGAGTTACTCACAGGCTGATCTGGTTTTATGCTATTCACATAGGTCTTTTCATGGTGTCCTCTATGAGGGAAAGGGTTAATAGAAATTGTTGAAAATTAGCATGGGTGATACTCAAATGATCTTTCAACAAAATTTGTAAAATGAATTTATCCAGGCATGTCTAGCTACCACAGAAAACAGTACATTTTATTTGCTTGTTTAACATGCAGACTTCAGTTGAAGGGTTCCAACATGTAAAGCCTTGGGTATATATAGTTGAGGTCATGTGGTATATTTTTTATATATATACATCCAGTAATGTATGCATAGGTCAAATAAAAAATGATTATTTTACATAATGAGACTACAGAAACAAAATAAATCACCAGAAATTTAATACTTTTTATGGACAATATGGATCTTATACAATAATCTAAGTTAAATGCAGTACATTTAAAAACTTCAAAGAGTCCTATATACTATCTTTGTGTACATATTATATGATAAACTTCAAATTATTTGATGAAGTATATCTGGTAGGTATTCGTAAGTAGGGATGGCAAGAAAATGAAAATTGAACCATTGCATTTATCAGACGTTTCTGATGTGGTATGGAGTTTGGATTGCTATAAATGAACTGTATTTGATTATCAGTATGGGCACGGAGGGTTGACCTTGACACTTTCTGTATGCACTAAGAATAGTTTAGAGTCAGCTCTAGATACATATGGTCACTGAAAGTCAGAAGGGCTCATCAGTCTTTTACTGATATATACTGATAAGCCTTCTAACTTTTTTCACAGGATATTATTTACATTCATCTTACATTGCTACATCAACATGTTTTAAGAGTTGTTCAAGCTCCTACAAGCCTAGAATTAAGGGATTTAGAAAAGGTATAGATTTCATGGCTTGCCATATAATTTCTTGACTTAAAATCTTTCTGGATAATGCCCTAATGCAGAGTAACTCACAGATTGGTCTTTTACACTTTACATCTGATCAGTACTTTTGAAATCAGATGGTAGGGCTATTATACATGATCCTACATCAAGGGCTTGGTACACCAGTAACTATTGTAAATGACTTTTGTTTACATGTAGCTGCCATAGTCCTGTACCATGCACTCAGCACTTTCAGCGGCCACCCCGGGGATTTGCTCTTAAGTTTTAAAATATGCATAAGATATTTTATACAAGTGTTTTGACATCAAGTAATAACCTGGATCCCCCAGGGATTGTCTCCTTGGCCAATATCACCCTGTTCCCCACCCCCACCCTGAGATAAATGGCCAGATCTGCACATGTGTCTGTACAACAGAAGGATATTTCTCTGAAACAAATGGAGCAGAACTTAACTACTTTTAGTTATTACCTACATAAACATTACATATAATAATGACAATAAGCGTTTAATGAAAAAGAATTGCCTTAATTTCCATAACTTTTTTGATGGGATTTTAGTGTCACTATGACAAGATATTTGTGAAATTTCATTAACCCTTTCCCTCATATAGACTCATTTTGACGCACTCAGTAGGTATCACAAAAAGCCTGATCTGCAGAAAACCACAGTTAAACCTTACCAAATTTAATTACAAAATCCTCATTTCCAGACCACTGAGGAGCAGTGAACAGCATAAAACCTGATCAGCCTGCGAGTTACTCGCAGGCTGATCTGGTTTTATGCTGTTCGCATAGGTCTTTTCATGGTTTCCTCTATGAAGGAAAGGATTAAGAGAGCCATCTTTTAAAGCGGTTTAAATTGGTGATTCAGTATAATTGATAAAAATAGTTCTAATCAAATTTCCAAGTCATTTGATCATGCTAGCAATAACTTACACCAGTCATTAACAGCAAAACCCCATTGTTCTGGAGATATATAATTAGTTGTAGTGTAATGTATCTGGATTTAATTCCACAAACAAATTACATAGTGTTAAGTAATACCTCAGTTTTTAAGGTTGCTAAGAAACGCATACCTGTTCATGAAATGTTAAAGAACATAATAAGGAAGATTTGAAGTATTAACTTAATAGCTAACATTACATGTTAAGAAATGAGTATGGATGTTTGTTCATTATGATATGAACTATTTAATATTTATATTCCATGGTAAAATGGACAGGTTGAAATTGGTTGTTCTGCCTCAGGTTTGCCTCTTTGTTTAAGCTTTTTTTCTATGAAGATAACTTCACAAGTCTTTATTAAGTAAATCATGATGAACTGCTTAATGTTTTTTCCAATTTTATGGCTGTGACCTTTATTGTATGGTCAAATGGACATACATGTTGAAACCTATGATTGTAAGCTTTTATTTCTATGAAGATGACTTCACATCATCTTGAAGTTTGATACAAATGTACATCAAAATATAAACTTTAAAAAATGCAAGCAAATGTTTGGGTCTGACCAATGCATGTCAGTGAGCCATCAGTGTTGCAGAGACACATTAGCTTGTTTAACCCTTTCCCTCATAGAGGACACCATGAAAAGACCTATGCTAACAGCATAAAACCAGATCAGCCTGCGAGTAACTCGCAGGCTGATCAGGTTTTATGCTGTTCGCTGCTCCTCAGTGGTCTGGAAATGAGGACTTTATAATTAAATTTGGTAAGGTTTAACTGTGGGTTTCTGCAGATCAGGCTTGATGTGGTACCTACTGAGTGCGTGAAAATGAGTCTATAAGAGGGAAAGGTTTAAATCTATTTTCCCTATGAGAACTTGGAGCCTAAAACAAAATATATAAAATAACTGAACTGTCACTTCTCCACGCAAAATGCAACATGATGCAATTGCTCAGGGGACAATATGGTTTGTTTTACAACTTGTCAAACTGCACTGCAGTGCTGTGATTTAATTACTCAGCAGGCAGAATTTGAAAACTGACTAAAGTCCCGTCACTGAATTATCTTGAGAAAATTTAATTTCAAGTATATTACACAAGAGTTTAATACTGGGGCATTACCAGAGGTTAAACAAATAATATAAGAAATCATTTGTCATTACCATGGGTCCTCTTAATTTAAACTTTAATTAAGTCAGTATTTTTTAGGCCATTTAAGGTTTTCAGTGTTTTTAATGGTGTGACAACGTGCTCAAGGTGAGCTTTTGTGATTGCCCTTCATCCGGCGTCCGTCATGCGTCGTGCAACGTGTGTCGTCAACAATTTGGCTTGTTGACACTCTAGAGGCCATATTTTTTGCCCAATTTTCATGAAATTTGGTCAGAATGTGACTCGGCCATAAAGTCTCAGACAAGTTCGAAATTGGGTCATGTGGGGTCAAAAAAGTAGGTCACCAGGTCAAATTATAGAAAAACCTTGTTAACACTCTAGAGGCCACTTATTTTGGCCCAATCTTCATGAAACTTGGTCAGAATGTTTGTCTCCATTAAATCTTGGACAAGTTCAAATTTGGGTCATGTGGGGTTAAAAAGTAGGTCACCAGGTCAAATCATAGAAAAACCTTGTTAACACTCTAGGGGCCATATTTTTGGCCCAATCTTCATGAAACTTGGTCAGAATATTTGTTTCCATAAAGTCTTGAACAAGCTGGAATTTGGGTCATGAAGGAACAAATGTAGATCACGAGGTCAAATCTCAGAAAAACCTTGTTAACACTCTAGGGGCCACATTTTTGGCCCAATCTTCATGAAACTTGGTCAGAATGTGTGTTTCCATAAAATCTTGGACAAGTTCGAATTTGGGTCATGTTGGGTCAAAAAGTAGGTCACAAGGTCAAATCTTAGAAAAACCTTGTTCACATTTTTGGCCATATTGTCATGAAACTTGGTAGAATGTTTGTTTTCATAAAATCTTGAACAAGTTTGAAGTTGGGTCATGTGGGGTCAAAAAGTAGATCAATATAAAAAATGCATCATGTGTTGCTCATTTATAATCAGGTGAGCGATTCAGGGCCATTATGGCTCCCTTGTTATATTTATATACAATTATAAATTTAATTTTAATGTCAATCTTTCTGAGGTAGTTACTCAAATTAAATGGTTTGTAACTTAGAACCTTTTAAAGCAACTCGTTCACAGATGTTCATTGATTAAGAATTTATTTTTTTTTAACCATATTTGTGTGTATTTTGTCTTTCATACCCATCGTCACGTACGCATTTTCATTCAATACATCCATGATTGTAAAAAGAAAATAGTTGGTTTCCCCATTATAGGCAGTACCATCACAGACAATATTGTACCTATATTTAGAATTATAAAACATATACGTGTATATTTAGATTTTCTGTTTTCATTTGCCGTAAATGCAATGGCTGATTCACTCTTTGCGCGTGCACTAGGTTCAGAGGCTTAACTTACGAAAGTGCTACCCTTAACTGGTGAAGACCCCATGTTGAGGAACGTGTCATGTGATGTCACAAGCACCTGCTTCGGGGTTAACCTTATTCTAAATTTAACAGATTTCGCAGAAGTTGTGTTTATGCAGAGATGTTAATACCTAGTAGCTTTGTGGTTTATGAAAAATAAGTTTTTTTCATGTGATGTGACCTGCACTTGCCAAGTTTATTTGTAAGGAAACAAAGACTTAACCAATATTAACGAGGGAGAGTAGAAAATTGTTAGTTTTTATTTCTACCAATCATCTTTGAACAAGCTGCTTTAGTCTTGAGACAGTTCAAAAGCAGTTTGACAGAAAGCATCTCATGCTTGCATGCTAACTTACTTTCTCTGAACTGTGATTTATCTTGTTTTAGTATATGGATCAAGATTGATACCCCTCTCCCAGCAACTTAAAATGTAGTGTTAGTATGTTATAAATGACAGTGTCAAGGGAGTCTGGCTTTCTATCACATATTGTTATATTTTTTTTGCACAATAACTAGGGCCTAGAGAGAGAGAGAGAGAGAGAGAGAGAGACTTATATTTTCATTTTACTTATGGAATATTAAAATATACGTATATCTCATCCCTGAATATCTTTCTAATTTATTTTGTCATAAATTTGGTACATATTATTTATCATTTAGGAGACCTTTATCAGACAGCTCCTGTACATATATGTCTGGCCTTGGTAAATCTCCTTTGTTGCCATTGCGTCAAAACGCTGTTTAAGGAAAATCACTGAACAGTTAACCATAAAGAATACGACTTGACTTGCTCAACCATACAGTACACGACTTAACTTGCTCAACCATACAGTACACGACTTTACTTGCTCAACCATACAGTACACAACGTAACTTGCTCAACCATACATTACACGACTTTACTTGCTCAACCATACAGTACACAACTTGACTTGCTCAACCATACATTACACGACTTGACTTGCTCAACCATACAGTACACAACTTGACTTGCTCAACCATACAGTACACGACTTGACTTGCTCAACCATACATTACACGACTTACTTGCTCAACCATACAGTACATGACTTAACTTGTTCAACCATACATTACACGACTTTACTTGCTCAACCATACATTACACGACTTTACTTGCTCAACCATATGTTACACGACTTTAATTGCTCAACCATACATTACATGACTTAACTTGTTCAACCATACAGTACACGACTAAACTTGCTCAACCATACATTACACAACTTGACTTGCTCAACCATACATTACACGACTTGACTTGCTCAACCATACATTACATGACTTAACTTGTTCAACCATACAGTACACGACTAAACTTGCTCAACCATACAGTACACAACTTGACTTGCTCAACCATACAGTACACGACTAAACTTGCTCAACCATACAGTACACGACTTGAATTGCTCAACCATACAGTACTCAACTTGACTTGCTCAACCATACAGTACACAACTTGACTTGCTCAACCATACAGTACACGACTTGACTTGCTCAACCATACAGTACACAACTTGACTTGCTCAACCATACAGTACACGACTTAACTTGCTCAACCATACAGTACACGACTTGACTTGCTCAACCATACAGTACACAACTTGACTTGCTCAACCATTAAGTACACGACTTGAAT